>CM032663.1:42081564-42353239 GCA_019095985.1 Streblospio benedicti | reverse complement strand
GATTATTTTCATTCAATCCTTTTTTTTATATTTTTTATTGATAGTGAATTAGAAATTATATGTTATTTTTTAAATTGTAGATCAATGCAGCCAAAAATATGGTGGTACAAAGTGGACCTTCAAGAATGTCCTCGAACAATGAGGAACAAACATCAGTAGTAACGTGAAAGTTGCTGTGCGCATTCGACCACAAAATCACCATGGCAAGAGTCAAACCATCGAACTGTTGTGCGAGCTAGATGAACATGTTTTAGTGTTTGATCCCAAAAAGAATCTTTCGCCAGGATTCTTCCATGGAAAAAAAAGGAAGGGAAGAGATCTAACGAAAAGAAAGAATAAAAAGATATTCAATATGCTTTTGACTTTGTCTTTGACTGTGAGACAACAAATAAGCATGTGATGAGTTAACAACAAAAAGTATTGTTGATACAGTATTAAATGGATATAACTGTTCTGGTAATTTTTGAAAATACTATATACTAAAATGATGATTTCTTCATGGAATTCATGCATTATTAAGGAATACAGATGTAACAGCTACAATAGAACAAAAGAAAGTTCTATAATTAAAATTAATTATTTTATGATATTAAGATATCATGTTTTCAGTGTTTGCATATGGAGCTACTGGAGCTGGGAAAACTTACACCATGCTTGGAAGCAGAGAAAGTCCTGGTGTAGTGTTCTATACAATGATGGATTTGTATGAGCGATTAGATGAATTGAAAGAAGAAAAGACTTGCGATGTTGCTGTTTCATATTTGGAGGTAAAAGTATTTCGTATGGTTGCATTTGAATTTTAAACATTCTCTAATAGATTATATAAACTAAATTAGGTGAGACTTACTTTATTTTGTATGAAAAGCAATATAATATGTAAACTATTTCAGTCCTTGAAATTTAATATAGTGCCTTGTCTCATTAAATTGCACATTTCAAATTCTGTACATTGAAAAACACATTCAATTTTTTAGGGGTGGGGGGAATTGTTCTCGATTATTACTTTTTGCACTTTGATGGTAATAAATAATACTATTTCTTTTCAGGTTTACAATGAACAAATTAGAGATTTATTAATTCCTGGAGCCTATTTACCAATACGAGAAGACAATCAAAAAGGTGTCATTGTTGCTGGACTCTCATTGCATAAAGTAATTGCTTCTTATTTGTTCGTAATTAAAATGATGAAGAATATACCCTAGTAGATTTTTTAATTATACTATTGTACCGGTATGTCATGATTTAACAATTTTTATGATAAATATATTTCATGCTAAAACTTGCAGCCTCGTACTGCTGAGGAGTTATTACACATGTTGGAGTTTGGAAACAAAAATAGAACTCAGCACCCAACTGATGCCAATGCTGAGTCATCTCGATCCCATGCAGTTTTTCAGGTTACTGTTTTAGGGAATCTTTAGAACAAAATTTTAAACAACAAAAGCAGGGTGAGGATTAGGTGAAAAAGTGCTACTCGTCAACAGGACAAGTAATACTTAAAAAAAAAAAAATCTAGATCCTTCAAAAAATGTACTCGTATTCTTTGCACAAAGCTCTATACTTGAATGTAAAATAACCAGAATTTGTTACTTGTCAAAACACGAGTTACCAAAATTATTTTACTCATCCTCCACAAGGTTTTACTTACAAAGTCAATATAAGCGGACGAGTGGCTAATCCTGACCCTGAAAACGAATTGCAATTTAAATGCTTACGTTGGGGGAAAAATGTGTGTTATTATACTTTATTGTTAATGCTTACATTTGATAACTTGGTATATCAATCACTGGCTATCAAGTTTAAACAGAATTTGTGACTGATTATAATTTTAAAAATTGAAGTATTTATTGGACTACCTAATATTATTATCTTATTGAATATTTTCAGGTTTTTGTTCGACAAAAATCACGCACCGCAGGTCTATCTGCAGATTTTCAAGTGGCTAAAATGTCCCTCATTGACTTAGCTGGATCGGAAAGAGCAACAGTCACTAAAAACAGAGGTGCTCGATTTAGGGAAGGAGCCAATATTAATAGATCTCTGCTAGCGCTTGGAAACTGCATTAATGCCTTAGCTGACGGAAAGGTTGGTATAATTTGGACATATGACTGGTAGTTATTCCTGTAATTGGATGCATTTTTTCCTCAAAATTCAAATACATAGGACTAACTTTCAGAATCGGTAAATAATATTTGTTAATTTTCTGTTTTGATTAGAACAAGGGACATGTTCCATATCGCAACAGTAAATTAACAAGGCTGCTCAAAGATTCTCTTGGAGGAAATTGCCACACAGTAATGATTGCTGCGATCAGGTATTGAACTTGATTTGAATGATTTTTCATAATTTTTGTTTCCTAGCATTAATCTATAGTTCATAGAATCAATTTGCATTTTTACATATTACTTAAAATATTTTTAGTCCATCTGGAGCTTCATATGAAGACACTCACAATACATTGAAATATGCAAATCGAGCAAAGAACATAAAGTCTAACGTAAGTACATGTAGCTGGTTTGGAATATGTGCATGTTAATTTAATACTAACCATGAAGTTTAAAATGTTAGATGATTTATATATTGATTACAGTTGAAGAAAAATATCATGAGTGTTGATCTTCATGTCCATCGATATGCACAAATAGTAGAGCAGTTACAGAATGAGGTAAAATTTTGCCATATTGATCAAACTTATTGCTATATCATATTTGTTGTATCTCATTTGTGGGCATTTTTTAAGTTGAGAAGGCTTTTTTTTTTAATTATTTAGCATTTTGTATGATTTTATTGACTTGCCATATATTTTCTGAATTTAAACAATGAAATTCGCAATGTACATACACTATATGGTGTATTGAGATAAGTTCTATATTTACAGATTTTAGAATTGAAAGAAAAATTGCGCTTAAGTGAAGAGAAACTAGCTCTACCTGCAGCACAATCAGTAGGACTGCCACTTAGTAAAGATGCAGAAAGGTTTGATTAAAATTCTATGTACTAAAAATGTGGAATACATGATATACATTTGTATATGAAATATTGAGATCACAGTTGTGCTCCAAGTGAATTGGTAAAGCTGTTGTGTCAGTATATTATAATGATAGATTTTATACTGAATTGCAAATGAGTATGTATATTCTTGATGCAAACTTATTAAAATTAATTGAAATTGTTAAATGATTTTAGGTTGCAAGAGAGTGTTTTTAAACTATTCGCTGAGCGAACAAGCATTAAAAAGGAACTGATGGAGCTTGAGAGCACAGAGAGGGACAATATGTTCAAAATACACCGAAAGCAGAAATGTCTTCAAAGAATTAACTTGCTTGTTGTGGATCCTGATTTAGCATACAAGGTACATGCACTTTTTTTTTACTTTAATTCAGTCTTAATTTAAAGATGAAGCTATGATTAAATGGTGGTAGTAAAATAGTTATATTTTTATTTTAGTTGAAAAAGAAAACGGAAGGAAAGATTGATCGATTCAAGAAAAAATTAAGTATGGTTGTAAAGCGGAAAATGCCGGTTCTTTCAAGAATGCATGAGAATGAAGAAGCATTGAAAACTAAAACTGGTGATGTGAGTTCTGCTGGGTCTCAGTCTCAGTCAAATGTAAGTGAATCTTTCGGACTGATTGGCGGTATATGTAAGATTATGTTTTTTATTTGCAATCTGTTTTTATGTTTTATTCTTTGATTTAAAATTTACAATAGCTACACTTGAATTTAAGATATATTGCATTTATGTTCTTAGCTTCTTCAAGCCCAGCTTAAAGCCCTTCAGTTAGAAGTTGAATTACATGATACAAAACGCCAAGTGAACTTCTTGAAAAAGCTTTGCAGAAATCAACATGCAGAAGCACAACAGTCTGACAAGTCAGTAAATTAAACATTCATATGTAAAGACATTTTCTCAAATGACAAATACTATTTAGTTTTGGTTACTTTATTACTCATACTTTTTTTAGACTTCTATGCACGGTGCTGAGTGCTTACAGAAAAAGCTACTTACTTCTGAGAGGTCATAAACTGGCAACCCAAGATATGCAAGAGGAATTTAATGTCATCGAAAATATGGTAGAAGGAAATCAAGAGGTTTGTTTTATTTTACAGGCCTTAACGTCGCTTTCTTATTTATGATAAAAACTAGTTTTTTAAAAGAAATGAAAGCAGCATTTATTTATCTCTTTTTTTTTTCTTTTTTTTTGCATAATTGTACTTTTTTCAGGTTTGCTGGGAAGATCATACCATGCAGGAAAATAGAATATTGGCTATAATAAAAACTAGTTTTTAAAAGAAATGAAAGCAGCCTTTATTTATCAATTTGCTTTATATATATATATTTTTTTGGTACATAATTGTAATTTTAGGTTTGCTGGGAAGATCAAACCATCAATGAAGGAAAAGAAAATATCGATGCCAATAGCTCACCCCAGTGCCCGAACAAGAGCTTCAATGTCAACTTGCTGCTCTCATTTCCAGGTGTATCAGGTATTTTTTTTTTTTTTTTTTGTAGTAATATTCAGTTTGTTAAAAAATTATTGGCTGCTTTTTGAGGATTATTTTATTTGCTTCTCCTTTTCCAAAATTTATATTAATGTGGTGACAGCAAGTTCATGGAGTAACATTTTCTATCAAAACTCATAAATGGTACTGAATATCAAAATAAAAATTATATGAATGATACGTTATTTGAAATTTTTATTACTCTGATCGGTTTACATAATAGTGAGCACTTAAACGAAAATGGCATTTTTTCAGTCTCTGAGAGACTAGTCAAACATTTTAAACAAGCCTAATTTGGGGATTAGATCCTATGATTAGAACAGCAATATTTTACTTTGCATACACATGGCTAGTCACTCAAGTGATAAAGTAATGTGTATGGAAATCAAAAATATAAACAAACTTTGCTGTTCTGATCATGGGATCTAATCCCCAATTTTAGTATCATGCCTATAATCTTTATTTTGATATTCAGTACCATTGTTTAGTTATGATAGAAAATGTTACTCCATGAACTTGCTGTCACATTAGTATTTATGTATAAAAAATAATCTCATGTTAAATTGTGACAGTTTGCACTTGTGGTTCAGTCAGTATGTACACATGTATATTCCACAGGCATTAGTCCAGTGAAGAAACGTAGAAGTCCTGCACCAAAGACTCCAACAGCAAGGCCAAGCAAACATGACAATGGTAAAAATAGTATCGTATTCCCGTGCATTAAAACCCACTTGGCCTAACATCGAAGATGGGCTTATGCTTTGAATATAAGCCCTTTGGCTAATAAGTGAGAACTATTCAGTTTCAAAAGCATCAAAAAGTACCGTTTTCCCCCCACCCCCACGAGTAAACAAAGACATGTTGAAATAGAATAATTCACCTCAAGAAATCCTATAGTCTTTTGCACACAGTGGGGGTGCTTGTAGTGTTCGAATATATACCCCTGGGCATTAAAGTGGGAAACTTTTTTCATTTTTGAAAGTGCCAAAAAGTGCTGTTTATCAGATATAAGCCGGGCAGCTTTAATGCACGAGAATACAGTATATGGCTTTTAAAATTATCAAAAATCAATGGTTATATTTCTTCTTTCCACTGACTGTTACTGGTGCATGCAATTTAAATTTTGATGTAAGTTTGCTTTTATTAAGAACTTGGTAAACATTGATCTTCAATTAGAGTGATTTGAAAAATAAGGCTAAGTTGCTGTGTGTCTTTTTCAGAATCTACATGTAGTAATGTGAATGATTTAAAGTCTCCTCTTCCTAAAATCCAAGACACACCTGCAGATGAATCATCACAACACCACACTTCCCGCTTCAAACCCACAGCATCACATCGTCCAACACCTAATCACAAACAATTCTCGACGAGTGAACAATCTCCAATACTGACAGTTTCTACATCCTCCCCAGTTCACCCTAAATCAGACTTCGTATTGAGCACCATTTCTCATGAATCGTATAAATCTTGCCATTCACATTCGAATACAAGGAGGATATCAGACTGCAATTCCATGATGGATGTGACAGTGACAGTTCCTGCGAGTCAGAGTATTTTACTCTCAAGGTGTCATTCTAATTCTGTGTTATCTAGTCAACTGTCAGTTATTTCACCACGGACAGGAAAGGAATACAACACCGAAAATGGAGAGGACCATTCATATGGTGCAAAACGTGAACCTGTGTCACTGAATGAAACATTTGAAATGGAAGGAGTAAAACCATTAGAACCATCACCCAAATCTGAGAATAACTGTCATAAATCAGTGGTGGTTACAAATAGATTACCATCAGTTGATTCATCACCTCATTGTGTTAATGAATCTAATGCCAGTGTCCGTGTTAATAAATCATCTTGTGAACGTGAACATTATGGCAAATTATCTAGTGCTGCCAAAGGATCATCTACTGTAACTAAGGCCTTACCTACAACCCATTTGAAGCCTCCGGTAATATGTAATACAAAAGAAAATCAACGACCCTCTGCAAAACGTTCGATGGATTTTAACACAGAGCAGTTTCCTAGTCCAGCAGGTAAAGTCTTATTTTCAAACAACATCTGTATCAAACCATGTATTGTGTTTTAATTCAGAATACAGTAAATGTCCTCAACAAAGGCAGAGTAAACAAAGGTAATATCTGTGGTGGCTTCCTCGAATTGTTAATATTTTAAGTGGAAATGTCATATTATTCGTACTCCATGCCTCATCTGATTATATCTTGAATGCTGGATCACTGATAAAGCGTTTGGCAAAGTAGGCAATAACTGTGGATGTCGGATATAATTCATGTCATACAAAACGACTATTGTTTTGGCGATCACTTTGCGGGTGATGACTAATTCTGTCAGTATATACTGAGGACCGCATCAAAGTTTGTACACGATTTTGCTGCATAATTTTGTAAGTAAAAATAGCTTAGTATGATATATGGATGGTTTATGCTATGTTTCTTAGAGTATCTCTGAGTATCTTCGATAAAATGTAACTACAATTAAAATTACTACTGATATTATGTCATTTTAAATTGCTCGCGGAAGCTGTCAAATGAATCAGGTCAAAATCGAACTTGATGCTGAATGTATCTAATAATTGGAGAAAATAAAAAACTAGACCGTCTTCAGAATGTGAACTGTAAATGTGAGAAAGTTCTAAGGAAAAGCACAAGAGCTACTAAGGATTATATTTCACTCTTAAAATTAAACTTCAAAATCTGATGAAAAATAAGTAAGATAATACTTTTAGTTGCAGTAGATTGAATTGGCCCAATGAGCGAAATAAGGTCACCGGATTCAAATGTTTACATAGAACTTACTGCTGACCAAGTACACGCACGTACAGTTTCTATTTAAATGATAATGTTGTTTTGATAAACGTTTAGTTGGTTTCACACAATGAATCCATTAAGGATATGGATATCCAAAATATGTGAAGAATTGAGACCATCACTAAAATATACAGTTTGTATAGGTTTGTTTTCATGGAGGAAAGACTGGCGACTACCGTTAAACATGGTGCACTCCATGTAAGCTTTCAAATGTCAACCCACCAAATAATGACGTGCCCCATATTTCTGTGAACATTCATGCGTGGAATACGTACCATTTTGTTTGATTGATAGCTGAACTTTTTTGGCCTCTGTTGATTTGATTGGTCGAGAGTTTCCAAAATCTGTCAGCATTATTGCCGCTTTTGAATAAGGGCTTATTTTCAGTAAGTAATAAGCCTGAATTGATAAGGATGTATTACACAGAAATTACATACTTATTTTTTAGGGAAACTTACATTTGCTGAAGTGCTCAAATCTCCAGCTGTATCTCGGATAATATCACAACAACCTCGTCTTCCATTTTCGCCAAGATCACCACTAGCATCACGTGAGAACCTCCCTTCCAACATCTTTCCAGATAACTCACACTTACAAGGGTTAGTACGTTTACCATGCAAAATTTCATTTTGAGTATGTGCTTTTTTTCATTTCTACTCATATATAGATGACTTGAGTTTTATTATCTTTGTTCATAAATACCATCGTTTATTGTTGTGTGCTGAAGTGTAACCCCGGTTCAATTTGTTTTTATATACATGTTTATTGAATAAACTTTATTATATATTTTATAACCCTACTATACTTTCAGACCGATAAGGCGCGTCACGTATGCAGCCAAAGATTCCAATAAATTTCACCACCACCCGTACCGCGCTACTTCTCACACCCCACCATCCAAATCTACTAAAAATAATGAGGTTGTCTCGGCCCTCAAGAGACTAGGAATTGAGTCTGTGCGCACTGGTCAGAGTGCATCAAATTCATTGCCTAGTTACATGCATATGACCACCGCTGCTGCCAGAAGAGCGCAGAAAAAAAGTATTCAAAGGTAGCTACATGTAGTGAATATGGACCACAATAATATGAATATATACATATAGGCTTTCAGATATAACATTACATATTGTATCTCTTAAATCATATGTAATTACATCCATTCTTTTTTTTTTTTCAAATTCCAAATATTAAGAATCCAAAGTCATGGAATCTGGATATGAAGCCTGACCAACTATAAAGTAGTACAGTAGGAAAGTCTGCTAAAACAGATTCAATAACTACTACTATCACGACTTGACTATCACAGCATCAAAGTTCAGGGTTCAAGTCTTGCGAGGGTCATTTGATATCAACATGTTCAGAAAAAATGTGTTTGTCATGTATATGACAAATCTTTTTAACTATTCAGGGCCACAAATAAGTACCCATCCTATAATCTGAGACTGGTATCTGTGTTGTCAGAACGGGTTAACATTTTGCATTACTTGTCCTATATACATGTATTCTAAGTAATCCCAGACATCAGTTTCAAATCTGTATTTACATGATGTTTGTTGATTTGAATGTGTATGTCCTAGTTAAGACGGGTATATTTTTCAGCATACCCGTCCTATGGACAAGCATGATTTTTCTCCTATTCGTGGCCCTGCTTTTGTTACAGTGTAAAATTCTAGTACTAAATAAACAGCTGAAGATATGTTCGTAGAGCACAAACTATGTTCTATATATACTTTGTTGTAATTTGAAAGAGTAAAAGAAAGTGTTGGAACTTTGTTCTATCATGTGGCCTCATGTCTGTTTTATCTTCACTTGGTAGATTGGCATCATTTGATGACGGTGAACGCAACAAAGGTCCTCATCATCATAGTAATAGGCAATTGTAAGTATTAATCCTAATAGCCATTTTTCTGTAATTTCCTTTTTCTTCCCCCCCCCCCTATTTTAGTGTTGTAAATAGCAGCGGAAGAAACTAATCCTTTAAAGATTTCACAAAATGTTTCCTTTCCCATATTCTCCATAGATACATGCAAGGTAGAAGGCAGAAACCAACTGAGACATAGAGGGATCAACCAATGTCACAAATACACAATGTTTCTAATATATAATGCATTTGATAAACAGATAATCATAAATAAGCCAAGTTTCAAAACGTGCATGAATACACTACTTGCACAGCGAACAATAACATAAACATGGCTGTTTTTTTCATCGCATTAATTGTTAAAATACCCTCCCACGCAATTAAACTTAACTTCTTTCAAATTGTAACATTGTAGCTGATTATAAAAATCTAGGTTGCAAGTAATTGCACTATATTAAACTCTGCCCTTGTTTTAATCAATAGTTCTAAAGTATATTTTGGACGTTATATGCTGTCAAATCGATGATAGACAGACTGCTGATTCGAATTAATAACCCAATGAATATATAGTCATTGGTTGATAAAAATGAATAACCATTTTTTTCTGTTCCCCCTTCATGGTTTACTTTATATTATTCATAAAAAAAACTTGCTTCCGTTTCCTTTTTTTATTCCATATTTTAAGCTTATGTGGCGATCGTTAACCGTGCACAATCATGTTTGTTTGGAGATTTCTTTATGCTGGATACACAATTTTCAAGATATGATTAAAAGACTGTAAATTTTTATTTGCAAGGTCTACTCCGAATATGTCCAGTATGTTATACATTATTGTAGCTGATTACACCAACTTTAATTATAGAAATATCGTCAAAAATGGCCACTTTCCCATGCATTTGTAGGGGCATGTGGCAATGTTTTCATCTCGCGCGCGTGATGCGGGCTTCTTGAGAATAGGGTAATAAACACAAGATACCTAGTTCAAACTGCCATATATTACATATAACATTGACCGATGTACCTTACACATTTTTCTAGCAACACCTGACTGCTCTAGATTGAATATTTACTAGTCAAAATTAACGTTTTCATTCCTCATGGTTGACCATCTATTTTAATTTCCTGGTTTTTAAGGTAATTTTAAAAAAATAATAGTCATTTCATTTAATCATATTAAAACATTGGCTTAATAAACAAATATTATAAAATATTTTGTGATATAACGTAAACAATGAAGGGGGCAAAGAAAAAATTGGGCATTCAGAAGTCTGAGTTGGTTTCTGCTCTCTACGATGCATGTTCCCATGGTATTATGAACCTTATATATGATATAATATTTTGAGATTATAATTTCAGCTCTCGAAAAACTTCAGCATCTGATAGAGGAAACATGAGAAGGGGATTTGTATTTTAAAAGGATGTCCCAGTTATAGACATATATTATGCTCAATCAATTTAATTTCACACTTAATTTTCAATTGTTGAAAATATGCTTTATTTCAAATAACCTCGAGATAAAGGTGTATAGATTCTTTTCATGCTCATGATTTCTTGACTTTCTTGTTAAACCATGGCTAGTTACTACACAAAGAATGTAACCATGTGGCATGTAAAACTCTAAACAAAATATGGATTAACAGTCTTTAGTAACATATCTCATTTCCATTTGGAAAATGAAAAGGTTCATAGTGCTTTGTTTTTGGTACATCTATAGAGTAAACCTATGTTATGCAAGGAAAATGAAAATATATTTATGGATATTTATGTAATATTATAGTCACCTTTGGTATTTTAACTCTTGTTGAATGGTAGGTTTAATATTAGTACCATACAAATTGATTAATTACCCATGAATTTTTACTGAATGTTGCAATGATTTTATTTTGAACATGTGTAAGTTTTGTTTTAATTAATTGTATAAATATGTTATAATAAAAACATAAACACAATGTTATTATCACATTTTACTATTAAAATATAGATTTTTACAAAATAGATTACACTATCATGACCATGTATTCTCTTGATTTCGAATTTCCATACATTTTATTTTTTTCTACACCTTTTCTAGTATGTATCCCAAATACTGCTGTTATACGGATAGATGAGTTCATCTATAATTAACCTTTATTTGTAAGAAGTAGATATTACGTGCATGTTTTATTTTTTTACAATAGGGGGAGGATGCTAAAAATTATGGAAGAGATGACTTAATATATAATATTTATGCACAGCACAACAAAGTTAAAAGAATCATTAATACAATGTGCAAATTCAACAAATATATAAATTTATTTCATCAATATAAAATATAAAAATCTTAAAGCTTTTCTACAATAATAAATTCTATATCTAAATTCAAGGGTTCAATTCTGCCATCCATGTTGCAGAGTTCTGAAATTAAATTAAAACAAATTAAGTGAAAACAAAGCTATTGTAATAATGTGTAAGTTAAGATCATATATACAATGTTATACTGTATTTTCTACCTTTAGTCCACACTCTTCCCAGTATTCATGCAAAGGCAACACGCAAAGATAAATCCAAAAATCTGGAAAAATGTATATTTACAAATAAGCAAGATAAAATATTTAGTTTAGAAGAGACTGGATCAATCATGGGGCCCAGCATCCTGAGAGGGGGTAGGGGTTATGTATTCTACTATGATTTACAAACAACTTACTATACACATTTACCTTATATATGTGTAGATCTGTTAAGATCAGTTGATGGCTCTCGTATTAAAGTTCTCGATGTTCATTAACATATGCTTCCCATCATAATGTTCTATGTGCAGCAGATACGTACCCGGTAGTCACATTAGCAAAGTTCATATACCTACATCATGCAGGCATGTTGCTACACATCGCTCATTCAGTATTCCATGTAATTAATGGTGGTGATGAGGTTGTATAGAAAACAATTTATTTAAAAAATGGAAAGATGTGAACCGAGAGTGCATTTTAACAGATAGGGCCAGTCCTACTCCAGTGGATTGTAGGCATTTTATTTTCTAATCTGAGGGTTTGGGCAAGAAGCAACTGTTTATCTATGTATTACATGCAAGTAATGGGTAATGATTTAATTCTCCTATACTTAGGTAGTATCCATTTTGAATCTACAATACTATCGATATAGTTATCTAGAATATTAATTGTCTATCTCAAATTTTCTTCACCTCCCTTCAACTTCGAGATAAACGGTATCTACTGTATTATAAGGTGTCCTACTAATGTAGCCATTGAGCAATACTGCAATAACATACATAAATAAACATTCTTATTGTTATATGACATTGTGTAGTTGGTATGTAGCATATGGTCTCATTTATATTTTTGTTGCTCTTTTCTACGTTTCATGTAGAAATAAATATTCTAAAGTTGTGTAATCCTTTTATTTAATTGTTTTCAATACTAAAGTCTCCTTCGCCCAAAAATAAAAATAAATACCATCTAACAACTGACAAATCGATATAAAATAGTCATCATGAATGAAATACAATGAAGATTAAAATATATCGATAATCTATTTGAACATACCGTTAGATGGTCCTGGTGCCCACTGAGAAAGAGACTCCAGTCTCGAAAACAGCTTAAATAAATAAAAGGAGTACACAACTTTAGAATATTTATTTCTACATGAAATGTAGCAGAAAAGAACAACAAAAATAGAAATAAAATTCTTATTGTTTATTTTGTTTATTTTATTTTGACCTAGACAACTTTATCAGTTTAAAGCTTTTACCAACACCGAAAAGAAGTCGTCCCTCCAAAATTTTGCTGTTAAATTGCAACCCTGTACAAAAATACATAGATAATCTAATTGAACATACCGTATACCTATCATCCTGGTGCCCAGTAGTGGTGAGACAACCCTTATGGCTCAAGTAACAGATTAAATGTCTAGGGGTATGGTCAAATTAAAACTGCGAATTTAGTGGTTAAATTTTGCAATTATTTATTTTTATAACACAAATCAAATACCTGATACAAATGTCTAAATAAATTAAATAGAAAAATACTTTTTTTGGAAGATTGCTGTGAATGTTCTGACACAATCTGACACTTGAAATTACTGTCCACTCCCAAAAGTTTCCACTCCACAAAATATCCACTCAGAAATGCTTGCTTTGCAAAGTCTAATCCAATTCCAAAGTTTCCCAGCGGCTTTCAGCTCGTCTGGCACAAATGAGATGATATCTCCAAAACAATGCTCTGTGAGCTTTATCAAGTCTTCAAAGTTCCAATAACAAAGTTTTTCAAACAAATGCTTCTCAGAGCGATAATTTACAAATTCAAACTTAATGACAAGGATGCATGAAATATCCAACTTGATGGCAAAGATGCATGAAATATCACAAAATTGATGGCAAAGATGAACAAATCAAACTCTTCAAACTAATTCACAAACTGAAACTCCAAACTAATGCTATGCTATCTTAAATTGCGAGCTGCCTTTATATATATACCCTAAGGTCTAGAACAATTCCGGGAGAACAATCTACATTATTCTTAACAAATTATGTAATTCTAGCAAAAATTCCATAAACCTTTGTTTCTGGAAACCTCCGACGTACCAGATAGTACATGAGAACATTCCAAAGAGTGTAAACAAAAATTAATTTACTTTATTTACATAAACACTTTATTTTAATTCTATGCCACCCAGTATAATATTCATGGTTGTTTTCATACTAATTAATCAACAAAAAAATAATATATAATGTATAACTATATAAACATGTAACATATGGTAACATATATGTATATATCATATAATTCATATATTTAAAACATCAATTTGTTAGTTCTCCATGTGCATGTATGTGTTTGCCGATTGTGGAATAAACTGCAGTTAACTTATCTCTATTGCGTTATCATTTTTTTGCATTTATTTTCATTGGTTATCATGCTCCAGAATTGCCTTATAAACATATGTTGCATCGGTAAAGACCACATTAATTGCATATGGTTAGTTGTGTGCTGCCTACTTTTAACCCAGTTTCAAGATGCACTGTTCAAATTTATTACGCACAATATTAAACAGCAAGTTCAGATCAAGTTTTTTTTAAATGTGCCTATTTTGTTATATTCAATGTTTGACTTTGTACACACACTCTCAATCAAGAATTTAATTGTACGGTTTATAAACGCCAAACCCAAATACAAATTTAGAACACCTTAATATTCACCCTTCACCATATAATGATCTTCCATTGCTGTCAAAAAGGAAGTCACCATGTATGTAATATGAGATGTACAAATCATAATTTAGTGCACACCATAATAAACGAGATGGGGGCCATCCGTACCTGAATGCTACATAATCAGGTAGTAGCGAATCAAGTCCTGAAAGCCTTTAGGCGAAAATTGTCTACTGCTATCGACATATATAGCCTCTGTTTGTCCAGTGGAAAACGCATGGATCAAGCTGAAATCCCCAATGTTGGAGGCTGTCTCAGAAATGTGTGGCATCTCAAAAACCCATCCACGGGAAGCTTGAGACCTGGTGGTGTGACTAAAGAGTAGATGAAGCTGCCAAAGAGAAGAGAGCTTGATTCACATCTTTCAAGGCCCTGACTAAGGCTGGTCAAGTCAGACGATGCCAAGATGGCTAAAGCTACTTTTACTGTAACAAAGCGTGTGGCTAAGCATGATTGGGGTGCTAAGTTGGAAGCTGAGAAGGAAAACGTTTTCAAGGACTCCAACAAGTTCCATGTGCCATGTGTTGCAGTGGTGTACATACGTTGTTAAACACCTACTGCTCTATATTCTAAAATCCAAACAATCCAAAACAATAGACCATAAAACCCCATAGGATAATTCTCAACATGTGTCTGTTCTGCTTTGCTTCACGGTAGTGAAACCTGGGCTATATCTGCTGCAGACCTCTGGTGGCTACACCACAACGACAGATCTATGATACATTGTACATTGGATCTGTGGTAAAGCTATGCTCCATAAAATGCATGAGGTTGTGGAGGTGTCCTCAGAGCGGCACCCTTAACGTCTCATGGGGACACCAGCAGCAGCTGTTGTCGACTAAACCTTCCAGCAATTAAATATTTCTTCTATTTCTATATGGATGATGCTACTTAGTACAGTACAACCTTGTTTTAAGTTTACACATGCAGTCACTTGAAAAAATATTTAAATATATTTTACTATAAGTTTGGAACATGCAAGTTCCAAACTAAAATAAAAACCTTTTCAAGTAACATTTGTTTACCTGGCTGTAAAAATAGCCTCCATCCATTGCTAAGCATTTCTCTTGATTGTCCACTTTGTCCATTGTTGGCCCCTCAATTATATCTGAGAAGTCAATGTCATCATTCATTTTACAGCAAGACCACAGAAAATCTTTGTAGGGAACAGAAGCTACATTCTGAAAAATAATATCAAACTATTTCAACAACAACTACCCAGGAATTTGCACACTGGTACATGTACATAAATCATGCTTCAATCATATTTAAGCTTTCTCGGGACTTTACATAACATCCATTTTCATGCAGGCGTTCAGTATGATGCAAACCAATCAGAACCATTTTTTTATGATAATAAAAATAGAAAATGTTATTCCATGAACTTCTTCTCAGCACATTTCTCATTTGCATCTATGATCAAACTCAAAAAATGCATTTTCTACCTTGACTTCCTCAGGATACTTTGTTACTTTGTAGTCATCCTTCCCATTAATTCCACAACAGCTTAGCACTTGCTGTATTTCACTAATAAGTAAGCCATCCGCAGTCAGTTTTACATCATCTCCGTCAACTTTAACAAAGGATCCATTTTTGAATGAGTTGACAACAGGTCTGCTTATTGCTTCAATAGCCTGTTGAATGTTGAAATGAACAGTGTTCAGCAACATAACATTCTTATTAGAAATATCCATACATTTATGTATAAAATCATAAATATCTAAAAATCTGAAAGTTGATTGTTTGTAATAAACAATGTATACATTAAAGTTACTGAAATAATGACTACGTCTTTGAGATCCTTGGATTATTAGGTATATAAAATATAAATTATAAGATAGAAATTATATTACTTACACCATCCCGAAAAAATAGCAAAACAACAATGGCAGCAACTTCTCCAGCAATAGTAATAAGCAAAAATATTATATATATGCCCAAAATGATCTTGCTTTCCTAAATAAAAAGATACAAGAAAATATAAGCAATCTGAAAAGTTTGAAATTTAGGTTAGAAACATCTGTTGAACATCATATGATGGAACATAAAGAGATGAAGCCTCAGAATGAAGCTGGGTTTAGGAGTTCATTACATCACTTCAGCAGCATTTGTGGACACTACAGATATTCCCATTATGCATTGACCAAATAAATTGTGCCAAAGACAGATATTTATACTACCTACAGTGAACAATCATTAAAAAAAACTAGAAAAAAGTTTCCAAAATTTGTGCCCCCAGCCCACACCCCTGCACTTCCATAAATAATAGTGGCCAACATACTTACACAACATGCACCAATAAATCCAAGAATTCCAACAATAAACATGAAGCCTCCAAGTGCAGTAGCTAAATACAATGCATATCGAACATAACCTCCCTCAGAATCGTCAGTATCAGCTATTTTGGTAACATCAGTGAAGAAGTTTTCTGAACTGTTAGTTCCAATATACAGCCATATTGATATCGCAAGCAATGCACAACCTCCCAACTGAAACAATACACATAATTTCTTATTTTATACACTATTATTTCAGGAATCAATTGCAAAGTAATTCATACACATTCATGAAAACCATATTCATACAGATAGATGTTCCATTTCGCCTTGCATTTAAATTCGTAAATTGATAATTTGAATTCTATATCATTTTCTGTACTCACAAAATAAAGTATATTGAATAGAATAAAAAGAAACTTTGCACACTTTCCTCCTGCACCAACAGCCATTTTCAAAAGCTAATACCTAAAAATATCTAATTGATTAATAGATAATAGGATATACATTACAAGGCCAACAAAACACTGAAATAAAATGCTATCTATATCTATATTACAATAAAAATCTAAGTAGAAAAAAACTATTTAAGTCTCTCATATGGAAATAGTAATTTGCCATTCGTCCCATTACAGAGCCTTTTTTCTTTGAAATTTGGAATATAAAATCTAAATAATTAGTTCCAATTTTATGATTGAGGTTGCAAAAAGGTGAGGTATATAAGACATTAAGAAATGAATCATGCACATCATTTGGGGCCACCCTTTTTAAGGTGCGTTCTCTATTTGACATGGACAAACCTTAAGTCCAGTCATGTATCACACTCAACCATGTGGAAATAAATGCATTTAGGCTTCCTTCCTATGGAAGAGTCATGTCTGATCAAAACAAAAACGTGCACTATTTTATAATATAAGAAATGCACTTCCTAATTATAGGTACATGTATATATATATGAGGGTGCCATACGTCCAATAAATATTGTAAATATCAAAATCTGCAACATCAACAAAAAGCCTCTATGTCTATGGTTGTGACTGGTTAACTTCGTAGGTATATAATTTGCACTAAAATCATTGTTAATGATGTATAAAAAAAGTTTCATATTTATTATGCATTCAGGACACAATGTCAGCATCTCTATTGGCAGCTTCACATTGAAATCTGGGTTGCTTGTCCCTGGTATTAGTCATGTAAACTCATTTTTCATTCATTATAACTGGCAAACCTACTTGTAACTTGTTTGGAATTTAACAAAAAAATATCTAAGAAAAACTTATCAGTTGTTTGAGCAAAGGTGAAGCAGAGACAATCGAAGTATTTTTTTGAGCACACAAAGTGCTATTTAAAACGTCATGAACAATTATAGGATTTCTATCCTTGTTAAATTTTAACAAATGAATGTTATTTAAATAAATTTATCAGCTTTAATAAGTTTAAAAAATGGAATCTTTAAAAACATATGTAAATATGTGACAACACTAAGGTTTTGACTTAATTCAGGTTATAAAATGTTTCCGCCTACCTAATACCCAGAGGCAAAAGTAGAAAATCTTTTAATCGTATACAATCACTTTATAACTATTAAAAAATCTTATTTAAATATAAACCATTAATGATAGCTTTATATTAAAAATAAAACTTTGTATCCCTACCTGTGCTTACTATTCCCAAGAATTGAAAATCGTGTCTGCCTTATAACATTCCTCACAAAATATTGATGCATCAAAAGAATGGCATACTATTGAGGTTTGGCTGGTGAACTGGTGTGTGACTAGTCAACCACCGTAAAGTCATGACGCTGATGACAATATACACTGAAAATGCATACTGTTGTCTTTATGTTAGAAGGTTGTGTGAAGTCAAAAGATCTCCCACACAACCATAATTACATATATCAGTAAAGTGCAATGGGTTTTAAAGCAGAAACTCTTACTTTACACTTTGTCTTAATTTCAAGATGCAAAATTTTGGAAAGCCCTTAATATGTAGTTATTTTTCTATTCCTCATTTGAAAAAACCTCCACCAGTGTTAAGAATGCATACATCTGTTAAATATAGTCATTAATGTGTTAGTAATTAAATGTTAGGTTATTTGATTACTCCACTTAACTTTAAAATCAAAGTTTAGCGTAATTAAGATAGTATGCACAATAATAAGAGATACTCCAATTATCATGTTTATTACAAATATTTACAACAAAGATTAGATATACAGATAATCAATGTGAAATTAAAGAAAAAATGAAACACATAATTTTAATTAAAATAGAGCACTAGTTACTAGTTATTATTACGCACTATAGTAACAATATTCTCCCCGTACATATTTTAAACAATTTCCCAGTGTAAAAGAATTCATTTAAAAAATTTGTGAAATAAAACTTGAAATATCACTTATCACATATGCTATAAAATCGTCAGATAATATTTCAGAAACCTTGAAGGAAAACGCTTATCTTATAATTTATGTGGACTTCAATTAATTCTAATTGAAACAAATGTAGCCCTCATTATGTGTATCATACATATACATGTATATAAATATAATAAATATATATAATAGTTATTTCTATTTCATGTACAATATTTTTAGAATTTGAAAAGTTATGTATCTGCTTTAATTATTAAAATTGGGCAAATCATCACACAATAAAAAAGTTACAGAAAAAACTGATTATATTAAAAAATATTTGGTCATACCAGGTTAATTTTTCTAAAAAAGACATTCAAAAGTATTTACAGCTATAAATGCAGGATGGTGTGAAGGCAATATGAATGACCAAAACAGCAGCAGCATTGAGAATTTGGGTTTCAGTGAAGTACACGTCATTTACCCAAAGAAGAAAAAAACATAAATTTAAAAAAATTATTTGATATCAAAACATGATGCACTTTTATTGTACAATGTATATAATATATAGTATGCTATGTATACATTTGAATCAACAACCCTGGAATGAGAATAACAATTAGTACAACTTCTATTATATATCAAATGTACAATACACAATAACTGTAATTTACACATGTTGGACAAGAGTAAAAGTGTACAATAAATTTGAATTTCAATTTAAAATATTGCACATCATCTTTTCTTTGCTGGGGATTGACATTATTTGAAAATAAAGTTGCACTGTACACTTTTACTTGAATATTAATATTTTGATACAATAGCCAAATTGATTACATTCGTAAATAAAGTGTACAAAATTATGCAGACTTTGCAAACCTATTAATAAATCACTTTAATACATTACACAAGTGTAACTCACTTTGTGCAAGAAAAATTTAATTTCAATATGATAACAAATATTGAATATAAAATAAATCCATGAGAGCATTTCATAAATGCTTGAGCCCAATCTTAATTCTCATTTGAAAAAATATGACTTATAAACTACTTTGGGGACTAATATCAAATCTAAGTAATAAATATGCTCTAAGCACTCTTTAAAAATATGAGTGTAAAAATATATTTAAGAACCATTACTGACACTTAAAACACTTTCAAGTTCACAGTTCAATTAAGAAAAAAAAATACCAGATCTTATATCCATAAAACAATGTGTATTGGTCTAATCAAAACAATCAGATCATTAACTTCTTCTTGGATATGATAATAATTACATTGCAGTAAAAAAAAATGATTGATCCATTGGATCATTTGTTGCATACAAATACGCAATAGCGTCAACTCTTGGTCTGAATCTTCATATATTTAATTCAACGTGGGGGCAATAGACGCAAAATCCAGATCTGAGAAGTTAAAAAGAAATATTGTTTCCATAGATCACAAAATATTGTTTTCTAAAATGCAAATTTCTTCATAAATTCTAACATAAATTTTAAATGTCCATCCTTAAATGTCACTAACAAAACATCTAACTATTAAAAAATATTCTTCAGATGATTTTTCTATTCCAATTCACCAAGACCCCGGCACAAGCAGATAGTTAAGATGAACCCAAAAATCTGGAAAATAAAGTTTAAATACAATGTAGATGACTTTATTTTCTTTAGATGCTCTTAATTTATTTTTCAAACAACGGTTTTTTATTCCAAGAACTGTTTATTCTTAAACTTTACATATTTCATATACATGTACATTGAAATACACATATGCATGTACAGCGAACACCTGAAAAATGGATAAGGTAAATGCTACCAGGTAGTTTTCTTCGAAAGCAAAACAATGAACACAAAATTCTGCCACCATTGACTTATGTTGGTGTCTTTGATTGACATACCTTATTACACATACACACTTATTCAATTTCAGCAAGAATATTTTAATAATGATACAAATTTCCAAAGCAATATACCCAGACAATTTAAATTAATACAACATGATTTTCAATACCAGAAGTCATGCCAAGTGACCTTAACATGTGCAGAGAGAGGTTTAGAAACTGTCATCCAGTAAATAAAAATAAAAGTGTTGTGTTAAAATGATCTAATCATATATGGATTCTAACACGATGAACACATTCACGGTACATATATTGAAAAATCAGTCAATGATTATTTTTAGAGATGTTTAACAGGAAGCATCAACACTGTAGAATACAAATTTGGATGTTTTGTAAGGAGTGAGATGTTAATACATGTATGTGCAATAAAACATAGGTGATAATCATTAATACAATCACACAATTACATGTAGTACAATTAAGTTTGTTAATATTCTAATACTACAATCCCACAAGTTAAACAGTATTATATCACCCCCACTGAGCAGCCTAGAAAATAATAATAAAAGATGGAGAAACAAGACAATAAAACCCATCTACCAGTAAGCGGAACATATTCATTTTATGTTGTAAAACCTGCAAGACACTCTAATTGTGATTGTGAATAAAATTCTCATTTTGATTGGACAATCTTAAAAAGTATGTCTATAATATAGTTTACTTCACAATACCTAGAAATTTGGTACTATGAACATGGTAACATATAGAAGTTTCCAAAATGAATATACATATGTAGCATTCATTAGCAGTCAATAACAAGCTACATGTAACATGAAAAGTAATCACAATCTTTGTTATCTCTACAGGTTTTACTGTAAAGTTCTTCAATTTTAGCAAACCTATTAATCTTCAGATCCCGTATTTCGGCAGAGACATATAGCAAAGATGAATCCAAATATCTGCAAATGACACATTGATTCATGCAATCTATTCATTTATTTTTGTTGTTGGGAAGAATATCAACCTGTTCGTTGTAATACATTTTATGTTCTTGAATATACAAAACAATGATTACATAGACATACTACTATCTAAAATTTAAGTAATAGGTCTACAATTATGGTCATGATGGATAATCTACTTAACATCATGTGTGTATGTATATATATTAGGGGTGGGGCGAACCTTCGAACCTTCGTTCGTCTACCTATACCTTCGAAGGTAACTTTCACAACCGAACCTTCGGGGTGACGCTAATTTGCTTTTATTTTCGCCCATGCATAGTCAAATAATCACCGTAACGAACATTGATTGCATGGTAGAAACCACATTTATCAAGACTTGCATAATCTATTATTTGAACATGAAACAAAGGCACCTTTGTAGGTTAAGCATTTGTTAGTAAATTGTAAATTGATCATCTGACCCGTACAGCTATTTTCACAGCCTATTGGCTGTTTATAGGTGGTGAGTTGTTACTGATAATGTAACAGATCACACATGAAAGTGAACTGCCAATTGGTCAGTTGTGAGTTGTATGCCATGTCACCTTCAGCATAACATTAAGTTAATGCTAAGCTGGAGAACATTTCTACTACTATAATTGTTTTGTTTTTTTAAATTAGTATGTACATCACAATATAATAAGTTCTACTTCTTACAACAATACATCATACGTGTATGTAATAGCAAAAACAAATCATAAAGTCATAAAATCTTTAGTTAGTCTTTCGTTTAGTTTTCTAAGTACGCAACGCAAGTTTGCAGAGCAGCCGATTTCCGTCACAAGCGGGGGAAGAAAACAATAGATCAAAGAGATGCCGACAATTAAGGGACATAGGTCACTTCTGTCTATAGATAACTAGTTAGTGTGGGAAGTACTCACATTGTAAAGTTACGCAACATTTCAATTTCCACTTTTATTGCTGACTGTGTATTGTAAGTTCATTATTTGCTTACCTACTTATCAACGAACGTTCAAAGGTTTGTTTGGTAAAGTGTCCCGAAGGTTCGAAGGCTAAAACCCACCGAATGTCCCACCTCTAATATATATATATATATATATATATATATATATATATATATATATATATATATATGTGTGTTAAACATTCAGACAAGGGATCAATGTCATCCAAACATTCAGACAAGGGATCAATGTCATCCAGTGGGGGCCATTATGACTATGCTCCATAGTAGTCTGCACGCAAGTTATTTATAGTAACAAGTCCAGATCAATTCTGGGAAAAACAGGTGCGCTAAGCAGGGTAGGACAAACAATCCGGGCATCGTAGTAATTTGATAGAAATTGACGAGTTTCAACACCAGAGTTTTGAATGAAACTGCGCAGAAGTTCTTACTTTTTTAGTTGAGAGGCACCACCTAGTCTAACCTCTTTTCTACAACATATCCAAAGTATTCCGAGCAAATAATGATTATAACGATGTACACAGCAATTTAATTTCCTAGTTCTCTGTCTATAGTACTTTGCAGCACATTGGATTGACAGCGTATTACGTTCAAAGATGATCGTCAGAGTCACATTATGAGACTGAAATCCATAGACTTTTCAACTACCGTTCCCTAGTTATGGTGTTTAACTACCCGTCTTATTAGGCTAGAATAAATACTGAAGTCCATGTGATGTTTTGTTTATATTCTAATTTCTAGATTAAGGAGGGGGACTCATGCTACAAACGTGTTTATTATGAAAGAAACGTGGTAATATGTTTGAAGGCGTTTATGGAGCAAAATAGTGCAAGTAAACGTGTATGATTATAAGAATTATGTGGTGTATGCTGTCTTTTTCATTAGTAGCTTCAATAAAACGTGTCTACAATAGTAATATAAGTTGTGATACTACGCAATTTAGAATCCGATGCCTAGCTGTCAAATTCAAACTGCCAATTGCTTACGACGTAATAACTGCCAGTGAACTTTGCTTCATATATCAGTCCATATATCACCTAAAAATATTTTAATGTTATGACGATGAACTAAAGAAGTATGCGTTTCCAACCATACCAATCACAAAAACTTAGAAGGACGTTTTATTACTAAATTTTGAAAGTCAAACTGAATATTGCATTCAACATGAATTTGACAATGACAAGAATTCTAGTATCAGGGTAGATAGATATTTGATCATATTTCAGCTATAAGTTATTCAATCATAATATAGAGATATGCGATTCTATCCATATATACAAGTCTAATTAATTGCTCAATCCAATTAGTTTATTTTGATCAAAAACTCGCCCCATGAACATCATTTTCATAAGCTTTACTACGGCAACGCTATCAATGGCGCCAATGTTTGTCCTTCCCAGGCCACGTGCGCTGAATCTCATGAATATTCATGAGTTGTGACGTCATGCGTGCAGAACACTATTCCTAGTGACATTTTTCATTAATTTTTACCATTTCCCGGACCAGCTGATTGTATTGCATACATGTGTTAGTGTGTGCTTTCCACATGCTTTGAAACACACAAAAATCTGGTTCAGAAAAATCATGCATCTACCACTGACATCTACATGCCAAGGGCCAAACTCACTTGTATGAATCAGAAAGGAATTAAGTGTGAATAATTTCTGACACATAAAGTTAAAAACAACAAATGACAAGAAATTAACTCTATTGATATGAAATGTACATTATTTGAAAAATCCCTCATCGTAAACAGCTTCCCGCTAAACTGTCCAGATACATGTAAGTAAGTTGAACCAATAATTGTCAGCTGAAAATGTAGTGAAATAAAGACACACCTACCTCAAGACATCCTATTCCAATGCCAATGCCAACAATGATGAGTGCATGTTTGGTAATGAAGTCTTCTAGTTGACTCTCGCAGCCCTATATATTTGAATAATTGTTATATGATTTCTCTGTTTCTTATGGCAGAGTTTCATCAGAAATTGTTTGAGAGAAGAAAAAAAATACGAAATTTTGGAAAAAGGTTTCCATATTAATTATTACTTTGCTTGCAAACCATAGCAAAAAACAAATTTAATGTAAAATATACACAAACAAAAAACAATATCACAATCTTTGTACAATTTGACACAGCATACTGAAATCTTGATATAATACCTTATTATTGATATAACCAGCTGTCTGACTTAGGCACATTCCTGAATCTTTTACATTCTCAAACTTTGCAGGTGCAGTCAAATCTGTACCTTCCTTCATTGTACAACACTGGTATGGGAAGTCCTTGAATCCGTTGGTGCCATTCTTTAACTCTGAAGCCTGACAATGGCAAAAACAAATAGGATATTCAAATAAATAAATGGAAACGGATTATTTTTAAATAAAAAACATATGGCATGCACATTTTGATGAGAAATATGGTATCTACAACTTTTATATTTACAAAAAAAATTCACGCATTCTAAATATTATTGATAGAAATTTTGTTTATGTCGTGAATGGCTGTACAAGGTGAAACCAAGTACAGCATGAAGCAATTAGAACAAAAGAGATAAATTTTTTACCATAACAGTGTAGTTGCTACCAATATAATCTGCTGTTCCATTGACAATTCCACAACATTGGAATTGAACCTGGGCAGCATTCATGGCAACACCAAAAGCAGTGTACTCAAGTGTATTATCCTTATATTGTGTAATGTAATTGTCTTGTTTGACTTCTTTGACAAGAGTCTTGTTGACTTCTTCAATGATCTACAAACGAACAGCAATGTAGCAATTCATGATCAAGTTCATAGATACCTGTAAATCTCTCAGTTGAAGATGATCACATGGGTATGATTCAAAACAAGCAACATGTTCCTATGGTCATACAGCTTCTACATGTATTTGATTCAATAAATATTTCACAGCAATCGATCAACAGTTGCGCAATAATTTAAAGATCTTTTGCGTTTAGTTTTCCCCTGTGCAAGTGCAAGAGAAGACACCAAAATTAAAATGAGCCATTTAACATCAAGTTGATTTCATAAAAACATTTTCTTGAAGATATGCTCAAAAGAAACATTCCAAGTACTTCCTTTACATCTGAACGATATAAATCTTCCTGATTTTAAAATATAGTGGTGAACAGCATTAAAGATCAAGTGATTACTTTCAATATCAATATCGTGCTTGCCGAATAAATTCCTAACATTTAATGGCATGAGATATGCAAGACTTGTGAGTAGCTCAATGTGAGCATGACTACATGTAGAGGACAATCAAAGAAAAAATGGGTTGCATCTTCCTTTTCAGCACCCCGCTCAGAAATCGGACTATCGATTACGTGCTCTTTATTACACAATTCAAATTTTAGCTCGCTACAACCTTTCAGCATTCTAGTATGATGAACAGAAGGCCATCTTTCATCATAATAATATAGAGGCTGCAGATCAGACCCATTTATTGCAAAGTTTCTCAAAACAGAATCATTTAATTCAATAATTCAAAATGATTAGCAGATGCATGCGACATAGATAGACAAGTAAAAGCACTCTGTGTCAGAGGCAATTTGCACAGAAAGAAAATTCAGCAAGTGTACAGATGCCGTTAAACGTAACTTATTTAAAACTTATTGTTATAATTCCTATGGTTCAACTTTATGGTGTACCAGTAATTTTAAGCAAAGTGTTTTTAAAAGTATAAAGTTGCTTTCAATAACATTTATCAAAAATTATTTCATGTACAACTTGGTGATAGTGTTTCACATTCATTTGTTATTAAGAGACTTGATAGTTTTAATGTTTTAATGAGAAAAAATATCTTTGGTTTTAAAAGATTATCGATTGTAAATAATTGTCTACTTCAAAATATAATTAATGGAATTTTTTCATTCTCTCTTCTGCATTATACAGAAGGTGGAGTGATTTGCTATATTTGTGATGTATTTTATTCTCATTTATTTTTATTATTATGGACTGTATGACTGAATCAAATAAATAAATGAAATAAATTTCAATAGTTAAAATAGAATTGAATTTGGATTATGATAGCTGCATGAAAACGTTTTCAATTTGCATGAATCAAATTGAATTGAATTGAAATGCACACCGGCCGTGTTCCCCAACTGCATTCAACAATCTTCATAAACATACATGTACTTACTGGATCTTTGTAGATAAGGATGAGGATGCCGGCTGCGAGTTCTCCACCCATCACAATGATAAGAAGGAACATGTAGAAACCCAGACAACATTTGTTCTCCTTCACAATAAAGAACAAGTGATCGATTATTGATTCGAATGGTATTGAACGTAATTCCTAGAGATGAGTAATTAATTTTCTAGAATTGATCTTAGAATTAATCATAAACAAATAGCTCAATGATAGCATATCAAAATAAAAGATCTAATCACATAAATATTGTACGTAAGATAAAAATATTTAGTTTGGAACCGCTCGAGTCAAATCTAATGTAGAAAAGATTAATTAATTAAGTAATCCAAAATTTTGAGTTGTCAGAGAAACATTATATTTTTTAAAAGGGAAACTTTTTATTTGTTCCAGTTATTCATAAGTTTGGACTATTGGCGTTCCAGCTTAACAGCTCCAATGGTGCAATACTTAGGATATGTTTCTATAGAAACACATTGTAAATATTTCCATACACCTAATAAAAACCAACACATTCTCCAAGATAGGCCATCAAACTTTTTTCACTATAAATTACCTTTAATGCTCCACAACAACCAAAGAATCCAACAATAAAGACAAAGCCGCCAACAGCAATGAGTAGATACGCTGCATACTCTAACATAGAGTCACTTGAATCTACATTTACTTGGACAACATTTAAAATGTCGACAACTTTAGGATCAACTCTTAGCCAAACTCCAATGCCCAACACTGCACATCCACTGAGCTAAAATATACAAACATTTATTAATTTGGCAAGATTTGGTAAGTTAAAGCATTTCAATATGTAATTTTAACATGATAGGATAATGCTCAGTCATAAAAAACTGTTCTGTAAATTCTAGTATCAATAAATGATGCCTTTTCTATTGTCATATTTTTCATGCATTATATATATATATATAATAAACTTTTAAACCGAGGAGAAAATATTATCCTGTCTTATATATGAAAAGACGAGGCCATGTCAAAGTACATATGCGAATGTATTTTGCTAGAGGTTCATGTATTTTTTCAATGGTAGGTTCATGATGGAAACTTCCTTGGGATTGTGTACCTTCTTCATCTTTTTTGTCATCTTTTATTGGTAGATATATATAGATGATGGACAATAATTCCTAAGATATATATGGATTATGTACTTATTACATTCTTCATATTATAAGGAAAAAATCTGTTCTTGTCATCTTTTTAAAGTTATATATATATAATATATATATATATATATATATATATATATATATATATATATATATATATATATATATATATATATATATATATATATATATATATATATATATATATATATATATATATATATATATATAGCAGAAGAAAGGAGGAGTCCCCTATAAATATAACATCTGCATATATAACCTGTTGAAATCTTACCCAGAAGATGATGTTGAAAAATATCAACATTGCCTTGGCACATTTCGGCCCACATCCAATCGCCATGTTGCCTAGAAAAAAATGTTACATTGCTATTTGTTGTAATTGCCCAGAAACACAGTAAAGGCGGAAGAGCTACTGAATGACAATTATTGTGTGCAATGACAAGATTAACATCTCTAACTTCGTACATTATCCTTTGAGTCATGATAACCATGCATTATTTAATCAATTTCCCGGGTGGTCTTAATAGAGAAGTTCTACTGTATCAGGAAAGTATATCATCTAGTATATAATCATGTACATGTATTTAAAAATGGACTTCAGTTCTACATGTATCTTAATATACATGCATCACTTGCAGACAATTGCCCTCATTCTTGTAGCTGAATTCGAGTATTTATCTTGTCCTAATCATTAAAGATAAACATACTTAAACTACTCTTTAAAAGATATATGCACATGTTTACATATGTATCTACAAAAATAAAAGTAGGGGAAAAGGATGTCGGTAAGTTCACTATGGTACTTGTACTACATAAAAAAACAACACTTGGTACCAGTATACCATGTTACATATAATTCTATGATTACAAGTGAAATTGGGCAAATGAGATAACTCATAAAATAGCAATAATATCAAAATTTCCACATAAAGTTAACACCTCCCCCCCACCTACCCCCGCCCCCCATTACACTGTCAGGACTTACTCCTCACCTAGTCGTGACCTGGACCTTAGGTCCCGACATGGTCCAGACATGGCAAGTCTTAACCTACAATGTAGTTTTGATCCAGATGATGACAGTGCAATGGAGGGGTTACCAAACTCAAATAGAATCATCTGACACATGCAACACTTTATCATAAATGTACAGTATTATAGTAACATCCAGGTATAACATATATGTTATTCATTTATCAATACTAGATGTAAATGTCATTGTCGCAGAGGTGCTGTAAGCTAAATACGAATTAAATTAAATAATAGATAAGCTATTCAATTTTTTCACATGTGACAGGTACATGAAAAGCGTATCTAGGCAATCAATGATGGTAATGTGTAAAAATAGACTGTCTGGGTTTGATCCAGTGGGTATAATTAGGTATTAAATCTGATAATTTAATTTTTCATTATACTGTATCGAACAAATATCAAGTTTTGTGAATACATGAATGAAAAAGTTTACCTTGTTTCTATTTAATCTCTCAACAAATGGTACAATTTCAGAAAAAGCTGAAAAAATACAAAGTTGTATATTGTACATGTATGTAATACATACAAATAAGATTCGGTAGATTATGCATGAATTGGGAATGTGTCTGAGTTAGTGGATAGTCTGTAGTCGAAACCTGTCTCATTTGGACACTTGACTTCTCCCAAAGGTGGATCATTTGAATAAAAAAGGAGCTATGTTCAAAACCATATCCCCTCTTCAGGTATGCTTTGCGACTGAACAATCACATTTGAAATGATCAAATTAAATTAATCATTACATTTCAATGTATCGCTTAAAATATCCACAAAACATATCTGGTGATAAAAACAACACATTTTTATAAAAACATAAGAGAAAAATGTTGTTTTGAAGAACAGAAATGTATGATAGATGCAATATCAAAACAAAGATTTTCAAGAGTAGGTTAGTGACATTAGAACTATATTCAAAGAACAGATAAACATGAACACCAAAATTCCACTGAGAAAATATAGTAAAAGGTGATCATATTGGCAACATCGAAGACAGTAAAATCCTAAGCCCAGGGTAGTGACAGAAGACAAAAAGACAAGACAACAACTGCTAGCATTGTGTCAAGATCCACCAGAGAGAACCGACCCTGTAAAGAACCGAGAGAGGTAGATACGACAAGCGCTACTCAAGCCTCTCCAGAATATATTTGTGCTGAACCATCCCCTGGAGAAGCCTGACAGTAGCTCATTGTGTTTTTCGACTCCAACTATACGTTACAGTTGCTAAATATAAGTATCTAATACAAAGACATCAACAGTTAAGGAGCCAATGGTACGTCCAGCAGAAAACATCCAATTATGTAAAATTTTCATGTCACCATGTGTTGAGTAAAATAAGAACAAACTGTCTTTTCCCCCCCTAACAAGATTAAAGGGTTAAACTTAAACTGTATTTTCCACAATATTTAGTAATCTTGTTTACATCCCATAGATTACAAGTATAGCATTTTCTATATCTTCTTTGTTATTCTTAGCACTACTTCATTTTGAAAGCAATAGAATGAATGGAATAATTTTAGTGATATTATTGATGCAAAGAAATGTGAATACGCAACATGTAAACACAAGTTGAAAAAACATTCAATTGAAGGTAGTAACATCTGGTCTTCTGTATTGAATGAATATTATTAGGGTTCCAATATTTCATACATTTACAAAGGCATTTTAAATGTAAAAAATAGGGTACAAATGTACTTTAATAAGTTGCTAGTGTGAAAAATGTGTGTTGAAATACACCAGCTAGTTCACTTTGAGTTAATGTATGAAGAGATTTTTAAAAATATTTGTAACTTGTTTTTTTTCTTTGTTTTAAATCCTACTGTTAATCCATTGTCATGAGGACAGATATATTCAAGTCTAAATATTTTCTGATACATACTCATATGTCACGATTATGGAAATAGATCTGCTTATTAAATTCTGTCCCATATATTGTCCGAAAAGTAATCCCTGTTCAATCCAGTTCTTCTTTTAAAATCAATATCATGCACCAATGATTTAATTGTCCAGCTTGAGTAAATTTATGGACACTGTAAATTCAGTGAGAACATCATTGATTGTTGCACATTTCAAATCGAAGTTGTCAAGTACACGGACCCATCCTAATATTCAAAGTAAACATGTTTAACAACTAGGCGTGACATAAGACAAATTAATACACATATTTGAATAGGATCAGACACAAGTTTGTCTCACATTTTTACATACACTGTAATGATCGTCATATTATTTTCTCATATTACTCCACAGAAAATAGCCACATAGCAGTTATGAATTATCTCCTATTGTAGAATTATATGGAATCAATCTGTAATTTACAGACATACATATGTTAATAATAATAAATTAATCACTAGAACGAGATTCAAAGTAACCATGAGTATAAAGTTACATAATAAAATCATATCTGTCATTCTATACGGCACAATGACAGTCTCATTATCACATATCACTATGGCAACTTTTTAAATTAGGGTAATTTTCATTTTAGTACAAATCAGCATTGTTACCATTAATTCCTTTCATCATGATATGGTTATAAAAATTCCATATGGAATACATGTTCATTCTATGAACTTTGTCAAGTTTTTGTTCAAAATAAATGAGAACATCACTTGATTGAAAATTTCTAAAGATTTATTCATATGATTGAACCAAAATTTACAGCCATCCTAATTATATATTATTTCTTATAATGTTTTTTAATTTCAATATGGTTCACACTTTTTATCCGAAAGATATTACATCTACAAAACCATGAAATAACTTACTTTACTGTGTAATTATCACTGATAGTAACAATTATGGACATCAATCAGTTTGTGTCTGTGTTATAACGGCACAGTTTTATATCCTTTTTAGAGATATAAATTCAAATAAGTTCCATATTAGTGATAACTTGACAATGTTACTTATATAAGAATTATTAATACATGACTAATATGCGGTCTTTTAGTCTTTTATATGCCGCGAGTTTCACTACCAACACAGCCGTGATACCAATACAATGCCTGTCCCTGATTACTCACAGAGGTAAACTTATTACATTTTTAATGATTTTCTAATCAATAAAACGATCTCTATTTTCCCAGTGACTCACCTGTCTTTTTTTGCCTAGATCTTTTTCTGTTCCGACTCTACAAGAATATGGCATGCGTTGAGTGTGTATTTAGTCACTTCTATGAATTCTCTAACTTGTCTTGCATGATTGATCAAATCCTATGACAAGCTCGAACGAAAACAAACCTTGCGTTCAATATATACCAGGTGAATGACTTGGTCACACTAAAACAATGTTGATTTTAATATCACCTACTTTAAGATTTTTTAAAAAAGGAGAAAAGCTATTTTGTCATATTTCTTAGAATTGTGAAACGGAAAAGATTGAGAAGTTGCAAGAGGGCAAAAAAGACACTCCTAAAATGGATCTACATAAGTGATTAACCTGTGGAGAACAATGACAGGTTTTCAACGAATGGCACGTGTATACAAATACTTAGTAGATAATACTGAGTTCTTGTTCATTATAAGTTAGTTGTAGTGACACATTAAGAGGAGTAGCTACATGTAGCTGTACAGCACATGTTTACAAACTATTATTTTAGTAATACATTATAGAAATGGAACTTATGCAAATAATGTCAGTCACTCACATACCAATCAATTCTTCAATGATTTACATTAGATCTTCATGATCAAGAATACTTTAAATAGATTGGGTTATTTGCTGAGCCAACTACATAAACGTGCTGCATAGTGCATACCCAATTGACATTCATGAATCATGATACATCTGATTAATGTTATTTAAAATCATGAACAACTTCAAACTAAAAATATCGCTATAAAGTATGTATGTTAGGTCAATCATACATTATAACGATTCGCGCTCATGCAGACAATCTAAGTAAGAAGATGGATAAAAGTACATTCATTTAACGTAACATTGCATCAAGGACGCTAATTAACGTAGATAATGTTGTCACTGATGTTTTCCTAGCCACCAGCTGGCAACTAACCGTAATTATGACACAAGAGCCACAGATTATTCATTATTTTCTTGTTTTGTTCACGTAACCATACATGTGTACAGTTTATCATTGTAAAATCATGTACAAATAATTCAATCGTTGTTTGCTAAAACGTAACAAATTAACAATGAAATTAGGACAGGCATCACAGAGAGTCAAATGATAACAACATTGGTGTTTTCCCAATCAAATAAATTAACTATTCAATTGCTTTTTCTTCTTTTCCTATGGATGTAAACAATATTTTTAATGTTAACATTGAAAAAAATATTCATTCTAAAAAGTGGAGCATGATCATTTTCAAACTTCTCTCTCTCACGTCTTTTTAGCAAGCATATTTCTACCAAAGATAGATATAGCTGAAGACAGGTTTTACAACCCTATAAGCTTTCATTTGACTATATCAAGTGGCCCTGGCGGGACTCGAACTCACAACCATAAGATTGTGAGACCAGAATGATACAATCATTCCAAGCAGAGAGCTGTTCAGTGAGCTGTTTAGAGCATGATCATATTCATAATAGGCCCCAATAGTTCCGGACGTTGATAGCCGTACCACCATGAAACACTTTCCCTATTTGCTCATAATGTTTTTGTGCAAGTATTCTCACTCCAGAGGATGCACTTTCATTCACTGTGGAAACTTAGGACAACATTCACTTATTAGCTGTAAACGCCTGGGAGTGCTTCATAAATTGCAAATCAAATGGTTTATCACTGTTCACTTGTACATTTGTGAATGACGTGTCCATTATCTAGAAAGGGTGTAAACACATCTCATTGTGAGCTGTTACAGAGTTTTAGATGTACATGTATGCATGTACATGTATCAAGTATATAATTTTCTGATGATAATTGAACTATTACTTCCTATTAGATTGATAATTATCAACTATTTATAAATGACATATTCTGACTCCCAACATCGTGAAAACTTTCTATTCAATGTTAACCGTGTAATCAATCAATTCTTCCAGTTATTTGCGTTAACCTCAATTTGAGGGTATGGCCTGGCAGTTATAATTACATGTATTATAGATATTAAATAGGATATAAAAATATTTCAAAGGTATTGTTGTACAGATAGACAATATTATACATGCAAAACAGTTTGTACAATTACATTGCAAAAGCTTTTGCTAAAACTTGCTATAACATGTGCCGCCATTATTCTCTGTAAAATGGCAATTAAATCCAGGATCATTTGCCTGTTCATGCATAGCATTCTTTTAATGCTAAAACTAAGTCAAAATAATGCATTAATCAGATAATCTGAAAATTAAGAAGACCAAAGCATAGTTTGCATTGTTGCAAAAATGTAACATGGCTGAACAATTAAATACATGCCAACGGGCTAAATCCTATCTTCTACTTGGTCTAGAGGATTATTATATTGTATAGTAATATGCATATATCCTCTGTAGGATAATAAATTTGTTCAACCCATTTGATATTGAAGAAATATGTCATGGTTTGTTGGTCACCATGTATGAATCCATGCCCGAATGTATATATTCACTATAACACGATAAACACTCAAAGATGTCAATATTTCACAACAAATGAACTGGAATTTACAAAGTATTTTTTGAAAAGTTAGGACGCCAAGCGATATTAAATGTCTTACGAATCTCTGTGTAGTATAACAAACGTCATACGTTTAGAAATTTTGTCAGACACTATTTCATGTCAGTCTTAGAAATATGTACGTATTACGGACCGGAAGTTTTATTGAGAAAAATTACATCATGTCGTAAATAGTAAGCAATTTTTTTTCTTGTCTCAATCATCTACGCTTTATTTCCAGGTAAATTTTGCAGAAAATCCAATGTACACACAATTCTTTAGCATGGTGAGCATCAAGATGACCAACATAATTATATATTGATTTACTTATTTGAATAGATGCCGAAAGTGTGACCCACTTTTAGAGGGCACTATTGCCTGGTCTCTATGGAGAAATATTGACTGGCTGATTTCAGCTCTAAGCCAATCAGAATGCAGGATTTAGGGGCGTGTCACAGATAGAGTGTTATAATTAGTATATATAGCTGTACCCAGAACTGTGCTGCATTGGCGTCAAAACAACAAAAGTTAGCAACATTTTTTTTTTAAATTTTATGTTGACTCTGTGTATAGTAAGTACTGTTTTAAGTACTGTATTAATGAACATCATTAACTACATTATATGACTCATAACATTTCTGCATGCATTTACCTGTCTAAAGAATGCAATAACACATTAGGGACCATTCAGAATTTATCACTGGGTGGGGTAGGAGGATTTTAGGGCGGGCCATGAACTTTTGTCACAATGTTTGGAGGGGGGCTATCAATTTTTTCACAGAAAATGTACCCTGTTTTTAGAGATCCTGTACTAAAATTTTCTGTTTTTTGGATTGGATATCCATCAAATCAGATTTGGGTTAACTCTGACAATGATTGCGTTAACTGTTGGGGGGTGGGTCATCAATTTCTATCACAGGAAATTGAGCGGGGGTTACCATTTTTTCACTGAGATTTGAGGGGGGCTATCAATTTTTTCACAGCATTTTTGGAAAATCCTCCCACCCCACCCTGTCATACTGAATGGTCCCTTATATGACAGTATGAAGCATAGCATTAGATAAATATATGGGTTAAAATGGTAACTATTTCCAAATGAATTAGCATTTACATGAGAGTGGGTCCTGTGAATTATTAAATTCCTAATTTACTGGTAGTTTAATATAGCTTTACAACGTTTTATGACAAGCGGATAAATGGTTGAGCACTCTATAACAATGATACATGTACAGCTAATGTACACACATCATATATGACCATGAGGCCCACCCCTACTTTACTTATATAAGTGGGAGTGTCTTGTGCGACTCACTAAAATTACAATATAATACCACAGGCCCTATTAAAGGACCATTCGACATATTTGACCTCTCATCTCACCCCATCCATGCCTTGAAAAGTCTATAAATTAGAACACTTAACCCTCCCAAACATTTTTAATTCAAACTATTGATTCATACACCCCTACGCCCCCCAAAAAAAAAAAAAAAAAAAAAATAAATAAATAAATAAAATAAAATAAATAAATAAAAATTAAAAAAAAAAATAACAACAAAACATTCAAATTCAAATATACCCATCCCCACCACCCCCGTTTTTTTTTTCAACACCCCGTAAATTCCTTATATAATGACTCAGCCCTTATATTAGGAGAAACAAGATTCCACATATTATAGATGTTCACTAGGTTCTTTCATAATGCAATATACAAAAAATAGGGGAATCATGCGTCCATGATATAAAAGGTTTCTATATTGTGTGTCTCATTACTTTCAAAATACCAATGTAGCCAAATGTTGCCATTCAGTTTTGAAATCAAGCAATTCACTTATCACTAGATTATTGAAAATCTGAAATCGAACACTTTAAAGCTCACACATTCATTATATTGTAACAAACTATGAAACTAGAAGACAATGACCAAATAAACCATGTCTCTTCAAAGACAGGTATCACTGTACTTTTCAGGGACAATTTTTCCATCGAGTATTCCATATACATGTATCAGCAAGTTCCTATAATAGGTGTTGTCAATTTTAGTAAGTTGTCGTTTAATAACAGCAAACACATAAAGTTAATACATCCAATCTAATGCAGTAACACAACAAATGAATGATGGTGAATAAATGTAACATACCTACTTCGATAATATAAATAATCACTGGTTTACAACACTCAAATAACAACAAGCTTCCTCAACTATTTGAAGTCTCAGAGTAGTGTAAAGTGGGTCAAAATACTCTGAAGTCGCAAATGAGGTGTTGTATTTCTCTTAATGCCTCAGGGTGTGCAGTTATAGTTCTGCAAAAGCACTAATGGGTTCATTGGAATCATTTAACTTTTCATACCTTTACATTCAGTATTTATTTAATTTTCAAAGTTTTTGAGAGTAAATAATACTCAGCTCACAAACAGCAGTGACATGCAGTGGTGGAAGCAAGAAGTAATTTACCTGTTGAGCAGAAAGCTCAAGCTGCTATGGTGACACCTGGTGACAGAATCAGGAACTGGCACATTTAGAACACAGAGCTCTGCACAATATAAAAAGCTGCCTCTTTTTAACAAAGAAATTTCTGTTATTGATCAATTTTCTAAACTATTAAATCTTATCTCATGCACAGGCGTTTTCAATCAATTGTCTAAAATCAATAAGTCTAATATTTGTGATTATAGTGGTTTTACACGTATCAACTTTATACCATGGGGGCTCGAGCAAATCTGTGACCCGATGAATTATTAGACCCATTAATCTCTTTATTCATAGTGTAGCTTTATTTGTCAGCGGTACTCTTCATAAAATGAAATCTTATTTTTAAATACAAAATTTCATTTTATCTAGCCTATAGCTGACAAATAAACCTATACATGTGTACATTATAAATAATGAGACATAGTGCTGTGTAAGGTTATCTTATTCCTGGGGATATTTAATATTTATCTCTTTAACTCTGATTAAGAATGATCAAAACATCTATTTAAAATAAACAGTTTTGACGATCATCATGAAGTTTTGCATACTGATAACTAATAAATTATCATTTTGAGAATAAATAAAATTAAAAAACTGTTTTGTCAATATTCTAAGGATCAGTGACCATCAGTTATAGTCCGAATGAATGAAATTCCCTACTTGTCAGAATTCAATATGTACCGGTAATAGAAAATAATGAGCAAGGCAATGACTGTATTTTGTTTCTAGCTCTAGGTCATGATAGGGAAATCATAGGGAATTATTACTTGACAGACCACGAACATTTGAAAAATAATAAAACAAAATACACAAAAACAATGAACATGTAAGTATATTTATATTATTTATTGCATGTACAATATATTTTGAGCACCATACATCCTTTAACTTCATACATCGCAGCATTCCATATTTTATATGTTCACCAAATACACTATATATCCAGAACACATCTCAAATTGTAAATATAATCAAATGATACATTAATTTAATGAGGATATCAAAATAAATGAGGAATCTTCTTAATATCACACTTAAAAACTTTCAACTTTTAAAACGTTTTTTTAAAGACTAATTATGCATATAGATGTATGATGATAGATTTACATGTACAAATAAAGTACATGTATTATATACTTTTAAGTGTAAAAAAAATTATTCATTGATTATACTAGTCATTGGTCAAATATGATCCACACAAAATAACAAAGTATTTTTGGTAAGTTCCTATTTGATTTGTTAAAAAAGTCATTATTGCTTTATCAAAACACATTATTGAATAACTAAATACAAATAACAATATTAAATAATAAACTGGTGCACACATAAATATTTATATATATATACCATGTACAATTTTACATGGAAACTGCTAGGAGAAAATAAGCCACTTTTCTCGATATTAGTAAAGTTTTACAACAAAAAATGTTGAAATTGATAATTGTGAGTTCTAGTAACAAAAGCTTTAACCGATAAATAAAATCATCGTTTGTCATGTTCACCGATTTAATTTCTATACTAATATTCTGCATTATAATTGTCACTTAGGCTTTTTACAGATTCAATTATTCATAATTACATATTACATGATGCATTGACAAAGATGCATAATGCATATAGATCTACACATGTACCTTTTCCTTTCTTTAAGACGATTCATAATACCCTCTGGAGTTTCTTGCTGTTCTCAAAGTTATGTGCTGTAAATTTTTATCTCATGATACATTCAAATGACATTAAACATAAGAGTTTTCCCCACAATAAGTTAAATTCTATCAAAATTTTTGGAATGTATACCGAAACAAAGCAAATTTTGGTTAAGACAGTATGATCATTTGAAACCCCAGAGCATTTAGTATTTGAAATAATCAAGATTCCTATACATATCATAACAAAATTGAAGTTTGATTCATGCCTTCAATGGTCGATCGTTAATATATTTAGAGAACAGGATTGAAAAATACACTGACTAGCTTTTCATCACTTGATAAGGTATTTGGCATTATATACATATAAGAAAAGAATATACATAAACATTAATAGATTTTATAACAATAACAAGAAATTCTAATAATTGGTATTCCTGTGAATAGCATATACATGTACATACATGTAATATAGATGTATTATTCATCATCATTCTGAAATTTCAGCGAGAGATTATTTTGTAAATAAACTCACATTTCAACAAAGTATATCATTTCAAAACTACTTGACAATGTTTCTTCACATTTTTAATTATGAACAAACTACCCATGCACACATCTTGTCTGAATAATAACATTTAGTTACATACACTTGAGAAATAACAAAATCCTTTGTAAGTTTTCATTGCATCTATCACAAAATACACTAGGACATGTTGCATGTCTGTTACACTTTTTTGCCATTTAAATCTATGAACACAATACATTATAAATTTCAATGTATTTTTTTTTATAAAAAAATTAATCTTTTATACAAAACATTTGACATGTTTCATGTCTACAATCACACAACAGCCTTGTGACACGTGCACTTCCAACAGAAGCTATGTTTAAAATTATGGCACAAATAATCAAATGACTAAAATACCTTGCAAATCACTAACGTATAAAAGCATCAGCATTATCATGCCATGTAAAAAAGGTTTTAAAACACTAAATTAATTTATACTCAGAATGTTCATATTAAATAGACTTTTTCCTTTTCCTGAGGGTTTTCAGCAATGTATCAGCATTCTACATTGAACTGTGCTTTGAATAAAACAGATCTACAGAAAAAGAAGCAACTACAGATTTCCATCAGCAAACATTACTGGCATTAAAAAATATGGCAAGACTTGAATCTGTCATTGTAATACTTTTGAAACCTTTCTTTAAATAAATCACTGGTCATGACAATACAAATGCAATTTCACAACGTAATAACAAAATAAATATAAAACAGAGATTTCACACTCCTATGACTAAATGTTCGTTTCAACAGCCTCATACTTCACACACTTATTAGTTCGCTTATCTCCTCTTAAGTCGTTTGGTTTAAAAATGTTTTTGTCATTCCTCGTTGGCAACACAGGTGATGAGGATGGTGACCAGTCATTAACAGTGTCTTTTACAAATGCCACAACTTTCACCGGTGTCCCTCCGGTGGCTCCATCGCATTCGTTAATGTTTTTAGCAGGAACTGCCACGTGAGCTGCTGGACTGGTAGCTGTGGCAGTTGCTGCCGCGGCTGCAGCTACAGCGTTATTGTCTATGTTTTGTTTAAGAAGCGCGGCGGCCTCTTGGTTATTAAGCTTCTCCTCAGGAGGCACATGACGTCCCATGCTGAGACGATCCTGCAAGTTGATTTGAAAATATTTTCATCAAAATCTGTGCACTTTTGAATATGGAATGTGCGAAGGTGAGATCAACAAAAACGATTTTCCCACAAATTAAAGTTATTTTGAGACTTTTGAATGTACTACACTACTTAAATGTATTTCCAGACTTTTCAATGCAATCCACTGGACATGTATTTCATCTTCCAGTTTATATTATCTATCAAAAACCAACTAAGATCAATATGCTCAATGTATATACATGTAATTGATTTTTAAAAAATGGCACTTACTGCCTGCTTGTCATATCTGAAGAAGCGCCATGGCTTCACTCTACGCTCAATACTAATAGCTTCACTACTTGAGCGATGATAAGTTGGATTGGCAAATGTCAAAGAATCTTCTGAATCCTCTCTTCGTTTTCTTTTTCTATTAACAAATCACAAAATACATGTAGATGCAGTCGCCGGCACTCCGTCAGACGTTAGCACACCGTCACGTCACTAAAATGTACGTGTGACGGACTGCTAACGTCTGACGGAGTGCTGGCGACTGCATCTACCTTTATTTTGCTACTTATTCAGCTTGATGGAATTAATTGATAGTATTCAAAATTTAGCAAAGCATTTTGCAAGGAAATTACATTGCCATTTGAAAACAAACATTTATTGTTTTGTTAAAATATAGATTATATGAATATATAAAAAACCTTCACCTTGCATTCAATTGTTGATTGTTCTCATTAGACATTATAAAATAAATATTAGCAAACAAACAAACACCAACCTTAACCAACATATGATGATGCACAACAGAATTATCAACAATATGGCCATTGCTGCACCTACTACAATGTACGTCAGTTGTGCAGCCGTAAAAGGGAGATGTGGAGATGGTAGTGGACATTTTTCTGCATCATAATTTGTACTGCACCTAAAACATTGGGAGAACATCATGCTTTGTTCAATATTTGTGTGCACCTTCATCGTTTTACTGATGATTCAATAAATAGATATCACAATTCAATAAAGTTATTTATCTAGTTTATATCCAAAACATACACAATGACTTTTATTACCTCTCTTTAATCTAATCTCCATTAATTAAATATGAAAGAACAATTGCAGCAATGCAAAATTGATAAAGTAGGGGTTCATTACACAATATTTATGCACTTTATCCAGATAAAAAAAGTTTGATGGATAAATCCTTAGACATATACATGTATGTAGATACTCACTCAAACCGTTCAGAATCCGGGGAATTGATGATGACGTCGCCAGTACATGGAACTGGATGTGGGTAACTGGGACAGGCGCACACATAATCCACAGCTCGTGCTAAACACAAATGGGAACACCCACCGTTGTCTACACTACAAGGATTAGTACCTACAATAGAATTTAAATGATTGTGTCTTATTAGAAATCATGTATCTAAGGTTGGTTTAAGTATCTAGATGATTCGTAGACACAACATCAGCATGAACGTAATAATTTCTCTGTACTTCTGCAATAAACAGGTCAACTACGTAATCATGATGGTATTTTGACTTTTTTTTAAACACAAATATTTGATAAGAGCATTCATACCTGTTTGTCTATCAGTGGAGACAAAATGAATGTCCATGAGTCCATCCATATTCCTTTGAATCACTTCACGCCCTTTGCCTGTCTTCTTATCATACCGTTCAATGTCTTTATTTTGCCAATCAGTCACATAAACAAAATCTCCATGCTGCAATTTGAAAACATCTGAATTTTAATCAGCCCAAGACTGGAATCAAAAGTTCAGTTTAACTACATGTATTAAAATTTCACAGTTTATAAAATCATCATCTTTCAGACAGCTGATTCTCTCTTAACATTCAAAAGAACTACCGATACTACAATTTTTCTTACAACATCAAATACAAGAAATTATCATTTTTACCACTGTGAGTCCAAACGGATGGGGGATTTGTTCAACCAATTGTACTCTATTCTTTCCATTCAAATCAGCAGTTTCAATTCTATCAAGCTGTGCATCAACCCAATATAGCTGCTTGTCATCGTAGTCAACACATAATCCATTTGGCCATCCGAGATTTGCATCAACAATAGAGCGACGGGAAGAACCATCAGAATAAGCTCGCTCAATTCGTGGCGTCGCACCCCAGTCAGTCCAGAATAATAACCTAATGAATAAAATAATAAGTCAACACTTTTCATTATTTTACATATCAATTTGATGAATAATGCGTATAGAGTTGGACTGGTTTAGTTCAAATTCTAATTACTTGAATGCATGAATAACTCAAGCAAACAAACATTTCCAATCATGTTACTTTACATTATAAATCATTCTTATGACTTAAAAGTTAGGATAACTTACTCCAATTTTATCTATTCCTTTTTAGCTTTGCAGAAAAGGGGTCCAATGGTATATAAATGACAGGTGTATTCAAATGTTTAAGTAATTTTAGCGGAATTCAACTTACCCTTTGCGAGGGAATAGAGCAATTGCCCTTGGTTCATCAAGATCATCTTCAATGAGAGTTCTACGGCTACTACCATCCAGCCTAGATACTTCAATGACATTCCTTCCTGTATCAGTCCAGTACAAGTTTCGAGCGATCCACTCTACAGCAATGCCATCAGCTGTTGTGAGGTGAGTGGACACAACAGTCTCCATATAACTTCCATCTAAGTTTGCCCGCCTAAAAGTAAAAGAAGACTTGATTTGTACAAAGTAATATCCATATTTAGATCATAAAAATGTCATACATACATGTATATATGGAGGAAATAGAGAGAAGATTCCTAATTAGCTTATTGCAAAATGAATCATTGATGATTTCATCATACAACAGAATCAAAATGTTAAATACATGAAATCAAATTTTATGATTATACCAAACATTTATTTTGATTTATGTGGATAGACATGCCTCAGCTCTTCCTTATATAAAAGATGCATTATTCAAATTCTTTGACTTACCGTATGACATCCAAAAATACATCCGTGTAGTAAATCTTTTGCTCAGCAATATCAATATCAAGAGCAATAGTATTGTGTAGATCAGGAAGTGGCAAGAAAACATCTGTGCGATCTGGAGTATCCATAGAAATCCTACGAATACTACCTCGGCTTGCAAATAGAAGATACTGGGCAGGCACTGAAAATATACGAATAATGTGAATTATTTGGTATAAAAACAGATTTAAATATACCCAACTAAACAACAATAACTAAAACATATATTTCCATGAACAATCTAGGATTTCATTTCTCAGCTCATAATAATATTTAGTTCTATAATACAGCAATATCTTCAATATCATATTATGATATATGTAAAACTAATGTAGAAAAATTTGAAATATAAGAAATATTGCTTACTGATAACACAAGTCTTCTTGTCACTCCTCAAAAGAAGTCCAGTTGGGCAGGCACATGAATAACTTGATGGTGTTGGAAGACAAAGATGAGAGCATCCACCATTGCTCTTACCACATCTGTTAGTTCCTATAATGCAACAAGTTAATAATGTCTTCATGTGAAGTAGCACAAGATATCAAACTTACTTTAAAAATAATTATATCATAGATTACATCCGAGTAAATGCAAGAACATGTAGCTCACTTAAGCAGCCTTCAAAACACCCGATTTTCCAAATTTCATGCAAAATTGATTGCAATGGTCAAGGATTCGTAAACATGATTCTATGTGCAAAATTGCAACGCAATCAATTGAATGACACTTACCAACATTTTCTACTTGAACTGCATGAATATCCATCAAACCCTGTAGGTTTTCCACTACTGTTCTTGACTCATCGCCTGTCATTTTATTTGCTCTGTGAACAGCTTTTGTCTGCCAGTCCGTCCAGTAAAGGTAATTTCCAGCCACAGTGAGACCATAGGGATGCGGTATAGAGGCTACCAAAATCTGACGATTCTGTCCATTGAGATCTGCGCATTCAATAACCTGAATAATTTCATTTAAAAAAGATAAATGTGCATGGAAATATAAGGTATTACATTTTCAAGCGTTTGTACATGTAATAATAATTTGCAATGCGATATGCATTACAATCCTATCAAAATGAAGGCATACCATACTTTTATCTGCAAGAAATCCAAGATCAACCATCTTACATGTACTTATAAATCAGGGTAAACAAATATGAAAACATACCTCTGTCCTAGCATCATTCCATATAATGCGTGATGTTGGACGGTCAATTGTCAGACCGTTGGGCCATCCAAGATTATCTCTTACAAGCACAATACGGTTTTCTCCATCCATATCTGCTCGCTCAATTTTTGGCTTGGTCCCCCAATCAGTCCAGTACATCATACTGTGAGTGACAAAATTAAGAAGTGCCAGTATGTTGTACTGTTTAAAATTTGCCAATAAAAAAACACCATCATTATTTCTATCACAATAAGCATTGATGAGGAAAAGTTTCACATTTATTTCACTGAGGTTTATATTTTCAAACTAAAATCAAGTGCCTACCCTGCATCATAATGGAGAGCAATCGCGCGAGGATTGTCGAGGTCTTTCCAGATTAGCACTTTTCTCATGGAGCCATCCAGATTAGAGACTTCAATTCTACACAAAATGCATTTCAATAAATAACAAACAAATAGATTCATGATGTTTACAAGCAATAATACAAATCTGTGATAATGGCAAATATTTCAGTAATACTTGTACAATGTAATTAAGCATATCAGTGAAGAAAATTTGAAGTTTCTTTCATTCTAAGACACTTCAAATATTATTTTCATATCAAAAATATAGATCAACAATGTAGATCAGCAAAATCTAAGAACTTCAAATTTTCATATATTGATAAAACCAATGTTGAGATAAAATAGTTCAATTATAATACCTGTGAGTTCCCGTATCTGTCCAGTATAATTTGCGACCAGTAGAGTCAACTGCTAAACCATCTGGTGTATCCAGCCCATGAATTATAACATTTTCAATGCCTGTTCCATTGAGATTCGCTCTTTGAATTTTGTCCAGAACACTGTCTGACCAGTAAATCTTTCCTGTGAATCAATTAAAACTTAAAACTATAGTTTATTTATGAGCATCCTCTCATTTATATTTGAACTGCTAAATTAAAATCAACCTTAATCAATATGAAATATAGAGTGGGGGTGGGGATCAATTGTCAATTGAATGCCTGCTGGCCTTGGAGTCTCCCCCACACTAAGCACATACAAGTACAGCTATTTACAATTACCAAAAATTATATAATTTTTACTATCAAATGACAATACTGTGGGGTAAGCTTCTTAACGTTTTTTTGTCATGCTGCATGATCAAAATGAAACCCTCCCCACGATCAATACCTACATTGTACAAATGGAGTCTTCCTCTACACAAAGCTGAACAAGAGGCTAATGTATGCTATGTTGTATTATAGTCATATTAAAAAGGCATACTTGAACACTCAATAATTTACAATAAATGCAAATACCTTCATCTCTATCAACATCAATTGCTATGACATTCTTCAAGTCACCAATGGGAATAAACACATCAGCGTAATAAGAAACGTCAAGAGATATTTTACGAACATCTGAACGTCTTGCAAATATAAGGAAGTTTGTCATCCCTGCAAAGCATTAAAATATAACAGAATTAGAATATATATGTAATACAATTATAAATCTTTACCTAAACATAAGTATAGATGCATATAGTATATACCAATCAGAAATTAATATCAAACAATAGATATCCTAAAAATGCAACTGCGAAAATTTATATATTTACGAATTTCTAATAATCACAACATTGAATTGCTGGTTGTTTGGTGTGTGTAATGAGCGGAGGGAATTAATCTAAATCATTGTTTGGTTGCTATATATTCATGTTTTCTTGAAACATGTTTCGACAAAACGTACATCTTCATCAACAGAAAATGTCTACGTCATTATGATCGCTACATCAGGCATTATCCTGTATAGTAAGGTTGTTTATGTGATGGCGAAAAAGGGTGGGACAATGTCTAGTGCAATTATTACAACACCATTATAAAACAGCCATTTCACCTAAATAGCTGATATGCAATGCAGATATCAAAATTGAACAAAGGATATCTCAGAAGTGTGATTTAATTTTGTAGCTATGACATTCTAATTTAAATCACTGCTTTTAATGGTAAATGAAAGGTGTGATAATCATTTTTTACCATGAGCACAGGTTTTGCCATCTTTCTCCAGCAACACTCCAGTGGGACATGCGCAGGAGACTTCCCCATGAGGAGCCAGCAGACACAAGTGACTGCACCCTCCGTTGTTCTCCAGACACGCACTGTACTCAACTATGAAAATAAGTCATTTGATTTTAAAGAATTTCATGAGGAAAAAATATACGGTTAGACTTTGATCACCACATAAATGTTGTATTAGACAGTGTACTGGTAATTTGGCCACACCTTTAAATTGAGAAATAATTAGGGCCTGCTCAAATAAGTTTAGTATTTGATTGATATTGTATATCAATATTTTTATAATTTCATCATCATCCTAACCAAACAGCAATAGAATCTGTCAAGAACATTGTAAATGAAATGTTTAAATTTAAATTTACTGTGAACATGACCCATTATCTATGGTTGTTACATATGTTCGTACTTTTGATTCAATTTTCGAAAGTTCGATGAATAAGAGCTAACTCACGAGTTTGTCTATGTCGATGGAACATATGGATGTCCATCAAATCTTCCAAATTGTCTCTCAGTACTGTCACACCATCTCCAGTTAATTTATCTGCCATTTGAATTGACTTTAATGTCCAATCTGTCCAATAAATATGCTGTTCATGTACCGCAATTCCAAATGGGTGAGGAAGACCATCATCTATCAGAACCTGAAAGATTGGAGCAATGTGATTAATAAACATAATTAGGTTTCATTTTTTATGAAATGTCACTCACAAGTCATATAGTCATTAATATGATGATATTTATATACATGTATATCTAATAAATTTTAATATTAGAAGCAATACCTTTATTTTTGCAAGTATTACCAATTGTTCAGGTCAGAGCATTACAGTATAACCTCTTTTATCTGTATGTATTTTATGAATAACTTCTATTATCTTCCATTATCATCTAGTGACCATATTTTATCACCCCCCCCCCCTCATGACGTCATGTAATAAACGTTGGACAGGACAATTCATAAAAATAATTAAATCTTTATATCCCGCTGAATGTGAAGCCATAAAGCAGCTCTGTCTCTAACAACATCTTTGGTTTTAATGAGTTTCCTATTATTGGCATTGCCAAGTATCAGACAAGTGTAAAGAGATTTAACAATATCAACTAGTGCAAAGAAAAAGGATAAGGATTACCACACAATCTTACTCCACGAATCAGGTTCCATTCAGACTCTTTTTATAAGTAACAACACCATACTGATTACACCCCCACCCCCATCATAATCCACCACAATCATAATTCTTAAGAGATAAAAGGAGATACCTTTCTATTGCTTCCATCTAAATCAGAATACTGTATCTTTTTTTCCCCTGCATCTGTCCAGTAAAGTCGTCTGTATTCATAGTCAAGTGCTAATCCATTTGGCCAGGTAAGATTCTTAGAAATGAGGATCTGTCTGTCTGAGCCATCCATGCCTGCTTTTTCAATTTTCGGGACAGTACCCCAGTCAGTCCAATACATGTAGCTGAAATAGATATATAGTTGATGTATAGAAAATCATTTCCAGTAAACAAGGCTATATTCCTGTCAATGATAATGAAAATCTAACACATTCATTTCTTGATTGACATACCCTTCAAGCGGATCAACAATAATGTCCCTTGGTGCATCCAATCCTTCCCAAATGAGAACATTCCTCATCGAACCATCAAGGTTACTCACTTCAATGTGATTGTTGAATGACTCGGCAAAGTAAAGCTTATTGGTTACCCAGTCAATGGCAAGGCCTGTGGGACTCTCAAGGCTGGAGGATATTATAACCTGAAGATAAAAATATAATTAAAAATCTTTCAAAGTATTATATAATCTGATATATATTGTAGCATGAAGTGACAAAGAGAATGTACAATAAGTGAAGATAAAATACCAACATAAATAATTCTTATTAGTTTTCATGACATTTTCAAACTTTGGACAAGAGATTTGATATCCAACTGTCCATTTATAACTTTTTTCTTTGCAATGAAATAAAAAACACCCATGCCTATGCCGAAATTTGGACAATAATCAAAGTTCGCAATATTTCAAACTAAAAGCTCACAGGCATTTGGATGGTGGTATGTTGTATCACTTTTAATCATTGTGAATTAAATTGTTAATTTTGATGAATAAATTTTATGGAAAAACATGATTATCATCTTGTGAACTTCTTTTCAGCAATTCACACACCATGTGCAAATCTTAAATTACTCAAGATGGTATTTGATGGGTCAATGAAAATAGTAAGTGCCGATATATATTCAGATTTTATTCATCAATAAACACGCTACACAATTTAGGTGTTATCTACAGCTTATATGTTGTCATATTTCACACGAACGTGATACAAGTAACACATTTGATCCAAGTATGTGGCATTTATATGACAATATGAAGTATGTTTCAGTTTATCATACAATAAATAGTGCAATAAAGTGCTAAGTGATATGATGATTGAGAATCACTGATGACAATCATTGAGACTTTGCCATCGGGACCTCTTGTCTTTTCAAACAGAAAGATCATAAAGCAGGGCTATACATAAAATATTAGTTTGGATTTGCCACTTGAGCAAACACAAAAAGGACAACTTCACCATATAAATGAGTGCATTGTACACTTTAGTAGTGATAATACTATGTGTAAATACATGCACCTATAATTTGATACACATTGGTATCTGTATTTAACAATCAAGGTGAAAACTTTTTAATGATTATGGCAGCAAACAAACCTCTTGTCCTGTGCCATCCCATCTGGATCTACTGATGGTGTCCATTGTGACATCTGACCAATATATATAATCATGAGAACCGTCCCAATCCAGTGCCAAGATACTCCTCGCATCTTTTATAGGAATCACAACATCCGCCTTTTCTTCTGTATCAAAAGAAATTCGGCGGATGTCTGTCTTTCTTGAGAACAGCAGAAAATTGCTGAGATCTGGAGAAAAAAATTAATGTCAAAGTGAAATAATTGTAAAATTCATGAGCATTTACACATCTTCATACATTGGTTTCTTTACAAATTCATACAGAGGCCAATTTCCGTTATTTCATATTTAATATTGTGAATGCCGTAAAAATAGTAAAGGATTCCGGTTAATAAATTTTTCAAACTGGAAACTAACATTTTGAATAATTGATTTGCATGAAAACTTACTTTCAGTGCACTTTTTATTGTCTGGAAGCAGAATGAATCCAGTTGGACATGCACACTGATAGGAATATAAATTAGGTAGACACAAATGTGAACACCCTCCATTTGAATTACCACATCGACTCTCAGCTGAAAAAATATAAGTTTCTATTTCAACAGCTTTTCCATAAAAGTATTAGTGAAATGAGACACTATTCAACTCATGATGAAGCAAAAATAACTTAAATGATTAATCCGTGTCAAAACAAAAACTTTCTACCGTACTAACATGTTGGTTGGCGCATTGGATGGAATGCATGAATGTCCATTGGGAAATGCAGTTTGTTCTTCACCGTCTGGACACCATTGTGGCCCTGGAACTTGCTTGCTTTGTTAATACTCTTAGTATGCCAGTCAGTCCAATAGATCTCATCTTCAAATAGTGTCAATGCAAATGGATGTGGGAGACCTGAAATCCATTTTAGAGTACATCTTTCATTGAATAATGTAACTACTAACTTCAGGCCGAGCTCACTCAATTTGGTGCATATTAGGGGTATTTTTTGGTTGGGCAGTAGCACATTAAATACATTCGACATATGATAGGAATACACGAAGCAGCCCTGAATATCTTTGACCTTCATTGATTTATGGCCTTTTCCTGATAGTGGTGGCTTTGTGAATTCTTAGAAAATATTCATTTTAGCTCAACTTTGCAATCAAAATACTCTACTTGCACATTCGAATCTTAATATTCTACAATGACATTGTACATAATAAGACATGTTTAAAGAGATATCTTATGCAAAAAAATGCATATTCTAAGTAGAATTACAATTCTTTCCTACCTCTATCAATGATAGTTTTTCTGAGTTGACCGTCTAGATCTGCACACTCAATCACATGATGTTTAGCATCAGCCCAGTATATCTTGTCAGCAGCATAATCAATTGCTAGACCATTTGGCCAAAATAATGATGTGTTTGCAATGGTCAATCTCTCAGCACCATCCATTGTTGCACGTTCAATTTTTGGAACTGTTCCCCAGTCGGTCCAAAATATTGTGCTGCAGATTATAAAAGTCAATTCAAAATTATACCCTATAAATGCATTCATTCATAAGAATACATTTATATGCACTTCAAAAAAAGTTTTACCACCCATTGGTAGTTTGGTATCTTGTTAGCATTAAAATTTGATATTATTTACATGGTTAACCCAAACAATCTCTTACCCCTGGCCAGGATGTGTTGCAATAGCCCGTGGCTTCTCAATGTCTTCCCAAATGAGCACCTTCCTGGCTGCTCCATTCAACTCAGCAACTTCAATGCGCAATGTCCCAGCATCCGTCCAAAACAGCTTGTGATGTACCCAGTCCACAGCAAGCCCAACTGACAAATAGAAAAATGATAACAGTTATTCTGAGATGCACTTACATGATTGCAATACATTAAGCTGGTTATGTGTGTGTTAATTTACCTGTGTTTTCAAGACCTGTGGACACAATCTCTTCCACATTACTCCCATTCATGTGGGCTCTTTTGATCTTGTCCTCTGTTACATCAGACCAGAACACTAGACCCTAGTAGCAGAATAAAAATTAATCAGCTATGCTCATTACATACAGTTAAATATTAACTTGAGAATACTTTTCTGAAAATCATAATTTTGTGAGCAGGAAATAGCTCCATCATAGATGCCATAATCAGTTATAACATAGCATTCATCTTTGATTGTACAATGGATTACTAATGATGCTTGTGTCTAAGTTTCTACAATATATTTCTGTATTAAGGATCAAGAACTATAAATGTTGTTAGAAGTTACACAGTCACTTAACACTACCTTTTCCACATGAAAATCTAAAGCGATGGCATTTTCCAGTCCTCCTAATATTGATGTATAATCTGATTGATCGGGCAAGACTTTACGAATGTCAACTCTGTTAGCAAAAATCAGATATGGTTCTCCACCTAAAATATCAATATAATGTTACCACAAATGTAATATGGCAACATCAGTATGAATTACTTAACAGTTTTATTTGAATCTCTTTCCTACGTGTATACCCGTTTCCAGTGCAGTGATAACTGACATATGAGCTTAGATTCCGAAGGCAAAGATAATCATATAAAGAAAGATCACTTCATACATAATGAACAGTGGCAATGAAAAGATTCAAATATATAGTGCTTCACAGTCCACATGCACTGGTTTATTGCAAATAGTACATGTAAGTAGTAGACTTTTAAACGAATTGATCAATGATCCAGTCACCCACCTTGCGCCTTGCATCCACGCCCATCTGGTTTTAAAGTGTAGCCATCAACACAACTGCAGCTGTAGCTGCCTTCCACATTCTCGCAGACCTGACTACATGTGCCATCTAGCTGACACTCATCAAAGTCAACACAAGTGTACTTGTCTCTCTGCAGTTCATAGCCAATTGGGCACGCACAAAATGTGAAATTCTTGTTTGTTACACATTTGTGCGAACACCCTCCATTGTTGACTTCACAGTTTAAATTCATTACTGAAATGATAATAAGATGAGTTTTTAGAGGCTGTGCGTTAAACTTTTGAAGTCAATCCTCACCTCCTACCACAGCGTATGTTATTATCTCTTTGCAAAAGATGGTTATGAAATGTAGGCTCTATAGTTTTTAACAAAAAGTAAAATAATGGTTAATATTGCCAACGCACACCAAATAATTCTATTTGGTACTTTTTGTTCTCATTGAAAGTCTTTACAGTATGAGCACTTTAAACCATAAAAAAAATTGAGACTTACGACAGTTGTCTTCATCCGAGCCATCAGCACAATCAACGTCACCATTGCAAACTTTACCCATACCCACGCAGTTTCCATTAGCACACATATACTGACCCGGCCCACACAAATCTGCCTCTGTAATAACCAATAAATATTCGTAAGCGGATCCAGTTACGTGTAGTATCTTATTTGATTGTGGAAAAAATCATATATTTATTTTAATTATGGATGCAGATTAAATACTAACGCAGGAGAAACTCGTTATAATGAAGTTACATGGAGACTGTGAAACTCGTAGAACTGGCCAATTCACAATATTACAAATTGACAGATTTGAGCAACTTATTGTATTTGCAGCAAAATGAAAGACATTCCATTAATATTCAAAATGTCAAGATAACATGATTTTGCTCTAGTTCTGCCTTCTAAAATTGCTAAAACATACGGTTATTTGCACATCCTTTCTCATCACTGTTGTCGGAACAATCATACTCTCCATCACAACGCCAATGCGAGCGAATGCAGCGCCCAGAGTCACACTGGAATTCATGTTCCTTACACGTATTCTGAGCTATAAATAAAAGTAATATTGTACTGTTAGTATGACCTCATTATCAATGAGGTATGAGAAATGTAAAGATAGAGGTTTGTTGTAAAAGTCCACCCAATGTATGCTCATGCACCTACACCAGGTCATTGGCAACATTGGCTTGCTCTATTTACCCGGTATTAAAGTTTCCCAGCTTCCAGGGGAGCAAACAGTACATTACAACTGTATTACAAATTGCTAATATTTCACATTGGTGTTCACTTTACTGATCTGTACCTATTTAATACATAGATGCCACATAGCAGTGTGCACCTGGTGAAACATGAGTTTGCTCAACACTCACTATCAGTGCCCACCAGTTATCTAGTTACAAAGCCTACTCCCTATCCACAAGGCCACAGTAGAACACCACTTTTTGTTTTGAAACTACAGTACAGGTGCAATCATCTAGATACCAATGATTCGGGTATCTGGATTATCCGGATCTACTCCACTTTATACTACTGCTTCCATATAGACGCAATCGTCTAGCCTTTATCAACTGACTTCCTTCCCATTGATAAAATAAGTTACTTTAGCTAGAAGAATAGATCTTCTTTGTTTGATATAGAAACAGGTTTGAATACCAGACATGTGCATAGATGAAAAGTTGGAAAATATTCTTGTTGTGGCTCAACAATTGTAACATAATGCTACAGTGTGTTCAAATGTACAATGGACATAATTTTGAAATCAAAGGTAGTACTCTATCTTATTCGGATGCCTGAACATCCAAATCCATCATCAAGGTCCAAAGGGGTCCGGATAAACGGACCTGTACTGTACTATTCAGGTTGCCCATTTTACAAGCCTAGTTCTGCTGACATGTTGTCCATTTCACAAATAATGGTAATTGTAATCGTAGAGTTTCTTCATCTCAAGTGATCATATAGTATGTGACATCAAAAGAACTTTCCTGATTGTTTGTTGTTACATTCAATGCATGTAAATCATAGTTTATAATATATAAATTTAATACAAGTGATCCTAAATGTAAATGGAATACATACGACAATCTTTTTCATCAGACTGGTCTTCACAATCAATATCTCCATCGCACTTCCATGCTGCATTTATACACATACCATTACCACACTGGAACGCGTCGTTATGGCAGGGAGATCCTTGTTCTGAAACAAACCGATCATTTGCAATATTTATTATGGGAAAAGAAAAAAGTGTACAAGATATCATACAATTGATTACTGAAATTACTACATAAATATATTCTTATATATATTGTTTCCCAATGCTTGCGATTCTTTCTCTCTCTCTTCCATATCACTAGCAAGCACATTCTATCAAAATAGATTACATGTAGCTGGAGACAGGTTTTACAAGAGAGAATGTTGGATACATGTATATATTTTTAGATATGTTGATAGATGAAAAATGGTATACACAATATTCAAACTATAAATATATCCATTTTTTTATAATTCTTGTCAACAATATCATACATATACATATTATCAGTACAAAAACTATGATTGACTATTGTATCTCCCATTGCTTTGAATAGATTAACATCATAAAATATATCACCCCCAAACCTCACTACAAAAATTGGAAAGCTTATGTGAATAACAACAAACAAGCCAAAGTAAGAACTCACCATCACAGTTACGCTCATCACTCCAATCACCACAGTCGTTTTCACCATCACATTTGAACTCTAGTTTCACACACAATGCACGATTCTCACACAGAAACTCAGATGGCAAGCATGTCACTTCTTTGGATGAGGCTAAAATGTAGTTCATAAATGTACACTTGCTATCTAATATTATTCATGGCATTCATTGTCTGAAGGTACATGATACTAGTAATCAAAAGTATTGAACATAATCTTCATGTACATGTACATAAAACATTTTACCAAATTGCTTTAATCTTATCAATAATTGTTTAATGAAAGCTATGTGGGCGGTCACACAGTAATCATTACATAACTAAATGTATTTCCGTGGTGTAAAAAATATTGATCAAAACAGCATACATGTATATGAATTAAAAGTTGGCATCACACACTTATCATCACACTTTTTACAAGGCTAAAAGCAAACTCGTCATGCACAGAGCTACTTAAATCAGTTAAATCAATGTCTAATATAATTCATAAATCGCATTTTGAACCAGTGAGGAATATGCTTTTATAGTATCATATTGCATTCTTGCGACTGATTGCTGTTACTAAAATATAGCAATGTGCGTCGTTACAAAACATTTACAGGAAGTTCTTGCTTTTAATGAACGACTCAATACTTTTATATCTATTGTTTCATGGCACAAAGAAGTAATAAATAAAGCTATTATAAGCGCCAAAACATTCCAAATTACTTTTTCATTGGAAAAAAACATCTTAACTACTTAAAGCCTCAATCTTTATAGTTTGTCATGCTAAATCATAATATAATCAATTAAATAATAATGTAAAAAACAATTAGCATTCCACCATGTTGACAATTGTCATTGTCCTTAAAAAGCTTCTACAATTCATTGCAAAAGAGTCAATAACAATGACAATGGTGAAGCACACTTACGACACTGAGACTCGTCAGATTCATCAGCACAGTCGATCTCACCGTCGCAAAGCCATCCCTTGGCAATACATGTGCCGTCACCACAGGCAACCTCATTCTCATCGCACTCTGCTCGTTGGGCTGCAACACAAAATACAGTAATCATAAACCAAAATCATGTGGATATCTTGCATCTTGTAAAGAAAAAAGTGCTTTGGGTAATATTTATATATTTGGCTCTCAAAAGTTATAGAAGAATTTACTTCAGAATAAACATTAGTTAGTACTATTCCATATACTACCTCGTCATGATAGACATATCACATATTACAGGTAGCAGTACTGATCATTTTGAGCATGCTTTGACTTATCATTTCCCCAATCCTTAAACCTTTCTATAAATTCTGGGAGCCAGCCACAAGAAATCCCATGTTTCTATTCTGTTTTCATTTATATCTTGGACAACTTGAATGTATGAAATTTTTCCCTCTGGATTAACTGTCTGTGGGTAGATTGAGAGTGATGATACGTTGGTGATTGCAATGATCACAGCCAATGACATTAGATTCCACAGAAGTTTGTGCAGAATTTAGATCAAACAATCTGAACAACATGGAAGATTTTCTGTCAAAACTTGTTAAGATGTACTTTTTTAAATGGAAAAATACAGAAAAATTAAAGGTACAATGTATGTATGTCAATAGTAATGATAATATGATAATCAATTCAATGACATTGTATATGCTGTACTTAATGTACAAAATACTGCAGAATACCATCCACATGTACACTTATTTGCTATATCTAATTGAAAATTCCCAATTGGGGTTGGGGTGGGGGCCTTTTACTAACGTCAACATATGAAATTAAATTATCATTTCAATAGTCTGGATATTAAAAGATCTAATCCCTATTTGCTTCTGGGCAGAAATGTTTATTGTAATTTATTTTGGATGAAAAACCCTGTTTTAAGAACTCATGTATATAATATTCTTACCACATCTCTTCTCATCTGAATTGTCACCACAGTCATTGTCTCCATCGCAAACCCAACGTGGAGCAATGCACCGTCCATTTTCACATCGGTACTCATCTTTTGTACAGTTCTTGGGTGCTAAATAAAAGTCAAGAAAAGTTTCTTAAAACCATATGTTTACGATTCCAGTTATCAAATGCAAGTCGCATCCTCATTGATACCTGCAAAGTACATGTATGGCATGGTTGGGAATCAAACTACTTAATATTGACGAACTTAATTGAATGTCAGGTTCTATTAAAATTCATTAATTGATTTGCTGAAACCAGATCTCCCTTGAACTTATATTTTAATTGTTTTATTCATTGACGATTGAACCTCCTGATTTCATCAGACATTTTAAGTTGTAAAATTGCAATGTACATTGTAATGTTTCAAACATGAAAGCGACCGGAAAAAGATCTGAGTTTTTCATCAAAATGATAAAAACTACAGCATGATTATGTGAATCATGATCACCAAAAAATTTACAGTCAACTGTATTTCAACAGAAAAGATTCTAATCTGTACAGCATATTAAATCCTGTTTGTTCATGTGTCAAATGAACAATCCTGATAGTGAGACACACCGTATTGCTATGCATTAAAGCACTTGAGCCTAACATTGAAGGTGGACTTTGTGTTTGAATACAAGCCCATGGACTCATAAATGAGAAAGAAAATAATTTTCCCTTAAGTCACTGTCACATAGAAAAAACAGATGAAACACGTATAAATGTACCACGTACAAATATTTTGGCGTTTTCATGATACGCGGGGCTCCGTGGGAAAAAAACACAAAAACTGTTGGTTTTTACGTGAAAATTAAGCAGATTTAACACGAATGATACATACACAAAACGCTTCACGAACGATCATAAATAATGATACCGGGGGTGTCGTCCAAAAATGGGGGGGTCGCCCAACTTTTCTGATTTTCTGATTCCCTAACATGGGGGTACGCCACGGGGTGTTTTTTTTCAAATATTTTCTTTTAGCAATGCAATGACTATTTAGAGGACTTTTCTTTAGCAGAGGGTGGGGGGGGTCACTCAACTTTTTAAAATGTTGATGGGGGGCTCGGTTAACTTTTAATGTATGTCCCAAAATATGGACGACCCCCCGGTATTGTTATTTATGACCGTTCCCTTACAAAACACAGATGATACACGTATTGTCCACGTACACTCATGTAAACATGATATTTTGGTTGCAACTTACTGAAAAAAACCAGCACAGATGAACAGAGGATAAATAGCGTATTGCACGGACGTTTTACCGACAATGTACGGTTGTGTTACGGCAATATCGCGTACAGTCCACATATGATATGAAAATCTATCCGTGCAAATACTTTTGAACATTACAAAATGATTAACACGGACATCTTGAATCATAACATCACTCCACGTAATTTGTGGTTACAATAAAAACGGACGAGACACTGATGGTCGGTGTATTTACATGGATGAACCACGTACTACAAAAATCTATTCGTCATACATGTGTGTTTCATGTGTTTTTTTCTATGTGACAGTGACTTTAAAAATTATGCACAGTTAGGATCATTGTTCTTGTTTCACACCATGGAAGGGTGCATGTAATATGTATACCACTATGATTTACAAACGCTATATACATGTATACCCTACACATTTATACAATTACTGACAATTATATAGAAGGGTAACCAACATGCACAGATACCATGGGAGCATCCGTTTTAGGCTTGATTGTTACTCTAGTATATATACTTTATCACTTCACACTACTGAAATAAGCTGACACTGTCATATGCAATTACAATTTGAATACACAAATATTCCATAAAACACATTTTAAACCGAAGTATTGTTCAATTTTTGTAAACATGATATTTTGGATGCAACTTACTGAAAAACAAACAGATGAACAGAGGATAAATAGCGTATTTCACAAGAGCTTTTACAGCCCGAATACGGTTGTGTTAGTTGGTCATATCGTGACCGCCATGGCTGATATGAAATCTACATGACAGCAGTGGCAGGGAAAACGGGGAATGTTACAAAATGATTAACACAATACATCTTGAATCATAACATACAGAGCAACAATTTCCATGGTTACAATAAAAACGGATTAATAGTCCTCACTGATGGTTGAAGTCTCTTTTTACATGATGAACCACGTACTACAAAAAAATCTATTGGGTGGGCACATGTGTTTTCATGTGTTTTTTTTATATGTGACAGGGACTTTAAAAATTATGCACAGTTAGGGATCATTGTTCTTGTTTCACACCATGGAAGGGTGTATGTAATATGTATACCACTATGATTTACAAATGGACTGTACATGTATAATTCATGGCGGTCACATTTATACCAATTACTGACAATTTTATAGAAGGGGCAACCAACATGCACAGATACCATGGGAGCATCCGTTTTAGGCTTTGATTGTTTTACTATATACTTTATCACTTCACACTACTTAAATAAGCTGACACTGTCATACTTAAAATTAAAAATTTGAATACACAGGTATATTTTCCAAACTTCAAACCCAAGATGAGAAGTGTCATTCTTAAAGTTGTTTTTTTGATGGGCTGGATTAAAATTAGTTTGCATTATGGATTATTTTCTATTTGATTTAATTTGATTTATTTTATTTCTGTGATATGCTATAACAAACAAAATGAGTAGCATATTAGTAGACGATATACAGGCCCTATCAGTCAGCTTTACAACTACTACAAAAAGTCTGACATAATAATTATGGTAATGCAAACTTAACTAGCCAACACCCTTCAAACATGCGTCCATGTCCCCGATGACTATTATGAGTAATAATTAAGTAGAAAATTTGATCTCTTTCAAAAGGTCCAAATTGTGTGTGTGTGTGGGGGGGGGGGCGTTAGTTATATATGTAAGGCTATTATTGACTTTAATAGACAGGAATATGGTAGGAAGCAGCATGGGAAAACGGCAGCTTAAACTGAATAGGAATATTAATAACCAACCCAATGATGTGATCAATGCACATGAGTAAGCTCGAGATTGTTTATTGAGATCTGAAGATGCTATTGCATGCACTTGCAAGTGCCTTGGCCAAGTTGCCTGTTCATATTGCACAAGTCATTACGAAGTAGGCTATTAATCTATACACGAAGGTATCTTGGGAAACTAGTGATAGAAATTACAAGCATGTCATTGATTAACCATATGTATTAATAGTTTATTTTACTTCAACTCAAGTCTCATATGAAACTTATCTTGCAAATATTCCCTATGATTAAATTCTAAGAAAAGAATTATCTAAATAGGCTATGGATTTACAAAAAAAGATACCGGTAATTAAGGAAAGCACCAATGAACTCCTTAAAAATTGGTGACGCATATAGACATGGTCATTCTTGTTACCAGGAAATTTGCCACAAAACTCATAATATTGTAATTTTTAACAATCTTTTAAACTTGCAAAAAGAATTTTTAATGCAAGCCAAAATATAGAAAAATACTCACGACAATCAAGCTCATCAGTGTCATCGCCGCAGTCATTGTCACCATCACAGACCCACTCTTGACGTATGCACTTCTGATTAGTACATGTAAACTGGTCAGCACCACATGTTGGGAGATCTGACAAGAAAAAAAAAGATTTTGACATATTATTTTCGTTGTTAATTATTTGCGATCCAGCGGACGATCGCTTTGGATGAGTTTGGTTAACACCCCACCAACAGACCCAACATGGAATCGAACCCATGACCTTCTGGTCAAGAGTCCAAATCCCTACCCACTCAGCCACAGAATCACAGATTTGGTAAATACATATATTAGAAAGTACCCACAAATCAGTGCATGTGTGCCTACACGTGTGTAACTTGTTTCTGTGTGAAAGAAATAGACATAGATTGGGTTTTGAGAAAAAGGCATACCGTAGCTATGAAAAAAATGTCTGATTTTCACAGAATTTTCCTTATTGTTCACTGCGGAGTCATGCAATACTCCATGTGTCATTTTAGAGCGCCCAAAAGTTGTTTTCATCCAATCATTTCCATCAAATAATCCTTGAGAACATTGATGGATTGGTAATTATATAGCCGGGTCAACGTTTAGGATGGGGAAAATCACTAGCCTGTCAATTAAACAGTATGTACAGTTAAAATTGAAAGATTGATATGAGAACTGAATTGCATGTATGCATAGACAATGATTGAGGAACAGCATAATTCGCAGTGTATATATGTTTAGATGTTAGATGTATACCTAGATGTTTTAAATGTAGCTTTAGAATCATAAACAAAGTATGTCAAGATTTTAATTAAGTACATGACAGCTTATTACATAGACTACTATTTGTTTGATTTATTACATTATAATAATAACATTGTACTACATTACAATAACATTGTACTACATTACAATAACATTGTACAATGTATATAACTTGTTATTGGTAATATCAATTACAAAGACCTTAAGTTATGGCGTAATATGTTTAACTGTGACCCAATGATCCAGACAACAACATAAAGCATCATATTCTGACATGTACCTCCCAAGTTATCACAAAAACATGTTGTAACAAATAGAAATGCTTTGGATCAGTAAGTAAAGATATTAACTCTTGATAATATTAATCTATAGGTGACTGTATGGACTATTAATCAAAATAATTGTGACGTGTGTCAATTATGACATTATTATCAACCATCATTGATGACATTTAGATTTATGGGTTGGCGATATCAAATAAAATCATCACTGCCATATTTTTCAATCATTTCCAAAACAAATTATGAAACATGTATGCGAGCAGGTTGGATAGATTGTTTCAACAAAATGCAAATATCACTTCAGGTAACCCTATTACTCAATATCTTATTGTGTGCTATGCCAAAAATCATAAACATTTTCCACTTATTGAAAGGTGTAAAGGTTAATTGCCCGGTGGTTATTCCTCTACAGGTGATGCAAAAAAGAGATGCTGACTGCTTCTAATCTTGATGCAAGCCAGTTCCGTAAGAAAGTATGGAATCGCGGGAATGCAATGCTGGCATATAACGTGACATCCCACCTACGTGCTTACGGGAATTAGCAATTTCATATCATGGATCCAAAACGCAAAGGAGCTAGTAACTTTGGTATGCAACTTGTCATTTTCAATAAGCATTAAGTTTCAATATTAAAATTTAACAAGAACAATAAACATTACAAAGTTGAACATGTGTATACAAAGAGTTCTATTTGCTTAATCTATGATTTCTGCCGTGTAATATTATGAGGTTTTTATGTTGCGTGAAATTCCTTCAAAAACATATCATGTATGCCGCTCACACGAGAAAGCTGAACAATTATTGGTCAATGTGGAAAACAATGCCTTGAAATAAGAACTAGTAAAATCAGTGCCTAGATAATGTATCTACGGTATGTGTATAATACTTGTTCTTTATATATAGCCTAGCAACATTGATGTGACATTGATGTGCACTCTGAGCACTTTGAGATTCTATGGATGAGCGGTTTACTTAACAACACAATTGAATGTCATTCATTATTTCTATATTAGACACTATCTTAAGATAAAGAAAAGTAAAGATACACTAATGATAGTATCCATATATGTACATAATGAAAAGAACCAATTATTGCTATAAATGGTGCAATGTTAAAGTGCATGTGCATGAAAATGTTTAAACTATTCATTCAGACCGATTATCATTACTTCTATACTAGTAATATGTAACGTTTATTTGGGATAAATCGGTAGGAAATTGACATGTAATCAACCTTGCTATGCTTTACAGAAATGTAACTAGTGAAGACATCATGTCAGCAACAAAGATAAATTTATGAGATTTGATTTATGTTTCATTAAACAATTAACCAGTAGAAAATTCAGGTTTCTGAAATATGGTGAAATAATAGCATGACAAATATCCTATTTTAAAGTATAATGTACACCAATATTTATAAATAATGTGCTATGCAATTCAAATGATGAATTCAATATATTACTTGTTTAATATGTCAAAGACTGTTGCCTTTATATACATTGTATGCACTTTATTTATAGATAAAATCTAAAATTTTAAATTAGATTGATTGTTTTTAATTCAATTATGTCATTTTGTATATTTTGCTCTCGTGATTTATTATAATGCATCTTTCGTACATTTTAATTATATACCAGATTGAAAAGCAAAAAGGTTTTCTATTGTGAATTTAAAAAACAGCTGCTCTCTGAGAGATGTACTATCACTACGATCAGCAAATTTCTAGTGGTAATTGTGGGCTTGTGTTATATTGTTCCACTTTTACACATGTCAAGAACATTATTGCACAAGCTATACATATATATCTAAAACATAACTGAACAGAATGAACATTAAAAGGATGTAGGCTACATAGAAGATATGGGTATATTCCTATCGATATTCCTCTCTAAAGCAATCCCCATGATTTGCAATGTATATATGTAGTATTACTCGATATCTATAAAAAAAATGCTGTCTGGACTCAGCAAAATTTCTGCGAAAATGAAAGAGAGCCACCCACTTGTAATATCTCATCCACTGGCTAAACTAATATATATTTAAAAGCTAAAAGAAAAACTAACCACAGCCTTCCTCGTCTGTACCCTTTTCGCAGTCTAAGTCCTTGTCGCACACCCAGTATTGTGGAATGCATGTGCACTCGCCACGGCTGGTTGGTGCACACCGAAACAGATGGCGTGGGCAGATACATGGCAACTCGCTGCTGATATCTGCAAGTAAAAAACACATTTACACTTTAATTTTGTATATTCTTATTACAATTGGCTGTGTGTATGTCAATATATGTCTGCACAAACATGATTGTGTACAATACTGTACATCATAGGTGTCTGTAGCACAATATCATGAGAGTGGCACTCAAACATTGGTAGGTCTAAGGACTTGTTAGACCATCCAATTTGCTTTGTGCCTTATGTTAGTTCAGCATTGCAACTCACTGTCCTAATTTTTAATTGGAGGGTCAGAATGGTCAGAGGCCCCACCACTACACAACATATACCCCAGGATGTATGCATATTATATACATACATACCTATTATGAATACACCATTAATTATGTTTAAATATTCTGAGTTCGGACTTGGATGTCTTTGAACCAAGATGTCTTCATCCATTCTTAGCTTTTTCAATTAATATTTGTAACGATTTCCATTTTTTTGCACCAACTTTAGATGATAGCAAACTGTTTATGTTCAAGTAAACATGGTAAAATTTATAACCATGGCGTCGGTCTAACTCAGAACATAAGTAAGTTTGTATCACAAGTACACAAGAGGCTGAACAAGTATATGTAAGTTTGCAGAAATTTAGTTAAGTGTTATGTAAGTACATTGTATATACTCTTGAATCTATTGAGCACATTGGCCTTGAGATTTGGGCTTTGGCTCATGTGAGTGACATCAATCATTTTTATTTCAATTTAGATAATAAAGAGACCCAAATATTGCTACATTTCGCATACATGTAACCCACATGCATTATAAGTCTGTGAGGTTATCAATTATATTAATAACTGGATATTCAATGTATTAGCATAAACACAATCTTCCAACTGTCTAATTGATACAACCGGTAATTGAACCTTGTAGGTTTCACTGAGTCTTAGAACACTGAGCACAGTGCAAGAAGTTGAGCATGAGTTTGCTCTACAGCGACTACCAGATCCAAACAGTGCTTGAAACCACAACCTTCTGAACATGAGTTCACAGAGTCTTGTGGATGTAGTGGTCTTTGGTGTACAACTCATACTAGTTACACAACTGTCAATTGTGTTAACAATGGTAATGTATGAGGATGTTGAAAGATTGTGCAAGTGGATCCTTGAAATTGTTGCCAATGGACAATGAAAAGGTGCTACAGGTAAGTTATAAAACATTAAGCTCATGATTCCTTCCATTAAACATTGTTTTTCTTGACCTATTTAAGCTGTGGGGGTCGGAAAAAAACTGGGGGGGTCAGATGTTTGAATTTGAATGTTGTGGGGGGGTCAGAAGTTTGAATTTGAATGTTGTGGGGGGGGGTCAGAAGTTTCAAAATGGAAGTTGTGGGGGGGGTCAGAAGTTTAAAATGGAAGAATATGGGGGGGTCAAATATTCTGATTCTTGAAATGTTACTGGGGGGGTCAAATGTCCAAATTTTGTAAATTTACTGAAAGGGGCCGTGGCAAGCATTTATATTTCTTAATAAATGTTGGTAGAATGTCCTGATCTTTTTCTTTGGTATGTGATCAATCATTTGGTTGTATAAAATATCTTGTAATTTTGTACCTAGTTTAATATGTCAACTCAACACATGCGATTGTATTGCTCATATTTGCCAAAATGCTTTTGACAGAGGATTTTAGTGATTGGATGGAAAACATTTCTTTAAGTATGCCTTCCCCAAGAATTTGTACTGCTTAAAAATATATCAAAGTTAACTTGTCATGATATGAAAGGACTGGTGCTATTAATTGAATTTAGAGTTTTTGATAATACCTCATCGGCTCTTATATTAGAGCAATTATCTGAGCCACTGCAAGCAACTTATGAAATGGAATATGAAACCCTTTATCAAGATTGAATTATATTATGTTTAATTGTCTTTCGACTAACCACTAACTTTTATTTTCGGAAAATGCAATATAAATTCTTTATTTTTTTTCTCAAAATAACAGATTGAAGATTAAATTGCTTTCTCTAAAATCAATTAAATAGCATCAGTCCATTTATATCATGACAAGTTAATATATACAGTTTGTATTACATTTTGTTTATTGCATTTAATAAACTGGGGAAAAACTAGTTTCATTCATTCATAGTTTCATTCATATAGCTAAATATTTTTTGCAAATTTGTACAGCAGATATGACAGTACAATGCTATGCTAATACATACACAGGGCATGTGGAAATGGGGGTGTCATATGCTAGGTAAGATATACTAAAATGGGGGGGTCGGAAGTTCATATTTCAGGCATATATTTCAATGTTGGGGGGGTCATATGTTTGATTTGCAAACCCGTGGGGGGTCATATGTTTGATTTACAAACGCGTGGGGGGGGTCATATGTTTGATTTGCAAACCCGTGGGGGGTCAGAAGTTAGAAACACCGATGTCTAGAAAAACTTCCGACCCCCAATTCTTAAATAATGACTTCGCCCTTATAATATACAGTGCATATATAGACATTAATTATCTGCAATTATAAATGATGACTAAGTCAATGCAAAAGGAACAATGTAGCCAGTGAACCGCAAGTTGAGCCAAGAAGTGCAACAATTGAGCCAATCAAGAGATTGACACCCCACACAGGTGTCTGTATTGAAGAAAATTACAGTAACTAGCAGACATGTTTCTCAACTCGATAATAATTGGGCACGAGTGTACAACTCCTGTACCAACACTGTTCACAGGATAATTGGTACATGTGTTGTGAAAACCAAGCACGAGTTACACCAACAAGAGAATACACCTGTTTAATTTCATTCGCAAGAGATGAGTCTGAAAAAATGAAGGCCCTTCTCCATCCAACCTTTTTCACATACGGTTATGTTGCAATATACTTTCAATGCTAAAATGACAAGTTGTTTCATAAATTAATTTGTAAACAAAATTTACAGGGTATTGCCAAACTGATTTTGTTTAATATTGATCTGTACTTACACTCATACATGTAGGTAGTGAGCCAGTACATCGCTTCGGCATACAATGTTCTCATGTACATGCATGTTTAAAAGTGCTTTTCTACACAACTCTATTATTCACTTAGGCCACTTATATGCTAAGAATGTACAACCAAAAACATGGAGTGTACACTTATGTTATTCATTATATAAGAGTACATTAAGTGCATAGCTCTATACATGTATCTAAACTTTAACCTTTTACACTGAAAATTCCAAACATAATTATATACCTAATTACCAATTATATTGTTTTTAATTTTGTAATATTCACAAATGTACTATTTCATACAGTGTATCATATATTCTGTAATCACTTTCAATACTGATTGATACAAATTGCTTCATTTCTATACATTGGTTCAAATCATTTGCTCAACTAATTAAGACTGTTTACTGTTTACCGACAAAGTACATGTAATTGCTTCTCTTCATATGTTTTGTAAAGAAACAAATACTGTTTGATAGTAGCTAGTACAAGTATCAAATGGTCAATGAAAATTGCGCAAGTCCCACGCACTCCACTGCCATGTATCAACTGTTTACATCAACAAGTCTATAAATGAAACAGAACTAAACAAAGCTCTGAAAATAACTCTCTACAGAACCAACACTTGACACAATGCAAAAAGAAGTTAAGCAGATATCAGTTCTTATGATTTCATTTGAACATGTTACAGAAATTTTGTGAATACTGGTTGATCACCTACAAAATTCCTTGGTGACTACAAAATTCCATGATGACGTAAGGAAACTGGTACAAAATTATTACAGAAAACCTATCACAGACTTCTAATTTGTTGACATCACTGCTCAGAACGATGGTTGATTGATGGTCCTTTAAAAATTCAAGCTTCAATCTTCAGCTGATGAAATAAGTTATGTTATATGGTAACAGCACAGAGCAATAATTCTACATGATGCTTTCAGTTAGGAAGTTGGAACCTAGCAGATTCAATTCTTGGATAAAGCTGCCAGCAGACAGTGGACGTTGAGCGAATTTATTAACAAATGGCTGCATACATACTGCACACTACATACCGGTAATATTCAGTTGGATGACACACAATTTTAACCAAGCAGTATTATCCCCCAAAAATTATGTCAAAGTGGAATATACCTTTGCATGTGACTTTTTCATAACTCATTCCACATGACATACATCATTTTAAACAAACCTATAAATGTGGAAAAAATGGGAGAAAATGGAACATGAACCCTAGCACCGAAATGGTTGGTTACAATATTCACTGGTTATACAAACCACTCCATAAAATATAGATAGATCATAATTAAGCCAAGGTCAGTGTGTGCATGTTTTGTAAAATTATAAATACCCTTTCAATTGTGTGGGCCCATTTAAATAAAAAAAATCTTAAAAAAGAAAAAGAAGGGGGAAAAGGCAGAAAATCAAGATTTTAAGCATTATACAAGTGTTATTAGTACAAATTTGATATTGTAGAATTTATTCAAACTTGCTATCACTTAAAAATGATGATACAATCTCTATCTCCAACTACAAGAAATATCATTTCATTGTACATGTAGCTTCATGAGTTTCCATTCCTGCACTGTATTAACCAAGGTTTCTGTCACCTGACCATTTCTATAACATGTCTCAAATGGTGTTGCTGATGCTTCTCCTATAGAGCACATGAGTTAAGGTGTGCCATATGGTTTTGGGGGGTGATCTGATATATCATGTGTAGAGGACCACAAGTGACTGGGCAAACTGGTAGACTGTTACTTTATACTCGGTAATAGTCGGTATACATGATGCTAAGCCATATATCCCTTTTTTCGCACGGAATGACTTGCTTGTCTTAAATATTGCCGACAGTGAAAATTAAATCAACATATTTAGATCATCCATAGAAACAGCCTCCAGTACAAGAATCCATATAAATACATGGTTTAATCTTACATACTGAAGAATTCTGAATGTGCCAAGAAATCTGGTTTAAATCAGAAAAATCAAATTGACCATTATTACATTGTGGACTCACAAACTCCATCCAAAATGTACATACAATAACAACTGTATGGTTAAAAATTCCTTTACATTTCTGTAACAAAACTGCATTTAACACCACTTGATAAACCAGCTAAAGACAATGCTTCCACGATGTTTTATCATCACCTGATACTATAAAACTTAAATTCATGGAAGAAATTATACTCCAAGCAAAATAAACATGTCAATCTTTTTTCATGTAAGTTGAAGTATGTAGAATAATTATCAACTGCTAATTTGCTGGCAAACTAGTCTGGAGCCTTCGATCATGTATGTCTGCATCGGAATAAAGTAGCGCTTTTATTCTGAATTGATATTCAAAGTTGGGTGGGCTCAAAATAAACAATTCATGTAATATTTAGCCCAAGAATGTGAACCAATGGAGCCAATCAGTCTAACGTTATCCCAGTCTGATTGACTAAGTCGTAACAATACCGATCAGGCGAAACCACACGTCTTCTTATGCATAATCGAATGGAAAAGACTAGGTAAAATTAGAAAAATTAAAAATCTAAACAGCCAACAATCTTTCCTTTGACTTTAGTATAAATTTAATAAGTCTGTAAATAGTGCAGCACATTTTGGGTTAATCATGTTACATGTAAGTGTTAATCAAACACAGTTAGGCTCTTATTTTTGGCTGAAATGAATTCTAATCATCGATTTTTTTTTTAAAAACAAATCTAAGTTTATGAAATATTTTAACTTGCTTAATAGCTATTTCAAAGTGGAAATCATTATAGAACACATTTATATTCTATGACATTTTATTATGCACTCTTTTAATTGTTTACATGCATCAAAACTTTAAAATCTTATTGCGCAGTTGAATATGGCAAGTGAACCCCCTGTAACGCTTATCAGAAAATGTTCCAATACTTATTCCAAAACAAGCAGTGAACCTTGATGAGTTACTGGTAAAAGCTGACGACAACTTGACAAAACTGTTTAGGAAACTTTGTAGGAACTAAGGTGTAGAGTTTGATATAATGTGATAAAATCAAACTGAGCAAATATGAGTAGGCGTTTCAGTGGCAAATTTAATGCCATTATTTTCTTGATTAGATCTGGCACAGTCCAATCATGCTGTAAGGGTGCATACATTAGGCTGGATATAGTGGCCCTTATACTTTGCAAATTGGTACAGAATTGAAAAACAAAAACAAAATAATGTTCAGTATTCCATTCATATCAATAGAAATTGGTCTCTCTTGAAATTTGAAAACAAAATTAAAGCCGAAAGAAGGTAAAACGGATGGTTCACATTGTTTTACTGTCCCGTATCAGATAGTTCTGTGTCCATTATATTCATTAAAGTTTGTATCGATGTTATCATTAAGGGACACTATGATAGTTTACCATTTACATCAAATCTATCAATACTATGTTCTAAATTGAAATAAGATTACATATCTTTAATTTACATTCATGCATGACACATTTGACAAGTTGGCTTGTTGTTCTTGCATTTTACAAACTAAGAAAATAATACATTTACAAAAATTTCATAATTTTTGAACTTCAAATTTATAAATATACTCATTTGCAGGTAAACCCAAATTAAGATTAAAGTTGCATATTTGGGACTGCCACTGACCTAAATTGAAAGACAAAAACCTTTGGATTGGTCCATAATATTCAAACGCCGAGGGCATTATGAAACAACATTGATGCTTATGTATAGTGACTAGAAGCGAAAACTTAATATAATATATCATATAAACACGGCTGTTCCAATTATTGTCCATGTGCCTCTTAACCAATATGGCTTTTTACAATGTTAAAGTCTCAAAATGTTGAAAATTTCAGTAAGTGTGCATGTCTTTCCAAGTCATGTAGAAACAACAAGTATCAACATAGTGTGGCTTATTGACTCATTACTAATAATTTACAGAATAATAAAAAAAATTGTTACAGGCTAAAAAAGTACTGAAATAAAATTGGTGTATTAGAATGGTCAGGACAATAGTATTTGGACATAGAGATTCCTTACATGTAACATTTTTAAGACTATGTTATAAAAAATAGTTACTATTTATTGAAATTTCCTAAATATAAATGCTGTGTAAAATCGTGTGCACTGGGTTGTATTTCATTACATTAAATTGTGATTGTATTGTATTTATTGTATTGTATTGACAGGTGTCATTCACACATCCATGGATCATCATTATGACGAGGAATTTGTGGCCCTTCAGCTACACTATCTTATAAATGATACATGGTGACATCGTGTATGCAGATTATTATCCAAAAACAAACATCTATAAGTCATAGGTTAGATGTATAGCAAAATCTGGACAATAATTAATCAATAGTCTATAAGAAACATCTAGTAGTGCAACATATATATATATGTGTGTGTGAACTTGTGTCATATACGGATAGATATTGCATACACTGGCCGCTAAAATTGACGTTTATGTACTAGCATGAGGATGAACTCTGGCGACATAGACATCACGGTTTTAACCTTAAGATAGAGTAATAGAACTAGAAATTACTTAGAATATACTTTTTTGTGTCAATGTGTTTTTATGATTATTGTAAATTGCCAAAACTTTATACTAGTAATGTTTTTGTACACATAATAGAATAATAAAAATAATAATAAATTGAATGGATGGCCAAGATGTATGAATCCACTGAGTGTTATTCTTATCATCACAGTAATACCACATTTGCGTGATTTACACAAAATATATAAACAACTTACTATAATGCTCTTTGGTTCCTGCATTTTTCCACCAGTCCTCTTTCATTTGTTTGTAGTCAACTTCTGCAAGCACATGTCCTAACACACCTAATATGAGCACTATCCCCAGTGGTACAAGGTTGCTCATTTTCAAAGCTTCCTATGGCTTGCACCTTGTTGCATATATTCCTACAGAGTTTTTAAGAGCTACGATAGCCATTGCGTCATACCCTGATATTTCATCTTGATTTTATGAATAATACTCCACTCTACCAATGTTCAGTTGTACATGCTGTTCTTTTCAGTGCCTATACTGTCTGAAATATCCAGATCGTAGTCAAGCATATTTTGCTGTAAATTGTAAATTGTAAATTGTGAAATCAAAAATATATTTCTACTTTCAGAAATCAAATTTGAAAGATGTATAACGTATATAAATACCAGTGCAAGTAATCAACTAGGAAATAAGTTTTGCACTATATCAACCCAACTATATTGTATGATTTTAAAATTTTGGTTCTTAAAATTTCGTACATAAACAGCTAACATCTTAAACATCTCTAACATCCCAACCAATTTCAGGCTTATTATCAATACACAACTTATTGAAAATAAGATCCAAGTTTTGAGAATATTTTGAGACAATGCGGCTCATGGGCAGCGAGCGAGGAAGACATTCCCCTGAACTGACAATGCTGACAATGCTAAAATCTTGACTATATAGAGAAACAAAATTTTCTTTCAGTCAGAGCTCGTAATGCAACTCCTTTCGCATATCAATGACTTGTTCAAAGATGCTCACATATAGCATTCTAAATGCGAATCCAAATCCAAATTTGTACTCACTTGATGTGATTTAAGATTCAAGACATGCAATGCATTTACCAATACAATCATCCTAATATTATCAATCTCTATAAAGTATTGTCTAACTAATTTTTTATGAATATAAAAGTAAGTGATGACTTTAGTTACTTAAATCTTAACAGTAGGGGAGTAAATTCCACATAAATTCCTGGTATATTAGCTGCCTTCCAGTTTACTATCAGCAGCTCTACCCATGTCAAATAGAGTGTGAAATGATGTAGTCTACCAAACCATCTAATCAACCATTCTGTATCAAACAGACCACCAGTTGAGAAAGAAAATGTCTTATTTAAATATATCACCATTAATTGCTTTGGTAAAAAAGAAGACACATTTTATAGATGAGAATGGATTTTGCAAATTCATGATTAGCATGTCTAACAATAAATATTTCTTTTTGTATGTTACATTAGAAATATTCTGAATATATTCTCAGATATGTACACCTATCTACATCTAGTTTTTAAGCTTACATTTCTTGTCCATGTTAGGATTTGAATCATCAAAAAATGTTAAATCATAGAAATATTCTAAGCTTCTCATGCTCAAAATCGTTCTTGTTTCTACAAAATGACTGTAGTAAGAATACTTTTCATTCATTAACGTTCAATTTTTTACTACAATTTCACAAATTTCTAAAAGATTTCAAAATAATCCTGTGTTTATTTAAAACTGATAGGCTGTTTCCAAAATACGAAAACAAAAGATCCTGATGAATTATACAATCAGGATCTTTGTAAGTTTTGAGGGTTCTGCTCTATGTTCTGTGTCATAATAATGTTTGCCAACAGAAAACTCAAAGCAGAAATATGTAAACTATGGTTATCAGCTGTTTTATAATACTCCACAGGTTCTGAAGTGACAAATTATTCCTTTCATTTGTCATCATGTAGTTACAGTACTTTGCATTGAAGTGAAAAGATTTTGTTGCTAGCCTTTATGGAATCAATTTTCATTAAAGTATTAATGCTAAAAACTGTTAAATGTTTTTACAGTTAAAATATCTAAATTAGAATACATGTATATACATGTACGTCAAAGACAGAACCAATGTCAAAAAACGTGCCCATTAGAGGTGATTGGTATCTCCACAAAGAATGATATAGCTATATAAATTTGTCATAAATTATGATAGTGTATTCAGTTCTATAAAAAATGTAAATGCAAATTTGACTTTTCAAGGACAGATCTTTATTTACACCACTGAAAAGTGAAAGAATCTATTATGCCTGGTGAGTAGATACCTTGACTAAATAAATGTTAGGATTTGGGATAAGTTTTTGAGGCTTTTAAATGACTTTTGTTTGTATAGCGTTCGCCCAATACGTACATTATAATCTCATCTTTATAAATCTATTAGTACTATTGATAAGCAATGGTTAGATACTTATTCTTATTTGATGTCAGAGCGAAATTGAGAATTATTAAATATAAACAAAAGTTCACACAAATAAAGCCCTCCATCATTGTTCAGGCATACAAATTGTTATTACCCATTTACAATTTTATATCAGAAACTATTGTTGCTAAATCACACACACAGATGTATCCCAAGTTCGTAAGTATTACATACATTGCATGTCCTGGTTTAATTGTGACACTCATAAAGAATGCTCAAGCATTGGAAATGTCAATTACATGTAACTTATTACACTATTCAATACTGATATTGTACAATGACAATATCTGCGTGCAGACCTATTAGTAAACATATAATCCAAACACAATTCATCCGTCTTTTGCACTTCAGACATATCAGAAGCAGGTGGAAAGTGTAACCTTATCAAATAATCAAGTATCTTCACCATAAAACTATTAAATTGTTTATTAATATCACTACATGTATATGAGAACTGGCATGAAGTAAAACACTTCAGTGTCTTTCTACTGGTGATAAGCTCTCTTGTTTTCCATATTCGTGTGAATAGCCCATAATTGGAGATCATAAAGCTCTTGTGACTTTGATAACAGCTATCAGAATCATCAGTACTGATTTGCTGAAGGTTCCACAAACAGATGACTGGCTACACACCAGCAGAGGCCAACGCATTATCAGTCTAACGATGAGGACTCACACCACGAAGCAGCACTTGTTTCTGTGTGTGGTTTGCCCTCTTTATCTACGAACTGATCCTTCAAGTGTCGTCTGCTATTAACTATACCTCCCTTTTATGATCTTATTCAATTTGACTTTTCCTCAAAAGGAAAACGGGCTATTAAAATCTTACAAGGGAGCTTATAAATCACAGATGACACAACGATATGATGAATTTGACTGAAAAAGAACAAGAACAAACATTTCATATCGTAAAATCGTAGGAACATTCTCATTACATAGACAGAATTCGCTTATTCTATAGGGGGATATAATACTTTAATAATGCCTTTATATTTTTATAATCAATCAAATATGATAATCATACATGATGAAGGGCAAAGGCTATAATCATATTCATCCCAACATGGAGACATAAATATGAATAATTTTTGAAAGTTTCAAAAGCTATTTTTCTTACTAAAAAATCTTTAGAAATCAAGTCATTGTCATATCAATATGCCACTTGCAGAATAACTTTTACCTTGTTTACATGAAAGAACTATTACAAAACAAGGAATTTGGCAGGATTGCAAATGAACACTGCCACGTTAAATACTGATCAACGGCAAGACTATTTTGTATTAAAATTCTAAATAGTACAGGTACATTTAAATGGCATGAAATGTTTATGATAATCATACAACTATACATATATGCATACATGATGAAACAAAAAGGTTTAATATATTTTCTGTCTAATACACGATGCTTATGTTACAAGATTCAGTCATTATACATCAGCCACTGATACACAGCCACAAGTACAAAATGATAAAGGAAGTTACGTGAAATACATCGCCACAGCTTTACGGAAGGCTATAGTACACTTAAAATGGTTGATGATAACAAGGAACAGGAACATTTGAACCCACGAGAAAAATGGCCGTTTTTGTTTCACACATAAAGGCTTCTTTTTTGGTTGCTGTTCAGGTCAGTTTTGCATGATGATTGTTGTTAAAGACATTCTTCAATATAGCCCTATCTAAAACAGTACTTTGTTTCTTGTATAACAAGTGCAAAAAAAATTGAAATGCATGTCTCCACTAGCAATGGGAATTAGTAAGAGTGGGGGTGGGATGAGGGGTGTGTGGGAGGGGATCGGCGATTACGTATTTCTGGAAGTCAAATGAGTAATAAATTTTCTTACTATACAAGCAAATCCCACGCTTTGTGTATAAACAATCCTAATGCTGGAATATTAGCAATGTTATCAGTGTACACGCTGCATCTACCTAATTAAACGGTGCAATCAAAAACCTAACATTACGATCTATAACTCCTACATGGATGTTGATGAACTGGTTGCATGACATAATAGGAAATGTGATGAGCTTCATTAACGTAACAACGTATCATTAGTCAAGTCATTTAATGCAGAAATTGTTCTCATTCTATTTGGATCATATGACGAATCTTACAGTTTTTCAACTAAATGCACATTACAATGAGCATTATTCTTCCTCCTCCTTCTATGACGAGTTCGTTTGGCGTTGTTTCAAACTCCCAAACTAGCATTAGTAAACCTATATCCTCGGTTTAATGCGTGGGCTCAAGCACCTGATAACCACTTGCAAAAAGCTAGATTTTTATGCAATTACAATACAAATTTTCAATGTTTGGTGCAGCTAATAATATTTACTAGAAAACAATTCAAGAAAAATGACCTTTCAAAATGCTTGTAACTATGTTTCCTCACACAATGTGCTTGAGCAATGAGACACATTTTCATAATTATGATACAATATTTTTGCTACATAAACAATGATCGTGATTATTATTGTCTGATCTCTGCTGTATGAATCGAATTGAAAATTCTAATAATCACATGCTGCTGCTCAACTTGTAAATTTAACACACAAAAAATACATGTACTAGTACATGTAATGTTCCTTTTTAATTTCTAATTTTCAACATATTATCTAGTTGAAGGTGACAATGAGCAGACGAAAAGAAACATTATTATTGCGCGTGAATTGTTGATTAAACTTAATTTACACATTGTAGGTGGTAGACAGTGATCATAACAATATGCCATAGGAAATGTAAATCCATCAGTACTTGGTGAGTGTGTTATATGATTACATGTCATTATTTTCATTCCAACAACAAACATTAATGGGCACTGATAATTGCATTTGAGTTCTAATTGCTGTTGCAAAATCATCATATTCATCTTTCATATACTTCATGAAGAATTAGAAAACATACACACAGATCAAAATCGAAGTGTTAATAGTAGGCATAATCTCATCTAATGTACTATTAACACATAAGTGCAATGTTGATGACGATATGAGCCATAACGCGGTGATCCAGATTTGTGTCAAACCCCAGGGCACCGGAACAATCCATACAACTATTAATTATACCACACGGATTCATGGCAAAATGAAAATCAATACAATTTACGTCAACTGATACTTTATCAATGTAATAATCAAATGTTTTAGTGTGTGTTATACTGTTCTAGGTCCGTAATATTGCTTTAACAGTATTTATTTTGTAGGGCAAACTGTTAAAAGCAGCATACATCCAGGTATTGTATGCTTCTTCGCAGTTACGGCACCAATCTAACCTACCAAACCATAGATCAGTTTAAAAATCTAGGATTATACAGAATATAGATCTACACATACGTTTTACAGTTTTTATTGCTGAAGAGTTGCAAGTGTATACAATGATAATAGTGTAGCCTATAATAGAATTATAGCTACCAGGAAAAAATTAATTGACTAAAATAAATTGCAAATTTGATGACGTAACCAGGGTCACCGTGTCACGGCTCCTATACATTGTAAGAGCCCAGGGTCTACAAATTTTAAATTTCCCTCATTGTATGGGCAAGGGAACATTACATTACGGGTAACTACACTCTTCACTACGGTACTTATTGGTCAAAATGGAGAATTGAAAAAATTGTATTTTCTTTTCCACTGAAAGAGTGAAAAGTAGAGAAACAGACTAGTTGTGGTTACATTACAAATGGCAGAAAGAAAAATATTGATGTACAAGAAGTTAAAACTTCAAAAGGAATTGGAATCTTTACAGATGAATTTCTACCATCATAGAGTAGCTTTGACTCATATTCGAATCAGATGGCATTTGCATAGTCAGTTCAAGGTTGGCCACACCTATAGTCATTTGTGAGCTGTCCTCCAATGCTTTCCCTGCATAATAAATGACTACATAACTTGTAAATTCTGCACAATTAGAGACCATTAGATTAGAATACACATGAGACTATATTATCAACCAAATAAAAGCATTTTCTTTCACTTAATGACATGTAAAAGATTTTATTCCTTTGGTAACGTATGAATGATTTTCTTGTCATAATAATTATTCACAGTCTTGGATTCTACATAAAACTAAATTAATCTTAAAATGTGACCTGTCATCTGCTTACTACAAAGCACTGGTCTACATAATAAATGACCATTAAGAGTTCGGAGTAGCCATTATAAGCACTTTTCCCTTGAATAAAACATTCATGACCCGCACAGCACAAAAAAGGGCTTTGCAATATTATGATAACATCTTTTAATCAAATGAAAGTGCTGTACAATAGATCTAAAGAGAAATTGTAATTTTCAAAGCAAAACAATTTATAAATTAATTGCACCTGCTTTGTATTACCAAGTTCCACAAAACTAGAATGGTCATCTAGTCAGTGGCTATCTTATGTTGAACTGACAACTAGAGTGAATATTTTGGCCTGGCCAGTAATACTTTCCTTCCGTTGTATGTGACGTCAATATCTACATACCTGAATACAGTTTTATATAAATGTGAATTGATATACTCAATGCAATTCTTTCTCAGGTCAAATTTGCTTTGTAACAGGTTACATTACCAATAAATAGAATCAAACAAGATTGACAGCCTCAATGACGATTGCCCACATGATTGTATGGATTTTGACAAATATTTGTGACTTAGAGTATGTACATCTATTACTACTGGTAATGGATTCATTTATGAGAGAGGATTCATATTCCATGGGGATGCTACACTTATAGAAGCCAATTGCAACAGTTTGGTATTCATTTCACTATGGACACCACTCACACCCCAATGTACCAGTATTGTGACTACATGTACCATACCTGCAATTGTGCTTTCTTTGGACACAACATTATACAGCACCATTGTTCATCAGATATAACTACAGTAAGCTGACAGAAAATCACGAGACATATAATTACAATATTATACCTATACGCAGGCATTATACGTTGCTAATTGTGGGTGTTGTATGACACAAGCAAGTGTTGATTTGGTCATTGCAAACGTATTATCTTTACTTCAAATATGCAGATGCCTCTGTAGATGGATGGAATTTAAGCTTTACAACAATTGCAAGTATTTGCACTTGTACTAATTTAATAGTATGCAATGTTTAAGTAAAAATGATTCTATATTTTTGTAATTAATATCGTAGAAAAAAACATCATCCATTGTTTTAAATTTGGTTCCAAACGAATTAAGATTAGTACAAAAATCAATTTTCTGTAGATAACAAATGCAGAATCTCAATACAATATTCAGACTGACCGCATTTCTTCTACTAATCTAAAGCCACATATGGTCATTATACCATAAAATCTCACTGTATTATTACACAGTGTTATACTCAACAGTCACTATCCCTACATCATAGGTATTACCACCAATGTACATTGTATATTTAATATTTATATCCACTACATGTATATTAACCACAACCAAAACAAATGTATGTTGTTGCGGTCACCGTACATGTATTTGACAAAGAAGATCATGACAGCTGCATAATACCATACACTATCACCAGCATGCACTTAACACTTATATTCAATACATTACTATCGCATGTTTGTAATGTTGTTATTTTCAATGCACTATTCCATTGGCAATGCAGCAACAAGTAATCACACTACTTCGTCATCATTCATTGTATTGTGATAGTACCCAGTGCATAGCTTTTTAGCTGCGACCGTCATCGTTTATTTACTCCACCAAGCAAGGGAGATGAATTAAAAGCGAGCATGTGTCTATGATCTGTATAGCACAGCTTCAGGCTTTGGTTACCAGCGAGCACCATGCTGTGATGGCGATCATTGCCAAAAGAGGCAAGCAGACGGTTTTGATCTGCTTTCTGAGCACACTGAACAAAGCAGTTGTCACCTGTCCTTATTCAGCAAGCGATGATGGTCTGTCAGTGTCAATTGACTGTAATCTGCAATTCCAATCTTTTGCGATCTCTGCAAGGCACTTAATTGTAAAGAGTGATTCTGTCGCTTATACAATTATCTTGTAGGTTTGTTATTAACTCGTAACTATTTGGTTTTTGCTAAGTACACACTATAGTTCATTGTCAATTTTAGTCATTAACATTCAACTGATACTTTCCATGTAACCTTGACAGAGCAAGCTGTTGAAAACTGATGAAACCAACACAAGCAGGTCTATTCATTTAGAAATACATGTGATGTGACAAGCCATTGACATAATGTACAAATAAGGAGTAAAGGACCATTCCTGTGGTCATTAATTTTGGTTCTGGTTAGTCTTCGTAGTCTTCAAAAAGAAAATAACAAATTTGATATAAGTAGTGATGAAATATACCAAGTATATTCATTCCTCATTCTATTTTCATGGGGTGGATGGACGTAGGGTGTAATGTTTGAAACTGATTGGACGATTAAGAAAGTAAGAAAGTGGTTAAGGTTGCTACAAGTTCAGGACAACAGATTTAGATGTTAAACATTAACTCAGACAATAACCGAGTAATTTAACTTACATGTATTCTGATTATGAACAGGCACTTTTATTGAGAGATCACCAATTACATGACTTTTGCAACATAGAAACAAATATTCTAAGTGAGAGAGAGTGTTTTGACATTTTACTATTACTTCATGTACAGAACATTTGAGTCACGTGCAAATAATTCAGTTGCTCTCTCAGACATTCTAGTTTCATTGTACATGTCATCTTGCTATCATCAGATCATTAATTCACTAATTAGTGAGCTCTATGAAATGGGATTGTGTTTGCATTACTACCTGGGAAAATGAAGAGCACAAAGAAGTGTAAGAAGACACTGTGCAGATGTGTAATATTTCAGCCAGTGTGAGTTATTTCCACGTTTCATCCTCAAAACAAGCCTCTTAACTAACTCTTCATTTCTATCTGAAAATTTTTCCTCATTGATTTTGTTCTCTGTGATGTACACTTTGGCAGTTGTGACAGAGAACTTCAGCATGTGCACAGAATATATCAGAGGAACAAACGTTCCCGGCAGGATACATTTGTCAGGACAAAGTGGATTTCTTTGATAGACAAATGACTGCAAATATCACATAAAAAAGTGACAAATTATTCAGACGACACACTAGCGGTTTCTTTGGGTTAGAATACATCTTCCTGACAACTGTTTAATCTAATAAATTAGTCTATAGAGTCAAATATCCTAATAAATATTACTTATAAATCGGTAACGGTAACTATGGTCCAATGTATATTGTAATAAAATCGTATCAAATAATTTATAACATGTGTTCTATGCCTGCATTTCAAATGCTGTGATTTCTCTCAAAATATAATATTATCCGAGACAGGTTTGCAATGGTCTCTCTTAATTTAATGAAGATATATCTTATTATAGACTCAACTATTAAGATCTTATTATAGAGGTGGTCTAATTGGAGGTTGTACTGTAGTTTTCAATTAATAATAAGTTATATATTTACAGACAATATATTGAATATATAATTGAACACCAAATATTTAAAAAAAATGATCAAATACATTGTGTCAGAGTCAATGATTCTTTACATGCATAGTATGACATACATGTATAAAATAGAGACTGGACTTCGAAGAAATATAATATATTCACAACAAAGAAAAATCAATCATCAACTCCAATTATCTATAAATGAAAAAAATATATATTTATCTAACAACTGTACCAACATTGCTCTTTCTTTTGTATATCAAAACCTTTCAACAAAATTATCTTGTATCACATATTTATTTCTTCGATGAAAGTCTCTTAATGCTAACATTTTTAGAGATCTTCCCCCCCCCCCCCTACATTTGGCATTTGTTATGGCATCTTCATTAGATAATCATAGAATATTTATCTCAATAAAATCTTATATATATATAGACAACTATGATAACTTTCCCATGAAGTTACAGCATAGATATGAGCACCTGGATTAATAATTTCTGACCACAGGCACCAACCTTTTAATATATCATTTCTAATGTTCATTGGGAGAAAACTTGTCGTTACTTATTTCTTTTATCTTACACAGCAGATAGAAAAGATATATAAAATGAAGCACATCCATATTTTATGATGACTTGCACAGTGTCTTGGAAATGTCATATCTTGTAAGAGAAAACAAGAGCAGCGAGAAGAAAATGTCTGGTACATTCATATCCATATTTTATGGGATTGTTACAGCAAGCACATAATATGGCAGAGTAAATGTATATTTTTTATTCATTTCTATTTCTCATTGCAACATAGCAATATCCACAATACTATAGTATAGAAAAAGTAAATTCAAAATGCAAATAAAATATGAATTCATAAAAACAATTTCAACGATTTTTTTGCATAACAAATTCCATTACAAACAGAAAACAAACACAATCACAATAGTCTAGGTATTTTTGGATGAAGCTAATAATTTGATGGTTTCAAGTTGTGATGTAATCTTTCACTGAACTAGATTTGATAATTCTGATCCGAACTATCGAATCTGTACCAGTACACAGGTAACCCAATTGCATTTGAAATACAAACTTATCAATCATTTAATACGTTCAGCTTTATTTTTTGTGGATCGCCCAAATCATTATCAACTCATATTCCGCCAATTTGGAGCCATGTCAAAATGGAATAAGTCAGTGAGAAAATCCTACTGACATTGTTTCATAAATAATATAAATACATCAATCAAATTATTGCATTTTGATCAAATCATATATTAATAATAATTCGAAAAATCTGTTACCATGTGAATAGATGGTACAATTAGATTCATACAGGACTACTAACATAATTTAAAATCATAGTAAATTCTCTCGCGTAACTTACTAGATCAGATTTCAAAAATAATAGGCAAGGCTATAGCTACGAAGAATCTACCACAAATTCCATTAGTTCCTGCTCAATTTGCCACATATTTTTTGCCATTTCTGAATATAATGCTTAGAGGCTAAGACTTTGAGTGACAAGTAAATTTGCTTGTCAGCTACCCAATTGGTTTTGACAATAGAGAATTTTACTGTCATATCTGACACCTGTAAGTGTCAATTAGCTTTTCAAGCTAATTGGATGGTTTTCTTAATTGTAACATAAAATAAGGGCATTGAGCATGTAAAGCTACCATCAACTATCCCACAAGATACTGTTATTCCATAGCCAACTGGAGCTGGACATATGACCAGATAGCCATAGCTTCCAGTCAGGACTGGTGGTGTGTATTTAGCAAACTCAGACCAAGTTAAATAGGTACAAATTTGGCCATTGAGAGATTGTGTGAATGATTTGTATAATGCACTGAATATAAAGCAAATGCAAGAGAAACTAGATCAAAAGTGCTCAGAGAGCACAGCTTCACTAGAGCAACATTGACCCATGAGCAATAAAGATATTTGCTTTGCAATCAAAGCAGAAAAAATGTTTTACTTGATGCGTGACTCATCCTACATCTATGTTATTGGAATTGGATTGCAGGCGCTTTCTAAACATGGCTAAAGTAAATATCTATTGCCCATGAGTCTACATTAATATGGTAACGCTGTGCTCTCTGAACACTTTTATTCCATTATAACCACTATGCCAATTCGATGGTCATGTTTCAAACAGTATTGAAACTATATTGGAAAAATAGAAAGAAAATAATTAAAATGGCTCTCTGAAAGGTAAACTCTAATTGGCAAAGTGCCAAAATTGAATACTGTTAATATTCAGTTGGCCTGTAAGCATTGTACAAAGTTTGAATGCTCTCTCACAAGATCAAAAAACTATTGCAGAAAATGTTGAAAATGGACCCAAAAAGCACACTTTAATTGGCAAAGTGCCCAAAATCGAATCACTTCGGTGTCGCGTCATACCAAATAGTTGTATTAAGTTTGAACGAAATCGAGCGAAGGGTAAAAGCTCTAGCTTGTCCGGAGACAACCATACATACAAACAAACGAAACACAAGGCTTTCGCTTCAGCTGCTGAAGCGACGCAACAAGTATATGGAATAGTGTACATGTACATGCAATCATGCATATATATGTAAAAGTTGAGTCAACTGATCATAGGGAAATTAGGTGGAAAGCGGACTATTAAACTGATACATTTAGATTTTAACGGCTAATGGGCTAATGGTGTCTTGAACTGGCTTCTTGGTGGTATTGTAAAGTATGTCAGTATTTTTCCCGTCAGATTGATAGTATATATTGGAAATTAGAATTCTCATAATGGAATGTAGTACTTCCATGACAAAGTGAATACAGAGTTGGACTCCTCTGTATGTCAGTCTGCTCTTCAGAGAATTAAGCAAAAAATATCCCACGACAAGGATACCAATGATCTGATGTAGGTTGTTGGATCATACTAAAGCAGAATCTTCAGTAAATTCTCATTTTATATTTCAACTAGCTGTTTACCCGGCGTTGCTCGGGTTGAAACAGATGATATCCGGAACACATTTACATGCTTCTCCCTCCCCATCCTTCCTCCTGTCCCACATCCCTCGAGCAAGCTCCCGTCAGTATACAGGTCTGTGACAGATTGAATACACCTCCGTCACCATCCTCCGATCGTCATATGTCACAGCCATTTACATACTACATGTACTGAATATGGCAATGATTGACCCCTCTAATATCCCTTCCCACAACTACTGCTACCCATGGTAAATACGTGCGGAGCAGATTAAATGTTCCACTCTCCCATACCCTTCCTTCCACCGCCACCCCTCTCTTCTCTCCCCAACCCTCTCTACCCCATCCTTTCCCCTGTCCCACACCCCTCACACCAGCTCACTTTACTATACAGGTCTAGAAAAGATTAAATACACCTCCATCATCTTCCTTCCACAGTCATATTTGACAGCCATATACAGACACTACATGTAAATGGCAATGCTTGATCCGGATTACAATATCCCTTCCTGCAGTCACTCATACCCCTGGTAAACACGTGCAGACCATTAAATGTCGATCTCAATCACCCCCTTTCTGCTGATGCTCGGGTTGAAATTGATGAGATCTGGAACATATAAAATGCTCCTCCCTGCCTCACCACCAGTCATGTCCGCCCCCCACCCCCACCCCTACCCCCCGCCATATGGACACACACACCCTTTCTGCCAACACCCCTCCTCAAAACAGGTCCGGAGCAGATAAAATGCACCTCCATCACCATCACCACCACCCCAAGTTCCCTCGTTGTATGACTGTACGTGCGACGTGCAAGTACGTTTGACATATACAAACGTTTAACGTATTACGTACCTGTAGCAAACATGGTCCTGGAAGCAACCTTTCTAAAAATTCTTTTTTCTTGTTTTTTTATCATTAAAACCAATTTATTTGGTTTGAAATGTGTTATTATAACGACCACCAAGTTGTCCTGATTGTACATACATAATTTGGAGTGTGTACGTCGTGTGGTTAAAAAGCCTTATGTGATACAAAAAATCACCTCTTCATATAGATTATTAACACCCAACTTATTTGGCATGTTTTTGCCACAGATGTAATAAAAGATAGTTACTATCACTTCAATAAAAATGAAACCCTGGAGAGCAGCATCTAAGTAATTTGTTGCCTTGATTTCTTATTAGATTAATATGTCACAAGTGTATCTATTTAGCACATTATAGTTCTTTTCTTATAACTGTTAAGTCCAACTTTTCAGCATCCATATGATGTTTTGCTGGTGAAATAAACTATACATTTTTTGATTAAATGATAACAAATTTATAGAACTGACTTCTACCGAAGAGGTAACTTATATCGCAGATTGTTAAATGTACCTGTAATTATAGATATAGAGTGGTTATTTAATACAAATACAAGGGTTGAGGAAATAGAAAACTGGAACATTCTTGACAGAGATATAGACAAATACATTTAAAAAGAGATAAAGTGACTTTACAATATACTAATACAACTGTTATTGAACTTGAGGTGGGCACCATACTTGCCCTGTGAATATCAAAAAGTACCTAAAGTGTGTGTGGGGGGGGCGGGGGGGCTATAAGGAAGAGGGATAAGGGGAAAAAAGGCTGCAAAAAGAGGGATAAGGGGAAAGGGCCCCATAAAAGAGGGGTAATGGATCTCCAAATAGTGGGAAAAGGGAAAAAAGAGCAAAAAAATAGAGGAATGAGGGAAAAAAGGGCCAAAAAACAGGGATAAGGGAATAAAGGGCCAATAAAAAGAAGGATATGGGATATCTAGACCCCTTATAACCCCCCCCATCCCCACCCCCACCCCCACCCCCCTCTAAAATGTACTATATTTTTACCTGAACATGTAAGATGATGGACAAAATAAGGTGTAGTTAGAGTTTAACACAGGATGATAAGGACAACACATTTGTTTGTTTTCTCATTCACTAGACTCTTAGATACATTGTATCTCAATATTGGTTGAATTTCAAATTCATATTTATTTACAACACGAAAGCATGGTATGATTATTTTTTCGTCAGACATATTCTATGCATTAGCGAAATTCACAGTTTCTTATTTTCATATTTTATTTCCTTTTATTCTTACAATTATACCAGGTACTCATAATGCAAACTTGCACTAAAATTTCTATCCTGAATCTCTAAATATCAAGTATGAAATTCAAATTATTGTAGAAGAATATCTCCTAGATGTGATTTATTGGTAACATTCCAATGCAACCATGAACAATGCCTGCTAAAAAAAATGTCTATCTAGGGATGGGTGAATGTTATATATCTTCTGTGCAAGTGTCTAATCTTATTTTCTTTTCGCCCATAGAGACGTGTGGCAACTGCAGAACTGCTTGTAAAAAATTTGTGCCTGCTGCTCCAATGCATTTTACATGGGGTTAAACCCGCAGTGAAACAAGCAGTCGTCGGGAACGCCGTAAATCTCCCCTTCCCTGATCAGGCCGTTTCGCCGATCATACCATTTTTGAAAAGTAGGCCAAAGTACTCAAATATAAAATCACGTGAGAGTGACATAGTCATACAAAATGTCAAGTTTGGTGATGATAGGTAATAAAGTCTTCCCAGGAGACAGATAAACACAAATTCGTAATAATTTGTTTTTAAAACACATCATAACTTCATGAAAAGTAGGCCAAAGTACACCAAAATTTAATCAGCTCTGGAGAGTGGTACAACGAAGCTAAATATGAAGTTTGGTGACCATAGGTCAAATACTTCTCCCTGTAGAGTGTTAACAAGGTTTATTACATGTAACGCTCATACGTTCAAAAGTAGGCCAAAGTACACCAATATCAAATCACGTGAGGAGAGTGATATAGACATACAAAATGTCAAGTTTGGTGATGATAAGTCATAAACTGTTCCCAGGAGACAGATAAACACAATTACGTAATAATTTGTTTTTAAAAACACATCATAACTTCATCAAATGTAGGCCAAAGTACACCAAAATCTAGTCAGCTCTGGAGAGTAGTACAACGAAGCTAAATATGAAGTTTGGTGACGATAGGTCAAATACTTCTCCCTGTAGAGTGTTAACAAGTTTTATTATGTAACGCTCGTAAGTTCAAAAGTAGGCCAAAGTACACCAATATCAAATCACGTGAGGAGAGTGATATAGACATACCAAATGTCAAGTTTCGTGATGATAAGTCATAAACTGTTCCCAGAAGACAGACAAACACAATTACGTAATAATTTGTTTTTAAAAACACATTGTAACTTCATCAAAAGTAGGCCAAAGTACACCAAAATCTAATCAGCTCTGGAGAGTAGTACAACGAAGATAAATATGAAGGTTGGTGACCATAGGTCAAATATTTCTCCCTGTAGAGTGTTAACAAGGTTTATTACGTAACGCTCGTAAGTTCGTCAAAAGTAGGCCAAAGTACAAACAAAATTTTTTGAGAGGTACAAGACATATTGAATTTGCAAATCAATAGCTCAAGTAGTCTTCGAGTTATCAGCCTGTTTATTTCGGACAGACGGATGGACGGATGCACGCACGCACGCACGGACAGAAACAAAGCAAGAAATCCCCCTTCAGACTTCATCCGGGGAGATTTAATTCTGGACGGCTGCCGTACAGTAGATTTCTCGATTGCCTAGGGGGGCAATTGACACGATCGAGCCGTACGGCGTCTTACAGCACTGTACGGCGTCGTATGCTGTCGTGTGGATCACTTTAATGACTTTTCTATTGAGCAAAACCCATACTGACGTAATGGTATAAAACAGCTGCTTACATACATCACAATTTTCAAAAGAAATCAGATACATGTATGCCAATTCCAGAGCCGTATATGGCAGCTGCACGCAAATATTTGCCGGTACTGTGGGTTTATGATCATTGTACGGCACACAGCCGTACAGCGGCCATCCGTTGCTATGGGTTTTCCACCTTAGATGTGGTGTGGACATGGTGTGGAGTCTGTGGACTTAGAGCGCAGTCTGATCGGCCTTTTATGTGTGATTTGTTTGGTACATCTTATATATAGGAAATATGAAAAATATTAAATATATTTTGGTTAAAAGAAACACTACAAACTGTAAAATCAATTACATCATTAAAACAGCATATAAAATCAAATCACAAAACAATTACAAATATGAAGAGTATATTTAATTAAATAAAATTTGCCAATATCTAAACCTAAAAATGTTATTTGAAACACAAAGCTTTTGTTGGAACATAATGCAAACAAGTACATGAAAAATAGCCAAGGCAGAGTAAACATAATGCAACCTCATCCGCAGTACTATTAACATTTTCTGGTGTTGTGCTGTAGAAATTTTAAATTATTATGCCAATTATATTTATTAGACTATATTGCACCCGATAATAAAAGAATTCTAGAAATCATTTTTATCCACCAACTTCTTTGTTTAGAAATAATTCAAGTATCAATTATAAAATTGTCCTCCACATTTTAAACACCATGTACCACTACATAATATCAGACTCTTGGCACTTACAAATCGTGATGAAAAAAGTGGAGAGAATTGTATACTTAGGGAACGATCATAAATAATGATACCGGGAGAGGGGGGGGGGTCTTCCAAAAAGGTGGGGGGTCGTCCAACTTTTTTTATTCCCTTTGGAGGGGATCGCTGAACTTTTTCATCGTGCTATGGTATATTTTTTCAAAAATTTCTTTTAGCAATTGTCCATTTATGCAATGACTATGTAGAGGATTTTTGCTTTAGAAAGGGGGGGGGGGGATATCACTCAACTTTTTAAAATGTTGAGGGGGGGTTGGTTAACATTTTCTTCAAGCCCCAAAAAATGGACGACCCCCTCAGTATCGTTATTTATGATCGTTCCCTTAATGAAGAGGAGTTTTTTTCCTTAGCTTTTCTATTCATGCCACTTCATTATCCAAAACATATAAACAAGTCAAAAGATATTTATAACTTAAAATTCAAAATCTATTTAAGATTTCAGCTCTGAATTAAGACCCCTAAAACTATTATTGGGGTTTATTATGAGCCGTAAGTTTTCAACAAAAATGTGGGCATATGCTTATGATAGGATTCACGAAATTACCAATATGTTAAAAAAAGGTGGAGGGGTCGTCCAACTTTTTTTTTTTCCTTTTGGAAGGGATTGCTGAACTTTTTCATCGTGCTATAGTATATTTTTTCAAAAATTTTCTTTTAGCAATTGTCCATTTATGCAATGACTATGTAGAGGATTTTTGCTTTAGAAGGGGGGGGGGGATGTCACTCAACTTTTTAAAATGTTGATGGGGGGTCGGTTAACATTTTCTTCAAGCCCCAAAAAATGGACGACCCCCTCGGTATCGTTATTTATGATCGTTCCCTTAATGAAGAGGAGTTTTTTTCCTTAGCTTTTCTATTCTTGCCACTTCATTATCCAAAACATATGAACAAGTCAAAAGATATTTATAACTTAAAATTCAAAATCTATTTAAGATTTCAGCTCTGAATTAAGACCCCTAAAACAATTATTGGGGTTTATTATGAGCCGTAAGTTTTCAACAAAAATGTGGCCATATGCTTATGATAGGATTCACGAAATTACCAATATGTTAATAAAGAAAGGCTACAAAAAAAGAGTAAGTTTGAGGCAGTGAAATCACCACCATTTATGACAACAAGCATAATGATTAGATATCATTGTATCCCTCACACAAATCCCATAGCACATTTCCACCTAATAATGATACACATGAAGTACCAACTTCAATATATGTATATATCAAGTAGAAATGTCCATACGATTAGATTTCACAAGGACTTTAAGCAAAATGAACACAAATAAAGACCTATAACAGGGTGATTTAAATATCCTTCTCACTGAAAAGAATAAGTGAAGATGTTTTAACTCAACACCTTTAAGATAATGCCTGTTTCTATACGAAAACAGTCTTGTGAAGCATGATCTTAAAATTGAAAAGTTCAACTGAGGTTTATCCTATGATCATTAATAATTTTTGAACGAATTACTGCTTTCTGCAAACTCATTCACCTCTTTGTACTAACTATCATGTGACAATAATTTCTGCATTTTTACTAACATCCAGTTTCTGACACACAGTTCTTATACTTGGAAATGCATACCCCATTCTTTGACACTTGGAAATGAATGGAAATAAGCGTAGGAAAACTGCATATTAAATGATCTCATGTTGTACAGGGCCTTTGTGTCCTGTACATCAGTCACACAGATCCGGCTGGATAATCCTGCAGGATCAAGGAGGAAAAGAGTCCTACGACAAGACTCATTAATTTTAGATATAGCCTGACAGCATGGTTAATGGTCTACAAGGAGGTTTATCTTATTCTTGAAAATCCTTAGAATTTGTAAACTGTAAATGCAATTGTTCAAAGCCATGTACTATGAACTCATTAAGAATCACCATTTGGAATTTTTAAAAAACACCCACAGACACATGAATTTGGGTAGAATAGCTGGTAAAATCAATAAAAAAGCGAAATTTACATCCATTCATGAATGATTTGACCGATTGTGATATTGTATTAAATCACATCTTTATGGCAATTATGTCTTACAACAGCAAAGATAAAAATGTAGCCTAATTAGCCATAATGTTCACAACTCAACTCAACAATAGAAGAGCTTTGAGTAAAAGCTTTTTTCCACAAAGAGCAATATTTTTCAAGCAGCAAGATTAAGATGTCATCCTGCGATCTGGGAAGTGAACATAGGAGGCAGGTGGATTTTAAATGAGAACTAATTATCATTATTATGAACAAGGGAATTTAAATAATTCATTCACTTTTCTTTCAACGAAAAGCAAAAACAACGCACATTTATGACCATTTATACTATTCATTTATATATTATTGGACCAGCTTGCATGAACAAATAATAGTAAAATTAGCATAGTATCATTACTCCCGTTTTCAATTTTGTTTGTCTAGTTAGTTTTGTCTTGAACATGTATTTTAGAGACATTCAAAACAACAAAATCAGTATGTAGATGAATAACTTACAAATCACAAAATTATAAAATTCTTAGTTACCACTGTTCACCCGTTGAATGTGCACAAAATAGCTACTATTAGACACACACTACTCTATGCACAAGGTCAAGGTTTAACTATCTCATTTGCTTCAACTACCACAAGTGGACCCAATTCCTGTTTTATATTTATGATCATCATTTCAAATTGAGTAGCAGAGATTATTGGATTGTGCAATGATGAGCACACTTTCTGACTACCATATAAGTGAGTGTTTAAAGGTTTTATAATGTAGAGATTCTTATAATTTCAGTTTTTATATGAGGTTTCACAACTATAACATTTCTTATTACATTATCATAGACACTGTTCAGATAATTCTTTCTCCAAGGCTATGTGATGATATTTCATAGGCTCTCCTGGGACTCAACTCCATATAGATACATTGTTGTTGTATTGCCCTGTAGACAGAAAGAATTCAAGAAAGAACCCCATCATGTCTAACAAAGCATTTACAATATTTCTGTCTTACACGGTTTGTTTTCTTTAATCAATGATGTCATATTTAATAATGTTATATGTTATGTTATGTTAATACAGCATATGTATTTGAAGTTAACATAAGAAAACTTGTAATTATTTCACAGATAACCATACTGAGGTGTAAATGGCAGTAACGTTTATTAGTCCCTAAGGCAATGATAGCAATCTGGTTGACTGCTCACTTACCAGAGCACCAAGCGTGCTGCTTGACAATTGCTCAATATGTCTTGAGTGCTGAAATGAACTCTGACGTGTTAATGTAATTTCAATTCCAATAAACCTAATTTTCTTGCAGCAAAATCACTTTATGCATAATAGAAATTAAAGGATAGTGGAAATGTTTTATTAGTACTGTTGCTCACTATACACATACATGTAGTGGTAAGATTTTTTACTTCACAATCGAACTGTACATGTCTTGTCCAAATCTAAGATTTATTACATTGCAAAATATCACAAATAAAACATAACCTTAGAAGTTAGATACAATTTCTTTTTAACCATTCATATAAATTCATTCAGCAGCAGGGTATGTTATGTACACTTATTAACGTCTGCTTAAATGTTGCTTATTCATTTGTTATTGTTTATGGTTTGGGTGCAAATTGGAAAGCAATTTTATCCTTGGCTGAACAGTCTAGCAGAAAACACTTGATGTTTACAATGTAGGATACAATACATGATTATGCAATGATGGCAGATAATCCAAAATAAAATCTGTTTTAAATTCTAGAAATTTGCATTATGAGATCTGTTACATGGCACAAATACATCTTCGTTAGCAGAACACACGGACAATACACTTAAAAATGTTCAAATTCAATGGAATTCAATGTTTGCTGCCGCAATTAAAATTTCATGATAAATCTTATTCAAATTTCTGACAAATACCTTTTGTATAAAATTTGTTTTCATATCAATATCCACCTACACATACAATTTTGAGCAGCATTCTCAGGCCCCACCAATGTTTCCTCGTAGTTGCATAGTTTGTTTCTAAAACAGCAGTGATATAGCCATGATTGCCATTCACCAATTGATAAGAAACCAAATTCTTAGCTTGAATTTAATGAGTAATGAGCTAAATATTCCATGAATTCTCATTGATAGAAACACTGATTGAAAAGTAATAACAAGCGGCAATGTTTATACATTTGAAAAACAAGAAGTCATTTATATTGTAATGTGAATTTCACATTGAAACCAAATACCGGTACATAGCAAATACAAAAGATCAGGCATAAGAAATCCCTCAATAGTAATACTAAGATTATTATCCTGTAAAATTTCAGATTTATTGTCTACATTCATCAGCAATATCAATGACATGAGCTGAATAACAACACACATTAACAAGTCCCTACCCATCATTCGCTGTTTTGCACTTTGCTAAATAAGCCAATGAGTATGGCAAATTTACCATAGGACATTTGCCAAATGAATGGCATTGCTCATCATTATGGCACATTAGAAGTTGAAGAGTTCCCATACAGGAATGAAAGACACATGGCAGATAGTAGATGAAATGGCACCCGAGGATTGAATTATCCATAACATCAATGTCTTGACATGCTGAGATCCACTTTATTAGGATTCTTCTCACTTCAAGTTGCAGTCATCACCAAGTTGAAAAGACACTTGACGTCAAATGAAATCTCATAGCTACAGGTCAAAGTCATGATGTTTTGTTTTCATGCCTGAGTTTTTGTTTGGTTTTATCATCATTTCTAATAACATCTGCTTAAGTGGACAACGTTTTTGTTGTGATTTATTGTCCTATACACTTATGAAATGAAATCACTTAGAAAGCAATCTTGCATTCAACATTAATACATTTAATATATTTCACTAATAATTGATGATTATACAAAGTATTAGTAATATTTATAACTTAGATATCCAATATTCATTTGGGTGCTTCAAAGTCAAAATTAGTTATTGCAATATTATGTTCATAATATAGAATTTATAATAGAAGCAATCCAAATTTAGATGTCATAACTACATATACACTGGTATGTGTACCGGTACATTGCATATAATTGTCAACTGTTTACGAAAAAATCCAATCACTGATTTCTTTTTATCTATAATGCCATATTGTCATCCAGTATAATAAATATTTTCATATGCAAATATTAGTTTTCAATAGTGCACACAATATGATGACCAAAATTTAAAAAACAAAAAACAAATAAACAGTGTGTACCAACCAAATAGCCAGAGGGTACTATGTTACTGTGTACTATTTACTATTAATTGAAAGATTGAAACAACTTATCTACCTTTTCAGCACATTCTTATATGTATGTCAACATTTCTATGCCATGAGAATGTTCTTTTTTTTCACAAATTACTAAAGTATTGTTTTATGGGAAATATTTTAGATTTGAAAAATGAATATCAAAAGCTTATCGACAAAATTCTTCTATATATGTGAAAATAATGCTAAATGCTTTATCAATCAGCCAAGATTTAATTTAATTGGTGGAAATGTTCACAACACATTTTAGAAGGAAATACATGTATTGAAATTAAATTTGTCACCCTATCTGTTCAGTCTATAGCAGAGGCAATAGTAGGTAATACATGTGGCTAGTTTTGTAAACATAATGAAACGTACATGAAATATAAAGATGAAACTAAATATTTTCAATGAGACTGCAGACTTCTGCTGTTATTTTTCCTTAAATACATCATCTAAAAGTTGCTTGGATTGACTATGGACTATTGTGACATAAACAGTCACTGGCAAGCATCACAATCACATCTTTCCACTACATTGTATCATATGTTGGCAATGTCCAGAAACTGTTTTTAAATTACCAATATCGACAGTATAACATAATGTGTGCAGTATTGTATCAACAAGAGTAATTGTTAAAAGTCATTTAAATAAACAGTGTGTTTAGATGCACAACTGTTTACACAAATGATATATGTCCATCCCTTAAATGTCACACTGCGTTATAAACATTATGGTCCTATTACATTAACCAACATTTTATTTCATAGAGCCTTTTACATGATAGTCAAATGGCAGAAAAACAAACATAAATAAAATATAATCATTATTAAGTCACTGTCTTTGAAACTTAAATTGCAAATGCAGATAGATTTTGTCAAATGATTCAAGACTAAAATCTTCACAAAAAAGAGAAAAGTAGGTTTAATCATTCGTACAATGAGCTTTTTTTACCGCAAGGCACTTGTGAAATCTAAACCTCTATGGTTCAGCATCAATATTCTACTCCACACAAAATCTGCAGCCAAGAGAACTGAAAAATCTGCACTCTATAAATGACTGGAGAATTCAGACATCTCTTTTGTACGTCTCCAGTGGATTGTAAGTGAGAACATAACATTTATATGCCGGATTCATGTTATAGAGTCGCTTGAGCAAACAACACATAGTACAAATATAATGGCCAATTGAACTTAAATGGTGGTCCAGGTGTAAAATCAGCAGACATGAACCCCACATCATTGATTAATTCATGGATTTCATTTCTGGTAAAAACACTATTATGATAGCAGTATAAAGGGACACGCCTTGGGTGAATGTCTACATGTACCATACACAGAAGTTTATTATTCATACGTTTGTTATTACTGGTCATTTTTGTCTGAAAACAAATAAAAATGTCCAATAATAGAAATATAGAAATCATGATCAGATAACACGGACAAGGTACAGTAACTAAGTTTTTGGCATAGTAATCACAATTTCATTAGTGAAATATGCCAGGAAATGTGAGGTTTGTATTCTTTTCTTCATGTTCACACTATGCAGATAAAAGCCAAGGCCAGAATGTGTAAGGATCCCGGTGGCTTTAGTTAATCTAGCAGCTCCAGTTCAATCCAAACAATCTACCAACATTTGCCTCTGTGATTGACACAAACCATTCAAACACAGTGCCATCTGATTACAAGGAACAGGCAAATGCAAGTGTATGCTTATTTTGTGGCTTTGCCACAACAATGCATTCTCTCCTGTAAGATTAGATTTGCGCATTTAAACAGAAGACACATGACAAAATATCTCCTTACTCAGTGTCATTCAAAATCAAAAGCTATTTCATATGTGCAGGTAAGTTTACCTCCATGAACTTGCTGCTGGGGATAATGGTATCATTCTGGTCTCACTGGTAGGTTCAGGTTTTTTAAAAAGGTTAAGGGGAATGTTGGCTGGGGGGGGGGGTCGCACCTCTGTGCTCCTGCCCCTTGATTTGCCTATAGTATTGGTCTCACAGCCAAAAGGTTGTGAGTTTAAGACCCATCAGCACCAATTGATATATAAAATGGATGATTGTCTTCAGCAATGTCAATTTAGATGTGTATATGTAGGAACGTACTTGGATTAGAGCACTGTGAGAGAATGGAATTGAAACTTTTGTGAAAAAATCATGAAATTAGCATCAGGCTTCCAACCAAAAGCAACTGCATTAATAGATATGATCTTCTAAACATGTCTTTTGAATGGGGCTTTGAAAAAGAGATTTAATTATTTCTTTTTTAATTTAAATCATATCTTATCAACTGATGCAGTGGACTTTGACTCAAACTAATACCATTCATCATATATGTACATATTTATAATTCTAACAGCGGACAATCCCTATCAATAGAAGAATTCAATTAATGATTCTGGATCCACTGGTGTGTGATGAAGTGTTCCTCTGTGCAACAAAAAAAAGAACAGGATAAGTGATCCAGGTGTAGAGCCGGAATGTGGCAAATTGCTTCTAATCAACATTTGTCATGGATCAACACCAATATTGACCTTTTGATAAGGCGTCTACAGCAAGGAATGTGAGCTCATTCACAAATGATGTTTGTTTCTTCATAAATAAATAAAGATACATCTATTTGTTTAATTACACTAACTGAATAAGTGAAATGCATGTGTGAGTATATTGACCAAGTCCTATGAATAGTATGTGTTGAGTGAATGAAAATGTACAATGTACTTGGTTAAGTTGTAATTCTTGTGGTACTTGATGGCAGAGATGAATTTATATTGAAAGCTATGTTATTCAAACACCCTTTCATCGTCATAATTCTTATTGGTACCTTCTTACTTTTTCTCGCGCTCTCTCTCTCTCTGGGGGTCATATCCATTCTGTGTCTTTACAGTGCACTGAGAACACCATGAATACAATGTGGCCCTAACTTGTGCTCTTGAGAGGGGTGGGCATGGGCCAGTATGGAGCTAGTGTCCACTGCAGCTTCGATTCATGACATCCCTTGTTGTTGTTTGGCTTACACTCTTTGATCATTGATCCAGTCAACTTTATTTTTTATAGTGTGATAGCTTTGTGGATCATGAGGAGTGACAATTTCCTCCAGGTATTGCATGTCACCCCATATTTGAATATTCAGGTACTACATGCTTCCTGGTTGATAGGGGTGTTATGAACTGCACATTAATTCGGCAGCCATTTTTATGCTAACTGTATGCATTATACAAGAGATTGCTTAGATGTGCTGCTCATTCCCACTCTGATTCTGTGATAGCAGGATTTATACCATTGGGTAACATGGCTTGACAATTCTATAGGATTAGCATATTAAGGGAAGGTCGTGTGTCAGTGGTGGTGGTAGTGGTAGTGGTGGTAAGTTGAGGGGTGAGGGTGGGTTGTGGGAGGGGATTGGAGGTGCTGGGGCGGGGTGTGTGTGTGTTTGGGGGGGGGGAGGGGGGGGGAGGGGGGGCGTAGACATCAAGAGGTTGTAAGTGCAAGATGAAAATCTACTTGTTGACCTATTGTAACTCACCAAAATCATAAATTCTGTCTATGAACATATGCTTTTTCAAATAGATCCCTAAGAAAAGAGCTAAGTACATTGGTAGAGCTTAGATGAACAAAAAATCTAAAAACCTTGAGCAAGTTAAAAGGTGTTTCATTTCATTGATGAGAGTAAACATCAATTATATAAATCATTTTACAAATTGCAAACTCGCATCAATTTCTTACAACAATGTCTACTTTTAGAACTGAATGCACGCGCAATCGATTCCTTGTGAAACTGAATTTCAAGCATGAGTTGATAGCCCACAATGCATAGAAGCATTCGCATTTCTTTTACCTGACTGACTCCGCCAATAATTTATTGATTTAGAAGTTTTGTAAGAGACAGTGAGTTGATATTGTAGATTATTGCAAATTGCAATAATAAAATAATAATCATTTGTTTAATTATTCAGGCTTATAGAGTCAATCAGAATGGCTATCACATGAAATAACCTTTTCCACTGACAACAGACAATCCCATTCTTACTGCAACTGTAAGTCTATGCCATCTTTATCATGCCATGTCAGAAGAAATTCTGTCACACAAAATTACAAAATGACTGGATTTTTCTGTGTAGTTATGAATAAATGGAAAATTCTTGCCAAGTCCAATAAGCATTGTACATTGATCAAGAGATGCATTGTCCTAAGCCATATTAGTCTATACACACGTGTTTAACGAAACAAACTTCTTTCACAATAAACATAGGTTTCCACATAAATACATATCTTATGACTTTTAGCATATTCAATCACTGTGGTATTCAATTTAGTAGTCCGTGATTAGATTACTCCAAATATAAAAACTAAAGAGCAGAACATCAAGTAAAAATATAATAAACTTGTAGTCAGATCAAACAGTTGCACAGGTAAGTAAATAAACTATGACAATATAATCAGCAGTTATAAATATACACTAACCCAACTCATGCTTTGAAAGTTCAAATATATCTAGACAAACTTTTATGTTGAGCTATTTATGTTGAGCTATTATAATGTGAAAGCGTATGTTTAAAATATATTCAATACTCTTTTTTTTTCAAATGATCTCTAGCGCCTAATATGTAACATATTGATCTGACATGAATCAGTCTATTTTTCATTGTAAATGTGAACAATACAGATACAATATTCACACGCAATTCATCAAATCTATATTTGTAATACAATTTTCTTGTTCTAAATCTCTTGTTCTAATACAGGCATCTATATATTAATTGCTGACAAACTCCTCCCAAATGTGATGAGCTAGATGCCATCCGATTACGGAAGATTGTTCATGGTAATGCAAAGCAGAGCAAAATATGTTTCTGATGCTCAAAGTGATACTGTTGGCTGTCTATTGACAATTTTATGACAAAAATTGCAGACAATGGCCTCCATAGTGGCATCATGGCTTCAATTAGCATTAAGTTTCCATTGTCAGAATACTGTCTTTCAAGGAATGATGCGTTTGGTGTGGATTTATATATTGTGTGTATAGGATGTTGTCACGGTGCTTTCAGAAATGGTGGTGATTCTGTCAGGATGTGGTCAATTACCATCAAGACAAGGATGACCCAATGATGTCCCTCTCCTCTCTCCATGGAGAGCATTACCTTCTCATTAACGTAAACACTAACATTTCCTTGTACATAAAGTGCTGTAAAATCATATTAATCCACTGACCCAATATGTCCCTTTTCTATGTCCATGGAGAGCATTACATAAACGCTAACATTTCCTCCCTTAGCTTTAGGATATTAGATGCTAAGTCAGTTGAAGTCACCAATGACTTGGTGGAGATCTATTTTTACGAGTATGAACTTGGAGAGACTATATGTGATTCTCTCTCAGCCTACTCCAAGTGGTATAACTTTAAACATGTAGTAATTTGATAATAGCCCCTTTTTACAACTGAGGACAGAAACTCTTAACTCAGTCTCTTGTAATGAGTCCTTGGTAAATGCCAAAAGTAATTACACACTGGGACACTGTGGTACTTCCCTTTCTCAAATTATCCACCTTCAGTGTTATAGGGTTCTGAACAACTCTGTCTCCATATCATACTTGATACTTGGAAGGTGGTTCAGTTTTCAGTGCAATGGAGTATGCCAATACTATTTATTTGTTTGTATATTTCCTTTGTATGTATACGCATATTGAGTCTCCGTCCATTTGGACTGACACTCAATATGCTTTATACAAAGACTGACAGATTTCATAATTCTTTTGTTCTTACTGCCACTGGAGTATTCAACATTAATAATATTTCTGAGTAACCCATTAGATTAGATTTCCATATCAGTATTCAATATCAGTATTCAATATCAGATATCAGTATTCTAATTGTCAGTATTCAATGGTAGTATTCAGTAACTTTAATGTGTTTTTATGTGAAAATTGCTCTCTATGTATGTTCAACTATTTATTTTCGGTTATTCGTGCCTATTCATCAATATGGACCAAATTAGCAGTGTTTGTAACCGGTGCTATACTTTGATAATTTCTTTTATGTTATGTTCACAAAAAATTCCTTTTGAGGCTAATAAATTATCCTTATTTTTATCCTTAAATAACAGTAGTCACAGGCAATTTTACAAAATTTCACACAAGCCTGTGATTTACATCAAAGTTGGTGGGTGTTTGCAAAAATGTGCTATAAAATAACTCGTATTCAAACACTGACCCAATATGTCCCTCTCCTCTGTGCATGAATAGCATTATGATCTCATTTACACAAATGCCAACATTTCCTCCCTTAGGTTTGACTAACATGACTTGGTTGAGACCTACACAGGTACTATTTACAAGTTAATCTCATTGATATGGAAAGCTGTGATAATTTGTTGTTATATAAATGTTGTTTCATCTTATATGCTCAAAACTAAATGGGTGATTGTCTTTACAGTAGAACCTCCAATTAAGACCACCACTATATTGGACCACCTCTGTAATAGGACCATTTTTAATTTTTTTAAATATTAATAAAGCAACCAAATTGAACCTCATTACAACGACACCTCTCTATTGAGACCACCTAACACTGGTCCCAAAGGTGGTCCTAATAGAGAGGTGTTACTGTATATGAATTTTAAAGAATGTCAAAACTTTTCTTGCAGAAAATTTCAATTGGAATACATGGTACAGTGCAGCCTATGTAAACCTATTTTTTGTGATTGCTTTGACTGGAAGAAGTACTCTTTTCACACAAAATTGACACAACAGTTAGTGTTCACACAAGACTACATGAAAGATGTGTTTAATAATACAATAAATTTTTCCGAAATGTTAAATAAAAGCAAAAACAACATGGGCATGTGAAAACCAAGAGTCTGACCATGAGAAAGCCTTTCTTCTTGTGATACATATGGACTTTATGATTATGAAGATTAGTCATATAAAACAATTTTGATTAAAAGATATGGTAACCAGAAAGTCTCACCACAGATTTCTCCTTACTTCTAATAGAAAATATATTATTGCACATGCATAGTTGAATGCCGAATGTGTGATTTTTATGACACTTCTTATGTCAAATAAAAAGTAACCTTGTTAAAAGTATTCTGAAAGGCACATTCAATTCCTTCGAGAAAGCATCATTCCTTCACATAACATTAATTTCAAGAGTCAAACAGAGGGGCTAGTGTGACTTGTCCACATGAAAGCAATGCCAAAGGTTATAAAATGCAATCATGCCAAGTTTGAGGTCATTATCCATGGGGAGCCTTTTCACTGCCCAGAAATCAAAACACCTTTTTTGAAATCAATATTGATGAATCACTTGTGTTGGTCAAATTAACAAAAGAAACACTACATGTTTTTCAAGGATGCTTGATACAAGCACTTGTAAACGTCTCCATGTTACAAATTAAATCGAAATACATCACTGTTATTTCAACAAATTTAAAGTAAATATTATAATCTTTAAATCAAAAAATGTTAATTTATTTAAAGACATAGGTTTATTCTTCTTTGTAGCATCATCTCCCTCAATATTTTAGTTAAGAGTAGGAAAAAGTGAAAATGGATATAAAGCATAAGATCATATGAAATATCCTGGTATATCTTTTACATATGTTTTACAAGATTAATTATGTTGATGATACATGTAACATTGATAAAAAAAACATGTGTTATCACGATTACATCTTAAAATTCATAAATATATGTGCCACAGATATTCATAATATGATCATGTGTTCTTGAATGGAAGTTATTGCTGGGTTCCGGTTGAGACATTAGACAATAAACACTGGCAGATCCAGGTTTTTGAAAAAGGGGTGGGGGGTGCACTTAGGGGATTTCATGGGTTTTGTACGTGCTATTCATAGAAACATGCCAAAAACTCTATGAAAATGAAGTATTTTGGTGGGAAAAGAGGGTGGGGGGCATGCCCCATGCCCCCCCAACACACACACACACACATTAGGACATTCATGATTGGGAAAATCTCCCATTGGTGAAACATCTACAAGGTTTAAAAAATAATGGTTATGGAAAAATAACAATATATATCTATGGTAATACATATCAAAACATAAAAGTTTCGCAGCTCGATCATTACAAAAAGTTAATATGATCTAAATGTTTAAACACTGAATAAACATATTAAGAATATTTAATTTCAATCATTCTTTTCAATGACATCTTATGATAAAAACTTGATCACATTTAAAAAAATGTGTTCAATAATTACATAAGCTGTATGATTTATTTTAAGCATTTCATTGATAAATGACACATATTCCCACACACCTGCATAACCTATTTCACTAAGATGTTAGTGATTAGTAGTAAGCACGCTTGACAAGAAGTTGGAACGCCTCAAAATGAGGATTGGTCAAATCAAGGGATTCCTGCTACTCAGAGCATATCAAGATGGGCCAGATATGACAGTAAGAAGGATCACATTCTACAAACAGGTGCACTTCACATGGGAAGATGTCAAATTACAGAAGAATGTCTCTACTAGGACCATGCATAGGACTAATTTCAAGTGGTCTTAATAGAAAAGCAGTGTCTTAATTGAGGTTTATACTTGCCTCCTTGTGAAGGTTTGAGACAATGGTAAAGGGACTTATCATTGAGGTGGTGTAAATATAGAGGTGATCTCAATTGAAAGTTCTACTTCATTGCCACAATAGAATCATAAAACATCATCAGTATAGTGGTGTGTAGTGGTGTGTACTACTAGAATTTCTTTTTTGTTTTGCTTCAAATTCAAGAAAGTTAGTAAGAACTTTATTTGGATTGAGTATAGGAACAAATCCTAAAACTTCTATATATGTTTCCTTACCAAATACGTGAAGCAAAATATGTGCTTATTGGTCAAGTTATTTTTTAGCTAAACAACCCTCTATTGTCTCAAGAACTGGCCATCAATCACTCAGTGATGCAAATCTTGCTCAACTTGCTGATTATCAAAGGCAAATGTCCTTGATGTCATGAGCAGTCTTAGAAGATGGACATGAAGACTGGGAAAGGATTTTTTTTAAACTAAAGAATGATAACCAAATGTTGAAAGTTCAGTTGAATTGGTTCACAGCACTAGGTCTCATGATAGTTTTGTTGTATTTTTTGTTTGGCTGCGCAATAAGCAAGAAAATGAATTTTGAAAGTAATTATTAACGTTTTCGAGCTCTACAAAATGACTACAAAGTACTAGTGGTCTTAAAACATAGAGTGAAGAAAAATTAAAGTAGCATATTTGGAGAAATAATAGCTGTTCCCAATGGAATAACTTAAGATGTATGCCCGGTGATTATGCATCTAAGATGGACTAAATACTGGGTAACATCAAACCCTCCCCACACCCCTAGTGTATACAAGTCTTCTTATCAAAGCACGTACACTATCCTCCATCTGACTGTCCTCACTTCTGATATTATATGATTGAGTTGTTACTTTAGATTAATGTAAGAGACCAAGTTCCTCTACATCTGCGGAATAGTCTATATATCAATAGATTCAATACTAAAAGGTATACACTGCAATGCATATTTTGGAGAAGGAAATGTAATACGTGTATGTACAAACATATTATCTGAAAGCAAGATTTCTTACTCTCTATCATTGATCCCAATTTATCATATCATGGTACCACAAAAACGAAGGAGATAGCATGTGAATATTGCATTATCCACTTCCTTAAAAAAACAATTCTGCTACTTGATTTCTTCCCAATCTGGATGAAAGAATTGTCAAGATATGTGCACATTTTCAACTAGTCACATTGTTCATTCTACAAGGATTTATAATTTAAAGAAATTTAACTACCCACTGTACTTGGATATTTTTGTAATCTAAATACAATGGTAAATAAAAAAAAGAGCTATATAAAATATATGTTGCATGGTCATGAAAAATATAGATTAGCAATACTATAAAACAAATTGTAAAGATATAAATCTTGAAACATTCATAAATGCTCTAAAAGGTAGACACTGCAACATTTATTGTTTGGATGAAGAATAAGAGCAATAAGTTAAGGGCTTTTAAATAAATCTTTTTGACAGTTTCTTTTTCTTTTTCTTGATATGTGAATTGATATAGGATAATTGATGCAATTAGCTGCAAATATGTGTATTGTGCATTCCCAGTGTAAATATGTTTATTCTTGACCAGATTTTAAGAAAGGAACTGGCTGTGCTTAGAGTTAAAAATTCGTTTGTGGTTAAATGGGTTTATCAGCAAAGTATCAACAGGGTATTTAGTTCATTGCTATCCAATGAGGATTTTCATAGAAAATCTGAATACAGGCCTAAACTTTCTTAAAATATTCAATATTTTTTAATTCTTAGAGTTCCAAGACTGACGTTATGATTGATATGTCATACATTGTTGTTGCATTATCAGTAGTTTAGGGGGTTTTGTTAAAATTATAATGAAATGTTTTAGTTATAAATTATCTCAATATCCAATGAATATGCTTGCCTCTAAAATAAAAGTAGTATAATAAGAAGTTGTACTATGAGTTATCTCACCAATGATTATGGTAATCTATATGTATACCGCGGGAATCAAATTATTGTTACATAGAAATAAGAGTATGTGCATTATTGTTTTTAAACACAGAAATAATTTCAATCTTAACAGATAATAGGCCAATTCTAAAGATATTAGCGAATTAATTATAAGGAGATGAAATGTGGCACTTGATTTATGGCACAAAGCAATATTGTCATCAAACTTTTGAACTGGCACCAACAAAATTAACTTCAGTGACACTCATCATTCTGGGTGTTAACCAGGTTGATTGATGTAGAGATTACAATTTAGGTCATGAACACTTCTCGTTTGTCACTATGCAAGATACACAGTGAATTAAAAACAATTATCTGAGACACAATTAATTAAGAAGGTTAATTTGACCAAATCAAATTAAAAGAAAATGCACAATATCTTACCAGAGACTGCAATAGATATCCATAGCAATGTTATTAACCACTTCATGGTATAAGATCTGTTATTCCAGGGTGTTGTTATCCATTAAACATACTTAACATGCTGTAATAATATTATTTCCCATGTATGAGAATTTACTACATTGTCAAATACACTGTGTGTATATTACTCTACAGATTACTCTGCCACCACCTGGTGATCAAAAAGTAAATTACTCACTCACATACGAATTCCGATGTTGTAAGAATGGCTTTTCATAAAAATCAATGAATGCCAATAATTGTTATTTGATTGCATCTACACGTGTCTATAAATTACAATTCTATGAAAAAGTATCTAATGAAATATATTTGGTACAACCAGATTATTCACAATCTATATTTTTCTATTTTATATTTAGTACGATGCGTGTCTTTGATTACAATGCTGACAAGATGGAGTAGGCTTGGGCAGTTGCTAGGGAATTTTGTTAATATTTTTCTTAATTACTATGGTTGTAGTCTATTATCATCTACGATGGACAAGACAAATTACAGGTTTACACTTTCTGCTGATAAATATCTAGGTATGATCTTCATATAATGCACTATTGTTTCGTTTGAGTCATTGGTCCACTTAATTATTTATGACATGCATTGCCATTGCATTGGCTCGGCATTAGTTCTACTAGAGCAACAATCGCTAAAACTGGCCATACACATAAACCGTGAATTGTACGTATGACGTGAAATTTAGTGACATCTATAACGGGGAGTTCACGTCATACGTACAATTCATGGATTGTGTGTATGCCCACACTTTATTGATGCTCTAGTTAATTGCATTGTAACCAAATATGGCAAATAATATCCGGAGTTGGATATCAATGACAGACCCTGTAAACTGAGCCACGCATTGTGGTTAGCATTAATAAAGCCTTTAAAGGCAGACTCAGTTTAGTTCCTAATTCTAAATACTCCAACAAAGTGTATGGGGGATTATAATTCACTAAGTTACGGGCGTGCGTCTGCCACTGTACTGCCGATTTCCACACAGCGTGTCGCTTCTGTCGAGTATATCATACAAGACGGTGACGGTGCAAGTTTAAGGAAAATAATACTCATATTCTTCACGTTTAATATTTATTATATCTATAATTATACGTACTGTGCTGTCTTGGTAGCTGAAACACAAGGTCTCGTGATATTGCATAATAATCGAATTATTTTCGCCAGACATACCATGGATTTCAAATGGCAGACGTGACATTTAATATGGGCGATATAGGCAAGTTCTTATAATACATCCAACGTGAAGTTAGGCCACTCTATGTAATATTGGCTGGTGGCACACCAGCCTCTATGGAAATCCCAACTGTAACCTAGAAAACTAGCCAATCAGCGCAATTCTCTCGCTTTTTGGGGGAACTTTTGACTTGTCAATTTTCTGTAACTCCTCCTCATGCTCCTTATATGGGCAAAAGCAACAACAACATGGCACTCACGTGGCAATATAGTCTTTATCACGCCCTGTACTAAATCCAAACACCGAATTGAAGGGCAGAGCGATTAAGGATATCTTTATACAGCCTTTATAAAAAAAAAGTTAAAGTACGGATTCGTGGCTGCAACGCACGATACGACTGAGGCTGAATACTAATGTTAAGTTTACCTGTTGAATTATGCATATATTTGGCCTAATTGGCTTGATCTCAAGGCTCAAAAGCAAGTTTTAAAAATGTATAGCTATTGAGCCCTTGATATTCAGTGTGAGTTTAACTTTACGTATGATGAAAATCATTAGGTTTACTTTTCTCGCCTTCACATGTTTTGATGTGCTTGTAGTGGGATGTTTACTGGGTGGTATTTAAATTGCTCTAACCCAGTATTTAAATTGCTCTAGATAATTATATATGCACAAAAAAAAAATGCCATTGAGCATAACCTTTAATTTGATTGTGTTCTATTGTGTGTGGGGTTTTTTTTCAGAGAAACATCATGTTGTGGTTTATATTGAAGATGCTATAGCACAACTTCTTGAGCACAAAGATGACAATCCAAAAGTCAACCCCACAAAGTTCTTTAGTGAATAGTGAGTATATGATGAGAGATCTTTTACCTAGAAACTATACCAATGTAAGTAATTATCCAATGTTAGAAATACATAGCTTCCTAAATATCAACTCTGAGCTATTGCTGCTTGCCTGGTATTTTCAATTCAGTTTAATGTGGTAAGAGGTAACAAATAGCTTCCTCAATACGAAAACATGGCATTTGTGTGAAATGTTGTTTTTCTTTATACATCGTACATAAGAGTCCATGGTGGGGAATATGTTAGCCATCTATTTTTAAATAATCCAATGTTTATTCATTGCAATAACAGGGATAGGCGTAAGGTTCGAACTTATGCCCCTGGGCCCATAAGGAAATCTTTTTTCAAATTCAAATATGCCTCAAAACAGCATTTTTTCATATAAACACCCAGGGACCTTTATACGGGATTATACAGTACTGATTTATGTGGCTTTGATTAGCATTTTCCACCCTCTGGATTTATCGCTGTGATGCTCAGCCGTACATGTGCTAAAACGCAACAATTTAGAAAACGGATGAATAAACTGTTTGTTTACAACATTTATCATGGAGAGAGCATATATGGCGTCAATTAGAAATCCAACAACCTAAACGACTGTGCTTAATTCATTGTTTGATTGAAAAATGTTCCTTGAAAATAATGACAATGTAGTGAAATTATTTGTATGGAGTTGATATGGTATGCGAGATATTTTATATGTTAACTTACAGACAGTGTCAATACTGTCATATAAATTATCTTAATGATTGCCAAACTTGGGGAGTTCTTCAAAGTTTCCCCTAATTTTTGTCTGAAACAAGATTTAAATACTTATTGGTTCAAAGGCTACGAGATAATACTGTGTATGCTAACAAGCCAACTAGACTGACTTTTAATATCTGATAGTTTTTTCTGACAAAGGATTATAAAGGTAGAACAATCACATCAGTAGTGTACGTATGTTATAGCCAACATGATCTAGGATGCGCAATTCATATACATGGATTCTATATTGATTTGTACTTATCATTAGTGATTGATAATGTCCATGTATGATACTCCTATACCTGTATCATAGCTATTTCTCCATGCACATTATTTTGAAATATTTTTAATTTTCAGCTTTAATAGTGTAAAAGATGGGAACCATACAATATTTAGAGAGTACAGCTTTGTAAGACTTACTCCACACAACAGATCATCATTTGTGCACACATTTTGGAAATGTTTCAGAAATATTGGAAGGAAAGGAGGTAACTCCATAATATTTTTTGTACTTACTGGTACTTTTCTGTCATTTTGAATTGATACAGATTGCAGATAAAATCAGTATAAGTTGTAAAGTGTTTATTATTTTCTTGGGTATTTAAATGAAATAGTTTATTATTGTTACAAGTACATTTGATTGATTGATATTTATGATTCAGCTTTCAATCTGATTGCCTCAATCAAAACTGACATAAACTGGCATCAAGTATAAGTCTGTCACTGCGCCAACCAGGGATGCCTTGAATTGGTTGGACTCTGCATTGACTTGATATTTCTGTAGCTGATGTCCATTTAATAGTTCGTGGAAAATAAGAGTTCTTATTGGCTGGGTTCTAAGCGTGGAACATTCTATTGACATTGATAACTGAACAGACCACAATACTCACAATACTTTTTTATAGATCTCCTCAGCATCCGGGAATATCACTCGTTACTGTGCTTGTTATCGACAGATTTTCCCTTTGCACCAGTTCAGAAAACAGCCAGGTAAAGCTTAAATCTATATTCCCAACTTAAAATGTTATTAATTTGTTAAATGTTATTAAATCTAATAACATAATTACAATATTGACAACATTTATTGTACAACCTCATCTTATTTTCTTTTCTTATATTTCTTCTTAACATTTTCAAATTTACCAAAATATTTACAATTTCTTTTATATATTTCGCTGGCCTTCTAGGTGCCTCTCCAATATACAAATCTTTGTATTGATTTGTATTTTTGATGAGACACCTAGAATGAGTGCGAAATATATCAAATGAAGTGAACATATTTTGGTAAATTTAAAAATATAAAGAACAAGAGTGCAGTCTCTATTACCTCCGTACAAATGGTGCTCCCCAATAGCAATTTTGAATTTGAGCGCTCTGCATTTTGTAACCACTGTTACTTGGCCACCGATATTGCTATGGCTACTTATGCTATATCATTTGATAGCTCTTAGCTTGTGCAATGCTTTTATAATACTCATTATGCATTTGATTGGAGATTTGCTGAATATTACTGCCTTAACTCTCAACAGTTGTTTTCTTCATAGCTGTATTTTGGCTACCCTGTAGCACAAATAACCCCTACAGACAGGCTTGAAGGCATTCTCTTGTGCATTCAACACCAATCATAATTTGCTTTTTCAACAAAACACTACTAGGAGATGGACATATCTGAAAACAAAAAAGTTCTTACACACAAACTTTTTAACAGCCATTTGAAGTTATACCTTGGAAAAAGAGTTTTTTTTTTTGATGCACACATTTACATATACAGGAAACACTGGGTTGTCATGGTGCTTAATCGCTCATCTACGATTCAAGACCATTGCTTTAGATGTCAAATCAAAGCCCATATCCCCTTTTTATGATATAGTTATAAAACAATACATTCTTACATGCACAACTTCATTTATGTCCCCTTAAGCAATGGCTAATCAGTTACAAATGTTCCTTTGGTTGTACACGCGGTTGAATCACTAACTAATCCTTCCACCTGACAATCATAAATGGATCATTGCCGTTTTATATGATTTTTATGAAGTAGAAACCCTCTTCCGCATGACAACAATGTATTTCTAGCAATTGGACACTCTACATCATCATAAACTACTCGTATCGCTTAATCTTTAAAAACCGCATTGTTTACTTAGCCCAAAATGACGTCATCCGAGCACATGGTCGGCGGGGGAATACTGTTACAGGACTGCACTCACAACCTTAAGAAAAGAAATTAAGATGAGACAGGTCTATCTATTCATCGAACTCGAGTGCAAATATTGAAATAAAAGAAATCATATGGAAACATCAGAAAAAAACTAGTTGAACTCCATAGAATATTGGGATAGTAATTATGACCAATTAAGACAACGTTTGTTGCTTTGAATAGTTGAATTTGTTTCTGAAATGTGACTAGTTGAATGACATTTGTAATGTGGAGATTTAAAGCAATCTGGCTACATAATTTTTATACAGCAATATTTTTTGATATGTATAGACTGCTTTTATGATAAATCCAACATTTTCTACTTACAATTTCAAAATTTTCGCTCTAGTCATCTGTGGATGATGATTTTTATTAATCCTACGCAAGAAAGGAAATGGTGGTGCAAGACCAAAATGAGAAGATTTTGATATTTAACGGGATTTGGGGGGATTTTGTATTTCAACAATAAAAAAAGGTAGACTACTGAATCTGACCACAGATAAGATCACTTTTTGAGCAGACTTTTATATAAATATTTCTAAGTTGAACATTTATTTTTGAAATGGTCTACAAAATTAATGTTTTTTGTCAAAACGCTAAAATTTTATTTAGTTTATACTTCAATCACGATATTGAGTACAAAAGAATTCAACTTTGCACTAAGAGAATACATACTCTAATTTTAGGATAATACTGATGGATGATGCCATGGATTGTCTCATATCTTTCTCTGATTTTCTATATGCATTCCAAGTTCAATTTTGCTTTGATGGTAAGTCTGTGGGTCTAAACGATTTTTACTTCATTAATGATGTATGCGTACAATAAGACCATAGAGACAATTGACACCACCTGTAGAATGAGGCTCAAGTGCTCTCAATAGAGAGGTGGTTTCTAGTATGGATGTTTGGACAGTCTCTTTATAATGGCTGGAGACTGCAAAAATGGTCGTATTGTGGAGTGTTTTACAGAGGTAGTCTTAATTGGATGTATACTGTAAGTGTATATATTCTGATATTGCTTTACTTAGATTTTTTTCCCAAGTATTTTATTCCTTTGAATAATATAATGATACTCTACATTGTATTTATACTAATACTAGACTAGGGAACTAAATTTTAGCAGTTCTTATCATTTTTAATGCAGTGTAATTAAGAGGGTGTCACCTTAAAATAATCAGCTAGAAAGAACAATGTTAGTGTACTTGATGATCAAGTTTGACGTGTGTTTGTCTGCTGTATATATAATATATATGATACTTGTTTTAGAGTTCTTGCTAAAATGTGGTGAAGTTTATAAGGAATTACAAGAAAATAGGCAAAGTTCTCATGATCCTGTAGTAGTTCCAACATCTGAAGAAGGTCCACCACAGGTATGTATGTACCAGTTGAAAATGTAGACACTGGATCTCCATATATATTAATTGCCGCAATTTTAATTTTATTATATAAATATATTTTTTATAGAGGAAAAAGTCAAAATGGAAATATTCTGTGTTTTGTGTTAGATACTCATGAGCTCAAGTTTTATGCATAATCAAACTGTTTTTAAACAATTTATTGAGCTTTTTTATTGAATGTTACCTTAAAAGCTTTCAATATTAAAGAATCTTCGTCAGTCTGCCGCCTATTCGTCCTGTGATAGTGGTGTGACTTCTTCGGCAGCCAGAATGTTGTAGATGGCAGGCAGATCTATGGTCCCCACGGACAATTGTATTCTAAAGCTGAAGATGATTCAAGCAGACACACACAGATCAGTACCTCTATCTTAAATTCAACCACACCTTTTAGCATAAACTTAGTGCAATGAGAAGTTGAGAACTCTCCACCACAGGGCAAGTACAGTTCTATCTGAAAAAGTACGCAGAAAAGCAGAAAGAGAACATAGATCGAGGATTGATGAAATGTGACTATTCCAATTCAGTAATCAAGAGGGTCTCAACCTTTACGGAGAAAGACAACACAAGAAAGAAGAAAGACGAAACAGATGCACAAAAAAGACAATGGGGAGAATTCCTAATGTGAAGGACCTGTCAGACATGGTGAGATGTATCATGAGAGACTAGGACATAGAATGTACTTTAAACCTCAAAACACTCTCTGTTAACCCTACATGTCTTGTATGCTACCAAAGATCCAGTGAAAAAAGATCCAGATCTCTGGGCTTGTAAACCAAATAAGCTGTGGAGGATCGGAGCCTTAAGAGTGCACCTATACATATGTTACTGAGATGTCGACAACACTCAAGACTAGTAGAAAAGTCCTAACAGTACTTCTTCGCATGATTTTTTACACCCCCAACAACGATATAGAGCCACCCTATAACTTTGATTAATAGCAGTGTATTGGACTACGACCTGAACAATTTTGAAAAGAATATCCGTGAGACAGTTCACATCAGGCCTCAACTAAACGTAAATAAGACATGGGGGCTTTATACCCGCAATCCATTTACAACAACATCCTCACCGACGTTGATGTCACACCACTATCAAGTGACAAATAGGCAGCCTACTAACAAAGATCCAGGAAGGATTGAAAGCTTTTGGAGTAGACTTCCATAAAAAGTTCAATAGATCGTTTAAAAACAGTTTGTTTTCCTACGTTCTGATGAGATCTAAACTCTTTGAAGGTTCATCAAGGATCAACAAATGAAAATTCAGCAAAGCTGGATGGTGTAGATTCTATGCAGTTCTTCAGAGCTTTAGTGCCAATCTGTGAAAAAATGGAGTCTTTGTAAGTATTTTGTGTAATGCATGATTTTCTGGGAAAATTTGGTATCATAAAGAGACAATGTCTGTATGTTATTAGAGCTTTTTGAAACAAAGCAAACGATGATGATTTGGGAGTATCTAACTGAGTCAAGATAGGTATTGTACCCTTCAATGATATTTAAATTTTTTCTACTCATAGGGCACCTCCTGTATCAGTTTTGAGAGAAATCTTCAATGGCGCAGAAAGGGTAACATTTTATGGTTTCCTTATGGCACTGGCGAAATCTGAGAATCTCAACAATAGTATAGGTATGTGATTTAATCAACCTATTTTCTGAACTGATTTTTAATATGAATATCCCAATGTTTTGTGTTTTTATTTCAACTAATGCAAATTTTCATTTTATTAATGTATCTTCTTCAGGAAAGCTGCCTAACAAATCGGAATTGTTGGAGGTAACTGAACAAGAATTAGCATCGTAAGTTTGATTTCTTACCAGTATATATATTAAAGTAGTTGAATTATGTGGTGCATTTTTCACATTTGATCAATTTAACATCTATTGTCTTTACTTTGAACATAGATAAAAGTTATGAAGTCACAAATAAGCTATACATATTCTAAAACTTTATTGGTTTTTAAATAAGAAAATGCAGCATTTTGTTCATCAAAGCTTCCTTTGCATGTGTAATGTCTCTAAGAGTAATTCTATGAACATTTGAAATAATTTAGGTTGAATATGTTGGTGTATTTCTTTTTTTTTCTGTCTTCATCAATTCTAAAAGGGGAGAAATATCTGATTATCTGCTTACAAAAATGAATTGGAAAATAAGTATTAATTGAAATTATTTCTTCTTACCATATTCTATATACAAATATTTTTTTTCTTTAGTTTTTTCATTTCCTCCATTATATTAAATCACAATTTGTATATGTCTGTACTAATTTCTCAAACAGTAAGTCTATCTATGATAACACTTTACACAATACTTTTACTACTTGTTTATTATGAAGCCCTTAGATATGTATGAAATGTTAAAAGTCCATTAAAGATTCGTGGTATAGATTTATTTTAACCTAATGCATTCTAAGTAAAATTGATTTCAAACATAAAAGCTATATCATAATAAAAAATTCTATAGTATAGTTTGAATTTATATTTTAAGAGCTTCATAATTGAGAGCACTTTAGTCACATATTATATGCTTATTATTGCTCACACATTGTGCTGTGTCATCACTGCTGTTGACAGAAAGTAAGTTTCTCTATGTATTACCTGTATAAATGATTTTCATAGTTATCAACCAAATTATACTGACAAAAGTTTCCGATAATGACTTGTTAATTTGTCTACCCATATTGCAACAAATGTAGTGTTGCTTCACCAAGAATATACATGTATTAATGCAATCTTTGCTGCAAGTTGCACATTTTGCAGAAGCACGGACGTATAGCGAGATTCGTGTACCAACTGCATGTAGTAGGTACATGTAATACTAGGTATACAAGAGAAGTGGCGTACTTAGAGCAGCCATTTTGATTCAAGAAATAAGCTTAATTCTGCAAAGAATAGGGTCACAAATGTTATATTTTGAAATGATTTATGATTTAATCCCACCAGAGACTATGAGATATAGTCCTAACCTGACTTGGAGTCATAAAGTCTAATGACTTAATACATATAATAAAATGTTATATTGTATTGTAAAGAAAATTAATCGTGAACTTTAATGAGTTGTTTGTGGAAAAGGGTTGTGATTCTCTGGTATTGCCTACTGGAAATAAAGAATCTTGCAGAAAAAAAACATTCAGAGAACATGTGAGATTAAGTTGTGCTCTAATAGCTTATGTGATGCTATAACACGTTCAAATTCCACATAGAATCAACAGATATGGGAGATTCCATCATTAAAAAAAAATATGTTCTTGAATAAAACCTACCAGACATGACGTGATGATGATATCGATGCTATGATGATCATTGCATGTTTGGGAACTACCAAGTGGTGTCATACGCCATTCACCATTGGTGTATTAACAAAAATGGTGACAAATCGTTCGATTATTATTTGCAGAAACCAAGCTCATAACACTTAGATTATAGATCACATCTTTATTTTCATACGTTAAGCTTACTGATAGTAGGTACATGTAGCTGTTTAATACTAATACCTTACCTACCAATAAAAAGTTGTATGTAATTATTTATTTGTGAATGATGATAAAGCTTTTTCTTGATCTTTGAGCATCAGTGGTTTTAAACCTAAATACGTGTTTCTCCTCATATGTACTCTATGTATCCAATTCCTAATGGAATGTAACTGGATCTGCATTGTACCACTGATAGTTTATCTGTTTTCTAGACCTCTACCAGCCTACCACATGTATGTGTCTAGAGGACAATATAATGGACCTATATAACAACATCCTTTTTGTGAGTTTATATCACCGGCATGATTTCAATTTGTAGCCCTAACCTATGCATGGCTTTGGTGGGTTTATGTTTTAAGGTTTATTAGTATAACACATTTTTGATATTGCGATTTTGAATATTGTTTCAGCTCAGATGGAATGAAACACATATTTACTGTATGCCTCCCATTTTGATTATTTGAATACCTACCTAAAACTAGATATTTTTGCATTTCTTATTTTTAACACGATCTTTTCATTATAGATGTATCCAGATAGTTATTGTATTTTGCATGACAATATAAATGGAACAATATACATGTATCATGCAAATAAATTGTAGGGTCCTGACAGGAACTTCGGGTACCAACAAGTAGAGTATAACTATTATTACACTTCCTGTACTTGCGTACTTGTCGATATAAAAATTGTAATTTTACCTACAAAAGCTAATATTTTTTTATTCACAAATAAAGGACCAACATCAAATCTCAAGTGAACTGCTACTTTCTGAACAAATAAGCAGTCCACCTGGTAGTACCAAAAACGATATTCAACCAATCACAGCTTGAGCCTTTAACAGTGTGGTAGACACAATATTGACTAACAGGTCAATGGTATTGTTTGTTCTATTGTGAAACTCATGTAAGTTTGAGTACTCTTACAAGGAGAGAACAAAGACACGAATTCTCAAGTGCCAATTCTTCCGGTGAGGACCCTAATAAATTGCTGCTTTAAATTTCTCTTTTCAAATAATTGTCTGAATGGTTGTACATCTGATTATATTTGTTTCAGAATGCCATTAATTTATGTGGCAAATAATAATATGGATCATAATATGCAAATTCTCAACCATTGTTATACATGTACTTTGTTGATTAATTTCCACGCTCCTACCTGTTGGGTTATCACTCTTATTTTTTAAGATTGTATGAGATTTTCTTTGTTTAACGCTAAGAAAAGTACATGTATGCAGTATTTATTAGAGTAAGAAGAAAAAAGTGGTGCCTCATGTACTGTCTGGTGAATTGAAGATAGTAGTTTAAGTTGTGAATTATTTATTTTTTGTTGTAAAAATTTGTTTGGTTATTTGTAATTAAAGGATGACATCAAGTACTTCTGCAAGAACTCCAAAAAGTAAACCTAAAAGTAAGAAACCAACTAGCAAATCTGATTCACAACAAATCAGAGACCATGATGATGGGGATGGTTTTAGGGAAGAAAGTAGCAAATTGTAAGGGCAAGATTTGTGTATGTATATACAATGTAGTTCCATTAGTAGACCAACCATTGTTAGTTGAAGATATTGTTCATATTATTTTCGTTTGTGGTTATTTTTTCTTTTCATGTTAATTGATAAAAATAATAATCCAATATGTAGTAAAATAATTGATTTCTAATATGCTAACAGAACAATCAGCATTACTATTTGTTATAGGGGGGTTGATAATATGTACACCGCCTTTGTATACCGGTTATGTGAAAATCCTGGCATATGGTGGCAATAATCTTGGGAAAAATAGTGCATCACTCAGTATATGCCCCTGTACATAACCAAACTACCTTATACTACACATGTAAAAGTATGATTGTGTAATATGTATCATGCTGTGAGCAATCATCCAAGATTTGGTTTTCACAAAGTGCAAATCATCTGTATTGCATATTCTTGATATAAGGGCAATTAGTATTATTGTAGAGTTTTGAGGAAATACAAGTAGTGATTAAATTTTACTATCCTAAATACTCACTGCATGGTCAATGCTCACTTGAAATTCTACATCCTTAAATACCCGGTTCCCGACCGCCTTCCATTATCAGGATATATCAATTATCCGAATGTCTATCCAGCTTCTCAACATATCTGGATATTAGAATAAACAGGTTGTACTGTATTATCGCTATTAATAAGTCTATGTCTATGTTCAACCATGGGCTTTTATGTGGCCATTAGGGTAGTAATTTCTCATATAGAAATTTTATAAACTCTTGTATTTTCTGAAATTTCTTATATTTCATATAAATATTTCAACTTTTTTACATTTCAGCTTTGTTTTGATAATGTGCTTAATCATTCTCAATAATTTGTTTATTTCATAATCTTGCTTGTATATATTTTTTCTCATCCAGCATGGACGGCAGATTTTAGACTATCTAACATGGATTAGTTTCATGATTAATTCGCAATTGTTACTATTTTATTCTACCCTGTATATAGAATCTAATACAATAGTTGTTTCCTTGCTTTTACTTTTATGTCTGAAACCTTTAGTAAATGTAACAATGGAAACTTTCAATGCATAGTTAATTAACACATCATAAGATAAGATCAATAGAAGTAGTGAATTATTACATTGGTATTTTAATATAGAAAATGTATATGTAAATAGCAATTGTGTTTTTGGAAACAATTAAGCCTGGAATTTATCATCATGATTGATACACGCAATATAATGTTGAAATTCTCTTCCCATTTCCATTACTGTATTAAATGACGTTATAGTTACTATACAAGATACAATTATGTGTAGGGAACCCACTGTCGACCCTGCCAAGCCACCCGTACGACCTTTGACCGCTACAATGACTGCATCACCCACCCTTACCAACAACCCTCCGGAAGCGCGACCAATACCAGCACCATCAGTGACCAAGCCGGCGCCGCGTCTTGCTCATAAGAGGCGCTTGGCTGCTCAACGACGACAAATGGCAAGCTCGTCTGATGATGACTCCGATGATGACAAATAGATTTTTGTTGTGGAGGAGAAGGGCATGTGAGGGGGTTTGGGGGGGGGGGGTTGCACCAAGATTATAGCTGATTCAATATGTTGTTCATGAACTAGCATGAGTTCTATGATATTGACAGAATCATTCTTAGTGACAAAGTACTGTTAAGTTATGTATAAGTTATTTACATTTGATTATTTACAATGTGTGATTGTGACAAAGTACACGATTTTTTATAGTAGTGAATTGAGAGTTTGAAACTTGAATTCAAATTTTTATTATTGATATCTGACTATTGGACAAGGTAATTTAATATTACTTGTACTACACATTACCCTGAGATGAATCTTTCTATCTTTTATATTCTATAACAATTTACCACAAAGTGAGGCACAAAAACTAATCTTATTGGACAGCCAGACAATTACTTCCTTCACAGGCTAATTTTTTCAGTTAGTTTGAAACGTCAATGAGTCTGTATAGAAGACAGTGAAATGGTGCAACTACATGCAAAAGTTGACATTGATATATTTTGTGATATATGGTTATGAAATGAATGATTGTGATAAAATTTTACTGAATTACCAACACTTGTAATGAGTATTTTGTTTTGTGTTTGGTCTTCTGGGATTGCAAGATGGTTGTTTAATGTTATATCGCTAATCTGTTCTTTTTTAAAAAGATGTGGTTTTGCCTCAAAATTTCAGGATGGTTGAACCGTATTGGTCTTTGGTCCTCTTGTACTTTACTTTAATTGCTAGGATATTTGATTTTCTATATTGTCAATCTGTTGGAGATGATTAATTAAGCATGTCTAATAGGTCATATTCAGTTGATACTAGTCTTTAGTAGTATACAATGCTAGTGAAGATTTTTATTGTATTTGTAAATGTGTTCATGTGTGAACTTGGCCTTCATGTAGTGATTGTGTTTAGTATTTCTGAATAAAAAATACCAGTTAATTTTATTTGCTTCGTAGCATTGAAATATACATTACAAAATGATGTACAATAGGAAAATGTATCATAATGTGCTTAAGCTATAAATGATATGTACAAAATTAGCATAACCATGGAAATCTATGGATTTTATGTGATTACTATTTTGCATATTTTGTAAAACTTTAAAACAACAATTATATATATGTATATTATATATCCTGTAATTTAGAATATCCCCTGTCATCGCTCACGAAAATGTTATACTTTTGCAGTTGATTACCTTGTCACCACACTCCTTGGGGTTTGAATCCGTTGGCTTGTTTTGGGTATAGGTGGTGTTTGATATCGTAGAAATGGGTTCCAAATACGTGTTCTACGTTTTGCTATCCACAGGGCCAGATGAAAAATAGGTAGCAACCTACGTGTAATTCAAGGATCCCTTGAAAACATGGGTTTCTGTTGAAAATCACCCAGCCAATCAAACACAGCTGAATATTCAGTTACATGTATATGATATTTATATGTTCAAGTACTACAACTTTTTTTTAAAATCTAATATTTAATATTTAAGTGTGCTTCCGTGGCCAAATGGATAGGGAGTTGGACTTGTGACCAGAATGCTATGAGTTTGATTCCCGGTCAGTCTGATGGTTGGTGTTGAGCAAATCTACCTCTAACAGGTTGCACACTGTTCCGTGTTACCTACACATTAAATAGGTACATGTACAGGTCAGGCGGGTGAACGTTAATGTGAGTGATTAACATGTCTGCGCTACGGTTGTGATATACTGGATGGGCTAATCCGATATACTGGATGCTCCCCGTGGAGTTGAGAAAGAGTATAGTGCGACAAGGATGCCAATGACCTGGTGGAGATGTAAAGTCGCTGGAGCGCATTAGACTGAATTGCAACTGTAAATAAGCACATTTACATTTACATTTGATATAGATATAATTAAAAAAGATGAAATTACTGTAAAACCCTTTACGTCCCTTAAGTTTGCAGCTATTTGAATTAAGGTTTTAGCAGTAATTAAGTCAATCTGCAAACATTAACGTCAAGGAACATTTATGATCTCAAACTTAAATATTGTATGTTTATTTTCCATACCTCATCAATAATCATCAAATTCTCAGAATACTTGACTTGACGCAATGGTAACAGGCAACTATGTCATGTAATCAATAAACATTTCAAAGTATTTTACGTAATTATATCACAGGCACTGATCATTAGCTGGTTCTTGTAACTGACAAATATTCAAGAGCAATACATTCCGGCGTATACTATAAAACTAGAAATGTTTGCACATGATTTAATGTGCGAATTTCGTGGGTAGGTGCAAAAACTCAAACTTAAATAGTCAGCAAACATTAATAGCCGATGTAAAGTAGGTCCAGGATGGACCAAAATCGCAAAATGAAATAGCCACAAAATAATTTACAGATGAAAATCGCAAAATTTAACAGCCACGAAATATTCTAGTTTTACAGTATGTGTGTGTCTGTTTCAAAGCTGTCCTTGGGTACAATTTAGCTTTTTAAAGTCTCTAATATATAATAAATGACTTCTTTTAATCTATAGCTGAATATTGGATATCAAAAATGGTCTAATATTTCGATGACTGACAGTCAATCTTTTTCAAAAAAATGATATCATTTCTTTGAAAAAGATGGACTGTCAGTCATCGAAATATTAGACTATTTTTAAAATCCAATATTCAGCTATCGATTAAAAGAACTCATTTATTATATATTATCAAATACATAGCTAATGAACTTGTTTATTAAATTCTCTAATTATAATATGAAAGTACCTAAATATAGCAGAAAGCGAATTTAAAAGGCCACAAAATAGATACATACAGTACTGACACAGTCAGAAGGATACAGAAGAAAATTTTCAAGAATTACACTTACGCTACGATTCCTTACGCTTTTTTCCCATTTCTTCTCATTGTTGCGACTGTTACGAACGTAAACAGGTTCAGGAGCGTCCGCAAATTACGGCTTTCTTCATAAGCAGCCTGAAGTTACGTTTATTCTGATTGTTCTCCTTATATTATGTATTTTACGGACATTCCAGTAATAAAAAGAATATTTCTAAAGTTCAAAATCACGTCGACATTTTGACAGATTTTCATTTCATTGGGTGTCTGTATGGCGTTCGCACTGTCATTGTGGCGGGAATAAATGAGAACGCCCAAACAAATCTGAATATTTTGTGAGCAATTAAGTATCAAAGATGGATGCCATTGTGCGGAACTGTAAGAAATTATTCTGATTATTACGTTTTTTCTGTTTATTTTGATATTTGTAAGTATCGTAGTTGCGGTGATTGAGCAGTTCCAAGAAAACCGTGATAGCTGTAACTTTGTTTCGAATTATTATGAATTATTACGTTTTTTTACGCCGATTCCTCTAATTTCATTTCGATTCTGTATCCTTCTGACGATATCAGTACTGTAGGTGGTTAATCTTGAATATTTAAGGCTGCAAAATTAAAAGGTGTTACAGTATTTAAATTCCGCTAATAATGAGCCTAGCTCATTATGTGCATATTAGTATTAATTTTTTCATCACAATTTGCATACATTGTTAATTTGATTGATTGTACTTCTTAAATACATTGCTCTTGAATCTTTGCATATTTAGATTAACTCTAGTGCTTATGACCAGAAAGTAATGTTTGCCACTTCTCAAATAGTGATTGGTTTGGAAAAACTGCTTACAGGTTTAATGAAATGACAGTGCTTGGAAGAGTTTATATACTAGTATTCACAATATTCTGAGAAAAACTAATTATCAATTATCTTAGGCCTCTCCATCCTGCCATTTGCGATGCCCTGCATAGCATATGACTAGGGTTTAATACCTACATACAGTACAGCTACGGAATAAGATTTCTTAGTGGTATCATTGATAGACTGGCCATAGTGGTCCCTTTGCTTGTATGAGTAAGGTCTTAGGTCTTGTAAGAATTATTCAAATCAAATCAAATCTTTCCATATATATTTCTGATAATTCTGTGTATTATATATGTGGGGTTTGTTCATTTGTTGAAGCTCATCAATGGTTGATTGTCCTTGCAGAATGTTGTCTAGATATCATTTGTCAGACCAATTTTTCAAAAGAATTTTAAGTTAATCATTTTAGTTCTCCGTAAATGCTACATAGTATACAAGGTAATTTAAGCAATTTACACATAGTATTCATTCCCGGCTGAAGTGAACTTTTGTTGTCATGACTTGTAATCTCCAGAAGATTCTTTTCGGATACCACAACATAGTGATAGTGATGCAATAAAGCTGATAAACTGTAAAAAAAAAAGAACAATCAAGAATCTTTATCAACCAATCCAGTTGAATATTTTCACCAATAAATATGAATCACACAATATTGAGAGGGAATATTCAGAGTATACTTTAATACCTCAAGACTTGTTATACAGAGAGCCACAGTAATAACAATTACAACATTGTCTTGGAAAAAGTCTAGCAGTTGAGGTCCACAACCCTGCAAGGAAATAAAAATATGGATTGCTTTAATTAAAGTCAATACAATGATCAGGATTTCATCAATAAATCACCATAAAAGAAATGATAAATTTTCAAACCTGTGCCCACACTCCAGGATGCCGGCCTTCTTTCCAAGATCCTCCAACACCACACACACCTTCACTGATGCCTGTAGGAATTTGTGTTTCTTTACAACAGCTGTCTGGTACCCGTAGTTTACGATGAGCGCTATTTTGCTCCCAAGCAGATCTGTGCCAGTCCATGGCACCAAAACCTCCACAGCAATTTAGCTATAGGATAGAATTAGCTTGGTGACCAATCTGAGCAAGATTTGTGTTCTCTGTGTTTGCTGAATAATTAATCCCCCCATCTTGGTGACAATGCTTGATATTTCTTTATTTGAATGCAAAAAAGTGTCCTACCTCTCTTTGGACGTAATCAATATGCTCATCTCGAAGATAAAGTTCACTATCAGTTTGTCCATTTTGTGTTCTACCATATTGGTCTTTCACATATCTAGTAAATCTTTCTGTTACAGATTCTTCAAGCTTTAAAAAAGTGAAGTGTTTATTGCTGATGATATTATTTTAAGAAATAATTGATTTTGCAAGAATATAAAAATCAAATATTAAAGAAAATCTGTAATTTGAAACATGTGACATTCATACAAGGGTTCATTAGTGGAAAGGGCAAATAAGTTATTTGAAGCCTGTTATTTCTGTAAAATCCATTGATGACAGTTTATCTACTTAAACTACTGCCCAATATAAATTTAGTCTATTGAAGTATTGCTAACTAGATCACCAATCCTAAAACCGGCCATACACAGCAGTGAATGTTACGTATGACATGAAATTTATTGACCTCTACAACAGGTAGTTTACGTCATGCGTACAATTCATGGATTGTGTGTATGGCCGAACTGTGCGATTGATGCTCTAATACATGTACAATATACACATACATGTACAATGGTTTGATAAATAGCTTCACTTTACTACATGTGTTATGAATTGTTATTTGAACTCATTTATTAGTTGTTTTCTTGTTCGTCAAATTACGCCAAATATTAGTAAAACTCCAAAATTTGAAAATTTTAACATTTAATTCCAATTTTGACACAAAAGTTTGAAGTAATTAAGCTAACAAGAAAACACCTGATGTAGATGAATCCATCTACCATTTAGAGAACTATTAGTATTTCAACTCCTACCTTGTGTTTATATGTAAATGTAATAATGCTGGCTGCAATTTCCACAGCTAATACTATGAAAAGGAATACCACAAACTGAAATTTTTAAAAAGAAGCCTTCTATGAAATTATTTTTTTATTTTGAAAATATTTGAAGGCATGCAGTGTACAGTACATATATGTAGACTTCATTTTTTAAAATGGCACAGTAAACGTGTCAAATATATGCAATAAAAATATTTAACATGGTACATGATTCAATTACTCAAAGATATTACGTGCTTTTTTTTCCAAGAAATAATTCTTAACATAAAATTTTAAATATAATTTACTATCGATTTTGAACACCCCAAGTTCCTTTTCAAAATTAAACATTGTTTCGATTAATCCAATTTATAAAAAGCAGTGACATGTATAATGACCATTGGTGACTATCAATACAATACAATATTGTTGCAGTTAGACCTGTCACCTTTGCTTACAGTGCTCTAATTTAAGAACATATTACTATATACATTGTATAACCTTTTACACAATATTCATGTAAGTAGTTGTAATTTCAAATGGTATTTCTATACAATGCCTGCTCCTACGTCAATATAACAGAGCCAATGTGCAACGCTCTAGATAATAAGGATGACAAAACACCTTCACTCACCCACTATGAAAATCTATTAGAGTAAAGAGCGCTTTCCATGATAAATTTGTGCAGATTTCCTTACAATAGCTACCTCATATTTTCAATTTAGTAGGAAGGTTGTACACTGTACATTGTAGGTCACAGATCACATTCAAATGGATCATTAAAATTATTTTATGTTGGAGGTCAATGAAAAATGAATTATATTCTTTGTCTTAAAAAATAAATGACCTACACATAAGCCTTATTGAATTGCTTTTTAAACTCTTCTGCCAGATTTTAAAATCTTACGACAAGTAGTTAAACAATAGCAAAATAGAAGAAAAATAATGTCTATAAGATTCATGTAATGCTACTTACTGTTCCGACCATACATTTTGATTCCTGAAATGCACCACAGCATCCAAGAAATCCTATGAATATCATTGCTCCACCAACTGCTATGAGAAAGTAACAAATATAATGAAAAGTCCTAAGTTCATCTGCATATGCCGCTTTTACAAAATAATTTGTTCTTATATCCATCCGTAGGTAGATGGCCAGTCCTAATACCGCCATTCCAGCCAACTGAAATGTTAGAATCAAAGTGAATCTGTTAGTCATAAAACATTTAATAATTTAAAAAAATCAAATTTGGGTGATTGATTTCTATTTCAGACGTGTTGTGCATGCTGATCCAAGTGCCCGAAGGACTTAACTTATACAATCCTAACCCCCCTTATACAATCCTAACCCCCCTTAGAACATTCCTAACCCCCCTAATCCTCCCCCCCCCCAAACCATTCCACTATCATCCGGACCTGGAAAAGTCGTGGATGTTCAAGACTAGCTCACGATAAAAAGCAAATGTTTGGCAACTAAAAAAATTTCCCCATTCCATCAATGACATGGTCAAGACCAGGTAACGAGCAGGTCTTTACTAAATCAGGCGACAAGATCCAGACAGGGTTACGACTTGGTCTCGATAAGGTGAAGACATAGTCCAGACATAATCCTAACCATGGCGACAAGCTCAGGACCAAGTAATTTTGACACGTTGTAACCTGGTTTTGATGTTGGTTACAATAGTGGAATGGAAATCCATACCGAGTCGTGACCGAGTCTTGAGCTAAAAGGGAATGGAGACAAGGTCCTGACCAACAAGACTAGATGTACATGTAGATTAAAACTAGTTCCTAACATGTTCCAGACATGGTCCTGACCTGATTTTGACAAGGTATAAATCCTGGTACCGACATGGTCCCGATAAAGTATTGATTTTTTAGTCTTGGTCAAAACACTCACGACTTTTTTAGTTGGAATGATATCCAGCCCAAATATGCAGCCCAACAAGTTTGTCACTGTGGAAATAAATCTTGTATCAATAGCATCATGGCCTAATCGCGTTAACACTTCATCATTGACATGATACTCAATATAGAGGTTGGCCAATTAACAAACAGAAACAGAAACAGAAAAGGAAGTCATGGGTCCATGCCGACTTTCGGCAAAGACCAGAACAGAACTAGCTCCCGACTAATTTCCTGAAGACCTGACACCGTTGGCGTTTGTCGCTTGGTGCGGGCGGGGTGGGGGTGGCTCGCATTTTGTCTGTTTCCTCACGGTGCGTTTGTCGCTTAGCTTGAATGATCATTTGCTGTAGAACGATGCACTTCAATTGCGGCATGCAACATTTATTTTAGTTACGCTATGTTTGGTCATATTATTGATTGACTCGCGCAAGTTCTATCAATAAATGTAGTATCAGACGTGTGTTTAATTATCGATTATTTGAACTGAAGAGCGACAGAACGCGTAGTCAGGAAACACTTAATGACTTTTCAATGTAAACAGTCCACGCCACAGTCCATTTAGACGGTCGGGGTGGTCATAGATGACAAAACGCTTGTCTCATGAATTGATATCACTTCAATCCACGCAACATGCGGGTTGCGGGTTGGTCAAGTCAAGTTTTGGATATTCCACTTTTTTTGTGGGCCTAATATTTTATCGTGCACGCTAAAACTAATCATATCAGAATTCCGCTATTTACTATTTAAATGTGACATTAAAAATATACACAGCAGATTTCACACATTAATTAATATTATGATTTTCATTCCTGATGTATAATAAATACTAGCTTGTACCCGTGTGGTCAAAGAGGCATGAAGAGAATCACATTGAATCAGTCCAGTTTTATAATCGTATACGTTAATCCCAAATAAATCATTGGTGAAATCCTTTGACTTGGCATGTAAAATGAAAATTTAAGGAAGGAAATGTTAGTGTCCATGTAAATAGGAACACAATGCCCTCCATGGGCATAGAAAAAAGACATATTCGGTGAGTGTGTAAATATGTTTCTTACAGCATTTTATTTTCAAGCACCCTTGTCCTGACGACACTTGCCCACGTCCTGACAGCACCACCACATATATCCATGGACATAGAAAAGGGATATATTGAGTAAAGTGTATGAAATGAATACAGCACTCTTTTTTCTCCAGCAACCACCCTTGTGCAAATTGTGGGCATGGGTGATACTTTGTAGCGTTGGCTCTGTTAGTTAGTACATACAGATAAATATTTTTAATAATAAATAATATTGGCACACTTCATTATACTGACAACTTAGCAGATTCCAAATATCAAGTATGATATGGAGAAAGAGTGTTTCGGAACAACCTTTAAGACTGAAGGTAAATTGAGATAGGGTAGTTCTTATACCACAATATCAAATATTTGCAATGAGCAAGAAGTCAAGCAACAGATAAAGCCATGGATTTCTGAGCTTGGATGTGGTTCACTTGGCGCAGATGGAGAAGAATATCTTCTCAAGTAAGTCATTGATCACTGAAAATGCACTGAGCATCTAATATGCAAAAACTATGGGATGAAAAATTATTGTCTAAGGTAATGGGAACACAATGCTCTCTATGGCACAGATATTCTCACACACTTCAGTAGAACATCCCTATTAAGACTGTCCAAGGACTGGCGTCACGTGGTTTCATATAGGGGTGGTCTCTTTAGGGATGTTTGCAATGGTCTTTTTTATGAAGACTTGGGACTATTATAAACCATCTTATAATAGAGGCGGTGTATTTAGAGGGGTGGTCTTGATTGAAGGTTCTAATGTACACATAGCCCAATTGGCAAAGTGGTGGTAATCCCCAGAATTTAAACCCATGTGACGCCTTTGGCATCTTTATGACATCCCACAAATCCACATGACACTGTCATGGCTGCAGCCGTCTGCTATTTTTGTTATAAAACCGCTAATTGACAATCATCACGGCCATTTTGATGATGAAAAACATATTCATGCAAAACTACACAGACCCATGAATGATCTCCTGAAGTCAGATGGCGTCCAGCTAGTCAAGTTAAAGAGGAGATAGCCGAACAAAGTCCAAAATTTAGCGTATTAATATATAGGATTATTTTATAGCATATATAAGTAATATTTGAATAAATATTGTGAAACACTGTTACATATTCTTCGATTACGTCACACATCTGATGTTTCCACTTTTGCAGGGAGGCGGGGGGGGTCAAGAAAAAAAGAGAACACTGTTCCACTTTTGCAGAGCATGACAAAATGTACATCATCCCTTACAGGAATATGTTTTTACTAATTGGGATTTTATTGGTCCAGATTTTGATATTTATCTCATTTCGGGATGGGTATTAATTAACACAAGTATTGACCCTTAAATGGTTGTATTGTAAGATTTCAGGAAACCCTCTACAGCTCAAGAAAAAACTGCATGAGTGCGCATGCAGCCATAATGGGTCTTTTATTTAAGGGCACTCGCTAAAACTTATGAAGTGAACCTTTTTATGATGTTGTGTGGCATAAATTTATAATATGAAATGGTGGTTTATGCCATAATGAAACAGTTTTATGAAAGTGTTTTGTGATCTTAAAAAGTAAATTGTATACATACAATTGTATACATAGATTTTTAGGATTTGGGGTTAAAATAATTGTTGTATGCTGTAATCAGTGTTACATTTTGGTTGTAAACTGTGGACACCAATTTTTTCTCAAAACTGCCAACTCCCTAAACATATAATTGGGTGCTCGTGGCTGCAGCATACTCAGCCTACCCCCTAATCTGTCAAGTGCTTTGGTACATGTATATACATTTTGTAGATATGCACGTACTAAGAATTTGAGGCTATAGTTTTTATAATGCAATGTTCCCAGGTAAAGTATAGAAGCTCTTCACTGCATGTTTCTTTAGGATATTATATTTTTCACTTCTAACCATACAGGGAAATTGATATACAATTCGAAGCATTCAATTTGTATTGTTTTTGATGATTTCATGCAATATCTTCAAATAATCAAATCATACATAAAATTGAGATGAAAGACCTTTTTTGCTCAAGGGACCATGACAATCGCATTACATGCATCAACTGTCTCACATTCCACAGTCAGTAAGGTTTTATACAATGTTGGGAAATAAATATTCCCTCAAGATATCCACTATGTTTGCACAGATTGTGCTTCAGAAAAAGACATTGTTAGCAGTCTTGCACCCTTCTTTAATTGCAAAGACCATAAATCCTTACATTAGAATGTTATGGTTTGATAGTCTTGAGAGAAAGAATCACTGTACTAGTGCTGCAATTTAGAATAGTAATAGAGGAATCTTATGAAAATACTTTCATATTCTAGTTGTTCATTGTAATGCATTTGTACATATATTGTCAAGCATGATAATAATGCAATTAAATCAGTTCAATGCAATGCAATTTCTTCTCCTGAGTAAAGAAAAATCAATGAATATCCATTTAGAGTGTCATGTTACATGGGACATTGCTTGTTTTGGGGGCTAGCAACATCAGTTTCATTGTACACATATTTTGAAAACTCAGCTGTATAAAAGAGATAAGTAGTAAGAGCTCTCCTGAGATTAGTAAAATTGAGTTTACAACCAGATTTGGAGGAGACAGCAATATCTTCTGTGCTTTGCTGTGCTCATTTTATGTAAAGAAGCATTGATTGATATTATTTTTGCATTTCAATAAAAATTCAGTGTGATAGATTGGTAAAAGAATGTGACAACGTCTCCGAGTGTTGAAAGTAATAGGTAAATTCCTAAAGTCCACCTTATTAATTCTGTATATTTATTTGGAATTAATTCTTTTTGCAATTATGCAGTGATTTTAAAAAGGTTTTGATCATGGTGCGTCCTTGGGACTCGCAATTTCAATTTTGTGTCAAATATCAGCCCTATGGTCGTGTCAAATTGTCAAATGTAAATCCATGTCACTCAAAAGCCTCAAAATCAGTCAAAATTCAACGAAAAGCATCATGGGATTTTACATTTCTCTCTATTCTTGCCTTCTTTATACATTTTGATAGGGTTTGATTTATATATCATTAGCTCTATATTTTTCTGGATATAAATTCTATATTCCCTCTAACTTACTCATTTAAAGAGTTCATGTCATAAATCTCAAACCAACATAAACTCCCCTTATATTCTAACAAGCATGTCCCAGCTAAAATAGCCAATTTTGAGACTGCAGCTGCATGCTATGATGATGATGAAAAACCCTTCCATCATAATTCTCCGCCAAGCTTACGCAATGAGCTATGAGTGAGGTAAAGAGGGAGCACCGGTATGTTAGATGTGTAATTGAAAGAATAGTTGTCAAGAAATTATTAAACATATTTCACAATTATATTTGAAATCAAATAGAAGGGAGAACATAAAGAGAAGGCGTTATCTAAAAAATTAAGTTTTCAATCAGTGTGATTTACAATGAACTGAAATGGATTTTTGCTTACGAAAAATTCGACTTATCAGAGTTTGAGATATAGGAGTTCATCTGTAATTCTATGCTTAAGATGGTGTTCTAAAAGATGATTTATTACATTGAAAGCATATTATTGGAGTGATTGAATAGCATATATCCTACAAGTACAAATGTTCTGACTCTTTTTGTCGCAGTGAAATATCATACACACTATTAAATGGACAAATACTACTTTTTTTTTTTGCTAATTTGGAAATTGAATCCCAATATGAAAGAAAAAAATCACTGTAATAGCAAATTTTATTTAGTTACACTTACCCAAATAATAAAATTTAGTATCAACGCAAGGTACTTTGTACATCTCAGACACCCGTGGAGCGCCATGGTATCCATACAGACATCTATGCATGTAGATGTATAGTTTGAAATATTTTTGTGCTATTTTATTATAGCACTGCACAATATTTGACGTTTTATCAAGTTCAATTGGTGTATGATCTCATCCTTATTTGGATATATTTATATCCCTTGTACACCATGTTCAAGAAAGAACTCGCGTTTGTGAGTCTGAAGTAATTAGGGGTAAATGGGAAAGATTTTTTCATATGAGTGCATAATGAAAATGAGCAGCTTTTGCAGGAGAATGCATTGTGGCTTGCAGTTGCCTATATGATAGAAGGTTCTGATATTTTTATGATTAATAGGATGTTTTATATGATGTATAGAATGCTTGGATTAAAAATTTAATATTAGTTCTTGATGAATGTAAATGTGATGCATTAGAGTCGAAATCTTTGCTACGCATATTTATCACACTAAATGTATATTACCTGTTACAACACCCATGGGACCATACAGCTCCAGGCATACAGCACATTAAGTGCAGCTGTAACACTAATATGCTTATCACACATAAGAGTTCACTTGCATGACCTATAACTATTTACGTGTGCCACAGAACAGTGTGCAACCACTTCAGAATGAGTTTGCTCAATACCCTCCTCAAAGCCCAAAGGTTGTATGTGCTTGCAGTTGGAATTCGGTTAAGTGTAAATTTCTACTTGTCAAATGGACAAGTATTTTCAAATCTTAATAGTGTAGAGTCATGAGAGTCATACCTGGGCATTGAGACGTATTCATTTGCAAAAGACAGTCATATAAAAATCTATATTTTCAGGAGGCACATTTTTTCTACATATGTATGAGACTTCGAACAGGAATATGTTGAATGTCTTAAAAGGGACATAGAGGGACAGCATTCATATCCCATGTAGTATAGAGGCATCTTTTTAAAAAGAAACAAAATGCTTCTTTCAATTATTGAAAGAAATACAGCATCGATCATGTTTCTATTATCTTAATTTATTATCATTGATTTTTTTAAAATCACTTAAATGTTATCAGTACTAAACTGATCTTTGAAACAACCCATAACCGACAACCGCAAAGTGCATAGACTATGTAAATGAAGTCATAAAGGGAACGCCAATGATATCACTATAGAAAGTAAACACTGAAAAAGAATCCTTACCCGCAGTAGAACAATTAGACCATAGCAAGCACAAGAATTGAGGAATATTTGTTTGAAATGGAAATATATTTGGCTGCCTGATAGACTTTTTCGGGTATGTTAAATTTTCTCTATATCTAACTATTTGATATCTTGTAGATATTAATAAAGAGAATACCTAATTGCAACATAAATTCTTGAAAACTCTAAATTAAAGAAGCATCTTTTCAATGTTAATATTCTCATTGATGAGAAGTTAAATGGTGTAGTTTGTGGGTGACTTATGGGCTTCTTGTTTATCATTAAGATGTTAAATGTCAATTGCTAATAATTTATAACTTTTTGTCAACATTCAACTATTGTTTAGTAAAGTATTTCCTCTACGCCATATCTGATTATGAATTTTTAGTGTGCATTTTCTTGAATTTACATGAAGTAACTTTCATATGTCAGAGCTTCCTAATTTGTAAAAGTGTGTGGTTTACGTGAATTGAAGAAGGCAAAAACCTGAATCGTATCATTAAGTCAGTCTTTGTTAGTGTGCAGTAAAGCTTATTAGAATTGCTGGTTCTAATGAAACTGCTAATAAGGATAAAAGATGATACATAGAGAAACCTCTCTTTGGTGTTTATAATCTTAGCTCGAGTAAATTTGGTGTGTGGATAATATCTTTTGAATATGGGGTTGGTTGGTCGAAGATAAAGGATGAGAGATAAAAGGATTATTTCAGTATAGCTATATTCAAATTAATAAATAAATGATGTTTGTCCAAATTTGTTTATTAATTTTTTTATATTCGTAATTTTATATACATGTACATGTTCTACATTTTTAACAAATGAGGTATTTCTTTTGTAAATTGTTAAGCAAAATGAATTTGTAATCTTGTGTTGAGGCAAAACAAATGCTTTCATGGACATAAAACAGAAATGTTCTCTAAACCATAAATTTAAAGTATGGTGTAATTTTCCAAAATTTTTATAGTTGCAGGAAAACTAAACTTTGTGCTTATAATGCTCACTTTATAAAATCTACTGGCTTAATATAAACTCATGTATCAATCTCAATATCGTACGCAATCTAACGATCAGATTAGATTGATGATAGCTACATTTTACATGTTTATGAAAATATTTGGGAATTGTAATTTTGAATATTTTAATGATTATCTTTTAGGAAGTGGCTGAAACTTTGCATATTTAGTATCAACAAGTGATGCAAAAGTCTCTCAAAAACACCATTTATTTCTTGTTTTCAAGTTTTATTCTTTTATGTGTAGACCCAAGATAGTGAAGTATTTCCTTACATCACCACAGTTTATTTCAATTTTTTATTTGATGATGAATAACATTTCATGTAGATGTAATATTTCAATTGATAGACACAATCAATTAACAAATTGTTCCTTTCAAAATTTCGTGATTGTGATTTTAGGGAACAAATATTCTACAATTCTTTGAAATCTCTATGGTGTAACTACTTCTAGATTTACTGTGAAGGTATGTAAACATTATTGTTCTAAGCACTTTTAAAGAGTAGTTGAACAATTAAAACATCAAGATTTTATTAACATTTACATTCACAAGGTAAATAACGGTGACATATAATTGCTGATTAAGGAATTACAAGCCATTTACATGGAAATTGAAATTTCACTTTAATATAGTGAATGTTTTTGCGAATATATTAGCTCTCAACTAACATAATTAGTTCTGATGGCAAATTGATAACAAATGATTGCATTTCATTTCATTGTATTGACAAGTTTTTCCTTACCAGACATTTTACCAATGTTCACGATTGTTTCATCAACGGTAGTGAAATTAGCAGTCAGTTTTCCTGCTTCTGATCAAGGATATCAGATGGGAATAACTGAAGTGTAGATAGCAGGTCCCTCCCTCTTCATGATTCATCGGTGGCCTCAGCTGGTGAATGTAGACAGCTTTGATCTTCCTCCTCATGTCCTCATTCTTGCGTTCCATAAGTTTGACTTTGTTCATGGTCTCACACCCAATGGTCTTGTTAGCTGCATGTGTGTTCTTTATGTCCCTATTGGCTTCTCCCATGTAGTCATCGCAATTTACGGAGTAGACTACTTCAGACATCTTTCCTTTACTGTCTTTGGGTCTTACAAGCAATGATCTCATGAAGGGTTTGTCTGGACCTTATCTGCATCTTTTCTGAGACTCTTGCTATGAAGGGTCATTACCACTGATGAAACCACCGCGAACATTCATGAAATGTCCGGTAAGGAAAATGTTTCAAACATTGATTCAGTGTAGCTAAACGTGTTTTTCTAGGTTCATATATCTTAAATCACAACACAGGATTTACCTTTAATTTCATTGACAGGTTTGCCAACTGCTGTTGGCATCATTAAACTGACTTCCTATGCATGACAAGAGGTCAGTCCTGCTGATTCCCCCCAAGAATCGAATCGCAAGAGTTTGGGGCCACCTTCGTTGTGGTTCATGACCTGCCTGTACGTTCGGATATGCACTGCTTCTTTGATGGTTCATGCCTTCCAATCGCTCTCGCTGTCTTGCGACTTGCTCCCTCCCAGTCTATTTCATGGTTCTGCTGGTTTACGTGGTCTGTGATAGTTCTCCTAATCAAAAATCCGTCGTAGAGTCTTTCTTTGTGGACCTCCTGTCATGCTCAGGAAGTCATTTTGATGATGCCAACAGCAGGTGGCAAAACTGGCAATGAAATTCAAAGTACATCCTTTGTTGTTTAAGAAATATGAACCTATATACTCTATACCAACACATGAACACGTATAAGGATAGTGTTTGTCTAAAATGAATCCAGAAATAATTACATGATTGCATGTATCTATATTCTATATACATTCAATACATGTATTAATATGCTGATTTTGGCTTGTTGTCCAGTACACTCCTCCCAAATGTGAATAATTAAACACCATCTGATTACGGAAGATTGTTTATGGTACATGTACTAGGACTGGGTAGCAATGTCCCAGGAGCAATGTAAATTTATATTTTTGATGCTCAAATTTATGCTGTTGCTTATTTTGGTGATTTTAAAACAAAATATAGAACGTATATTCATGTCAGAGGCATCATATGGGTTAAAATATTAATCTGCCAATGCACCTAATAGCAAGGATTACTGCCGCTTTACCACTTGGAAAACGTGCAATTAGGACCACCTCTATAAAGTGACCACCTCTATAATAAGATGGTTTGTCCAGACTTGGGACCAATATTGCTTGCGGGGGGTAGCGAAAGATGAGGTGACGTCATTTGTGAATGATCCCTAAGTAAAGTCAAATAGTTGTAATTTCATGGTATTTATGTTGTATGGTTGTGGGTGCTGTCAGGACGTGGACAGGTAATATTAGGACGTAGCTGTCAGAATGAGGGCATTGAATTTGTTAGACCAGTGGTGTGTGCTGTCAGGACAGTGTAGATGGTGTAGACCCCACGTTATGCAATATATTTGCTGTTGAATAGTAATGGGAGGATGTTGGTGATGTGCACTTGGGCAAGTGCTGTCAGGACCGGAAATGAGTGGTGTCAAAATAAAGTCAGTGGTGGGTGCATGTTAGAATAGTAGTACAGTGGTGGGTGCTGGGTGGAGTTGTCAGGACAGTGAGGACACTGCTATGCAAGCAATATCATATGTAAGTATTGGGGGTGTTTATTTCAGAAATAGGGGTTGAGACCCGGACTTAAGACTTGATTGCCCATTATTGATTTTTCATCCCCAAGAGTAAAAGCTAGTTCTAGTAATTTGTAACTTATCTATATATTATTACTTTACTGCTGCTATTAGTAATCTTTATCTTTGTAGTGATTGCAACCATGAGTTCAGATTTTGAAGCCCGTCGTGAAGCACGACGGAAAGCACGAGAACAACGACAGTAAGTGATCCTTTTCAATCAAATTTGTTATACCATAATGGGATCTGTAGTTTTGCAATTTGAATCATAAAGATAGATGTTCTGCCCCTGGTCACACGATACTGGAGTAAAACCGTGTCCTCTAAATTTAATGAATATATCACTAAATGTATCACTTTGTCTATGATTGTGCTGTTCATTTTGTGCCTCAAAGAACTTGTGCTGCAGTGCCACAGCTGATTCTCTATTACCAGCTGATTACAGGTTTTCTTGTTTTTATGGATTTTAAATTCTATTTCACTTTCATCTATATATCTATATATCATTATATGTGTATGATAAGTTCCTCCTTGGATTTGATGTCTATGTGCCATGTGGCCCGTTTAAGATATTTAAAAACATTTTGATGCCATAAATTATTGCCATATACATGTAAAAGTGTCTAATTTCCATCAAATTAGGATTTGAAGTAAGATGTATTTACAGATTTAAAGAAGCTGTGTTAATTGGAGGCGGCTGATAAACGACTATTATCATGGGATTTTATGCCAAGTGAGGCCATCGATATTATATATACCAGCTAGAAGTAATACTATTCACTTAATTCTAGACTTGATTCTACCAATGGTGATGAGGAAGAGGATATATTGGCACGAATAGCTCGTCGAAGAAAAGAAAGAGAGGAACGTATGGCTAAATTGTAAGTTTTGAATAATCAAAAGATTTAATTTTTAATTTTTTATAAACAATAAGCTTAAACTTGTTGCTATTTATACCAAACGGGTAGTTGGTGTTAAACAAACCGATTTAGACTGCTCCATACATGTAGCATCTACCTGATAAATTGGTACAGATCAGTGGAGTAAATGCTGATTTGAGTGGTTTGCTCTTTATGTGTTATATAATTACCGTGAGACATCATTTCTACAAATATGGAATGCGAACTGATTAGAGTGAGGACTATCAATACAAAACAATACAATATGATACAATACATGTTCTATGAAAAGATTGGGCTCTGAATATGCTCCAGTACATCTTTTTTGAAAGTAAAAGTCCACATGTAGTAGTGAATTTCCATCAATAACAAACAAAAATTCAGCTCACAATTTCTACAAAGCATTACATTTATATTATGATACCTGCCAAGGTATGAAACTAATTAAGACAGCATACTATATGAAACAGCATGTGTGCTTCTGTAGCAGAGTGGATAGGGAGTTGGACTTGTGACCAGAAGGTCTTGGGTATGATTCCCTATCGGTTCTAGTTGTGGGTGTTGAGCAAACTCATACCTAAATAGTTGCACACAGCTCCATGGCACCTACATGTTAATTAGGTACAGGTCATTGGGTTGAGAGAGTCATGCAGTGAGTGATTGTTTGAGTGATTAGCATTGTGCGCCGAACGTGCTGCCTGTGCAAGTATGTGAGAAATGAACAATTGATGATCAATTAATGTGCAAATGACCTGGTGTAAAATGTTAAGCCGTGAGCAAAATACTTAGATCACGACTATAAACTATCACATTTATATATATTTACACTTACTCTATTACCATAGTAAAAATAGTTCCTCGGCTGTGCAGTTATAGATAATAACACTTATGAATTACACAGCAGATGTTGTGCGGCTTGGCATTCCTCTAATGACTGCATAGCCTAGGATACACAGGCTGGTATGATATCTTTGTAGGTGGCAACCACACAATATTCTGGATGATCGAGACTAATGACTGCATGTTTCTTTGATCATTTAAAAGGGACTAGTAGGTCACTTTTACTTGGATGGTTGGGCCATTACTGGTACTCATGTTCATTCCATTTACCAAATACATGTACATGTAGTAATCTATAGGAAGCTTCTTGTGATAAGTCCCTATGACTAAGTGTTAATAATAGAACATTCATTTCTTCATTTGAAACCTATGTAATTTGATATAATTTTTCCAGCACTTAATTACGTTTAGCTTTATTTTCATGATTATAGTGTTGTATGTTTACCATCAAAGTTCTTGAACAAAAGGTTTCTTCTGAGACTAATTTTTTGCTAGAGATATATTACCTTCTCAATTATATGTTATATAGAAGTAATGCGAAAACGGGCATTTAAAACAGTATGAAACCATCTGCAGCCAATACTATTATATCAAATACCAAAACATCAACATGATGTCAAACTATTATGTGACAAGTTAATTTAAGACAGATTTCAATATCACCTCTACATCTATTTTTGCGTCGCTTCAGTGGCTGAAGCGAAAGACTTGTGTTTCGTTCGTTTGTAACTATGTATGATGTATGTATGTATCTATGTATGTTTGTCTCCGGACAAGCTAGAGCTTTTACACTTCACCCGATTTGGTTCAAACTTTACACAACTATTTGGTATGACGCAACACCGAGGTGATTTGATTTTGGGCACTTTGCCAATTAAAGTGTGCTTTTTATGGTGCCATTTTGGGTCCATTTTCAACATTTTCTGCAATAGTTTTGTTGATGCTTGTGAGAAAGCATTCAAACTTTGTACAATGCTTACATGCCTACTGAACATTAACTGTATTCAATTTTGGCACTTTGCCAATTAGAGTTTACCTTTCAGATGGCCATGTTAATTATTTTCTTTCTATTTTTCCGCTATAGTTTCAATACTGTGCGAAACATGACCATCGAATTGGCATAGTGGTTATTTTGGAATAAAAGTGCTCAAAGAGCACAGCATTACCATATTAATGTTGACTCATGGGCAATAGATATTTACTTTAGCCATGTTTAGAAAGCGCCTGCAACCCAAAGCCAATAACATATATGTAGGATGAGTCACGCATCAAGTAAGACTTTTTTCTGCTTTGATTGCAACGCAAACATCTTTATTGCCCATGGGTCAATGTTGCTCTAGCGACACTGTGCTCTCTGAGCACTTTTGATCTAGTTGTTGGTATTTGATGTATTTTTAGGCATGCATGCTAGAGTTGTATCTATATCTTTACTTGATCAGTTGTTCCTTTGTTCTATATAATTTGTGCATTTTAAGGTGTGTACAAATTATTCTGTAATATGATTACTGGTATCTGCCAGCCATGATATCTGGTGTTCACAGGTGACCAGGAAACAAAATAAATATCTAAGTGCAGCACTAGGATCTAGATTATGAGCTACAATCTGTTATGCTATTTGACGTTTTAATACTTGAACCACAGCTGATCGAGTATAGCCAGATAGATATATTGTGGCTTACCTGTTTACATGTCATGATATATATTGGGAAAAAAATAAGCACAAAGTATGGTATTTTAAAACATTTATAGAATATAAATCTATATTAGTTTATGATCTGCCTTTAATCTTTTATACTCTCAGTAATTTAATGTCAACGTGACATTCGTAACATAATAAAACTGATTGTTACACTAATAACTGATATGGCCTTGCTTTCCCTTTTACATAGACTATTTTCTTCAATTTTCTGACTTGTAAATTAAAGTAAACATAGAAATGAATATGATGAATAGCACTAAAATTATTATGCTGTAAAAAGATTTTAACTGTTACTTAACAGTTGAGGTTGAGGCTATAACAAATAGTATTTTCTTTTATAGTATGTGGAAAATGATTGTTGCATAGATGTATGCTTAGAATGTTGAATGAATGGAATATTTGTAATTTCATCAGTTTGCAATGTTTGAAATTATTTGAGTACGTAACCGGTACATGTATTACTGGGTACCAAAGATCATTGTATCTTTATTGTTTGGAGATGTTGATCACAAAGGTGGTACCAATACGATGATCAGTTCATGTAACGTCTAGAAAAGTGGCATCATGAATAGCTATTACAAAGATTATAGATCAAAATGGTTTTAGCTTTCCTTTAATAGTGCTATTTCAAAACTACAAAACCTATGCATACAAAAATGAATATACATGTAGGTGTTATTTGTATATTATATCGGTGCACTTTCAGTCAAGTATATAGGTGAGTAAAAACATTCTGACTCCAAACAGAAATAACTTTTCGCCCAAAATATCATAGAGGCTCCTCCCAGAATTCTAATGCAATCCCAGTGTCCCTTGCTGGTGAGTAACCAAGCATCTCCTGTCAGTCCAGCTATTGAATATCTGAAGAGCAGTCATCATTTCCAGGGTTGCACCACAGTAACACACAGCAAAGTAAGTTTCTTAACATATTGTCTTAGCATTTTCAGCTTGATTGAATCAAACCGATTGAAATAATTTGTGAAGTGTGTTGCATGACTATTGTTTAGCTTAATGTTTGATTTCTATTCTATTTCTTTCAAACTTTGTTTTATTAATATTAATAATAGTCCTAGAAATCCAAGATGGCATCCAAAACAAAATAGTCCCAATATGAATTCATTGGCTATTCAGGATGTAATTGATTATATCTGTATTATAGGTTAATATTGTGTAGGTTTTAAATTTTGGCTTACCCGGTAGATATAATGGGTTGTGTCAGTCTGAATTTATTTCTATGTTCAAATGGCTATTTAGTACAAGCGTTCTGTAATGTTTCGAATTTTTTTTGCTTCGGAGGTTTAATTTTGTCAAGTTTGATGCAATGAAGAGTTAGAGTACGTCATTTTGAAAAAACTAAGGATCAATACATTATATTAACCAATTTTAATTGCATGTATTTACAAATGTAATCTGTGAACGAAAAAACTAGCATACATTCATGAACAGTAAGTGAAGTTACAAATAAAATGTAATCTCTCACATTTCTTTGCTTTACCCAAGTGGTATATATGCTACTGTCTAGAATATGAAGTTAAAATTGCAGAAATGGAACACAGCATATCGTAGTACACAAACAATTTTCAGTAGAAAGTGTTTCATTCATTGACAGCCTTTAAACTTATAAATATGTTTTTGGTCAAGTGATGATTTGGATCCTAATATAAAAAGGTTATATAACGCTATCATGTTTCAAAATGTGTCATGTTCAGTAGTTATTCAAAGGATCAGCTATTCAGTAAGTTCTAATAAAGCATATCTATTGTTTCCTGCCAATGTTAGTAGGGTACCAAAATAGCTGTGAATTGTAGCAGCATTGCTGGACTTGTTCAACTGAGTATTCCAGACTGAGCCAGATTGCATCACTAAAGAGTAATGTACATGCTAGGCAATAGAATTGCTAATTGCACAGACTATATATTTTGTTTATACCCCATTATTCATGATATCTGTATCAATAGATTAGTAGCATTAGATATAACTTAACCTTATCCCAATTTTATAATCAACAGTTTTTGTGACATTCATAATAATCTATTCCAATGTAAGATGCTGTAAAAAAGTATCCAAACCATTGAATTTATTTATCTGTTAAAATATGCTATAATGAAAGAAAGCTTTTCAAGCATTATGCAGATTATAATATTTATGGACATGTATTAATCCATATGTATGATAATAAGCTTCAAAAGTAGATAATTACCAAACATTACATCAGAATATTGTAGTGAAAATAATATTTTTTCACATTTATGTAAATGTATGTCCTTTTATGTGACTGTTACATGTATCTGCAGTTAAATGGAATTTGAAAACTGTTTCAAGGCAATTTAAGTACGGAAAGTATCGATTTATAAGCGATAAGAAAAACAATAGAATGATGAATAACTTTTAACCCTGTAATTTTCAGTAAAGTATTGGCAATCTTCTGGAGTTCATCGAATACTAAATATTCATTATGTCTCAATGCCTTGTATTGTATCATATTGACATTTATTGACAGTCACTTTCATGAATTTCTTTAAAGAAAAGGTTTGTGGGCGGTGCCTCAATCAATGAAGAATGTGGGAAAAAAAGAAAGTTGGATGTGGGGGGAAAGGCCACAAAAAAGAGGGATGTGTGATTAAGGAAATTTAAACAGAGGGATGTGAGAAACAAGGCCAAAAAAGAGAGATCTCAGAGTTCTTGACCCCTTTTAACTTCCCATTTAATTAGTTTTCGTGACATGCTATTTTTCATGTTAAGAGTCCCTGTTTGTTTTTTCCCTGCATGTATTGGTGTGGTGTGTTTCAGAAATGATAGTACTGAGCTTGATGTTGACCTTGAGCGCCGGCGCGCTGAACGTTTGGCAGCTCGTGAAGCTCGCACAAGGTGTAAATTTACAAATATACTCATCATTTTTTCCATTCGTAATACTAACAATAACTATATAGCTATTTGACTTTGAACCATACAGTATACGACCATCCAAAGGCTTATGGGCAGAGGTTGAAAAAAATTGCCCATTTAATAGGTGGTGGGGTTTTACATGAATGTATATTTACAACACAATTTCAGTTGTCTAGATTTGAATATGGTGCAAATTTTCCGTTTTCACTAATCTGTGCAATAGGATGGATGTTTATGTTTGGCACTTGTCCAATAACTCAGCATTTTCTTCTTTAGCATATAATGATTAACAGTTAATTGAGAAAAACATTACGTAAAACATGATTTTTAATGCTTATGAAATGGAAGTAAAGAAGTAAAATATCTGTAGTATTCCTGTACGCTAAAACATCACTTTTGATGAATCTGTTTGAAGAAAGATTATACGTTTCAATCACATACATGGAGTTTTTTTAGAAACCTTTTCATTGTGTAAAGTGAGAAAAACAGTCTATTACGGTCTATTTTTATTTTTGTTTATCAAATTATCTTAGACAGTTAAGCTAGTGTATAAAAATCCATTTTATATATATCACTAATATATTTCAATTTACTTTTTTCATGTGCGGTTACAGAATGGGTCAGGTATGTATAAATTTATTTATTTTGTGACCTGTAATAATGGAAAATTATTATGTAAGTTATGTTAAATTATAATATTGTTTAGGGAGTTAGAAGTTGAAGAAAAATATAAAGAGTATATGCATGATAAGATAATCGATGGACAAGCAAGATTTTAGATTGATGTCTAAATAAAATATGTAATATTGTGAAATGTGTGATTATTGTGTTCCTTGTCTTGTTTTCATCCCAAGTGTTTGCATGTTTGTACTGGACATGGTATTGAGGGCTGATTTGTAATGTAGATGAGTTTGAAGGAGAAATAATTATTAAGACAGTGTTTAGTAGGCCTAATGAATAAAATTGCACAACTCTAACACCAATGTTCATATATTAGTCAACTAAATATTTAATTCTATTATTAGATTGTTGAGATCGATCTCAAACTGTGTGTTATGCAGTATTTCTGATACATTTTGTATTTTTGATGCAGAGTATTGGAGCCTACATAACCAGGCAACTCACTGTTAGCATCTTGTTTACATCTATTAATTTACTCTGAAAATACACACAAACCTTTGTTTATAAGCATGATTAAAGGGCTTTGATTTCTTAAGTGCATGTTTATGTTCCCTAAACGTTGCTTGATATTTAAAATTCTTATAGGAGAAATGGGCCAATCAATATTTTCATAAGTTCTAAATTTTTCTGATTTGTTTTGTGTAGTAGTCATAATTATTTTCTGTTTTCTTCTTTTCCAAAAGTTGCCATATTTGTGGCATTAGAAATATTGATAACAGTGATAAGGTCTTTATTTATGGCTTTTTCAACTGGTCTAGAAGCACTTTGACATGGCGGTGTGAAAACCTGTGTTGGTATTTGCATCAGAAAAGTAGTCTTTCATTGTTTTGTTTTATTATTTCTATTCTTACTTATGTAAACATCAAAGATTCAAATGAAACTGTCGCTTTAACTTTTCAATAAAATTACATTTTTCTTTTGACTTTGGATCACTTCCATACCTTTCTTTTCGTTGGTCATGATTTCTTTTTATGGCATTTTATGACCTGATTGCAAATGTATTATCAACAAGTGCTGTCTCCAATTGGTGCTTTTCAATGGGAAATACCATCTTATGTTACAGTAATGACCTATCTCATGACTGTTTGAATATCTGGTTAAAATAACAATTATTAGTGATAAGCACTTTTATATGCTTCCCTCTATCATGACTATATGTATGGTAGCTGAACATGAAATACCGTAAATGTGTGTCGTATGTATTAAGGTGAATGTAAAATTGTCAACATCCTTTGTCATTTAATAACAACTTTAACATTACAAACATTATTACCTGCATGAAATTAATTTTACCAACACGTGTATTACGTTTGCATGGTTTGTGTTAGGTTGAAGAAGATGATAGCTCTGTACCTTCATGGCAAAGGCGAAAAACACACGATGAAGAAGAAAATAACAATGAAAATATCACTAGTCAAAATACTGAAAATGGCACCAGACATACAGAATCAAATGAGGTAGCCTACTAACAATCTGCATCTTGTGTTACGGTTATGCTTTTGTTTTGTGACTGTTTATATGTGTCATACCATGATTTTAGACTATTATACATACATACATACATACATACATCATTTTCATTATGCATATTTTTCTGTTTTAGGTAAGTGGTATCACCTAATTAGCAATTCCAAAATCCAGTAAGACTGCAGGATGGTAGGATCGATATGGTTTTATTTCACCTTTAGATGTGACTCTTAAAATTTTGTAAAATACATTTGGTAACACATGCATGTATTGCTGTTTTTGCTAATTTTTATGTGGTTCCACAGAACATGATAAATGTTTTGAAACTGGTTGTGTGCTTTTTTTTTAGCCCATAATAACCATGCATGCACTTCAATTTTCATTTACACCATAGGACGATACCAGTTTTTCTTCATCATACACAAGAAGGCGGCGAAGACAAGATAGCGAAGAAGATGATTCATTCCACAAAACTAGTAATGATGATGATGATGCACATGACAGAAAAGACGAAGAAGAAAAACATAGACTAGAATTAGAAAGAGAAGAAAACCAAAGAGAAGAAGAGCGTCGTAGGAAAGACCGAGAGAGACAAGAAATTGAAGAAAAAAGAAAGGAAGAACAGCGTATGGAAGAAGAAAAACAGCGGCAGCTCGAAGAAGAGCAAGAACAATTAAGATTGCGAGAAGAACAAAAGCGTCTTGAACAGGAAAAGCTTGCAGAGCAAAGGCGTATAACAGAGCAAGAGGAGGCCTACAGAAGGGAAGAAGAAGAATGGGAAAAAGAAGAGGCCAGGAGGAAAGAAGAAGAGCGAAAGCAGCGACAAGAAATTTTAGCAAGACAGTTTGAGGAAGAGGAAGCTGAATTGAGACGAGAACAAGAACTAGAAAAGCAGAAGCAATTAGAGAGTACAAAAGGCATGAATGGAGAAGTAAAATCTCCATTAAGAATACAAAGTCAGAAATCTATTGAATCCATCAGCAAAAGATTTCAAGATAATAATGAAGTTGATGGTGGGCAAACCATAGACCAAAGAAGAGAAAGTGATCCACATGAAAAAGAAGAACGAAAGAGAAAGTTAGAAGAAAGGAGAAAAAACTGGGAAATACGGACTTCTTCAAGTGATTCTAAAGATGATGAAAAACACAAGAGTGAAGATGACAGAAAAGCTCTTGAAAAGCAGAGAATAATTGAAGAAAGAAAAAGAAACTTTGAACAAAAGAGCTTTGATGAAGGTTCGACAAAGAAAATAGATGTAAAACATGAAATAAAGGTAGATATATAATGCTGCTATTTTTATATTCTATTATCGTTTTATAAAGTATTTCATGACAATAAAAGCTCATAATGAATAGTATTGTTTTACTATCTTTTCAAATGTTGGCTTGTATTGTCATGAATTCTATCAGTGTATATATTTCTTTTAGTCTGCTGGTAGTATAAAAGATAAATGGAATGTATTTGAAAATGGCCCTAAAAAGGTTGAGCAACATCTTAGTGAAACAATGTCACCACGTTTACAAGCATTAGATGAAGAAAGAGAAAGAGAAAAGAAAGAATTAGCCAGACAGAGACAAGCGCGATGGAAAGAAAGAGAGGAACAATTAAAAAAAGAAGAGGAAGAACGTAAGATACGTGACGCAGAAAAAGAAGAAAGAAAAAGGATTGCTGAAGAAAAGAGAAAACAAGCTCGTGAAGAAGCTAGGCGTAAAAGAGTAAGAATGATGCACATACCTGTTTTAATGTTATTCAGTTCGTGAATTTATTAATTTGCAATGTCTGGAACACATGATATATTATAAATTATGAAAATGTTATTTTACTGTTAAGATTTAATCATTTTTACTAATTTTTACCTTCACTTTGTCTTCTTTACCATTAATACTAATTTTTTTTGCGTGTTATTCTTTAAAACTAAATGACTATAATTATGCAAATTCAAAATGTCCACCCTAAACATTCAGATGAAAGGCAGTAGGTGTGTTTGTGGGAATACACACATGTACTATGTACATGTATATAAGTCTTTTGGCATGAGGATCTGTGTCCCGCTATTGACATACAAATTCAGTATTGAGCAATTTTTGAGCGCTTTTGTACCAGTTATACAATGGGCTTTTTCATGAATGTTTAGTGTTTAAAGCTGATGCATGGTGTTTGGCATGTTTGTTGTTATGCATGGTTTGTTATCAGGAAGAGGATGAGGCTCTCTTGAGGGAGCAATTTCGCAAAGAACGGGCTAATAGAGAAGTTCTAAATGGAGAGGTACATGTATTCTTCACAATTTTTAATTAATCTGACCATTGTATTCAATACTTTTCACTCAATTAATATTATTCAAATTAAGATGACTAAGGGCAAGTAATAAACTTAAAGACATTGTAATTGATCTTTATTATAAGAAAAACATACATGTATTTGATGATTCAATAGCTAATACTGCATTAGATTTAAGAGATATAATTTCTAATAAAATATGAATTTTTATTAACAGGGAAAAAAGAAGGGTTTGGGAGGACTTACCCCAGAGAAGAAGAAGCTTCTCAAGGTATGTATTATCTATTTATGCATATCTATTTTTCATTATGATATAGAACTATTCTCAAATTGATTTGTGCCATCATAATCTAACTGTTATTTATTTTAAGTACAGTATGCAGACATTGTATGGAAACAATATTTATGTGTACAGTTGACCTCTGTCTAAAAAAGAAATAACAGACAATGTATGCTGTCATTTCATGTAGACAATATATTGGTTCATATCCGTATTGCATGAGATTGTGAAATATTTGCATTCAACAAAATGGTCACTATTGTGCCTTTGTTATGTACCTGCATCAAACATATTTCTATAATTTCTATTATCTTCTAATCATTTGGATATGAAGAAGCAAGTTAGAATTAATTGCCTATTCTCCATACCCCTATATACCATACCAAACCATACCATACTTGTATTGTACTGACCATTCCCTAAAACTAACATCCTCTACTTCTCTTACTAACACATCCAACTCCATGCATGCTGTGTTTTAGGACTTAATTGTTGAAAGAGCAATGGATGAGCTCAACAAAGAAAAGGATGAAGCCCAAAGAGAAAAGCAAAAATACATGGAGGAAAGAGTGCCCCCGCTCAACCTTGAAGGGTTAGATGAAGGTTAGCATGCTCTAAACCTGACCAATAAAAGCACTAAAACATGTGTTCCTCTCAAACGTCACTGTGGATATTCAAGGAAAGTGGCACTCATGTTTCAGAGAAGATGCATTTTCATGATGGTAGGGCATTGAAAGCATGTTTCCCTTAAATCTACTACTAATTCTTCCTTCAGTATCCACCAGTGAACTGTTCATGAAAATGTATATCAGTTGCTTAGGTTTTGCTAAAGAGGGTTTCAATTTTATAGCAACTTATCCTCGCTAAAGCTGCTGAAGACTTGAAGAGACAACAGGAAGCTGAGGCAGAAGAGAAGAGGAAGGTGATTGAGGGCCGTGTGCAGAAACTGGCACTTGACGGACTTGACCAAGGTGCAAAACTTCACCCCGATGTTGATGTTGCATGATTCAATTGTTTTGCTTCAGCACAGTTTTGTCGAGTTAGACCTCATCATATTTTAGTTGCATCCTTTAATCATGTTGTTGTGGTTGTGCAATCTTTTTTCAGACAAAATTTGTACATTTAATTTTGAAGACGCATCGACTTTCTGTTATTTTTTAATGATATGTTTGTTTTAGTGATCATTTGTAATAACCTGTTTTATTTGTTCATGGACTATTCGTGTATGTCTTGAATTAGATTATATATTTTACTTGATAGATATTCATATGCATGATGATACCCATTTGGTGTGATTTTTTATGTTATAATGTAAAATCTTCAAAACCAACTAATATCGTTCTATCAATGTTGAAAACCAATGTTCCTTTTTTTATAGAAAGAATGTGCGTATATGTTGTATAGTGATACTAATAATAACATTTTTGCTTGCATATTTTTTTAGGCATTGCTGGAGAAAAAGGATTTCTAAATATGTTTCAATCAATTCAATTTTCATATAGATAATTTTAGGATTCAAAGTCGTTTAAACTCTCTATGCCATGTGATAAATATTCATATTTAATTATAAAGTGTGACAAGTAAAATTACACCAATATTATGTCAGTTTCTAAACAGAACATTTTGCCATTAAAATAATAGTATGTAATACTGTCAAATGGTACACAGGTGGTCTTGAGAAGAAGGTGAAGGAACTGTACGATACTGTGTGCGCCCTGGAAGATGAGAAGTATGACTGGGAAGTCAAGATCCGCAAGCAGGTGATTGTTACGTTCTCTAATTTCTGTGTCACCATCTCTTCATGATATTTGATACTCTTTTAGAGGATGTGGTCAGTTTGAAGAAGTAATACATGTACCATACTATTGATGATATTTTCATTTCTGATTCAGAATGCGTTTGAAATATGTAGAATTATTTCTTAATGTTAGTAAGTAATTGTACATGTATATTGTTATTCATTTAGTTGCAAGGCAATGCAGGCATAAAAATATCTAATGTAGACATAACATGCATATTGTACATTGTTTTATCTTTCCTGTTTTAGGAGTTTGAGATCAACGAGCTCAACATCAAGGTGAACGACATCAAGGGCAAATTTGCTAAGCCTGTGCTCAAAAAGGTGTCCAAGACTGAGAGCAAGTAAGTTAGCCTTCTATTGAAAATCTTTTTCCAACTATATATGATGTTCGTTACAAAAGGTGAAAGCTTTTAAATCTACAATATTTTTGAAATATTAGATAATATAAAGTATCAATCTCTTCGTAAAACTGAGAATTATTTGTTTATATACAATAGTATTTAAATCTTAGTTATACGAGAAGCAATATGCTTTACTAAAAGAAGTGAAATGATTGAAAAACATAGGAAGGATTTTCAAAGGTATCATTTCTATTTAGAATTATTAGTAAGAATAAGAACTGTTTGTGCAGGCTGGCCAAGTTCGACAAGAGCAAACTGCAGAAGGCTGGAGGCTTCCGTGACCAGCTGAAATCTACTGGCAAGGACAAGTATGCCCTGGAAGAGGAAGTCAAGGAGGTAAAATCAGTCAGTGCACTATTTACCAGAATTAAGTAGCTGTAGTCATTCTCAAGTTCCCAAATATCCTCATTTTGAATTGTGTTCTATTGCTTTGTATTTAAAAAAAAATTGAAAAATGAAAACACCAATTAAAACTGTTACTGCCACTTATTGTACATATACATGTAGGCTTTACTATTTTAAATGTGCAGTTCTTGTCTTTAGTCACTTTCAGTGATTACAAACTTGTTTTCTTTATTATTTATAAATTGCACATAGATACATGTAATTGCTTTTGGTGTACAGTATAGGATGAATGCACAAATTTCACTTGAAAAAAAATAGAAAAATTACAAAATTACAGAAACAAATAGCTAACAAGAATCAATCATATTCATTTTGAATGAGGGCATTTTTGACACTTTCTGCATGTATCTTCCAGTTTTTTCTATATAATGGATAGCTTGATACACTGTAATAAATGTATAGGTTTACAATTTTCCTAATGCGTAGTGATTTCTTCAAGGAAAACTACTATGTTATGGTGGGTGTAAAAATTGAGTTGCTTGAGACATCATTGTTCCATATATGTACCAGAGTTTCCTCTACCTATCTGTTCAGTGCATATGGAAAGTTGAAAATAAGTTCCTCAAATGATTATGACCGCTTGAAAGTCATAGATTCAAATCCATATGGTAAAAATAACAATGTTTTAAAGAGAAAATTGGATAAATACATGTAAAACTTTTATTAGGATGGTTACATTGATAGGTGATAATAGCATTGAAATGATCGTATAGTTTCTTTTAATGGGACACTTAATTTCATAGATGGTAGAAATAATTGAAACCAGACATCCAAATGTAGCTAGCAATTATATTTATCTAGCATTAAGATTAAAGTCTATAAAAGATGTTTAATAATTCTTAAAATGTTATAGCTATAGATTCGTTTTACTATCCAAGGACATAGTCTATATTTAGTTTAGTTTATTTGGGAATAGATCAATGTGAAAGATTTGTGAATGAAAAATAAATGTGAGAATCAAGCGATTGCCCACTACCACAACCATAGAAACTGAAATCAATAAATACCAAGATTTGTTTTAATTGGTAAAATGTTTTGTTTTCAATTAAATGATTTCTGAAAACATTGCAATGGTTTTGCAGGACAAGCCAGACTGGGGACAGGATGGACTGAAGCACAAGGAAAAGGAAGAGGGTGAAGAAGAAGCAGAAGCGGAAGCGGAGGAAGAGGAGGCTGAAGAGGAGGAGGAGGAAGAAGAAGAGGAAGAGGAGGAGTAAATGATGTCCATATCACATCACCTCTTCATGATACTTCTACTCGACAAATGACAACCCCCTCAGCCTAGCGCTTTTGAACATTTTGCTATACATGCTAGCAAACTGGAGTTATATGAAACAATGTTTATTTTACTGGATTACATTTTCATTTAGCCCAGTATAGCTAGCTACAATTTCATGTGGGCTTAATATGATCATAGGACATATTGGGTTTGTTAGTTAAGACTAAAAGACATACATCTCTTTTAGGTTGATATTGTTCATAAGAAAAAAAACACAGTACAGATTTTTGTGCTATTGAAATACAATCATTTGGCTCAAAAATAAAGTATTTTCTGAAACGGGGTGAATTTAGAGCTGTAGAAAACCTAGTAGGCCTATTAGGTGTAAGACCAATATTAGTTCCCAAAGTACACAACTAAGAACCGTGAGTGGCCTGTTTCGTAACTACTTTTCAATGAGCATATATGATTGTGTCAAATGAATTACAAAATGAACTCTTTACTAGCAACCAATGTCAATGTCAAATTAGGAAATGGCGTTAGACCTATTTAGATTTAGATGATAATATAATTGTACAGTGTAAAGACTGAGCAAATAATATAGTTTTATTAACACAGCAAAATGTTAGTTGATTGTATCATAAACTTGCTATAATTATGTTGATTGCTCTACTCAAAACTTTGTTGTCTAATAACATAATGCACATTTTTGGAAAGAACAACCAGATGATATGGTAAAATGTGTCATATTTCTTTACTGTACTCTTTCACTGCCATTGATTAATGTAGTTCAAATATTTCTCTTGGTGATACAAAAAGCAAACTGCAAATTGTAATGTGCTATACTGTGAGTAGAAAAAATAAATTATGAATATATATGTATAAAAATGTGTGCTTTTTTATTCCTTTTTTCTTATATACATAAATTTTTATCTTTTTTTTTTGTAGTAGTAGTATCAATAGTTTTTATTTATAGATATGCATAAACATGCACCAATTCTATGGGGCTAACCATTGTTAGGATTCAAACCCCAAACCAATACTAGATAATAGTCTACATAAAGATATATATCTGTTTGAACTCACACTGTTTAAAAGTTAAGCAAGATTGTTTTTTCATGTTTAAACAAAAGATGAACAATCTGTCAGCTTTATATGTATAAAAGACATGGAACAAATAAATGTTAATGTAAATGTGGTTGTTTACAGTGACAGTCGCAATTCACTGTTATCGTGCTCTAGCGACTTTACATATTTACTCAAATAAAAGCAATAAATAATATAATAATAAAAGCAACAGTTTCAATATGATTAAACAAATGACAGAGGGCTGATGGAATTTTGCATTTAAAATACATGTTTGATATTAATCATATTGTTATGTCATATGTCATTCACACTAAAAGCTACCTTTTTTGCTCAAACAAAAAATGGGAGATGAACTTTACAAAAAATGATACTATGAAGTCATGTCAACTGAAGTTGACATGCACTGCTGTAAATGTCAAACCCCCTGGGTCAAACCTGAACATAGGACAGTGTGGCAGTGCTTGTGCAGGGGTATGACTAAAAGAGCTACATGTACAATAGAAGCTTCTATCTAATTAGTGTCATGTGTGACTTATCCTGTTTTTATTATATTAGATGTCTGATATAATGATCATAAGCAATCCCTCCAAGCTTTTGTGTGAACGGTCATATACACGTAGCATATTTTTATAGTTTATTATTATTGACATTACAACATGTTGAATTACTTTTTGATTCTCTATTCTACAACCTGATGATGAGCTGTGTACTTTTCATATTTTGAAACTTACATTATAAGTCAAATGAGAGGCAAGTCATAATACAGTTGGGATTGCTAAGCTCAGATTCCGGTAAATCAAATTTCAGATATCAATCAATCAATCATCAACCAAATCCTAAATTTAATTGAGCAGGCCCTAATAGTTCCTCATTCAGAGGATGTGGTCTGGCTGCCCAGTCTACATCTCAACGATCATTTTATTATGATGTATTAGACCCATGCCCAAACTTACTCAATCCTTCTGCACCACTACATCCCAAGTCTGTTTTGATATTTAAAGTCAAGCAAGGGGTCAAATCATATAAATCCCTTCCCTGCTTGTAAATTAGCATTACATGGTTGCATGAAATATATAATGTACTTAAAAAAAACACATAATGAGTGGGGGAAAGGGAAGCTAGAGAGAAGAGAAGTTTAAAAAAAAATATTTAGATGAAATTAAATGAGGGAAGGTTTTAATAAATAGTGGGACATTAATAATTTTATAATTTTCATATTCTTGAAGTGGTTGTATTCCCAAACTTAGTGAGGTACAGGTGTTCACCATAAAAACAGTTTCATATGTAGGCTCATATGTAGATTCAAATCTTAAGTAAAAGCTGCATTGATGACTTGGACATACAATAATTTCCCCCAAAACAGAATAGTGCATATCATTGACAAAATATTAGGACAAAATTATGCATTATACTAAATTATTCTTAAATCATTCAAGTTTGTCTAACATTAGTCCAACAGTAGTTTTAGAACTTTATGGTATAACTGCCATAGTATATCTTTTTGGCCTTTATATCACTTTTAAACTTTAACAATGAAAATGACAAGTGATATGAAACAGTCTATACCAAGGACATCCATGTGTTTACCAGATTAACATAATATTCAGGGCAAAACATCCTTTCCTATCCAATGGAGTGTAGATAAACTATGTCATGTGAGAGTTGTAGTAAACTTCAATGAAAAGTGGTTGATTGATGTGTAAAGTAAAGTGATTAAAGGCTATCATTTTAAGGTATGTTTAACAGTTTATTAAATATATATGCTAGTAATCAAAATGGTTATAATTTCAAATGTATTTCCTATGATATATTGCAACTATAATAGAGAATTAAAAGAATAGGAATTAGAATGCATGAACTATACTTTTATGTAGGTAAAGTCTCCTGTAAGACCACTTCTTGGATTTTAAGGTCCATCGAACACAACATGTAAATTTGTCATCATTATAAACATAGGCACAAGCATTATAAATTAAACAAAAATAAATAAAGAGAGAGAGAGAGAGATAACCATAAGTGAAATACTGATTCACTATCATTAAGATAACACATGATTACGAAGTCAGTATTTTTATATATTGTTCTAAAAACACTGCAATATATTTGTTCAAAAAGTAATAATCAATGGTAACTATTCTTGTTGATAAGTGTAGATAGTTTGATTTCCAATTTTGAGCAATTCTGTCATTGAGCCATCTGAATTTATTATTCTCTCTATAAATGGGAAATACGATGAGACTGAATTGCAAGGATTTTCGTGATATTTCTGTTTCATTCCAGTTTTGTGGCTGAGATAATGCACAACACAAGATGAGAGATATGTGTCGCCGTATTGATTAAAAAGAGTTTGTTCTATATTATTAGGAACTTCAATACTAATGTTACCAAGTAATCTCTCCTTGGATGGCCATAGAATTGTTTTAGCATAAGTTATTTTTCCAAATATAAGATGCTGAACGTGTGTCTCATTCTTTTCAATTAATGGCAAAATGTCGACAAAGGGCCATTTCTGTTTTTTACGTGGAAATATCTTTTGTGATTTCTGTGTATGGAAAAACTTCATCGTTGCATTTTGTTTTGTGTGAATTGCTTTATATTTCCATGATATAGAATTCAGTGCATCATAAAGAACTTCAAAGTTTTCTTTCATGATAATTAAATCAGCATCATCATCCCAAGGAATTAAATCTAAGTGCCTGTAAGAACCTAAGAGAGTTCCACCATTTGCCATGCAAGATATGCCCAATTTTTTGCAAATATCTTGTATTGTTTGAATCAAATGCAGAAAGGTATCATGTTCTTCTCTTGAACATATCCATTGATATCCTTTTAAGTTTTTTGAAGAATTATATGGAGCCACTGGCAAGAAGTAATGCCTTCCATTTGGTGTTTCATAGTCATAAATGCTTGAATTTAGTGAGTTTGTAAAGTTATGAAAAAGATCTTGTTGCTTAACATCACTCCCTGTTGAGTGTGAAGCGCCTAGGTATCTCTTTGATGACAGTTCTTCATTATAATCCTGACTTCCATGAAGTGATTTATTGTAAGTATTCATTTTCAGGAAGAAAAACCATGAAGTAGGCAATGTAAGCACCATAGAAATAATCACATTACGCACACATCCTTTTATATTCATGTTAAAGTGTTATAATACAACTGAAAGCATTGACTTCTTTGTATTCTGTGGACATTGCCATACTTCTGTCAAAAGAAAATATGAGAGAAATTGATTTTTGTTGTATGGCTATCTCACTATATATATGTATGTTGCATTTCGCATTTGAAAAAAATGCAATATGTAGAAGTCATACATGTAAGACTGAATGCGAAGTACAAGATGTACACTCAACGAATTGCACACTTTGACATTGCTATCTCTTCAGAGGTTAATAGCAATCACTTTGTGGAAATTTGGGACTGAAAAAAAATGTATCATTATAGATGTTACTTTATAGAGACAGTCGAGAGGTTTTAATGTAAATAATCAGCATCCTCATTTGTCCAATTATTTCATATAATATCTATTAAGACCAGCCTAAAACTGACTCCATATGGTTTCAATAGAGAACTGGTATCTTTGTGAAGGTTCAAGGTGATCTCTCTATGAAAACTTTGGACCACAAGAAATGATATTATTATAGAAGCCCCTATAATCCTATATAGAGGTGGTCGCTTTTTAGATGTGGTCTCATTTGGAGGTTTTACTGTATCCACATATAGTGCTATTCTTCAAAAGTTAATGATAATTAAAGATCAACTAATTACATTCAAAAGAGATTTTGTGTTTCACTCTAGAGGTTCAGACCATAGGTAAAATGTTTAATTACATATTATGGTTTATGTCTACTAGTATTCTTTTTAAGGATGTTCTTTTTTTCAAACTCATATTTTTATTTAGAAGGTAAAATACTCTCCCACCATAACCAGGTAGAGTATGAGCTGAGAAATAGATTGGTTAAATGTACAATATGCTGCCCCTTTTCATCCTGCATTTTGCAATATGCCTTGCTAAACCATCACATGTTCAGGTTTAATGCCTGCATAAAACACAGTTGGGGTGATATGACTCTTCATAGTGGCATACATATGTAGTTGTAATGCATTTGACCATACAGGTGTCCAGCCCCCCCACACACACACACACACTACCACTACCACCCTCAGCTTGTATAAATAGGATAAGTGTCACTAAATGATCTTGTGTAAACACCTACTGTCAATATGCAATGCAATGCAATGCAATGCAATGCAATGCAGTGCAGTGCAATACAATGTGTATTTAACATTATATTATAGGTGTTATGTGGTTTAAAGGTCTTCAGCATAGCTAAAACCTATGATGAGATGACAATATTGTTGCAGTATAAATCAGGTCATTTGCAAACACATTGTACTATCACAGAAATATCAAAGTCATTCCCCTGCCACTCAGTGCCTGACTTGTGTCCTAGCATACATAACTTGACTACATGTCCAACCACCATTTGAGATGTTTGCTGCGCACTTACCCTCCTTTCCTGACCTGGACACAAATCCATGAGTGTGAAGTCCAAGCCCTTGGCCTTAGAAAGTATACAGGATGAAAAATAGTGGGAAAAAAATGATACAGGGTTAAAACAGGGCATATTATCTGGTGTTAATTATGTACTGTCAAGATCGCAATCAAATTAATGTTGCCAAATTCAAAACTTGCTTTATATCACTACATTCAAACGAGATTTGTATTCAAAACTGCTCATTTGTGTAACAAGATTGATACAAGATAGCAAGCTTTTATTTACAATCTTATAGATCATTGAAAATGGACATGCTTTACAGGCTAATGCCATTTTAATTCTAGAATACATGTACTGACTTAATAATGTAACTTTTTATAATGTATGCTTACAATATTCCTCCTATTTCTAATAAATGTTGATTATGTGTCGCAACTATTTCTAATAAAGCATGAAACTGCCCGTGTCATTTAATGTATAAGATTACTGGAAATAATAGATGTCCTGTTCTAGGTCTCAACCACATGCTATTATTTGCTATTTTGAGTGTCCATGTGCAACGAAATGTACAAGCTGTCATGATAAGACATAATTCAAGATCTAGTTTTCTCTAGCTGCCTATAAAAGGTTCAGGAACAGTCCATTATTGAGCTCTCATGAATATCTCTCTTGCTTGTGAATCAAACTGGGCTGGATCAAGGCCAGTCTATTCATCCCTAAAGGGTGTATAGCAATTCCTAGAAAACAGCTCACTAATACCAAATTAAATTATATCATAGGCTTTTGGAACTGATCAATTATCAATGAATGATCAATGATCCTACTAATGCTTTATACCATCAAATGAAAATTACTCTACTCCTTTTGACGAGAAAAATATTTTGCATAAATTACTTTCCAGGTATGCTGCACCCCTATCACTGATGATCTATTAGCTAGCAGAGAAAGCAGATCCGGCTGCTGTGTATGAATACATCTGGCCAGGTAAGTGATGAGCTACTCAGTGTGGTGATGAGGCTGTAGGGAGGTTATTGCGCGTTACAGAGAGACTTTACGCTCACACACATTCCACCACCTCTCTGGTCACCGCCATCTTCTGAGGGGAAGCAGTCTCTTGGTAAGTGACACTCAAATGTTTTTACGTTAGAAGAAAATGTTTCTTAGTTTGTCATGAATTGAAATCTCTCACACTGGCATTATTCAACTCTCATGGTTGATTAGCTGGATTGAAAGTTTGATTTATAAATATTTGACTATTTAAGTGTTAGTCAGTTGAAATTGTTTTCTTGTATTATGTAAGAATTGAAGCAAGTGACATCAATGTTCAGAACTACCTGAGGGGTTGTTTACTTTTCTGAGAACAACATTTTGCTAATATTTATGCTGTTTCTTACATTGAGAGATCACAGGACATTTGATTCGGGATTTTTTATTTGTTTCTAAAAATAACCCTTTTATATGTATGTAAATAAAACTGAAAACTGCCATCCACTATATAATTCCTTTTCCTTCACGATTCTTAATTTCTAAGGAGTTAAGTTGCTTTCATCATCCACTCCCATAGCTACACAAGATTTTATCTTGAGCAATAAACAGTCTCATTTTGTGACTAGTGCCAATTAAAAGATGTAATTGCAAGCTCACTTAGATGTGATGAGAGATCGTTGATCATGAATACAGTTTTGTTTTGATTATTTGACATCAAGCATAACTATCATAAAGGTAAATATCTGCAAATGGAAATTAAACTTTTTTATTACATTATTAGTAACTTTTGTAAGGCGTAATCTATACAGTTTTGAGCTGCAACACTGGTTTTGATATCTGTTGTGCAAATTTATTCTAATGTGTTATTTCAACAACTATGATAAATGAGTAATACAAAAGTATGTTGTGATTATGGTGCTCATTAATTTGTTTAGAAGAATCAAAAAATATTGATAAGCCAGTGTAAAGACATTCTAGGATTCTTCCTCATTCCACAAAGAACAGCAAGAGTATTTGCGACTACAGAGAAGCTTGGTTATTTTTAGGATACATATAAACCAACATGAGGTCTAGCTCAGACCAGCTAGCAATCATACTCGGATACTCATATACTTGGATCAATGTGTAAAAATAACTACTTTTGTGGCATACTGAGTATAGTACCTGGTATATAGCGAGTAATTAAGCACTGATCATCCTCTTGTCTTCTAAGATACACCTCATCGCTGCTTGTGGATAATACCTTAGTGCATTGGAATAACAATTTCTTGCATAAGTGTATGGTTTTTCTTATATTTGAATGCATTAAAACAGGGATATGAAAGTGAAATTTTGGATATTTTCTTCGGTTTTCTTGAAACAAAATTGAAAAGTATTTTGTTTATGTGGATGATATATGATTACTTCATAGAAGTGGATAGATTTTACAGTATCTTGAAAGCATACTATATGATATTAACAAACAACATTCGTGCTAAACATCAAATTCTATTATTAAGCGTAAGAACTAAAGGGTTATGCCATTTCTACTCCAAATTTATGTCAAATATTCGATTATTCAGTGATCAACATCTCACAGTGACGCCAACAGAAACAAATGATATTGGTTCTTATGTATCTATTAAAGAAACTTTAACATTAATGTCTCTTGCTTTTGTAACATATCATATACATATAATTGCTTGTTTAAATCACAAATGCATTCCCCCTCAATTTAAGCTTTCAAGCTCCTGGAAAAGACAATTGACAGTGAATTTCAATGAGAAATCTTTGATAAGTGCAATAAATGGTATGGATTCATTGGAATATGAAATATTAAATGAGAAATTATTTGTTACTTAAAGTGTTATCCATTTGGTTTGTTGCAGTTGTGTGCATTTCGTCCAAACTACAAACACAATCATGAGCGACGAAGAGGAAGTGATGTCAGGGTGAGTACTCAATGATTAATTGTCACATTTCAATAAAATGCAAAATACAAAAAATGTATGCGATTTTGTAAAAATATTACTAGGGCATTTTATGAGTAGTATATTCACATGATAAGTTTGTTTCTGTTGAATAAATTTGGGGATATTGATGATCAGACGAGTATACACTGTGAAGTGAAATTATCCATACTTGCTTGAGATTTCCATGGTCTTATATTCCTTCATATACATGTAGACAAATTAATATGACAACCTTTTTCTGGTCCCCATCAAAGTTATCATAATTTTTGTTTGGCGACAACGTACATAGAAAATTATCTTTATGAACTACCAATATTTCATATTCAGAAAAGGGCAATTATTCTTTATTACTGATAAGTTGTGACGGCAAAAGCAAAGGCAAATACATGTATTAGCAAACATTGCCTATAATTTACTGGGGAAATAAAATTTATGACTTTTTGTTGATTTACCTCTAATATTTGTTAGAGTAGGTTCATACTATAAGATAGAATATTATTATTGATCAGGAAATAAATGTGGTCTTCTTGACACCCATGGTGACTAATGTTGGGGTTATTACACTGTTAGTATTCTTATTCAAGGATTTGGTGGGCAAATATACATGTAATTTTCATTCTTTTAAAAGGAATAGCCATAAAATTATATCACAATTTTGTTTATTAATCACACATTCATCACATTTTATCAACCTGACAAGTTTCGTAGAACAATCTTTATCCTGCAATGTATGGGGTTATTATTTTTAGCACAATGCATAAAACTTAAACTAAAAGTTTGGACTAGTGTTTACATTTGTTCTGAATGTTACTATGTTGCTTAAAACTTTTGTAATTGTGCACCATTTTCCGTGGAAATCACAAATAATGATTGGCATGGGTCTGGTTTTGATAGGAGCAGTTTTGTTTCTTATTTTATCTTGCAGAATCTATATTGTATTAGTCTTAATAATTCTGGTCTTACTTTGAATATGTTTCATGATGTGATGATGTGAGGACACATCATATGTTATAGTATGTTTTCCACTGAGCAGCACACCTTACATGTAATGACCGACTATTTTTAAGCTAGTTTTTTATCACATGGTGATTCTAGAAATACTTTTTAACATACAATTTTAAAGTTGTCAGACAAGTACAATATTTTAGTAATGTTAATTCCAAGTTGATGCTTTTGCATTAACAGGTACACATAATTTGTACAAGTTACTTAAAAAGCAAACCAAATGCACACCTCTGTCTGCTTTGACTCGCTCAAAGATATGCTAAGATATCGGTGTGGAGTAAAGAGCCAGTGCATTGGTAGCCAATAGCTCTCCAGCTGGCTCCCTTCTGGGTGTGAACTATAGGGCTGAGGCTGCAGCTGAAATGTTTTAACAGTTCATTAAGTTCTGGCATGCGCTGGTGCTCTGTTGGCGGGCTGTCTTGTTGACAGGTGCTCCCAGGGGGGTCGCCATGGATGATGGCTGTGGGTATTTAATGTTTAAATGGACAAACAGGTTAAAATATACTCAAGTTATGTAATGGGTAGTGGTCTAGTGGTACAAGGGATTTTAAAAATTTGTATTGAGCTTTGCTCCTATGATGTAATTCAAAATGTAATACACATTCTAACGGCATGTGAAGAATAGCTATAAATAAATTGCCATAGCAATATTATTACAAATACGTTATTTAACTCTAATATTGAATTTATATTTAATGGGTTGGATTTTTACAAAACCTATTTTATAAATCACTTTTAATCATTTATTCTTTAAAATGTTTTAATAGCTACATTGTATATTATAAATGAAGCAAGACATTTTCCTATAATTCTTTTATTTTTATTGCAGGAGCGAGGAGGAGTAAGTATAGTTTTTGATTGAATTCAATTTTTTACACTCCTTCATACATTTGCCTTTAAAAGTTTATTCTTGCTTCTTTCACTTTTGCATACAGTAGAACCTGTTTATGTCAAAGTTGTTTGTTATAGAGTTTTGATTTTGAGTATTTTTATAAATGTATATCTTACTGTATTATTGAACTTAGAGAGATTCTATTAAAAAGAAATAAAGTTTTAACTCAAATGAACTTCAACTTTAGACACATTCCAGTTTTACTGTACACCTAAATCTCAATATATTTGAATAGCTTCTATTCTTGCCTCTCATAAATCTCTAATAGCTTTTTACTTTTCCTTATTCTGCATTGCATTCTGATTTTTATGTGCAGAGTATTGAATCTGAGTAAAATGTAATATTTCAATACTATGCATGTTCTTCAATTCTCCATGCTTTATTTGAACACTTATGACATTGCTTCATCAATAAATGCATATTTATAAGTGTTTCAAATAGAATAGCATTTTGAATAATTCTTAGTTCAAGCTTGTCTTTCTTACAAGATAAAAAGGATGTAAAGCCTTTTTAATTTTGTTATAATTTTATTTAATTTATCAGGGAAGTTGCAGAAGCGTGAGTATTCAAAACAAATAATTGTTGCCCTGTTGCTACTTTATCTCTTTCCGTTTATCAATCATAGGTTGTTCAATGCCTTCAGAAAAGTCTAGTATTAGAACAAACAACAATGGCAATTAGTTAATAAGTGGAACTATAAATTAAACAATATTATCTCATGAGTTGTGAGAAGAGCATGTTTCGATTACCATGAAAGAAATTTACAACCATGGTTGTTGAGGATTATTTAAACTTTTAAATCTTGAAGCAAATGAATAATAACTAAAGGGCTTTGAGTTATGAGAAGTGATAAAGAACAACCACTGATGAGATAACCATGGGCCCCAGCATCATCGGTCTCTAAGGGTGTGTGGTATATGTATACTACTATGATTTACAAACACTATACCATACATATTACTACTATTATATACTACTATTTTAAAATAGTAGTAATGTATATGGTATAGTGTTTGTAACTCATACCAGTTTACAATGTATATTCCATACACACCCTCCCATGATGCTGGGGCCTATGTTTTTAACAATGTGCATTGCTATTCTGTTGTATCATAGTTGCTCATACCCTTACTTTTCCCACCTGTTTAAGCAAATTATGTTCTTGAAATGTTGATCAATGTAAAATTGTGGCATCCATATCTTTAGTGAGTTACATGTATATTATATGATTGTATACCACCAGCTGATGTTTGAAATTCATTTTACTTTTGCAATGCTGTGTTTATATTTCAAATTGCACCACATATTTTGTGTGCTACACAGTATGACATTACACATTTATGTTTATCTTTTTGCATTAGTGTATTTCAAGTTCTGGTTTGACTTCAATGTGAATTGTTGATATTAGACATATTCTTATGCTTTCAACTTTTGGATATTTCAAAGTATTTTTTCTATCTTTTTCTATGTTAATCCAGCTTAAGCACTATTTGCACTTATTCAATCCACGCTTTTTGCACATACCATGAATATTACTTACATTTTACAGATCTGAAGCAGAAGAGGAAGAAAGCAGGTAAAATGCCATTAGTGCAGAGTGTTAATGTGGTGATGGTTTTCAAAACTCTTTCCATTCATCATGTTCATGCCATATATGCTACATTACTGGTTCATTTTACTGATGAACTTGGCAATGTATGCAACCCTACTTCTGTGAATAGATGTAAACTCATGTCTAATGAATTGGAGAGAGATTTGTTAAATATTGTAGTCACGTTTTACATAATGTAATTAGAGTTTGATTATTTTTTGATGTGATTTAGATAGGTTGTAGCGCAAACAATGCAACCAATCAAATGGAGCTGCATGGCTAGACTGCAAAGCGTATTGTTGAATTAATTTCAATTTTAGTGAGCGCAGCGAAAAACTAGATACTTAGGATCAGATATGAATTAATTTGCAATTTTGTATGTTTTAGTAGTTTTGTATGTTTTATGTAGAATGACAACATTAGCTTTTGTCCTTGCATGGTTGGTGCTAAATTTAAGATTTTTAGTTTCTCAATGTGCATTTATTAGCATTTGTGTAGATTCTTTGATAAGGATTTGATCGTCTGATCCCTACACATATGTTAGAACAAATATGTGTGTATTATATTCCCAGGATTTTTATCATAGTTTGTGTTTTAAACATAATTTGAAATATTTGCCCTCCTACTATTGAAATATTTTGGTATAAAGCCTACATGTACATTTACCTGTGTACATACATACATTTTGTGTTAACATGCAAATTTAGTCTAGTGATACTTTGCATGTTTATGAAAATTTGAGTAAAACTTTCGATGTTCAATTAAATTCTATCAATTTACTTTAATTTATCTATCCATTAAGTTACAGTTTTGATGTATCTAATCAGCATATTAATTTATTTGCTTCACATTCACCCTGTAGGAAATGCACTGAACTTGCAGGATGAATATTTGTTTTAGCTGCAATTTGTATTTATTACATATAGTATATTTTTATCATGTAAAATTAAAGTGTACCCATCTATTTCCTATATAACATAACACTATTGCTTATTTATTAACAAAACCTAACTTTAGGGAAGCATCTCCAGAACCTGCAGAAGAGGAAGAGAAACCGTAAGTGGAATAAATTGCATCAATGTGTGAGTGATGAATATATCATCTATGTTTCAAATGGCAAGCTAAGACTTAGACTAGAAGTTTGATCTGTGTTTCATGATGTCTGAACTGTATACGTGTAGAAGGTTTTAATAGTGCACCACACATGTGAGGTTGTTTTCTTTATTTCAGGAGGGCATGGCAAGATTCAAAGAACAACATAGACATGTGCATGTTATTCCATGGTCTAGAAAATTGTATATGATGTTATGATTATAAGTGTTGATTTTCAATAGATCGATATTCTACACGAGTTAAAATGTTGATGTGTCTGTTCTCTTCATTTAATGCTATTCTTCATGAGAGATTGTATTGGGAAGATGTAGAGTTTTTAACGCATGATCATTCTAGAACATTTTTTGTACAATTAGGGTTGTGGCCATTTTTGTTTCAGAATTATCATATTGTAAAAGAGCTGTGTAGAAAATTATTTGAGTTCAAAGTACCTAATCTATTAGACTTCCACACTGAAACCTATTCATTTACAAAAATATATTTTCCTTCACAGGGACAAATAGTTTATCTGCTCTCAATAATTGAAACATCTTTAATTATTTTCTTAATATTCTGCACAATGACTTTGACATTCTGAACCAATTAGGGATTCAAAATAATGAATTTGAAAATTCCTTCGCTTATTTAAAGGTATTAAATTATGATTATTTCATTAAATATTGGATTACTGATATATATTTTTATTTCAGAATGTAACTATATTGTGATATTGTTGCATTTTCTAAAAAAAACCATTTTATATTTCATTAATGCAGGGCTGCCCCTTCTGGACCCTCAGAAGCAGAGCAAGCTATGCAGGTAAACCATTATTATAATCAAAGTACGGCCTCTGATTAAAAAAATAACGCAGTACTAGTGCTCACTGTTGAGATACATGTACAATTCTTTTATAATCAATGACTATTTACTTTAAACAAAAATTTTCATTTGAATTAATGTTAAGAAGTTAGAAGCCATATTTACAAATTCACATTATTATTTTATTACAATTTTAAATAATTTTCTAGTATGAAAATAAGATGTTAAGAGATAGATTGTGTTTGATGTATTTATTTCTATGACATAAATTCATGAAGTTATTCTTAAGTTGCAATGAAAAATGAAAGAAATGTTTAATTACTATTTTGATAATGATTTTAATGATGGATAGTTGTTTTTTTGTTCCATTTTTACTATAAATATATGCATTTCAGAATTCATTACACTTTTCAATATTCAAAGTCTAAAACAAAAAACAATTGTCTTCATAAGACATTTGATAAATGTATTATGAAGAGATTTATTTTTAAGTCAAATGAAGACATAATTGATTACCCTTTCAAATTTCAAATAATTCATACAATGTGATTCTGATTTGTACAATAACATGTCATGCATATTGTGAAATTAACCAAGTGTGTATATAGCGACGACGTAAGCAACTGGAAAGCAAAGGTATAGATGAAGATACCTTGGAACTGCTTGATATAGCGAGGAAAGAGAGAGAAATGATGGAGGCTGAAATTAAAGAATTACGTGAAAAGAGAGTAAGTGACCACTAAAATTGAGCATCACCAACACTGCAGATAACCTTATGCAAGTGACATCCCAAACCAATGAAATTGTACAGAAATGACTTTTTTCAAAACAATTCACGTGTTTAATTCAATGTATGTCTGTACAATCTCAAAGGTAAGGTCCAAATAATGTTATCTGCTGTTAAAGGTGATGGATCAAGATTTAAGGACACTCACTGTACTTTGAAGTCTTTATTTATTATTAGAGGCGGCGTGCTGCTCCTCCAAAAAAGATTGATGCTGCAGGGCTTGACGAAGAGGCACAGGAGCTCTTAAGTGCCAACGAAGAGCTACGAGCGAAATTGGAAGAAGAAATTGAAGAGTTGAGAGAGAGGAGTGTAAGCTACATCAAATGTGTGATGTTGCTGATGTTTTTTGGAGTGATTTATATTCCAGTTCAAGTCCTTGAGGAACAACTAGAGAATCTGGCTGTAGAGAAAGCAGCCGTATTCTCTTCTGCTCCTCAAATGTCCTGTTTAAAACCTGACTCCCTGGTTGGGTAATGTTTTTCAGCGCTTAATATTTGTCTAATGTTACTAAATGTGGTTTCCTCACATGGTAACTGTACGTTGTGGCTGTTTGTTTACTACCTTCTATTTTGTGTGGTGTATTATAACAGAAAAGGCGGCAGCAGTCAACAGCAAATTATGGTAATCTTGATGACGAAGCTCAGGAGTTACTAAAAGCTAATGAATCTGAAAGAGATGCAATGGAGCAGGAAATCCGTGAGCTACAGCAGCGGAGAGTAAGACCAAGATGCAATTGACCATAATCTAGAAATCTCTATCGTGTGTGCACGCTTTCTTCTTTTGATCCATATTGCAAGTCAATTCTCCCAGGGTTCAACCTTCATCTCTGGTAAACATAGTTGGTAGATACATCTACAGTGTTCTATGATTTTCCACTTTCTGTATAATTTGTGTACCACCTTGCATTGTTTTTTATATTATATATAAAGAAATTGCAGGTGCATATTTTGCGATAATATGTGATGTGCGGTATCCCTTGGCAAACATTTAATGGTTGCTTGATGTAATTTCAATGTACAGGTAGAAGAATGAACTGGAATTGTCAGTAGATGCCAGTGACTATGCACTTTTGTCAGCACTATCACTCTTAGTTATACATGTACATGATGACAAATCAAAATTGCCATATGATTTTAACACAAATATATACATTCCCTTCTGGTACAAAAATTTGCAAAACTAGAATTTTGCTAACATAAATAATAGTTTGCAAATCAATGCTGCGTTGTATTGAAATATATTTGTGTTAAAATGACTCCTATTATGAAATGAAACATCACATTGTAACTTGCATGATTTTAGCATTCAAAATGCAATTTTATAGCCTATAGATTTTAAAAGACAAAGTATATTAGAAAAGTGGAAGAATATATATTTTGAAATCACGTTTAAATCTTATAATTATTGAAAAAGAAAATTGCTATCTGTTACTATCAGTGATGTTAATATAAATTCATAATTAGTTATTAGAAATATCTAAAGCTGAGTTCTGTGCATAACACCATGTTTGCTCTCTTTGTTTTGTTTGATTTTGATTTAGTCTGTCTGTGCTAACATTATTATGTTCTTTCAAAGTCTATATTTTGTTTGGTTTACTTCAATATGAATTAGATATAATTTCTCTATCTTCCTTTAAGTTTCTACCTTTGTCATGTCATTTTCAGTTTCATATTAGGACCTTCATATTAAGCTTATTTTGCATACAACCAATTGTAATTTAAAATAAAAACCTATGATTACAATAAATAGAATAAAACTGTTTGATGTAAAAGTTAAAAATTGTTCTTTAAAATTAAGTTCAAAAACTCATATCAGTATACCTATACAGGAACGTCGTAAAATTGAAAGAGCTGAGGAAGAGAAACAAGCAGCAAAGAGAAGAGAAGAAGAAGAGGCCAGGAGAAAGAAGGAGGAGGTTTGTTTTATATATAACTTAGACACTTTTAGAATGAACCAGATTTGTAACAAGGATCTCTAACATGGTATTGTATTCAAGCTAACATTAAATGAGATATGATATAGTCTTTGCTGACATCTGTGTGAATTTTTATTCTTGACAGTTGTATGTAATTTCTATATATACATTGTTCTTAGCTCTTTCAAATACACTTCTGACACCATGTTTGGTAAAGTTCTATATTTGGTGTTCAATGTCAACGATTTTAATACAATATATGGACCTATACTATTAATACACTATAATATACTGGAGGTTGGTTTATATTCTGCAACTATGACAGTTACCTGAAACAATGTAAACAAATTAAAAATGAAAAGAAACTTTAACTACATGTATGAAAAGTTATGAGTTCAATGAAAGTTACACAAAAGAAATTTTCATTGCAGGAAGAACGAAATGCGAAGAAGCTGGCAGAAGAGCAGGAACGGCGGGCGGCTCGTGAAGCTAAAATGGCTGAATTGGACAAATACAAAAATGTTGACAAACCAAACTTTGTCATCACAAAGAAGGCTGGAGCTGTCGTTGATGCTGGAGGTGATTATATGTTTCACTCCCTAAGTAGCCTGACTTCCCAAATCATCCATGATGAAGTTCAAGTATTTTAAACTAATAAGTTTAAATACTGAACATACTATAGCATTTCCACAATACACCTTGAAGCTCAAATTGCTAGTTGAATCTATGCATTATGCAATAGATGATGCTTCTTGTTTTATTTTTGCACGATGCTATTTCGTACATGTAAAGCAATTGAACATCAACTGCATCACTACTACTAACCTTCTCTGAATAAATATCCCTCCTGTAGAATTTCCACGGGCAGTTCTTGAATGATTTTTCAAAGTAAAATATAAGTTTAGATGATTTTATAAACATGCTTGATTAGTTCTTAAGTTTGAATACAATATTCTGATTACCTTAAAATTTAAGACAAACCCAGTACATGTGTACATGTACATGTACATTACATGTATCTTGCTTTCTAGTCTATCTTAGGTTTCTTTTGAGTTTACGACACTCAACTTCCATGCATTTGACAAACCCTGCATTGTCTATTCCCATTGATTGGTGTAGGACTTGACAAAGTAAAATCCACCAAAAACTAGTGCAATGTATAAGGAGCAGATTTTGTAAATATATTACAGCAAACACATTATTTATAGGACTAATAGGACTAAAATGGCTACATATCATGTAGTGAGTATAATATGTGAAAGCTGTGAATGGTCTAATTATGAACTGCCCGTGGTCTTTTCTCTATCTCATTCCTATAAAAAGTATCACTGATTCCTCAATTAGTATTTACAAGCTGTAGTCTCATATTTTTCCAGTAGATATTAGTATAAATATCCCAATACAAGTAGACAGTGTAAAATGTATTTAGTTTACTTGTTTGGTATCCATATATGTTCCCATTATCCAAGTGCATTCACAGTAATGGGTTAGAATCCTAATACATTGTACATGAATGTATATCTACCATAATGTTCCTGTCTAACTGGATAGTCACATTATGAATATTTTTGAGAAAAAACCACCCATATGATATCAACTAATTTATAATAGCAAATCTTGAGAGGGAGGCTGGATTTATCCATTTGAATTTATATGGAATAACTATGAATTTATTTGTTTTCATTACACTTACAGATGAAGGTTCGTTGGTGTCCACTTTTGCAGCTTGAACGTGCACAGCATAATTGGCAGAAAACCATGCATCTCATGCTTGTTGGTCCTTACTCAATCGTTGGTGAATGGTCAGTTGGCTAGCTAGCCAACATAGATCATTTGTCAACTCATGATGATAATATCATTACTCTAGCTCATCTCATCTAATAATCAACGTCTATGTGTTGATGATTTAGTGCTCATAAGATAGTAGTATTTTGACTGCATTGAAAAATGAGGGGCTGAGTTCAGGATAGTTTATGCAAGCAATTAACACCAAAAGCAATAACTTGTTGGATAAATCAGCATTCAATCAGAAAATGCCTGATGTTTACCGGTATGAAGTAGTGATATTACATCAATTTGAGGATGGCAAAACAGATTGTTATTAAGATGGTGATAAAACGTTAATGGTATATATACTTGGTTTATATTATTTGACTTGCGATTTCAACTTAAATTTACAATATCAAATTTTGAAATTATACCTAAAAAATCTGTTTCGTCCATTGGAGATACATGGTTGAGTAGTTAATCTGCCTACTTACGTAATTTTTGCAAGTTTAATGGCAGGGGTTTTTAGTTGTTGTTTAAAAGGCTTCAAATAATGATTTTGCAGACAGTTAAATGGAATTATGTGTGTAAAGTATTTTAGTTTTAACTAACATAACTAATTAAGATTTAAGTTCACGTGAAGCATCTTAATAGTGTGCGTGCTTTTTTATGTTATAATTAAAGCATATTAAACAAATCTATTCAAAAGTGCATGTTAGTTTGAATTTTTGACAGTTGTAAACCTATTTCTTATATTAGTGAAATGAATCTTTCCTAAACAAACATTTCTATTTTGATTTATCATAAACCAGCATGTTGTACAAAAAGGTGGTAAGCTCTATTTTATGAAAAATTATCAACACAAAATCATTTTTGAAATTTATGCGTTGAAATTATACTGAGTATGTCAACATGTATTTTATATGTGCATTGTTGTGCTAATATTATATTGTATCAACATGTAAGAAAAGCATGATGTAGTTATTATATTTAATTCAATAGTTGAACATTATAGTTGAATTTACATCTACATTAGAATAGTAAGTTATAGTAATATGAATTACTTAGATAATCAAATTATAGATATATGTACAGGGCTACACATGTTCCAGCTTTATCTGCTGACTTCTGCTTTTGATTTTTATAATGCTAAATGCGACATCAAGCTTTCTAACTACAGTTATAAAATCAGAAGTCATAGATGTAGAATCTATGTAGCATTACAAAAATCTTGAGCAAAAGCACATGTCAGTAGATATAGCTGGAAAATGTGTACCCCTGTGATACAATTCACATTTTATTGATGCATATGTACTTAAAAGCAGCACAATTCAATGATTTGAAATCATATTTGTAGTATAAGTAATTTGCTGTTTACCTAACAACGGATCACATTATTGGATACATTTATAGGTGAAGAAGGTGAAAAGAAGTCCAAGGAGCAGCTAGAGGCTGAGAAGAGAGCCATTTTGGACCAGAGGATTCCTAAGCTTGAAATCGCTGGCTTTGATTCTGGCAAACTGACGGATAAGGCCAAAGAACTCCACGGCTTGATCCACAGACTGGAAAGTGAGAAGTACGATCTGGAGAAGAGGTTCAAAACACAGCAGTATGACGTAAGTATGGTTTGAGGGATTACTGTCAAAGTAACTACTTGCGCTAAAGTCTGTATGAGACAAGAAATATATTCACTCAAATTATAAAAAATCATGAACCTCAATTATTGTCGTATGATTTTAATACTTATCTTTATTTTCCTTACAGATGATGGAGCTAGCAGAACGCGCAAGACAAATGAACAAAGTTGGGTAAGTAGCAATTGAGTTTTTCTGCAATGATTTGAAAGAATCGCCTCCAGCTCTTCAAAATGAATTAATTTTGCTATCTGAAAACAAAATTTTTATCTATGTAGATGAGAGCATACTGTATTTTGATATTTGTGTAATCATCAGAAAATAAATTCTTATTTAATTTTTCTAATGAGATATAGCAATCGCTAAGTTGATTATTAGATTAGTACTTAACATGGAAAATATAACAATCACTTATTAGTAGTTTGATAACAAAGCATCACCTAATGGTATCAACTTTTCTCAATACACAGTATAGAGAATAGTTTCCATGTTGCAGACGTTAAGATTATGTAAAAATATATATTACTGGATTTGATTTTGAAGACCACTGTCTCCCACATCTCCTGTTTCATTTCTGGATAGAAGAAATATGATTTCTATTGCTGAGCGGTAAGCTTGATGCAGATAGATTATTTTAGACAGGTGTCGGAATCCAACATCTTACAGCTTGTTTTTTGTTTATACTATTTCTCATTGCTGTCGGTTCTGGATGCTAACTTGTATAGCTGTTTCTGCTTCAAAACTTATCTATTCTAATGAATTATTTTTCCTTTTTATATCTATAGAAAAGGGGGCACCTTGAAACGTATAAACATGGTGGATGAGTAAGTTTTCAAGGCATGACTTGATAAAAACGTAACTTCAGGTTATGGCATGAAACTACTGCAGATATATAGGTTCAGGCTGAAACTTTGCCAAAGCCTGTACTACTACAGTGTTTACTGATAGCATGGTCATCACAAGGCAGTCTTTTTCAGATACGTTTCTAGATGTGCAACTTCTTCATTCACATACTGTACTCTGTAGCCGCTTATCCCCGTTTATTTTCATGCTAGATTTATATCCAAAATAGTTTATGTCACGTCACTTACAGGTGTTTTGTCTAATTTTCTATAACAATAATACATGTTCAATGTAATGGTATTTTGTCCGTAACAGAAGGGGAGGTTTGAAACGTATACAGCTTGGTCAAGATGAGTAAGTAATGCATGGTGACAGACCCCTCTAATGAATGTGTCTATATGGATATGAAAATGCATAGATATACACATAAATGTACCTAGCAATGTGCATACATAAGAAATTGATAGAAAATAATCATTTTCTTCGCATTTTTCTACTGTTGTAAATTCCTTTTCATTAAATGTGTTGATATGCATAGTTTCATACAACATGTGTTCCGCCTTGCAGTAAAATAACAGTTGGTTTTGTAAACCATTCAGAATATTCTCTTATGGAATTAATACCAGTTTGAAAGACTTTATGAGGACACCTTTGCCGTGTTTAGACATGAAATGTTGAGTGTCTGTATGTGAGGTGTTTTGTTTTTAAATCTCATTCAAGAGGTATGATTTATGTAACCATTAATCTTGTGCCCTCTTGCATGCCTCATTATAATTTATTGTACTTTTTGTGTTATATGTTTGTACCTAATTTTCTCCGTTATCTAATATCACAATATTGCATATTAATGAAACTTACAAATTGTTTGTGTTTGTAAGTTTGTTTTCTATCAAAACATCCTTTAGAATCCAATTGCATTTATCATGTGATGAATTTTACACATAACTATATTCTCTATTCTTATAAAGGTAAGAAGTTTTACAAATTTTACAAAAGTTTCATGATTTCATTCATAGGCTAAATCTATTATAGTAAATTGAAGATTTATTAAATAGAAATGTAAAGTATTTTGATAAATCAGTTGTCTATATTTCTGATTATTGAATAATAAAAACTCTGCTTCGTGAAGTAATATGTACAATGTAAAAGGAATTCAATTGTATTGTATTGACAATATTATTTGCACTTCTAAATGCATGGTATAAATAAGAAAAACAAACAAAATTTGAAAAGTAGTATATAAATCTCATATATAAATCAAACAATTTAGACGATGTTTAAATATTTTCATGCATACATGTATAATTAATTTCATATACATATTATATATATTATCCAAAATTCCCTCACCATTTCTTAATTTACACCATGTAGTTTCATTTTACTCGACTTGATATATGTAGTTGAAACACTTGTATTGGAAATCTTTTATCAGTGTAAGATTATTTGTTTCAACTAGTATTTTAAGCATATTATTGCCACGTATAGTGGATTGTTAGCTTTATTCTAAAAACACAAAATTGCTGCCACCTCAAGGGCCTTGCTCAATATCAAGTTAAATTACAAAATTTTAGCATTTAACTTAAACAAAAGATCAAATTTTTTGGCAGTTAATTGACATTTGACAATGTTCCCATTTTGTTAATGTTTCAATAGATTTGTATCAAAGTTGCCAACAATTAGCATTCGAAGCCCAGTTATTATTGATAATAAAAGAAATATTCTACTCATTGATACAATGCACTTAATTACTGAGTAATTTTGTGCACTGTTTTTTATTTAATAACAATAATTTATGCTAAATCTTGATGAACGGTGTCAGGTCATTACGATAATTTATGTTAAATCCTGATGAACGTTGTTTTGTAGAGTTGATGTGATGAGCGAGCGTTTCGCTGGCTGTCCAGTAAGTATTATTTTAGAAAAACATATTTATTGATAAGAAATATTCTAAGGCACAAATCTTGCCATTGTAGGTCAGACAAAATGCAGGAGAAATTTGCTGGTTGTCCAGTAAGTAGCGTTTATTTGAAAGACACATCCTTGTCCGAGGCCCCAAGTGGTTGCATTTTAGCTCTCTAATTATGATTTATTATGAAATGTATTGTGTGTGGTTTATAAGCATTAGCTAGTGATCCTAAATCTGTAAAACGTTATATTTAAGAGGTTTCCCTCCCTTGTTCAAACATGCCCATCATGGCCATAGTATGTCTGCGGTGAAAATGTAGTGTTCCACCTGCTACCGTACCATTTTACCAGTCTATTTTTATTTTAAAAGTGGTATGTTTCTGGTTTCTGCTTTTTACCCAATGTGAATGTAAGATCTTTGATACATTAAGATGTTCAGAGACATATAAACTTAACAATTTAATTCTTTTCATAAAAGCTGTTTGTCCAATAAAGTGCTTAAATTTTTTCAATGTTTCTTACATCTTAATGAGAAAGCCTATCTGCCTTTCCCTACATGAAGTCAATATTTTTATGCATGGAAAGAAAAGATTTAATACCATAAATTATTATAATATTTTGGTTTTCTTCAACTAAAAATGATACTCACCATGTTATGATAGAACATTAATATATCTTTTTATTGATAAGTTAGTAAATCTTAAGAAGAAATTGCAAGCATAATCTTTATGAGTTAATTCAAAGTTCATTTTCCAGGTTGTGCTAAAATGGTTTTGATATATTTATCATGTAAATGTTCCACTCAACTTATTACATTGGACTGTAACTTATAAATGTCCTTATGAAAAGTACCAATAACAAACCATCAAATATAATCTTTTACTTTTTCGTCATAATTTTTGTTGATTCTTGATTAATTTTAGTTCAAAATAGTAATGATTGGAAATAAAGCCATTTTAGAACTTTTCCTATAGACGTCTAATGGTGACATTTCATTAGAACTAAGTTAATTACAAAAAAATCCATTAATTTCATATGTCGCTTATATGTTCTTCATCAACTCAAACTTTTGTAACTTTGGCATAGTTTGAAAAATCATACGAAATAACGCTAAGCTCTACAGCAATATATTCTTCAATTATAATTTTCCACAGTGAACTAAACATGTACATGTACGCGCTATTTAAATAGTACATTGTAGCTAAATCCATAAAGTATTTCCCAGTACCCGGTAGTAAAATTCAACAATCAGGTCAGAAATTTTACCTGGTTAATGAGCACAGAAAAGGATGTCTTATTACAGACCATCACTCCTGGAATGGTCACTTTATAATAATGTTATGGAATTCTTCAAGCTTTCCATATTAAGAGAAATCTACAGTTTAGTTTAGTTTAGTTTTAATAGTTTATTTCAGTGACAATGCCATTTACATAAATATACAGTAACATATACATTAATATAATATATGAGACAAAGAAACATGTTTACATATAATATATTCAATGTATGTTTCATTGTCGTCATTTATAGTGATGATTAAAATGATGAGATGATCAAACTTTTGATGGTTTTAATGAAATGTCAGCATTAGAAAAATAGTTTGACAAAGATTGTGCTTCATTTAGTATTAAAAATGAGAAGTTATAAAATGTTCAAGCAAAACATGGTACTGATTGTAATTTCTATATTTGTTGTCACCTATTCTATGTTACATGTTCAACTGTATAGTATTTTTTGTGAATATATACATATATATATATATATATAAATATTATATATATTATAAAATTGCATGCTGATTTCAGGATAAAGTTAATGTGATCAGCAAATATGATCGCAACAAAGATAACCGCTCATTTGCTGATCGTCGCGCATTGTTCGAGCGAAGGTGATCAGTTTGTGTGTGTTGCATGCAGCCTTTTGTCAAGAAGGTGAGACATTTGATTTTAATGATAATAATCGTCTTTTTTCTTTTTTGCAGGGAATCAATCACACAGATCAGCTTCGCGTTGCAGATTATTTTATATTTTGTTTTCCCTCTACATGTGAATTTGTGCTCTTCTTTGTATGTGCATCAAATATCTGTGCTGTTTACGTAAATTTCAATGCCCTGTCTTTCAGTCAAAGATCGAAATGTATAGCAAGTATGAGCGTCAAAAAGACAAGAGAGACTTTGGTGGCAGACGTGGTTTATTCACAGGACCTCAGTATTCTTTTCCTGCTGAGAGAATTGCACCTAGTAAAATCCTGAAATGGTCAGAAGAAGGTCTACCTATATATGAGGAAGGTTCAGAAGAAGCTCCCGCTGGAGAAGAGTAACTGCAACAACTTTAGGTGCACTGTTAAAACACAACCTACTTTGCTTCCTGTTCCCAGCATCTTTTAGTATTCAGTAGCACACACCTCACATTGTGCAAATGTGCAATGTTGCCATACACATTTGCTTTGTGTTGAGGTGACCAACGTTTCCACTGTTTGTATAACAAGATGCGAGTGAAAGTCTGTGTAGGTGATTGGGCATGTTTGCATTGTTTTACAGCTTAGTTGTTAGACACACATGAAGAATGACTTGCATGTGGTTTTGCAAGTTTATTCAGTTATGTATTTAGTTAAGCATGTTGAGTAATGTTGTTATTACGTTTCTTTCCTTGTAGAGCAAAATTTTAATGTTCAGCCAGTTTGAGAGGCAGAAGGATCTTCGCAGCTATGGAGAGCGCAAGACCGTCTTCAATAAAGCACAATTTCTTCCACCACCTGACAGGATAGCACCAAAGAGGATGGTGAAATTCAATGAAGCATCTGGTCAGCCTGAGTACGAATACTTACCAGGCTGCACACCTGATGATGAGGAGGAGTAAATCAAAAGGTGGGGGGAGGTGTGATCCAACTGTTTATTGACTCCTCCTTGTCCACTTTCAATGGTTGTTCACCTTCCAGATGACTCTTGTTTGCAGTTAAATTCAGACATCACTTCCATCCCCACAGGCATACTTGTCCCCACATGCATCCCAATGTGAAATCCAACATTTCCCACCAATGTCCCATGTTACCATTGTTAATATGTTCATTTTTTACCTACCCTTTCATACTGCATGTTAATTTTTTTCAGAGCAAAATAGAAATGTACAGCAAATATGAGCGTACAAAAGACAAGCGATCATATCAGGATAGACAAAAGCTCTTTACGGGTCCTCAGTATTTATATCCAGCTGAAAAAATAAGGCCTCAAAAGGTTCTAAAGTGGACTGAGGAGGGTTTACCCGTTTATGAAGAGGTGGGGGATGAAGGTGACCAGCAACCTGAGGAGCAGCCCGTTCAACCTGCTGAGGAGGAATAAAGGTCCCACTAATGGGTCTTATTTTGATGAATTTATGAGTAATGAGCATGTTACAAAAAGCATGGATATTGAACTTGATAGGAAGTATATTCACACTAATGTGAATGGAATAGTTGTACATGTTTTTATTATACACAATAATCATGAATGTTTATAAATGTATTTTTAATATTTGTTTCTTCTTGTAGAATGTCGACCATATGTACTGTCTTTTTTGATAAATATAATGATATTTTAATATGCATGATATACATGTATATCTGTGTGCCACTAAATGTGACTAATTGTGCTATTGGTTTAAACCTCTAACATATTTACTGGAGTGGTATGACTAAAATATTGCTTTTAATGTCATTGCTGCATTTATTTTCAGTGAACTGCTACACGCTATTACTTTATATTCCAGCATCATAAACGCAAACATGGGTAAACCATTGTCTCTCATTTAAATTTCAAAAGCATTTCATTAAAATTCAAAACAAAACCAATAAGGTTTTGAATATGCTCATATAGATTTGTAACTAAAAAAAAAAACATTTGAGAATCAATGGTATGCTCAACTGCAATGTAGAATCCATAAGAGCCATTTTATTAGATTTATAATGTATGCAGTGTGGTTGTTTTGTGCCATTGACTTAGTTTTGATAGATTTGTAAGAATATTACTTTTAATAATGTACTACTAGCATATTACAGGGTGTCTGCAGCGTTTAAGGGAACCAAAATAAGACCTTTTTTTAGACCTTTTAAAGACCTCCCTGGAAACAATATACATGTAAAACCTTTCACTAAAATTAAACCATACAACTCCAGGTGCACCCATGCCCGGGCACCCATGTTGCCTCACTAGCGTTTTATCAAAGGCAGTATAAACATGTGTCAAAATAAGAAAAATGAAACAAAAACAAAAGAAATTAAGACCTTTTAAGACTACTTCAAGCAAAATAAAACTTTTTATAGCTACTAATTTACCCCAAAACAAGATAGGACATTATAAAACTTTTCAAAGATGAGCGGACACCCTGTACTACTTACATAAATGTGTGAAAATTTTAAGTACATGTAATATCAGAAATGTTTTGCAAAATAGTTGTCATCAGTAATCCTATTTATGCTAAATACAGATTTGACTGATTATTATGAAAAAATTATAATTCATCCAATTTTAAGTATACTTCCATATATTTTGTTAAACATGATAAGGAAATGTGAAATGTATGGACAAATATATATAGTACCACTTTATGATATTTTCAAAACTTGAATGATTAAATTACATTTTAGATAACACCTGATGCCGACCACCACACTTTCAATAAGGATTACGGGACTGGAATAGATGCAGCAAAAAGCCTAACCTTCAGAGAGAGAGAGAGTGTAGTAGTAGCGAAGACTGGATGACGCATGTTTCCAAAATTCATTGTTCACACTGTGTTTGAGCTTGGGCAAGCCCGAAATCAGTGCTTTTTTATTCATATATATATATAAGGATCTGTAAAATATTGTCATGACAATAGTTTTGGAAACGAAGCAGACTTTAGCATTTAGCAAGGAACAAATGTATTTTTTAATCCATCAATGCTCTTATTGAAAGAGGGATAATATTTCATCTATACGTTTTTCTCATATTGTTCATGTATTTATGTAGTCTATTCTGTCAAAATTGCCTGTGTATATTTTTCATATTTCTTTTTAATTTATAAAACATAATTAGTTTAACATTAGACTGAGAAGAAAGTTGGATTTTAGAAAATATGGACATTTAAGTGAATTTAGATCACTCATATTTAGAACAAAGTAGAGCCTCAATATCCCAATAAAACAGATTGGATTCTTAACATCTTCGGTCTTTTATTTGATGAATTAAAGAAGTGCACAACATAATAGAAAGTTACATGTAGTTATTTACCTCATTGAACACCAACCTGGCAGATAATATTGGATGATTTTGAAAGTGAATAATTTCTAGATATTCAGTCTTAACATATTTAGCTTTTTCTAAATTTATTCTTTAACAAATTTCAAATTCAATTTAATTGAGAAACCTTTTATAGGTGCTGGATTAGGTTAGCTGTTAGACCAATGAGTGCAAATTGTACGAGACGCTATAAAAAAATTAAAAAAACAAAACGACAAAACCATTGATGGTTTAAAAAATGGTCAGTTTAAAAGGATTTTCTATAATTGATATTGCCTATATTGCTGTATGTAGAATTCAATTAAACAATTAAAAATTATTCAACGAACTAAAATAAAACCTTTATTTTAAGTTTCAAATCAAATACATTTGACAATTATTTTCTTAACAATAACAATTATTAGAGAATAACAATTAATGGCCAAATATAACAGCCTTGTTTTCATATAACATTTCAAAATATTCAACTTTTGATAATTTACAGCACGCCGTACTAAATGTTATAAACTCAAATAAAACCATACGAAAATACTCAACATTGATCTAATTAAACATATGGACAATAAATACGTATGACCATTTTTTAAAATTTTCATGAGATTCAAATAATGATACAGAATATTTTCATATTCTTCCGAGTATTAAAGATTTGAGAACATAATCCTCATTTGTAAACACATAATAATTTATTACTTCTTATCTGAAATACAAAAAATTGTATTTTTGAGAAAATTGATGACATTAAGAAAAGACCAATAGAAGACATGCTTTTCCTTCAAAAAAAATTGAAAAATTAAATTAAAAAATAAAAATCCATATAAAACATGATTTTATTCACTATTCATTTCCAATGTGAATTGTTCTATATCAAATATCAAGGACAACCATTACAATGCATAGAAAGACCAAGACATGGACCAATATATAGCACTGCTTGACATATGCATGGAGATTCTTGATACAACGTATATCATTATTTCATTACTACTACTGTATATACTTTTCTTATACTTCTAAATTGCAAAAATTCCTGACTGCTAAATGTTTTATCATCAACTAATGATTTCTAACTTTTTATTTGCTAAATCCTTTTTACATAACAGTAAATATTTCCTTTTAAGTAAATTCTTTGCATATGACTTCTCATTATCTAATTTGTTACACAGATCGTTAAAGTTTACTATCATACATGTACAACTTACGTGTGTATTTCGAAAAAATCTGAAATTCAGGGCTCCATCATAAATGCTTACCGTAATGGGATTATATTTTACTACATTTTTATATGACACATGTTAAGACATTAATAGATACAATAATCTTGATGTTTCCTCTACGCTAAATCACAGGATTTTTGCTACTAAAAAGTGCAATATTAACAATTAACTAAACATCTATCATGTATCAACCAATGTTAATATTGCATTTTTATGCTTGTAAGATAGCAATTAGTATTATAAATTGTTTGCTTTCAACAAATGATCAGTATTACATACCTACATGTATATAGATATCATTCATGTCAATATATTAACAAAATTATTTTCAACAAAAATGTATGATACATGTTTACCAAACTACGACACCCATTACAATATTGTATGTACAATACATATTTGCTCAGAGGCAACACAACCAGGAATAGGGTTCTGTACAATATATCCATGCATTTTTTTAAATGTTACACATGTACATACATGTATGTGCTATTTATGTTTCAGAAATACACTTAATTTTTTCTGTTCTTTCTTATTTGCAATATACATTGGCTATATTTTTCAGACATGCAACTATATGAATGCTGATTGCAAAACAAACACAACCAATATTAATGCAATGCAAATAATTCCATAAAACTGGTTATAAAAGACTAGATCCAGTTGAATCAAGATATATTTGTGCTGCATTATGAATAAACCTGGATGTCTAATTTTCAAAATACACAACCAAATGATGTCATTTAAAACCAATTATATAAAATCAGATTGCACGATTATATAAAAATATCTTTGTTCATGTGCAGTATCCCATTTCCATTGAATTCTCGAAACATGAAGCTATAGACAAAAATTCTTAGGACAGACAGGTCCAAATTGTGAGTAGCACCAAGAGTTAACAATTAAAAATGTGTATTTGCTCCACTTCACTATTTACCCAAATAAAAGCAGAACAAAAACAACCTAAACACAACCAGATAATACACTATATAATACAGTAACACATAGTTATACATCAAATCACAGCAACTTCTTAAAGTTTTAGGACAACCAGATCGAATTCAACAGATCTATCAATTTAAAAAGAATATCTACAGTATATCTTGAAAGATCATCAAAATTCCATATCAATAAATATATATTTCATCTAGGACACAACCACTATCTATGTTGTACATTTATATGAACATCCAAACACTCAGTAAAACACTGAAGTATGTTTTCACAACAATAAACAACACTAATAAACTTTTACATAATTATTCACAACCATTGACCAACTGTAATTGGCCATTCGTTTTTCAGAAAATAAAATGCATTTCCATTTAATTATTTGTTTCAGTTATTTGCTACTTTGATCATCATGCTCCTTTGGTTCCTCACCTATCACTGGTAACTTTTCACTGCCATTCATACAAGTATCGCTGCCGCCACCAACCAGTGTCATATCAGCTACTTCCTCTTCTTCAACATTTGGGGTCTTTCTTCGGGAAAAGCGTTGCATCATTCTGTTCCATCTACTTAACTTTCTCCTCTTTTTTAACCTCCCACCATGAGGATCTGTTGGTGTTGGTTGCCATCTTCCAAAATATGTAACTAAAAATCCTAAACATATGAATGCAGCAATGCTTGGGATAAAAGCAAGACTCTTCACAGCCAGTGAAAAACCTGTCCACCTAGTATTCATTATGCTATCACCCATGTAGTAGGTTTCATTAGTTGCAGGATTTATGGTATTATATCTATATTCATAAGTAATCATTGAACTGTTTGCGTTGTCCAAAGAATCCTGGTCCAAAACAGAGCACACCTGATTGATAAAGAAAATAATGAAAAATAATTATTTTTAATAAATTATTGCTACAGTTGTTAAGAATTCAAATCTGGCAAATAGAAAGTCCTATAAAATTAACATGTAGTAACACAATGACCTACCTTTGATTGAGGAGTCACATACTGTCCATAATCAAAAGGAAGATAAAAAATTTGGTTCTTCCACATGTTTAAATCAAGAATCAGGACGAAAAAGATTATACCATAGTTGAACCATTTACCTGCAATATACAGAGTCATATCCAACTAAAAGTTAATGATGAATACATTTCACCATGGACAGTGATGATATATTGTACATCCAAAATTTACAAGCTATGAGTCCTATATCGCTCACATGTCTAATACATGTACTATTTTCATGTGTTTGTATATTATTATATGAAGTTTGTCATATGATTTATATTGATGGTTTAAGTACATCAAGTCTTCCTGTGGTTAACAAACCAGATAGTTCTATGCTAAAGAATGTCCAATGCAAGAGGTGACTAAAGTTCACTACTAGTGACCTTAATTCACCTCTTACACTGTCCAGCTCATGTAAAACTTTGATTTCACAAAAAACAAAACAAAAAAAACCCGGATGTTATTAATGAAAAAAGTTAATTATTTCTTATACCGTATACAACCATCCAAGATGGCCGTTTGAAATTTCTGAATGAAATGGCACGGCCACTTGGATGGTTGTAATGGCTGTTCAATTTCTGGTGGACATTGACCCCGATTAGAATGCCGATCATCCAAAACAACCCATGGGCCGTTTGGTAAAAAATCAAATGAAAATGAAGCAGCTTTTGTTGGCATGAAAATCCCACCACTTCCGAGGCAGGAGTCTATTTGAACCTAGTGGTATGGGCCATCAGGCATACACCCCTGCTTCAGGGTTAAATTAGTCCAATCAAAATGAATTATGATGGATGATGATGATAATGAAATTATGATGATGATTATGATGATGACCATTTTGTATTTAAGTTACAGCCATGATGGTTTACTTGAACTGCTCAATGACCAAACTATGATGATGATGATTCATGATTAGAATGATGATGATGATGATGAATACCTGATGATGAAATGGGGTGGGCTGTGAATGGCCACTTTGGTTGAAAGGTATGTTCAAATGAAAATGATTCAAGATTAGAATGATAATCATTGGATGAAATTTTGAATGAAGTATTTTTGTTCATAAAAATTTTGGGTATGCACGCACACACTGAAAAATTGGAGTCTATTTCCCAACCTAGTGGCATGATTCACGAATGGAATGAAAACCATATAGGCATACATGCTGTCTGTAAATTTGTTGAAAATCAAATGAATTATGAAGCATAGCACTGACTGAGTCAGGACACAGAAAGGTAACGAAATTAGAGGAATCTGCATTATACAACATAATAAATTGTACCATTTTGTATTTAAGTTACAGCCATCATGGTTTACTTGGAACTGCTCAATCACCGAAACTATGACACTTATGATTAACAAAATCAACAGAAAAACGTAAAAATCAGAATATTTTCAACGACTTCCGCATATTGCACTTCCATTTTTTATACATGTACTTTTTTGCTCATAAATATTTGAAATTGTTCGGGCATTCCCATGACATTTTGGGTACACCGACAACACCGATTGGCTAAAAAAGGTGCGTGTCTAGACACACAAAAATCTGTGAAAATGTCAGGCATGGTTATAAAATTTAGAAAATTCTTTTTAATACGGGGAACCGCCGTAAAATGCGCAATTCAAGCATAAAAATGTTAAACTATGTAACTCCAAGCTATGCAAGAAGAAAATCCATAAATTGCAGAAGGTTAACAGTCGTCACAATGAGAACCAATCAGAAAGAAACATAAACAATTGTAACATAATTCTTTCTATTATGCTTCTGTGTTATTCTGATGCAGTCAGTATAGTACTGTATTTACAGTTCATATAAAATTTAGTTTATGAAGCCATGGGTAGGTGTCAAATTCTCATCCAGGGGCATGATACAAATATAGAATGATGATCATATAGACATACATCTTGTCTATAGGAAGTTTGGCAAAAATCAAATGAAAAATGAAAAAACTATGGTAGTAGTTCATAGAAAATTTTGTTGATGTACCCCTGCATGGGGAGAGGTGGATTTTACCCCAAGGGCCATGAATCAAATATGGAATGATGATTATATAGGTATACAACTTCCATATAAATGTGTTAAAAATCAAAGGAAAAATGAAGAAACTACTATGCAAATAATAAATTGTGGACGGGCAGACGGACAACGGACCAATGGTGATCACAATACATGTAGGTCACCTTGTCACAAGTGACAAGTATTTCCGAAATTCATATAGTAAGATAGTAAAATTTACATGTCCCTTTCTATCTACTTAATATAAATAGTTTATAATTGAAGAAATTAAGAATAGTATTTGAGACTACATGTAATACTTAATAGATAAAAAAACATCCACCAAGAAAATATTGTCTTAGCCTATAGGAAGGCTACTTATGCGAGTTTCTGAAGCTATTAATATATGTAGTCGATATAATTTTATAAAAGAAATGTGCTAAAATACAAAAATGCTTAAAAAAGTTGTGATAAAATTAGAAATATACCTGTGATGTGAACAAAAAAAGTCTCTTTTCTTAACATATTTGGTATTGGAACAAGAAATTTGTAGTGTACTACATTTAAACCAGGCAGTTTAACATCAAAACTATTAATAAAGTGTGGAAAATCCCAATCCTGAAAAAAAAAGCATGTGATTCAAAATTCATGCAACATAATGAAATAAATATATGACATGAAATGTTTGTATATATACAATACCTTTTCATACACACAAAGTATTTTTATTTTTCTGCAAGAATAAATATACATGCATGTATCCTATATTTTCAGATTAATTTAACAAAATGTTTTTACCTGCATAACAATGAGTAAGTCCATGACTAATATGAAAGATGCTAAGAAAGCTCGCATCAGCTCATTGGATGGAACAAAATCACGATTCAATGTATCCCAGGAGATCCAGTCAGTGGCTATTACGGTAACAACCACCAAACTCGTTACAATAACAATAATCCAAAAGAGAATTACTCTGTTTAAGCCAGAGTTCCACCATTTGCGAGCACCTACAGCCCAGTGAGGATATAGTTTTTCTTGTAACATGATATCTGTAACCTGAAATTAAAAAAACACACGTAACTGGTCAAAATGCCTAAAAATCTCACCACACTACTGGAACTGAATTAAACATTGTATCTTCTCTTGTCAGCTTAGCTTTAGGAATTACAGGTATACCGGTAAAAGATCATTTGAAATCATACAATAAGATTTTACACGCACAATTCTAACTATGAAACTGGTCATTTAATTGTGCGACAGAAAACCTGAAACAGCAAACATGAAAACATAAGCAGCATTTTCATAGACAACAACCTTGAATGCAAATCTGCAATTTAATTTCCCAAAATAGACCTTTTACCAAGGTCAATAGCATTTTTTGTGGTGTCATTGCATAAAACTAAAACAATTGCCGTTTTTGAACATTTTACTGATTCTCACAAAGATAAGTTCTTCAGGGTGTTTAAATGTCCAATGTCAAAATTTTGTAGTTATGTTTATGGAGGCACTTGAAAATAAATACCATGTTACTCCATTATCAAAAAGCTTTAATTTGATTCCACTACATAATTGTTTGGCAAATTATCATCTATCAAAAACTAATACTTAATCAACAAAATTTACGTTTGTGAAAATAAAACTAAAACACAAACAACTAAAATAACTCACTTATACTATAGATCTATAAATTTGTATAAAAGATACTGAACATTGGTGAGTTTGAAGTGTACCTAAATGTCTTATAATTTCTAAATACATCGCAAATGTTAATATGGGAGTAAATATAATGAATCATTAAATTGTTGATTATTATTAGATCTAATTTTACTCTCACTGTCCTTGCAAGCAAGCTCCTACCACTGTATTGATATAGCTGAAGACACAGCTTCCATTTGACTACATCAAGTGGGCCTGACGGGACTCAAACTCACGACCCCAAGGTTGTGAGACCAGAATGATACCATCAACCCAAGCAGCGGGCTGTTAAAAGGTTACTCGGACAAACCGATGTCTCAGTAACCCCCAGCCTACATACTTGGTCAGTTATTTCAACCCAGAGGTCGTGGGTTCGAATCCCACCTTAGGACGGAAAATTTCGGGAGGTCTAAGTTTCAGCCTTGTTAAGGTCTGTGATTCTATGAACAATTGTATATATATTTTCCCCAAGTTTGTTTGTGAATTCAATTTTACTTTCACTGTTCTTGCAAGCAAGCTCCTACCACTGTATTGATATGTTTTAATGACGTTATGCCCCTTCCCAGTAGCATAAGTATAAGAAACTTTAGTCGAGTGGATTTCATTCTAAAACAATTCAGGAAGACTGGAATACTTATTACAAATGTAGATGTCAGTTATTCATTTGCAATGTGGTTTGATGGATATGTGAACTTTTCGGAATGGGTTAAAAATGGACACAGAGATGCAACTCTTATTTTGAGAACCCACGTAGGGCCCTACGAGTAAAAGCTCACAATGTTAGCTTGTTAAATCTTTGTTCAATTTATAAAGTTGAATTATTCATAAGATGAAAAATTGATGAATAACTAACATACCATCCATGCAGTAAAAAAATCGCCACACCATGTTCCTGTTGCAGCTGCTTTCATAAACCATTCATTTTTTATACCCATAAAACTTGTCAAATGATATTCTTCTGTTGATTCTCCACCAATTAAAAGAAAGCCATTGTAGATGAAAGAAAATATGTACAAAAATATGATGGCTGTGAAAAACATTGTCATCCAAGAGCCATGATCATGGTAAAACATCTTCAATTTGAACCAGCGGTCTGAAAACATGATTCAAACAAAAACTAAAATATAAATTGAGTTTTATATTCTAAAATTCAGCGTAATCAATGCATTTTCATGTTATCTTTTATCTACTTCATGCCTTTTTGGAAAAAAACTATAATCAATATAATTATATGAGTTAAATGTTACTTACTGAAAACGATTTGATGGATTACAAGTTTCCCAAAGATTAATCCACAAATAACGGCAATGATCCACAAAATGGCTTTTACAGCCGCCCAGCCGTTCGGTGGATATTTTGTTACAACAAATGCAAAACATCGTCCAACGACAGGAATAAAGCATTCTTGTTGACTATGTGAAACAGGATCTTCAGCATATATTAGAAAATTGCAGAATGTCACGAAATATGCAATAAAAAGTCTAAAGTATGGGTGCTGAAAGTAGTATCGGAAATCTTTTTCCATGTAGAGGGAATAAGCGCTTGCTCGATCAACTTCATCTTCAACACTAGCAAAGGTTTTCAAGCCAGGTGGTTCACACGGAGGTTTGTTGCTTTTGAAATGGTCTAATTTCTGAGATTCTACATCATTGTTATTGCTATTATTGTCTCCTGTGTTTTTATTTGTCTTAATTGTTATATCTGCCGCTGTATTTTCATGACTTGTTAAGGGTTCAATACATGTATTTTCAGGGACAGTTAATGGTGCTGTTGACGATGACTGAAACAGAAGTAAAGAGATTAGTGGAAGACATTATATCACACAGTTTTCCTTTAAATGGTACACACAGTATGTTAACTATATACATTACATTTGTAACAGTGTGTTCAACCTCCAGAGACATTCTGGTACAAAATATTTCCTTAAAATCATCATAATTTATAAGAAAAGATGAGTTAGTCCACCATTTTGGTTTATTTAGCTAGAGTTATTTTCGGACTTTCGATAAGATAGAAATGTAAAGTTTTGATTCTTAAACTTAACTTTTAAAACATGAAAATAAAATTACACAAAAATCAAAATGTGATCATCACATTTTAATCTATTTTACCTTCAAATAAAAACCAATATAATCGAAATATGGCTTAAAACACAGTAACTGTTCATTATAAAAGAACTTCCGGATTACACATATACATTCTATCACCACATCACATTTTAGCTAATTATGTAAGCACAGTGAACAGATATATGAATAATTATGTATGCTATAAGTGCCTGAAATTATGAGTACCCTTTTTGTAATAAAATATGAAATAATCACTAAAAGTATAAATATTTGCTGCTACTTCCAGTGTAGACTTGTCTAGTACTCTAATCCACAGGAGCAATTTATAGAGAGATATATTGCTGTTTTGCTTGTTCAAACAAACCTGAAGCGTATAGCTATACGCTTCAGGTTTGTTTGAACAAGCAAAACAGCAATATATCTCTCTATAAATTGCTCCTGTGCTCTAATCTAGTCTAGAGTAAAGCATCAAGATAGCTGTGTGAACCACCCTAACCCTTCAGCCCTAACGGTTACCCAAAGGCAAAAGCATTCATTACCTCCACGAATCTGTTATTTGCCATCACGATCTTCAAGCGTTAAATTTAAGTAAAAGTGAATCTGGAAATCGTCAATTAAGTGTCAATCCACTAGACCCCCTCTATATACGTATTAACCTACATCCGTATTTCTATGAACATCCTCGGGGGATTACGTATTGTTTTGTTTGATTGACGGTTGAACTTATTTTGCCTCTGTTGATTTCATTGGTCGAGAGCTTCCAAAATCTGTCTGTATTATTGGTGCTATTAAATATGGGCAATATGTGCCATGGCAACGAAGTTCAGATTAAACCTAAATTAAGATCTTACAAATTGTTCAAAAATAATTTTGAAATAACCGTACGTGCAGTTTATCTGTGATAGAAAAACTAGGCCTTTGCACAAATTCGCTGTGGCATTCTGCCCCTTAGAATAGAAACGGGTAGATTCTCTAGGCTACTGGCTCCAGAAAGACTGTGTGAACTCTGTAATACTGGACAAGTTGAATCAGAAATGCACTTTATATGTGAATCTTCATTATAATAAATCTCATTTAATTTTCTTTAATATTTGTAAAGGTGACTGATAAGCCCCGAAGGGCTGGGTATAACCTGTATAACATATTGTCATATGCTATTCATATTGTATACCATGTCACTATAAATAAAAAGAAATCAATCAATCAAAAACCATGAACATGGACTTTGAAGGCTGTGGGAATGGAAAAGGCATGAAACTCATGATGTGTTATCACCTATTTCATCATGAAATTGGACATAGAATGAGAACATTGTCAGCATTGTCATATTTTATTTTGTAGCTAAAATGAGGCGTAGAGATGTATCAAACAAACAGGCTGTGTATGAAGTTGTGAAAGAATTAGATGCCTTTCCAAAGATTCCGGTAGGATATAAAGAAACAAGTGCTTCTGGAGGAGGAAGTAAGGAACACAAATACAAATTTTATTGATAAATGTTGCTCTTGTATTATTAAAGTGAAAATTTTATAAATTTGTTATAGATGTAACTGATAAGCCTGTCATCTGCTCAATGTCATGTGTTCATAGTGAAGTATTTAGTTTCAGTGTTGGTGTTCATTGCAATAGCAATTCTTGTTGCATCAGAAGTCCGATATTACACTGCTTCAGAAATGGTGTATTCCTATGCTGTTGACTCAGAATTTAATGGGTAAGTGCAGTCACAGAGTCCCAATGTATGTTTACGATCTAGAGACTCACGCCCTGACTTGCGTAGTATCTATGATAGTCAATACATTGGGATGTTGGGGTGTGTGTCTCTAGATGTAAACTAATATTGGGAATCAGTGACTGTGGGTAACTTAAGTGTAAAAATCTGTATCTGCATTTTGAGAAGAAAACTGTTATTTATTATGTTAATGTAGACACTTTAAATACAACCACTTTACAATAGAGCCAAATATATTACTGTCTAAAATACATAATGCTGATTTTATTTGTTTAGAAAACTGAAAATTAATGTGGATATGACAGTTGCCATGAAATGTAATCGTAAGTAACACTTATTTTTTTTTATATATTTACATATTTTTTTAATTATGAGTCATATGGCTGTGTGATTTTTTTATTACTATATTATGCATTTGAATGCGTTCTAAGTAGGAAGTTGTTATTTTAAGGATCTCTTGAATGGTATTAAGGAGAAATATATGAATTTATGATAGATGATAGAGCTTGTATTTTTGTAATGCTGATTGTTAGGTAAAAGTTCTTATTTCATGAATAAATTTCATTATGTTTCAGAAATTGGTGCTGATGTGCTGGATTTAACTGGCCAGAGTGCTGCAACATTTGGAAAGTTAGAAGAAGAGGACACTCATTTTGAGTTGTCTCCAAATCAGAGAGTTTATTTCGACATGGTCACAAATATGAATGAGTACATCCGTGATGAATACCATGCAGTACATGAATTTTTATGGAAAAGTGGGTACACCAGCATGGGAAATAACATGCCTAAAAGGTGTTTGAATTAGTACTAATTGTAATATATGTATTCATAATATTATCAAACTCTACACTATTTACCATGAGAGAGATTAACCTAATTTTCATTAATTTTTATTTAACAGGGAAAATACTCCGTCAACTCCTCCAGATGCGTGCAGATTACATGGGTCTCTCGAAGTAAATAAAGTAGCGGGAAATTTTCATATTACTGCAGGAAAGTAAGTTATCTATAAAAGTAACTACCATGTATTAAGATTATTTTTTCAAAATGTGGTCTGTTTGAATTCTCATTACTACCAGGTAGGTATTTCTTCTTGGTCAGTTTCAGTGTACTGTAAAATTGCACTATTAAACTAATTGCCCCACGTGTTATTTTTATTTGATATTAAAAAAGCTACAAATGAAAAATACTAGAATTATAGACAGTACAGCTATTGAGATTAAACGCAAGTTAAAAAGAATTGAAAAGAGATATAAATTTTTTAAATGATCTTGACAAGTTGTTTATTATATGAATAGTTGCAAGTCGCATATTATATGAATAGTAGTGTGTTTTGATTCTTAATCATGAAAATAGTGTGCAGGTATTTGTCATGTTTGCATCCTTTTCTGACAATTGGACACAGATGGCATGACACCACTTAGAGTGATGATATAATAATGAACTACCAAACATTTGCCACTATCCACATATTTCTTCTATAGAGATAAGATTAATGCGCCTATGTATTTATTATCTACAGTATTCTGCGTAGAAATGATTTCAAAGAGTATTTGAAAGCAGATTCTAAAACTATATACATATATTCTGACTAATCAAAGAGTTTAGTTGGAATGTCTGTATACTATGATTTCACATGATTTCTCATAGATCAGTTCCAGTCATTCCAAGTGGTCATGCTCATCTAACAATGTTTCTAAGTGAAAAGGGTAAGAAGTGCTTCACACTGCCGTAACATGCTGTCACATTTGTATAAAGATAGTGTGCTTTTTTCATTGAGAGTAGAGCTAATGTAAAACATGAAAGAATGATATTTTATCCTCAAGTTAAAATTTTAGAATGATGAATTGGTGGATGAACCTTGGTAGATGTGGGGAAAATGCACATTGTCTTACATATACAAAAATGCTTTTAACAACACTACTTATGTCGTTAAATATATACTTTTTTTCACTCATAATCTCTTCTTTTATTTCTTTTTAGTTTCATAAATATTGTCTTGCATGATAGTGTGTTGCTGTAACCAGTGATATTAAATGTAACAGTACACTGATATATCAAAGGTTTAAAAACTTATTACCGGCACATTTAGGGTTAGTGCTGATCAAAATCATCATGATCATTTAGCAATGATGGTAGAAAAAAGTGGTAAGTTAATAATTTCATTCACCCGCTCCATATACTTTTACTGGTTAACCTGTTTAAAATGGGTGTCTAACCTGAAAGATACACGTCGAAAATATCATATGAGTTACATTCCAATTCCCAAAGTTGCCAGCAAAAGTCAGAAGCAAAAGGCTATGGAAATTCAGTGTGTTACATATTTTTCCAAAGCGTGTATATGATGCCACCTAAATTGCATGACCTTAGAACACCGGTATTTAAGTGTTATGGTTTTGTGTGCGAGATTAAATATATCATGTGTAAAAACCATGAGTGGGGAATGAATGTACTCTAAGAGTCTAGACACATTATAAATCTTATCTCACACAACAAAGCCATATGATAATCTTTTTCTCATACACCGATTAATATTCTTGTCTTGAAAAATTTCAGAAACATTTTATTGCATTCATCGTTCAAGCCATTATTATAATGGTATGATAGATGTTGCGACATACCCCATATAGCTAAAGGAACGTGATGCAATAGCTTTATACATCTTTCGTTTAACGTCTCTAAAATTACATACACTGAACGGTGTTCACATTTGTTCAGTTAAAAAGTGTAAGTGCATAGTCAGGTTGATATTAGAAAATATATATGATAGTTGATATTAGAAAATATATATGATAATATATGTATCTGTGTCTTAACTAACATAAAAATGGAAACAAAATTACATTATATTGCAAATTTAAACCCCACATAACTTAGTGTAACTTACATGTACACATGACTTGATAAAATTGAAGACACTAATATGAACAGGACGCATCTCAACCTCAACACGTGCTCAGCTCTCCAGAGGAGATACTTGTCATGGTGTTGTAAAGTTGGCATGGTCATAGTAAGAAATTACCAATTAAACATATTAATTCCTTATTTGGAGAGTTTGAGATGAGATATCCCACCACTGTAGATTAGTCATGAAAAGTGCTTGGAGTGTGAGAAATTTTAATTCAGTTTAACCTGCATTATCAGCTTATCACTGATATTTTTCTCCAGACAGATTTCTTTAACTTCAAAACGTCACCTTCATGATATGGGGAGTATCAAAAGTTTAGGTTTGTAACTTAACGTATGTTCCAAATGTAGATTAGATATGCAACAAGACTGAAAAAATATCCTAATATACAAAAAAAAAGTGATGATATCAATCATTGGAATTGGTAGAGTTAGCATGATTCATTGAATCAATGAAATGGGTGTAGGTCCCCGGGGTGTAGGTGTTATTAAAACTACAAATACAGAATGATTAGAATAAAAAAAATATATTAAAATTTTGGTGGATTATTCTCTACAATTTACAAATCAGATCTTTACATTTTCGGTGTTGATATTCATTGCCCTTCCATACTTCCTAGACATGTATTTATTTGTTCAGTATCTCATTGGATAATAGGAAAGAGTTGTGTGACAGCTGATATATTTTGGTAGTATAAGTTCACGAGGAAACATTATTTGGTTGCGGTACATTTTAGGTCTATTTCACATCCTGCTGGGCATGCTCATTTAGCTGGTTCAGTGCATGCCAAAGGTTAGTTGGGCTATTTCGTGGTGGCCACAAATGTGTCATGAAATTGTCTTGATATGAATATTTTTTTTCTTTTAATGTTAGGGGCCAGAGTATGGCATTGATGGAAACGTATTTTTAATAACAATTGTGGTGTAATATTTTCCTTTCATATTTTCTAATCCTGATTTATATCATGTGTATCACTAATTGTTCAAATTGAATAGTGAATAATTTTTCAAGTAACCCAAAGTTGTTAGTAAATGAAAATAATTTCATACATATTTGTGGTCAGACATGAAAAAATGGTGATGGTTTTCAGCCCCTGTCATTTAAGCTTTCTGTAGCACTATTATTGTTTGTTTCTGTGTTTTTAATTCATTATCTTGTTTATTCATATGATGTTATACATTTATGTACATGTATAGAATATTTTGTACATTTTATTTCCATATTACACATTTCAAATTTAAAAAAATATTATGTTAGTATTAAAATGTAGTGTTTTAGCATTTTTTAATAAATAATAAAATGTTAGGCCATAAAACCACTGAATCTGATTAATGTGAAAATTTTGAAGTGTTTTGATATTTATAACAAGCTATATTACTTTATACAGCTATACCTATTTTTTTCCACCTCCTCAAACGCACAGAATGATTTGAAGTTAGAAGAAATGCAGTTTTAGATAAGCATATTTAACTATTAGATAATTTTCTAAATCTTAGTGCTTAGAATTTAATGTTTGGAGTCATGATGAAAATTTAACTATAAAAATCTTGAATGTCATTTCAGTACAATAATAGTAAGTATTGTTGGGGAAAAGTACCAGTACTAGATATTTTCCATAGTGTCAGTAAGTGTGCAACCAGATTCACAGTTGGAAGGCTTAGAAAATGGTTGATATAGGGTTGTTGATGTTGAAAAGCCCTTGCCTTTTTTGTAGCCATTATAAGAAAATTTGAGGAGGATGTTTTAACAAAGCTGTACATATATGTGTATATGTAGAATCATGTCAGTCATTAAATATTTTTGGCTATTTAATGAATATGTATTATAATACTATTTCAAGTTATTAATAGTTCTGATATGTGTGTATATATGTATAAATCTTAATTTTTTTCTTGTTTTTTTCTCTCAAATTTAGACTACAATTTTACCCACCGGATAAATCTCTTCTCATTTGGGGATCAAACACCTGGTATCATCAATCCCCTAGATGGCGAAGAAAAAATGACCTACGAAAGTGAGGCACTATTAGTTTTTGATATGTACACTTCATAAATATAATAGTTTGCATATATTAACCATCCTTATGTAATATACCTTGTTTCTTTTTCAGACAACCACATTATGCATATATGATTAATTATGCTTTTTTTCACAGATTACCATATATATCAGTATTTCATTCAAGTTGTACCCACAAAGGTCTATAACTACTTCTCCAGTTTGGACACTTTTCAATACGCTGTGACTGAGCAGGTAAGTCCAAACGGCTCATAAAAAATACTTGCATGATAACGAAATTGTGTATTGTTGAAATTTTGAGATTTCTTATTCTTAACTATTGTCAATTTATTACATTACAACACAATACAATAAGTTTTGACATGAAATTTCAGAATAGAAACATTAACCATTCAAAGGGTAGTCATGGTGTACCCGGCATCTTCGTGAAATATGATTTGTCTTCTCTACAAGTTACAGTTACCGAATCCCACAAACCATACTCTCAATTTCTCATCAGAATGTGTGGTATTATTGGTGGAATATTCACCACGTCAGGTGAGGTTAATTGCTAAACACACACTGCTATAGTATACTAATTCTAACAGCTAATAGTCAGGAATCAAAATTCCTCAGACAGCGATGAATCAATCCATCATCTGCGGCAGCGCCGTCGTCACAATATTTAAAAGCTACAGAGGGGTTACCTTTATTTTAGTATTTTTTAGTAGTATTTTGGTATTTTTAGAATGCTTTTTACGATCAATAATTCTGCTGTTCGATAAATTAATACATGTATATACTTTTTCAGGAATTATTCACAGAATTATCTCCCTCCTCACTGATGTCGTCTGCTGCCGATATCGATGGGGCAAATACAAGCCCATGCTGCCTGTTAACCAAAGTGTGTCGAAAACTGCAAGTCTTGACACAGCAACATCAGACTCAGCTCAACCAATTCATATGAGCAATCCAATTCTCAGTTCTCAAACATCAGAGAATGGTACTTATCATCAGGATTCACCATCAGCTGCCCAAACATTTTCAAGTGATAAAGTTGTTAATCTAGTGCCACCAGATTATAACTCTGAAAGTCAATAGTAGTTACTTGTGCTTGTGCTTTTTATACATGTAGAGGATTTACATGTGCGCTGTACATGTAATTTAGCACCCCCAATAACTATCTAAGGGGCAAAGTTTGTATCTAACACCTCATAGAGCTGGCAGAATTTGTATATGTGCAAGTATTTTTATTATTGTTGACCATCTAAATGACATGTTAGAATTATGTGGTGTTTTTAAAAAATAAATATTTGATTTTGTTGATCTTATTGAAAATATTGCAACCTTCCATAATATTTCAGTTGTCAATGTTTTTAAAGTATATGTATATGTAAAATAATTCATTTTCCGAATACATTGTTTTTGCAGTCAATTCTGTAATATGCATTGAACCTTTTGACAAAAATCTCATGCTATAATCAGGGTATGAAATAGAGCCTACCTGGCGGCCCGGTGCCAGCTGATTTTGGCCCGGGCCGGCTGGTTTTAAAAGTTCACGGCCCAGTGGGTAGGCTACTTTTTGGGAGTTCTAAATATGAACATAATGAAGGGTCGTACACTTTTGCCAGGGGCTGGCTACTTTATATAGTTGCTGGCCCTGTGGTCCGTAAGGAAATTTTGTTGAGTTTCATACCCTGCTATAATACTGAAAACCAACAAGAATATTTTTCAGTCTACAAACCCCCAACACACCAAAAAACAAAACAAAACGAACAAAAACAACTATTTGTCGCTTATGACATTATGTTTTGGGGTACTTGTTCAGAGCTTCATTATATTTTTGGGTCTGATATCTTCACCCAGCAAAACTGGGGCACATCACTTTGTTCTAATATATATGGATATTGCCACAGAACTGGGGTGGATATCTTCGGCAGAGGCACTGTATTTCGAGGTACTTGTACTGATTTCATACCCCAGGTGGCACACATAGATTTTTTTATTATTATTTTAGGGGGTGGGTGTGGGTGGGTGGGTGTTTAACACGCACCCCCTCCCCTGGCATAAGCACATTCAAACAGTTACATAGAAATCTATATTGACAAAGTGGAACCCAATTTGTGTTTGAAATTATTTTTAGCATTCAGTATTTTAGATTATTTCTCTATATTCATCCACGTTATAATCTACATGTATGTAGAGCAGCGCACACATCCCGTGGTTTATTTTAGGACATACCGAGCCCGTGCATCGCATACGCAATATCATTTTATTCATTATCAAAGATTTAGAAATGAAAAATAAACATTATTAATGGTGCCACCAGGTATTCAGATATACGTTTTAGATAAGAAGATTGGTTAGGTCCCCATTTCACATGGCCGAAATACATTCGGTAAGCTCTAGTCTTGTAGATCCTCAAAGACCCCCCCGATTTGTCATTTCCAAAAGACCCCCGATTTGTCATTTCGGGGTGGATTGTGCGTGATCTGGTCCCAAATGTGGAGTGATTTGGCTGGTTCGGTACAGAATGGGCCGGTTTTGGCGGGTTCTGGGCAGATTTTTTTTTTTTTTTTTTTTTTTTTTGTTATCTGGCACCAAGCCACACAATCTACATGCTTTTTCGGGGCTGTCTGGTGGCTTCCTCTTGTATTTGCAGCATCCCAAGGTTTTTCACCTTAGCTCTGGCCTCGTCTGTTGGTCTGGGAGGATTATAGCTGACAGATGAGACCGTAATAGCCGCCACTGCCGTTACAATCAAAAGCAATGGAAGCATGAAACAAGCATCTGTTCCAACGCCACGATGCTCCCATTTTAATGCTGTCGACATAGAGAAAATGACTCACTTCTGCCAGCTTCTGGCATAAAAGGTGTTATCACTTCTCTGGGGAAGTGATTTTAACTTTTGTTCGGCCTGTAGGCTTCCGTTATGGATTATTGCGTTGTTGAACTGGATCAACTTTTTGTTTTTCTGGTTCGTCTGGAGGACTGACTTGTTCATCGTTAGGTCTCTCTGCTAATGGTGGGCTTACTTACAATTTCCGTAACGATGTTCCTGTTTTATGGTGTGCTAGTTCCAAATGGTCCCATTAGCTTGCCTTTTCATTCAGTCCCTCTGAAAGGTCACAGGCCGTACTCAGTGATCAGCGCGGGACTGAAATGTTGGTCCCGCCCCGCGTTTGTCCCGCAATGTGATGTCCACTCCCGCCCCGCTCCCGCGATGGTTTCCAATATTCTGTCCACTCCCGCCCCACTCCCGCACTTGTTATGCCCAATCCTGCCCCGCTCCCGCAACAATTTTTATTTTCATCCCGCACCAGTCCCACAGCAGTCCTGCAAGTCTCGCATCCATGTTTGATCTTCCCGCAGCAGTCCCACAATAGTTGTAGATAGATTGCGATTAATGTGTACCCCTAACCTCATTTTATCAATTACTTTTCAAGCTGTGTAATTGAAACTTTCAACAACTGACATTCTAATGACATGTATCGGAATACAACCAGAAGCTCACTATTCACTGACTTTATTTGAACCAAATGAAACAAAACTGAAACATATTTTTTCAACAACTATGCATTATTTCTTAAAAAAAACATACATATTAACATAAAAATAAGATAAAACAAACAGTGACAGTATAGCTACAATTGATCTTTATGAATACATATCATAAGGGAAGTAAATTCCTTAACAGGGAGATACCACTGTACATTAATGGTCAACATCTCCAGTTGATTGTCTCTTTATAAAAAGGTAATTCACAGATATGGCTAACTGACCACTTGACTGACACCACTTGTGCTGAATACAAAAGCCCAGTTAAGCAAACACTGGTGATTGTTTACTTTCGATGCAATTATGGCTAACTGACCACGTGACTGATTATGACATAGGTCTAACCAACTACTTGAAATTCACTGGTCAAGTGTTATGTTTATTTACTTAGCATTTGCTGACTAGTTATAGAGGTAATTGTAAAAGACACCCCACAGTGACAGTTAATTTTACAATATCAAAACCAGCAATCAACTGTTCTTTTTATTTGCTGAGCAAGAGAAAGTTTGGCAACTTTTTATGCTTGTCTGAATCTATAATTGCTTTCTTATGTTACAATTACGTAAATTACTTCTCATGTCAGAGAATATCTATTTATGATAGTGTTTGCTTTACGTAATTAATGACTGGAACAATTATCTCAGCAAACAAAATTCAACCATTGGTCACTACTATTGAAGGTAATTAATATGCATTATGCAAATCAACCATTGGCTAATTGAGAATGTTTAAGCCTTGTGAATTAAGCCTAGTTCTCAATAAGATCTTTTTTTAGATTAAGCATAGTTCTCAATAAGATTTGTAAATGTATCTTGATTTGTGAAGAGTTAACATTGGATTTCGACAGTCATTGTAGTGTCATGTATAAATATTGTAGCAACATGATTAGATATTCTTCAATTTTGTCCCACATCTTTTGCTATCAAGGTACTGTTGCTGGAATTTCATGGAACTACTATGAAGATCTAAGTGTCATGAGGATTGACAAAATCCACACTGTTTTATTGTTGCGGGAGTAGCGCGGCATTGTTGCGGGACTGTCGTCCCGCTAAAATCCCGCAAGTTGACAATGTGACCACTCCCGCCCCACTTCCGCGAGTTTTGTGACCACTCCCACCCCGCTCCCCTGCAGGAAAATGTCGCGGGATCCCAGTCCCGCCCCGCAGGAGTCCCGCAGGATTGTCCCACGGGACTCCCGCAGTCTGGCGCAGTACACTGGCTTATAGCATGTGTTGAAAGACCGAAGCTGGTGGGATTTCCCTGTTTAATAGCCACCAAGAGGGACGTGGCCACTATATCTTCGGCAGCCGATCATCACAATTCTTTGTCATGCTTCGTCTGTCTCGGCCATGTTCCGTCACCTCGGGCGTCACCTACAACGTCTCTGACGGCTTGTACGGCTCGGTGACTTTGGCATGCTTCGTCATCAGACTGTTACGTAATAAATGTTGATATGTTTTCGCCGATCTACCCCGAAATGACAAATTGGGCGTCATTGGGAAGATCTGGAGCTAGAATCGGCCATGTGAAATGGGGGGGGGGTTTAATAAACATTGTTTATTTTCGTTTTACAAAATTGGATGCACGAGATCCGTGTGCACTTTGCACGCGGGTTCACTATACTCCCTTCTAATATATATTCATAAATACACGGTAGGGGTTACGGTTACCACTCACCTTGAATTCGTCTCTTTCAGTAAAAGTAGTACAAAATCGGTGAGTGTTTATCGTGACAGGCGCCTAGATATATTAGCTATGACTGCCTCGATCGTCGTAGGTTTACAGGAATCTATTTTTTTTTTTACCATATATTCATATTAAAATATACGGTAGGGGTTACCACCTGAAACTCACCATGAATTCGTCTCTTTCAGTACAAGTAGTACATTTGAAATAAAATATTAATAAAATAAAGCGCACCACCAAATAGCTGCTACTAAAATAATCTCTTAAAATCGGTGAGTGTTTACAGGGGCCTATGACTGCCCCGGTCGTCGTAGGTTTACAGGAATCTATTTTTACCCTTCAGGCCTGCATATATATAATGGCACAATATATACTATCCCAGTGAGCGCTACACGTGTAGTATACCCGTGTAATACGTATAGTCCAATATATTTTCAATAATTTGAAATTTGAATAATAAGCCCGATATAGATAAGATCAGATAAGGATGCATGCTCAATAACCCACGCTGATTGGTCAATCAGCGTGCTCAATTATGCGATGGAATAAACACTCCAGAGCGCACGGAGACCACGACTACGGCGCTAGTCTAAACTCGTCACATTATTAATACAGCCGCTGACGTCGCAAGGCGTGTCCCGTGTAGCGGAGAGCAGAAGTTTAGACTAGCGCCGTAGTAGTGGTCTCCGCGCGTTTTTTTTGGCAAAATTGACTTTCAATGAGAACGTTATAATATGCTTTATTTTAAAATAAAATGGATTTTAGTCATGATAGAATGGTGATTGACCACTCGATTGTCGTGTCAATCGTGAAATTGAGCATGCTGACGTCTGATTTACTTTCGTGAGGGTAAATCAGACGTCAGCATGCTCAATTTCACGATTGACAGGACAATCGAGTGGTCAATTCCTACAATGCCTGCAGCCAACTAGATTGAGCTATTTTCCATATTTGTATATCGGATTGTGTTGAAACTTAAAATATATATTCTGTTCCATGGACTATTTTTGCTACCTAATGCCTATCATCTAATGTGGCCTAAATCATTCTTATATCGCATAAATACCTGTTGGTCCAATTCTTTTTATATTTTTAATTATTCTTTTTAGAAGTCTACATGTTTCGATACCAAACTATCCTTTTCAAAAAGGATCTTTTGTTCTTTTTCTTTTTTTTTGTAACTACTATTTTGAAAAGGATACGTTGGTATCGAAACATGTAAAAAGAATAAATAAGAATATAAAAAAATTGGACAAACAGGTATTTATACGATATAAGAATGATTTAGACCACATTAGATGATAGGGAGCAAAAAAGGGAACATTGGAGTATTGGAGTAGGATAAAAGGCGACCGTATGCTGCATACCGAATTTCAAGAATCTTATTAGAATATATAATAACTGGTAATTCTTCATGTCTCCTGTTCACTCGTACAGGCAAATATACCACTCGTGCATAGAGAATAGTTATCACTTCATCACTATAGCATACCATTAATATTACCCATATATATTGCTAGTTTGAACCGACGTGATACCAGAAATAAATTTAGTCATGTTGTCATTGATTTCCTGGAAAGGCAACATCGTTGTATGTTCAATTTTATGAAGTTATTATAAACATTCATTTGAGCTGTAGTGTATATCATATAAATCTATGTATAGTAGATTCATTTCAACAACTACAATAATCAGAAAGAGATAATTAGGCCCTACATCCAAAATATCAGCAGCTAAGGAACTTTAGACATTGTTAAGATAATTGATAAAGAAAATAGAGACACTCACAGAAAAATAGTTGAAGGCATACATATCTAGGTGAAGATGGGCAAGTCTCACCAGGACGGCCGTTTTTTGACCCTGCTTATCTGCCCATAATGAGGGAGGAGGCTGGGGAGAGCGGGGAGGAGACCACACCACCGGGAATCCCTAGATAGGAGACTTTGTTATAACAGCCTCGTTCCGTGAGTAAGGCTGCCGAAAATTTTGAAGTAATTATCTATTTCTAATCACTGTAGTTGCTGAAATGAATCTAGCTACTATAGATACTTTTATGAAGTTATTTTGAAAGGAGGTGCTGGTGTATACAATATAGATGTGTGCATTTATTAAATTTAATAACAATTATAACATACGAATAATAAGTCATTTGTTGTTTAAACACCATGTATGATAAATGAAATGCCACATTTGAGCTGAATACGCCGTACTTGTATACGGCTCATGCTCTGACGAGCTTGACAGAACTTCGTGGAGGGACCACACCACCGGGAATCCCTAGGTGGGAGCATGGTCTAGTAGAATAATTCTATTAAACCCTGGTGAGAGGCGGTTTGTTATAACAGCCTCGTTCCGTGAGCAAGGCAGCTGTTAGTGGCCGAAAATTTTGAAGTAATTATTTATTTCTAATTATTGTACTTGTTGAAATGAATCTACTATAGATTTTTATGACGTTATTTTTAAAGGAGGTGCTCTGGTACAAACAATCAAGTCAGATGCACGAAGGTGTGCTCTATGTGTTTGTGTGTGTTTGTGTGGAGGGGGGGTCGAGCACGAACATCTCTTGTGCCTGCTGCACCCATTGGGGTCAATCTTACAGTCTATGCGCAGTCTGTATCCTTGAAATGTACATATAACAGAAATAATTGAGTTTGTGCTAAATTTTAAAATTTTAGTAGTCTGTGGCCATAGATCTGGTAGTAACACGAGTGTGTTTGTGCGTCATGTGTCTTATAAAAAAAAAACATGTACACGAACTATTTCCACAAGTTCATTAAATATATCTAAATGGTTAATTTCAGTTATCAATTATAATTATCAGGAAGAATATTTACAGAAACGTAGTTAAACATGCTTTATTTGCCACATCACAAGGTAATCTGAAATTTACAAAGCAATTTTGAGTGAATCTTAAATAAATAACGTAATTGACAAGAATCATAAATATTTGAAGGATTTGATATACAGTGTATTTCAGGTAAGATAAATTCTATTACCATTACATTCAAAAATTTAATTGCAATACTGATTGTAAAGTAAAGGCACATAATGATAAAGTTTGTTATCCACATACGAATAAATACACTATACATTGTACTTTGCACAGATATATTAAATATCCAAATTGCCTTTTCTTCAAAAGTATGTTAAAATAACTCAGTAATTTTTTTAAACAGTCACAGACTTGATACCATTCTCTATGATTATGTAGTTTACATAGTTGTCCAAAAAATAGAAATAACAGGGAAACATGTTCTCATTTTTATTTCTTGAAATAAGAAAATACTGCTCCACATGATTCACAGCACGGTGCTATACAGGAATCTCCCAGAATCTTCAGAATCTTCTGGAAGATGGCACATTCAATGGTGAGATCTCTAATGCTTGGTGTGATGCACCAGATGTGTTGGAAGGCAACACAGGCAAAGTAGCAGCCCCAGCATGTGGCAATTGGAATTCCGCAGATGCTTGTAGCAATGATGTAGCACAAGATTTTCCACATGGTGAAACATTTAGCTGAGAACCGCCATATTGGATCTATAGAGTGGGTATGGTCAGGCTCTCCAAACACTTCTTCCCATGATAACTGAATAGCATTTGAAATAACGTTAGCAGTAGAATTAATAGACGTATGCATAAATAATATATACCACAATGCAGAGATTGAGAAAAAATCAGAAACCAATACAAAGGATGAAATAAAATCAAAATTATAAAGTTGTGCTTACCAGATGACAATGGATTGTGACAAAGCTAAAAAAATTCGAACAAATATCAAACAATAATACTACTGAGCAAAGAGGTATATTTGATTCAGTCACGTAAAGGCTTCGGACTGTATTATGTTTTTTTATCACCTTTTTTGATTGGGGATGGTGGGGGTGGGGGTGGGGGGGGGGATGTCTCAAAATATCATATAGATTTGAAAATACGGATAGACAAGACTTATCAGGATCATTGGCTAGTGCTTTCTGATCTGGGACTTGATAAAGCTTTTTCTTGTGGCAAGCGTAAATAAATTTTGCAATGTTTTCTTTCAATTATTATTTTGTTACCATTTTAAGCACATTTGAAAGCATTTTATATAGACTATGAAGGAAATGTAAATTCTAAATGATGATCCACAATTTTAAAGACCAACATGTTTTGATGATAATGTTTTCCACAATTTTTATTTTGGTAATTATAAATGATGAATGTTCATCCACATAATTATGGTAATCATATAGGATACTAAAAAGTTTTAAGAGGACCAGAACAGTTATACTGGGAAACAATCAATTTTCAATTATTTTAATGTTTAGGCCTATAACATTTTAAACAATTAAGAAAAGAATGTTTTGAAATGAATCTTTTCTCATCAATAGTTTTCCTAATAATACCACACATTTTGTAGACATCAACCTGTAGGTTCGAATAGATATTATTAGATAAGATTATTAAATATCACACAACATGGTGTAATTTGTAAAAATTAAAGCAATAAGAGCAATCGAAGTGTAGTGAAACACTATTTAAAACTAGATCAAAAGTGTTCAAAAAACACTGCGTCGCTAGAACGACGTTGACTTATGGGCAATTAAGATATATACTGAAATAATGTATACTTTACAATCAAGAAATTTATGAAATTGAGAAAACATCAGAATGAATCAGAATCAATATATCCAGCAAAAAGATATTTGTGTTGCCATACAATAGTAATGAATAACAAGATGATAATCAATATCAGTTTCAAATCCAATAATCAATTTTGAAGCTTGGTTGGAATATTGATTTTTTTTCTTGCTTGCTAAGTGCATTGAATTACATTTAAAATGTCATAAAAGCGCTTCTAGAAAGCAAAATTTAATTGGCAGAGCGCCCAAAATCGAATCACTTCGGTGTCGCCTCATACCTCATAGTCGTGTAAAGTTTGAACGAAATCGGTGCAACGGTTAAAGCTCTAGCTTGTCCGGAGACATACATACATACATACAAACAAACATAGTTAGTTAGTTAGTTAGTTAGTTAGTTACAAACAAACGAAACACAATGCTTGCTTCAGCAGCTGAGCTGAAGCGACGCAATAAAAAAAATCCTTGTCTGTTAGAAAAAGCTATATGTCTAATTTCTTAATATTTTATTCAGTTCAAAAGTAGATTTACTAACTAATTATAAAACATATTGTTCACTGTCATTCACTACTCTAGCAGTTTAATATCGTTCGGTAATATGCAATATATTACGTAATGCAACATGTATAATGTAATTATCTCTTTGTTTCTCTTTGTATGCTTTACATGTGTATCTATTTTTTGAAGAAAGCAAATACTGCTCCACATGATTCACAGCATGGCGCTATACAAGCACCTGCAATAATTTTCAGAATCTTCTGGAAGATGGCACATTCAATGGTGAGATCTCTAATGGTTGGTGTAATGCACCAGATGTGTTGGAATGCAACACAGGCAAAGTAGCAACCCCAGCATGTGGCAATTGGAATTCCGCAGATAGTTGTAGCAATAATGTAGCACAAAGCTTTCCACAAAGTGAAGCATTTTGCTGAATATTTCCACACACAGTCAATGGCATGGGTGTGATCTGGTTCTCCGAAGACTTCTTCCCATGATACCTATTGATTCAAAAATGTTTTTGTGCATAAGTAGTGAAAAAGGTGTCCACATGATATCAGCTAGTGCATGATGAGAAACTACTTGAAAATTGTCTTGTGCATGCTAAACAAAAGTTATAGTCATGTACATTACATCAAGAATGCGGAGAAATGTGATGAACAGATAACAAACATATAATAGCTATTATCTAATGTAGGTGAAAAGCAATATTGTAACTTACAAAACGATAGCGGTATTAATCACTATAGCCTCACCACAAGCAGTAAAACCTTGTCAACCTTTTCTTTCTAGTATTTGTCAAATGTTTAGTTTTCAGTTGGAGTAACTAACACTTGTGGCAGTTGATTTTCAGGGAAAGGGACCTGGTTTATTGTTTTAAAATTGTTTGCTATAAGAAATGTTCATGGATAATGTTAACCTAAATATATTGATGGTAAACCAAAGCAGCAAACTATTTCTTGATGAACGTTTGTAATTACAAAACTGTCTTTCTCATTGTCACCAAATTGCTGTCACCCCATTTGCTAATTAGTTACACTCTATGTGAAAATAACTTGAAGCTGCTCCACTAAGAGATCGTTCACAAATGACGGCACCTCATTTGTTGGCCATTTTACCCCCCCCCCCCTGTCAACTTTCGCCATCTTTGCAGCACCCCCCTCCTGGTAAGTGATGTCATCTTTGCCTCACTATCCACCCCCGCGACATGGTTTCGCATTGACATTTAACCTTGATTTAACCGTGCTGTTATATAAGTATATTCGAATATATATGTCCATAATTTAGACATAATTTTACTGTATGTGTATTTAGGATATAAAGCAAACATGACAATGTGATTTCAACTAATAGATATATCATAACTCACTTAACATGTCAGAAAGTAAGTTCAAATACTGTAAAATAACAAAAACTTTTTTTTTCAAAAGTGACATCACCCAAGTGCTAGAGCCCCCTCCCCTGTCAAATTTCGTCATCTTTCGCTACCCCCACCCCCTGCTGGGTGACGTCATTTGTGAATGATCCCTAAACCATGCCACCCATCCTGAATATGTAATAACTGGTTCCTAACAGACACATAATGTGTTGAAAAGGCTGATAAATACATACAAATATTTTTTAAATGAATTCTTCCGAATTTTTGTCTACAAAAATTACTTTTTAATTTGTACAAAGTGCAGTTTACATTTGGTGGTTTGTGACCTTTGTGGTCGTTAACCCTGTTATGTCGCATCTTTGATTTATTATTGTTTATCCGGTAGTTACTACGACTAAACGGTCGTCTGGGAATTCAATACGTTTCTATAAGATTCATCTAAATGCACATGTTCCGCAAATGTGCATGTTGTGTAAATTTGACCCAATTGTTGGGTTTTTTAGTCAAATCTTTTCCTTCCACTTCCCCACCTCCACCCTTAAAAAATTTTTTTGGTTGTGCTAAAGTTAGTACATTAAGTTTCCATACTTGCGTCTATGGTGTTAGTAATTATTTCTCCAAATTCTTAGTTTGCTTTGTTAGGTTTATAATCTTTGTAGTGTATGTATGTTTCTTTTTATTTTGATTGTTAGAGGAAGCTTAACTAAGTGTTTTGGTATGTGTAGTATCATATTTACTTATTTTACAATTGTATCACTAGTTGGGTGGGGCTCGATAATTTTATTCCTATATTTGTATCACTATTTTGATGTGGGTCGGTTTTAGACCCCCAACTTTCTCAAATAAACGTTGGCAGCAGCCTCCTTGTGCTGCTTGTCACCATTTTCACTTATTCAAGCGTTTATTTTCTCAAAACAAGCAAGACATAATTTCAACGTAGTATCAAATTACAAATATTTTTTAAATGAATTCTTGCAATTCTAAGTCTTTTGAGCAAAGAAACTTCATGTGTATATGCTTAAATTTTGATTGTCTAGTGACATTTATCTAGTGATATTTTCTCTGTGCTCTAATCTGTTTACATGCAAATTTTGTAAAGCATCTAATAATGTAGAAACCGTAGATAACCGTATACAGACTACAAACAATGAATAATATGCACTGTAATTTTACTTTTTATGTCAGTGAAATAAAAAAATAACAAAGTTAAAACGTTTATCAAAATAGTTTATTGTCATGAGTGTTCATTACAAAGCCGTTTCAATTTTGTGTTGTGGCACTATAAATACCTCTAAATAGAATCCAGATTGATAATCATCTTATAAACATACTGCTGATGCACTCGAGATGCTTAGAGTAATGTCACATGATTTAGTATTAGTCTAGATATGATTATTTCTTGAAGAAGGCAAACACTGCTCCGCATGATTCACAGCATGGCGCTATACAAGCACCTCCAACAATTTTCAGTATCTTCTGGAAGATGGCACATTCAATGGTGAGATCTCTAATGCTTGGTGTAATGCACCAGATGTGTTGGAAGGCAACACAGGCAAAGTAGCAACCCCAGCATGTGGCAATTGGAATTCCGCAGATAGTTGTAGCAATGATGTAGCACAAAGCTTTCCACAGAGTGAAGCATTTTGCTGAATATTTCCACACACAGTCAATGGCATGGGTGTGATCTGGTTCTCCGAAGACTTCTTCCCATGACACCTATTGATTCAAAAATGTTTTTGTGCATATAAAGTAGTGAAAAAGGTGTCCACGTGATATCAGCTAGTACATGATGAAAAACTACTTGGAAATTGTTTTGTACTTGTTAAACAAAAGTTATAGTCCTGAATTATGTACATGACATCAAGAGTGTGAAGAACTATGATGAACAGATAACACATTTAGTATTATATAGCTATTAGATAATTTAGAGGAAAAGCAATATTATAAATTACAAATATAGCGGTATTCATATAGCTTCACAATAAGCAGTAGAACCTTGTCAACCTTTTCTTTCTAGTATGTGATAAATTTAAAAGTCTATTTTTCATTTGGAGTAACTAACACGCGTGGTAGCTGGTTTTCAGGGAAAGGGACCTGGTTTATTGTTTTAAAGATGTTTGTTTTCTAAAAAAAAATGTGGATAATGAGTTTTGAAATGTAATGATTGTAAACCAAAGCAGCAAACGATTTCTTGAAGAACGTCTAAAAAACCTCTTTTTCATTGTGTCCAACTTGCTCTCATATCATTTTCTAAATAGTTATACTCTATGTGAAAGAACTCTAAGCTGCTCCATTAAACCATGCCACCCATCATTAACATGTAACAACTGATCCCTACCAGACACGTAATGTGTTGAATAGGCTGATTTAGAACATACAAATATTTTTCAAATTAATTCTCGGGATTCGAAGTCTTTTGAGCAAAGAAACTTCATATATATATATATAGTGTATGCCTAAATTTTGATTGTCTAGTGAGTTATATTTTCTCCGTCCTCTGATCTGTTTACATGCGAATTTCGTAAAGCATTTAAGAGTGTAGAAACCGTATATAACTAACTGTATTAATATTTTGCATGTGTACAGACTACAAACAATGACTAATAATCAAGCACTGTGATTTTACTTTTCATGTCGGAGAAGTAAAAAATAACTAACTTGAAATGTTTATCAAAATAGTTTATTGTTTGCTTGAGTATTCCTTACAAAAACATCACAATTTTGTTTTGTGGCACTATAGATACCACTAAATAAAATCCAGATTGGTAATCATCTATGAACATCTCGCTGATGCAGTGAAGATGCTTAGAGTAATGTCACATGATTTGGTATTAGTCCAGATATGATTATTTCTTGAAGAAGGCAAACACTGCTCCGCATGATTCACAGCAGGGAGCTACACAGGAATCTCCCATGATTTTCAGAATCTTCTGGAAGATGGCACATTCAATGGTGAGATCTCTAATGCTTGGTGTGATGCACCAGATGTGCTGGAAGGCAACACAGGCAAAGTAGCAGCCCCAGCATGTGGCAACTGGAATACCACAGATAGTTGTAGCAATGATGTAGCACAAAGCTTTCCACAGAGTGAAGCATTTTGCCGAATATTTCCACACACAGTCAATAGAATGGGTGTGATCTGGTTCTCCGAAGACTTCTTCCCATGATACCTGTAAATTACAATATTTTTACCCATTGAGATTAACAAAGAATAGTGTTCAACCTCTCAACAGAGGTATTCACTGGTTGACACACACTTTTTGAAAGATTTTTGAAGATTACATACATGTTTGCAAATACATGCAGTAAGTGTTAATAAAGACGAAGATTCTTCTCTATTTAGTTATCTACCAAGCAAAGCTACAGTGGAGAAGCAAAATCAAATACTGGAAATTTATCAGATGTGTCTAAAACAATTCAACACAATCTATTTAATCAAGTTTATACTTACTGGATTCATAATTATATTCAACACTATTCTGTACTCAGAAACTTACATTTTTTAAGCCATTTTTCAAAACAGTGTGAGGTCTAAGAAACCCCTAACATATTTCAGTTAAATAATCAATTTGCTGATTAAACAATGGATTGCATGCTCATGTTTTAGGGTAAGAACAATGAAAAGAAGGTAAACAAATGGCTTGCAATGTATTTCATTGCACACGCATTTGCAAATTCATCAAAGGTTACTGTTTATGCAACCAACACCATCCTATTATTGAATACAATATCAAATAAGCTCGGGACACCTGGGTAGTAGTGACACCTCACAATTAAGGGCACATTTTCATAATTGAATTCACTAAGTACATGTATTCTTACCAAAATGTTTGATTAACGAGGACACCACCCAAATGTGGACATATTTTGTACTGTCAATAGTCTCCGAATTGAGAGGTTTTACTGTACTGTATTTACATATTATTCTACTCTGTGCATAATAAGTTAGGAATATGCACATCACAATTTCAGTGCCCAGCAAAAAATGCATTAGAATACTTTCATAATATTCTCATTAATGTAGTGATGATGTCCACATTGTTGTACTATTATCGCTGATTTAGTTATTTTTTGAAGAAGGCAAACACTGCTCCGCATGATTCACAGCATGGAGCTATACAGGCATCTGACATGATTTTCAGAATCTTCTGGAAGATGGCACATTCAATGGTGAGATCTCTAATGCTTGGTGTAATGCACCAGATGTGTTGGAATGCAACACAGGCAAAGTAGCAGCCCCAGCATGTGGCAACTGGAATACCACAGATAGCTGTAGAGATGATGTAGCACAAAGCTTTCCACAAAGTGAAGCATTTTGCTGAATATTTCCAGATAGGGTCAATAGAATGGGTGTGATCTGGTTCTCCGAAGACTTCTTCCCATGATACCTGTAGATTTAAATTATTTTGATATTCAGACAAAACTATCAGGTATGTATGATTTAGAAGATGTGTTATTTAGTGTATTTTTTACCTAAAAAGTAACAAATATATGCATTTTTTTTAAAAGATGGTAAAATGTTTAATGTGCTTGTGCATGTTAAGATTGAAGAAACGGTAACTGCATATACATATATATGTAAAAATGTGTAGAACGCCACACTTGTCGAATAGAAATAATTATACATGTCAAAAATAATTAATGAAACTGTGACTCGATATCTTGTATTAGAAAATTGTAATATACATACCAGATGTTATATTGTGGTCACAAACACTGTTAGAGGACACGTGGTGATGAATATAAAACATTGTTAACTTGAAAGTTGATTACTTTTTTGTATCTATCAATGGACTGTTTACCACCTCGACTAAAATTCGCTTGTTACATTTCTGGTATTTGCTATAAATATTTATATGCCCAACTTAAAAAAGAAACCCCACCACCTTCACTGAATGAAAGGTGTTCCGTTTCTACATTTTTGTAGGCAAAACTAAAACAGCAATTTTATCTAACGCTAGATATATTGATAAATTAATTTGATTTTCAATAGCTTTAAAAAGTCTCTTGTATGGAACCGTTTAGAATTTGTTAATACTTTGGAAAGAATCTTATAAAGATATTGAAGATTATTCCCGATTTTTTTAAGGCAATAAATATTGCTCCACATGATTCACAGCATGGAGCTATGCATGGATCTGTACAAGATTTTAGCCTCCTCTGGAAGATAGAACATTCAATGGTGAGATCTCCAATGCTTGGTGTGATGCACCAGATGTGTTGGAAGCCAACAAGCAGAGTAGCAGCCCCAGCATCTGGCAATTGGAATACCACAGATAGCTGTAGCGATAATTTAGCACAAAGTTTTCCAGAGAGGTTAGCATTTTACTGAATATTTCCACAGAAAGTCAATGGAATGGGTGTGATCTGGTTCTCCGAAGACTTCTTCACATTCCCATAACAACTCTAGATTTAATGTATTTCGGTCTTTATAAAAGCTATCAGATACATTCATTTTTATAGAAAAAATGTTATAATTACGCCAGGCAACAAAAAGAAAGCTTGACGGTTATTTACATTGGCGTGGATACTCTGTTCCAGAGAGTAAACATCAAAACTTGTGTCAGTTGACCCTCAGTACTCTCTCAAAGCCATACCACACACGTATAAAGCTAGCCAAAAGTAGCCAAAGCTTGCTAAAACATTATTGATATCTTGTACTGCATTCCCAGGACTGCATTTATTTGCGACCAACTGACCGTGGGCGAAAATGGTAGCATACCACCATGTTAGATCGTACAATCTAACCTCTGTAAATTGTAACCGGTTACAATATACGTTGAATTAAAACCCTCCTACTTTGTGTTCATCATCACAGGCCTATGGTGCACCTAGAGAGCTTTACAACGACACCGCAATAGTCTCAATGTCACTACCCTAAACCGATCCAGGCCTTGTCAAAGTTGTACCTAGGCTCGGGTGCAGTCTTGTAACGAGCCGACAAATGGACGGGCACAGCAAACGTGAACTCAGCCGCATTATTTCTCTGCCACTTGTCAATGAATCTAGGAGTATCATAGGCAGATCCAGGTTTTTGAGAAAGGGGGGGGGGGCGCACTTAAGGAAAGAGGGGGGGGGCAGATAAGGGATTTCATGAAAAACCCTATGAAAATGAAGTATTTTGGTGGGAAAAGGGGGGCGCGCGCCCCTGGCGCTGCCTGGAGCTGCCTGTGAGTATGCTACATGAAACAGCATCTACTCTAAAGAGTATCAATAAGAATGAATCATATGTAATGTAAACGAAGAGATTGAATGGCTTCCATCTCGCATGTCTTCACACAATCCAAAAAATCAAAGGACAAGCCAAAGGTCAGCAACATTGTTTTGTTTAAAATAAGCATCTATACGGGTACATTCCCTGTTAAGTATTCATCTATACAGGTGCTTTCCCTGGCTGAACCCTTCTAGCAGGTTATCTGCATTACGGGGAGCTAGCAGAACGCTTTTGCCCGACTTCACGGTCGAGACTCTGCTTTACTTAGAGGATACCTGGAATAGATGAAGAATGAAGATTGCAAGCACCGAGACTGGTCGCAATATCGGCAAGACATAGGAAAATACAGACCCGATAGGAAACTGGCTGTCTGGAGGAATCGCACTTGCTGAAAAGAAAATGGACCACAACAATAAAAAATAAGACAGGTAAAGGGGGAAGAAGCGGGAAAAGTAACAACCTTGAGCATTCGCATATACACGCAATAAGCAGTAATGGATTTTATTCACACGTGGACAGGAGGAAAATCATGCATACTATCGTTTTATGTATCATGGGAAAATGACTTAGTGAACCGGCCGTAGTAGATATTTCGTGATAACAATCACTAATACAACTGCATGGCTTGCTAATAGCAGATGGAATAGATTTTTAAATGTAAGATATGATGGTAAAATTATAAATATATCTATATTGCACAATATTTGCACGTCTATTTATAGACTCTATAAAAAGGACAGAAGGAACTAAATTGTATGAGTCACAAACGTTATGATTCAATCACCGGTAGTTTTTTTTCTATGTACTTTATCTTATACAATTATATAGCCTACAAAACAAACAATTCGTGCGTAGTTGTATTATCTTTTGTGTGTGCGTGTGTGCATTATGAATGTTGAGGGTAACTGTGCATACACTTAGTTGGCGGTGTATGCCAATGACCTGGTGTGAATGTTAAGTCGCTTTAGCGCAATAACAGTGAATTACGATTGTAAATAACAATCCAATTTACATTTCCATTGTAAAGACAAACGAATTGAACTTCTATTGATATTGGTTAGACAAAAATGCAATGTTAGAAATACAACTTAAATGAAGGCGTGCAATAAAATTAACAGAAAACTAAAGCTGTACATGATAATTAGTATATAGTGTGAATAATGCAAACACAAACACTACGTAGAAATAAAAGCAGAAGTTTAGTATATGCAATTCAAAAGACAGCAACACATTTATCATAATTTTAATTTACTACTGCAATTTAATCATTCAAAAATTTCAGATTTCCGTAGAGGAAAATTAAGAAATTTGATTTTAATCTAGATATGATATCCTTCATTATTCTGCATTAACGTATCTATTAACAATACAGCAGAGTTATCAATTTAAGAAATATATGTATATAGTTTACCAAATACATGTACATAGAGCTATATTGCTAATACATGAAAAGTTATTCTGATTACAACATGATGAGGCAAGAAACGTAGTACGCGCTTAAATTAATATGCATTTTTCTTAAAAATTGACATCAATTAACAAGTTCACACAGGGTAATGCTTTAAAGTCAGCCCAATAATACATATTCCAGGAATTCTTGCAATTCAAGCGTGAACTGGTGGATCAATTTTGAACATGAACCAGTTGTTTAGTCTAGTTGTCAAGGAACAGCAAGTGCAATATCATATACTTCACAAACGCGACTATGTCACCCGTGAATCGTGTAATATAGTCTGGATCAATGAATTCTGCACATAAAGGCTATGTTTATCGTCTAGTTTTACCATAGCTACTGTCAAGATTGACACAGAGTCAACATATCTATTTGCAGTATATATGGGAAGAAAGGTTAGACTAGTTGATATTTGGATTCTCCGGATCTCTATGATCTTTCTCTCTCTCTTAAAAAAAAAATAAATGAATTGACGTTAGGATTGTTTGTGTTGGATCCATTATATTTTCGCGCACACATGATTATGGCCCACTTGTTTATAACATGACATGACTTGTGTCTTGTGCAAGTTTACTGCTAAGGCAGGTCTGTTGTGGTTCACAATCTCGATTTTCATCCAATACGAGTTCAACACCCCATCACCCACCCACCCTCGATTAACTTGATCGCTCACCATACAGAGATTATACAATTATGGGCGTATTTAATACATGCTCATTTATTTAAACACGTACATACGTATATCCATATGCTACCCAGTAACCTTTGAAAGGGCTAGGGTTTGTTGGACATTCGCCAAAGCGATGTGTATGAGTAGGCAAGGATACACTAATTATTTACTTGGCAACATAGGTCACGTGATCTATACTCAAATCAAGCATTTGACGAGCGTGTTCAATCTTTATTTTTTAAATTCAATATTAAACCGGGTGCTCTTTGTACAATTGGGCCCTTTATTATACCACTGAGTAGTGATTTTTTTGTAAGACTCACGAAATTTCTGGGGAAAAGATAGGCCAACCCACATCTGCTGTATTTTGTTGTTGTTGTTTTTTTAAGTCTATTGCATCGTTTCAATGGTATCTTATTTTATTCTACACTTGTTGTACGCGAGTCTACGATATAAATCGAATGGATCTATCGAATAAAATACAGTGACAACTTCTACTGCGACTTCAGACAGATATCACTCAACTCAATGTAACAGAACTTTATATGTGTCTTCACGTCTCAAGTGCAATTAAAACACAATCTGATACATTTCTATAACACCCAGGGGATGGTAAATCATCTTCACCACCAGGGCCTATGCTCATTAGTGAACGCGTAGATTAGTAAATTGGCACCATGCAGCAGATAACCTAGCTGGCAATGACTCCTAAAGTCAATCAATTTACTAAAGACATAGATAGCGGTTCGTCCGCGCATCGTTTTAATAGTTTGTCAGCTGTTTGCTTGTCATCATTATTGTCTTACGACTGTGGTGTCGTGAGTCCCACCAGGGTCACTTGATGTATTCAAACTGGATGCTTGGTATTGCATTCAGCTATGTCTATCGCGACAGGTCCTTTTAGAGTCTTGTTAGCAACTTACTATGTGTGAGAACGGGCTAGAAATCGACTTACCAATGCTTTTAAACACTTCCATTCAATTCATTGTTTAATACTGCTGTTCAGTGGGAGCATCAGCAAGGTTCAGATTTACCAGATTATGTTGAATCCACATGACATTGTACTCATTGTCTCAAGAAAGACTTGTTTTGAAAAGGTACAAAACTCCATTCCCCGTGTACGTGTCATCCACCGCACAGTAATCATCCAAGGATGAAGTTTCGTGATGGTAAAACTGGGGATATAGTAGAAAGTTATATCATGAATTAGATAGAAACCAATACAACTTGACATACCATGCAAGAGGATTTCCGTTCATGCACTTGGTGAAATTAGGGAATTATGTGATGTAGAGCACATGCCTTTTATCTTACACCATTCTATGTATATGTCACTAGAACTTTTAATTGTGCATCTTGCTCCCCATACACACTAGGCAATCAGAATAACCACGCCTACCTTTCATTTATGAGCGCATTATAATACCGAGCTGTTGGAGAGAGACACCAACTTTATGAAGAGTAGGAAAAGACACTACCACAGGAAATTTTTACCAAACTCCCACCCCCGAACACGTACACATAGCTAAAAAATGGTAATCGGTGTGTGTGTGAACATGCGAGTAGAGGACATTAAACCGTGAACAGTGTAGGCCCATATTCACCCAACCACAGCAATGCGGTCATGTACGCATATGGACGATCGATATTTCCTTGGCAGTGTTGCTATGATGAGTGAAAACTCAACCCAACAGAGACCAGAATCGTAGCATTAGTGTGGACACCAGTCAGCACTCTCCATATGTTTCCCAAATGTCTTTAGAAATATCCTGATCACGAGAAAAGTGGTTGCCTGCATCCTAATGCTTATCCATTGTATTCCAGTGCTCCAGTGTGCATGAGAGATAATCTCTGTTTTCTTAACTCATTCATTAGATATTTTAATTACCTGCACTTAGTTCAATTGTGTCGTAAACGTTGACAGGTGATATACGTATACGTATACATTACTGAGGGCACCTCATTTAGAAATAAATATATAGTTCTTTTCACTGTTTTTTTTTTTTTTTAGATATATACAGATGAACGCATCTGCGATTGAATTATAATGATCAAGCTCCAGCACCCTATCAATAGGATGCCATTAGATCTCACAATACGATTTTTGTACATTCCCACAATCCCATACTAGCCAAATCATAATCATGTGTACGTAAGATACAAACACTTCATCCATAAAACCCATACTATTTCTTGCCTCAACATTAGAAAAAATAATACAATAAAACACACATTGGCCTACCTTCAAATGGTCGTTCAGGTTATTGGGATCTCTGTTTCCAAGATCTGCCTCGATACCCCATGCCTCTTTTATGCTCATGATTGCTGGGTATTACTGTGGTTTCAACCGAAAAAAGAAAGCTGGCTTGTGATCGAGCCTTTTAGGAGCTTCTAAGCCTGTGTTGTGTGAGTGCGACTCCATCGTGACGTCCCAAAGCTTTTATACGTGTTTTCCCACGCGCTTCATGTAACTACGGGAGACATCGGTATCCTTGATCAAGAAATCGCGCTACCGTGAACACGGTGTAAAACGGACGACTCCGTCACACTCGTTGGATCCGGGATTTCAAAAGCGCTGTGTGAGTATTGGGCATAGAGTTTTATTTACCCCTGTACACGGTATATTGAGTGCATCGTGCCTTGGCTACACTGGTATACAAAAGCACGTGGTGGTGTTGTGGTCCTTGTCTGCTCATAGCTCCATGGCAGAGAAAGTAAATGTCTGCCCTGGCAAGCGCGAATGTTTGTAGATCCGGCAAAGAGTCAATACATTGAGTCCTACCTCTAACAATTGTCACCCAGATAGGGTGAGCTATGTTTAGGCCTGTTTTGGATATGTCCCCTTTCAATATGTTAGTCTTAGTTACGCGGCATACATGTTTGCGATTGAAAAGTGCGGCCTTGTATTGGCCCGATCTTCTTATTTGGGAAGACTAAGTATGCATAGGTGTTTGACATGCACATGTCCCCAGTTCGAAAGGTAGGCCTATATCTAGGAGTTCCGAGAAAGAACAAGAACATGTAAGGACTGATAATTGCAGATAATACTTATCAAGTGATTAAGGTATATATACACGTTTGAGTCAGTTACCAACACAGCTCTAACTTTGTAATTAAATATTTCTATCGGAATTCATTCTGTGTGAAACTTCGGTTCTGTGGTCGTGTATACACCTACGCTAGGGGTCCAATACACACGTTATTTTTTTACTTCCTGTCTCTTTATTACATTTATTCATAAAAGGTTCCTATGAGCGTTAAAGACGAGTTCGCTCAACAGCCATTCCTTCACTCACCACGAAGGTGAAGCAATTAATTAACGTTCACCCCAGCCCTCCCAAAACCCCGAGGATTTTAGTACATGTATCACCGAAACCAATCACTTTGCTACAAATTTAGGCGGTCTACCTTTTCAAAAACAAAACAATTCTCAACCATTTAAGCAAAATTTTAGAGCCAGTGTTTGTGGTTATATATCTGACTCCATACGTGCAGTAATGGAATTTGGCTAATTACGCAGGTGTTCTATCGTGCAACCACAATGTTTAGCGACAAGTAGAGGAGAAGTTGCGAACAAACCCGCTGATGTGTGCGTTACGTGACAATATCTGTGCATACATTATGCGGGGAAACAAACACATTGTCTCCCAGATTGTTTGCTGGCAATTAATGCTTGTTTGCTACTTCCCTGTTAAGTTACATTGCGCCATTGTTACCTATGTGCCCTAGCCCTGGTCTCCGCATGCAGTATGTAAGCATCGAAGATGAATGTATGGAATAGAATCACTGTATAAAAGACCACCAAGAGTACTGGCATCCAACGGTCTCTTTTGTTATGAAGGTTAGCCTGTTATTTTTAATGTGAAGTCTTTGGCAAAGATGAGGTATGTTTATTGTTAAAGTACTCTATATTGGATATTCCCCTGTATACATGTCTCTTGTTTTGTCTTCCATGCATAGCACGTGCATGTGTCACATTTATGATTATCTATGATGAATACTAGACAACGTGACAATTTATTAGCAATGACCACAATTCCAAGAGTGTTATCAGGATGTTAGATTCGAGCATTATAAACAGTCACGCACGAGTAAGAGGAATATTAGTGGAAGTGTGTTGATGATATGGTGTAGGCGGCAAAACTTAAAACGTGCAAACGTGCATAGCGGGTCCATAGAGGTGAGACCGGTTTGATTTCCGGGGGCCATGGCCATCGATGGCTCGCCTGGTCACCCTTATTTCGGCATATTCGTGGACCCCCGCCCATCTCTTGCTCCACATAGAGCAAACCGGTACATTGCCAAACATGTAAAGCTATATATAGCGATCCACTTATCACACATGCGCAATATTAGATAGGAAGTCTATCAACGGCCATGAATTCCAGTTTAATAGGCCTATCCCCCACATTAAACGATTATATGGCGTCGGCGCCAATGGATCAGTGTAATAGTTACGTTAAGGCCATATCAATAAAAATACCACATTAAGAATATATAAAAAAAATGCATTTCAAGTTCCGAAAGCAACATAAAGAGACCATTTAAAACCTTGTTAAATAGACTGCCTCTCTATAACGACCATTTGACTGCAGCTCCTCTGGTTTTCTTAGTTGATAAGTTCTACTGTACACCATAATTTGATGCTATCTGATTAAGTGTAAAATTCATTGATGGCATTCTTTAGGTTCTATAAAGAAACTGGAGCAATTGTACCATACCTGATAAAATGTTGATAAGATTGAGGGAGAAAACAAAGAAGATTTTAGAAATAAATATGTTGTATGACTCTGTTTGCTGTGGCAACTGCGTTTTGGGACAAACATCCAGTTCATTAAGTCCTTTGAGTTAGAAGAATAATGAGATTAGTGATCAAACTGACGTGATATAAATTGTTCACATATATAAATGATCAAAAGCTATACTGGTATATATGTGTTATTTGAGCAGGCTGAAAATAACTTAGAATAAAAAAAACTTCAATGCAATTTAGCATTCACCCCCTCTCCCCTCTCAATTGCTAGATGCGGGGGCCCACGAATAACTGTTCAGCAGTTTGCGTGGTGGTTGAGGTGGAAAATGGCTGGTTGTGGTGTCCATTGGCTACCTAGGTTCAACGCTCTTTAGCATTGAATTAACCAAATTACTCCACATTTTTATTTTATGGATCTAAATGTCGGAGCCATTGAATTAAAAGAGACCATATCCCAGAATTAGTGGTGCATAAGATCATTACAAAAAGTCGATCCTTGTATATCTTTATGGGTGGAATGCAAACAAAACGCCTCCTTTGAAACTCTTGGATACGGTAAATATACCAACATTGTTTATTAAGTCCAGTATTAAAATGAACTAGTGTGAACACGTTAGTTTATTTCTAAATGTGTTCAAAGTTTGGAATATATATCATTGCAATAGAGTAAATGGGTGTCACAATTATTGTAGTGTACACATTTGAAACCATCTGATACCCACTCATAACAGCAGACAGAAAAATATCATAAAACATTTGAGTAATATAATTTTCTATGAATTTCTTTCTCAGAAGTAAGCCCCCCCCCCAAACCCTTGCAGCCAGTCTCCCCAATTAATGATTTGGTAAATAAAGTTCTGTATCAATTATGAACACAGTGAGAGCTATGGTAAGTGTGTGAACTGTGTACACGTACATTGAAAGTATATCTCACTGTGTTCACAATAATTCACAATCATTAGTACTATCATTGCCAATATCAATTTGTCAATCTCGTTTCCCCTGATCCATGCCAATGTGTGCATTTGCTCACTTGATCCTGATTGCAGCTCTTTTGATAATTACGTTAAACCGTTTTAACAGTTTAAAGAAATAAAACGCTATGCATATTCAGACTGACAGTTTAATATTTGTGTTTATCAATATAGCTCATTACAAAGATGCTTTCCTACTGTCATTGGTTTTTGTGATTGGGTGCTATAGATATTGAACACCTGTTTATTAATATAATGCACTTTCGCGGCGTGTATTTTAATTGACAGCAGTGTCAAGACCGTGTTAAACATACTATTGTGTGGAACTAATGTAGAATACATTATTTTGACAACTATTTCACAAAATGTCCCGTTGTTAATTGCCCAACAAAATATAATGCGCATGTGACTTTTCTGTGTGGAACTGATCTGTAATTTTACTACGTTTTTAATGTCTGATTGATCTCATGTTAAGCCTGTCTTTCTAGCATTGTATTAAGTGTGCTTCTGGCCACTGTATAGCAGTAAACATGGTCGTGCTTAAAAGGAAATGAAGGTTCAACCCGGGTCCATCTTCGTGGACGAGACAATGTCCCCACAGATGCACGCGCGCGTGCACGTAAACACACCTTGGGGACACAGTACAGTATATATAGTCTATGCAATTCTTGTCCTGTGGTTCAACAACAATGTGCATTGTTATTTGGTTCTATAAGGCAGCTTTGGAAACGTTCAAACCGGTCATGATCTTACACTACGATGTCGGACTGCACGTACCGGAACTGAGATGTGCAAACGGCAAACCCGACTTGGTACGACACCCTGATGAATTACGCTGGATTTTTACCACATCCCGACTCGTATGTCACGACTGACTCACCAACAATAATTGAAGGATAAGAATTCTACTGTACATACATATTGTCTGGTGCATGTTTTCGAGGTAGCCAAAAAAATTCTGCTGTAAAACGAATGCAAGGGGTGGTAGTTGGGTGGTAGGTGGGGTAGGGGTTCCAGCCCAATAACCATACTGTCCAAAATATATATATATATATATATGCATATAAAACGAATGCATAGGGGTGGTAGTTGGCTTGTGGTATATATATATAAGCCATAATTGAAGCATGTACATACATAAGCTAATATATATATATATATATATATATATATAAGCTATATATATATATATATGGTAAAATATATATAAATATATATATATAGTGATAAAATCTAAGAAAAATATTCCATATTGGTGTACAATGTTTATTCATATCATACATTGACAGACATTCTGGTTTGAATATAGTTTTTACATATGGTATATTCACCCCCTCGTTCATATACAATACAGAAAGATTACAAATATAAATGATACCGTTTCTTAAACTGTAAGCATACAAATAATACTGAAGCACTCACAGACACACACGGACTAATATAATTGATAAAATCATATTGAATTGAAATGACTTATTTACTGCATTAGAGAACTTTCATTTATTGCTATTAGACGCCGCTTAAAATGACTTCATAACAACCACCTGTCTCAAAGGATTAGTGGGTGTGGGTACATCATTAGTACCTTATCTTTAAGTAATAAAGCCAGGACTTCCATTAATTGTAATGCCATAGAAGTCCTGATACAGGATTATATGCATATGAACGGTTCATATGTATCAAAACAGTCAACATTTATAGCTTTTTTCTAGAAAATACTTTTCTAAGTTCACAGTGAGTTTTATAAAAAAAAGCCCGTCCATGATGTCGCAGTGGAGGCAACATTCACGTAAAGCTTTCATACACTGTTCAAGAATAACATTTTGTCCTACATTTTAAAATCTAGAGAGTTCTTAAAATAGGAATATAGTTACTACAATTATCATATCATATTCAAGTCAAGTGCTGCTTAAAAGATGGCGAATACTGTATCCTGCCCCGTCCAATTAAAAATCATAGTCGAAGATTTAGCGATTTCCTAAGGGATCTACCACATAGTATGCTAAAGATATCTCAACAAAATCATAATGGTTCAATAAATCAAACAACGTACTTTTATCTCACCATTCAATCCAATTGCATCATAATCCAAATATGATTAAAGACAATGTATGATGGTAATTATTTGATTGGAACACTTTGAAATTTATATTTTATACAAAGCAGCATAAATTTAAGGCATCAACCATTTGATCTCGGGGGGGGCAGCTATTTTCACCATATCTTCAATTTATTTTTTTTTCATGAAATTTTACTTAGATTACTGAACCTCAATTAAAAGGCCAAATGAAACCTTATTATTTTTTTCACCAATTTTCAGCCGTGCGTTATTTTTTTCAATATTTTTGCTGCCCCCCGAGATCAAATGGTCGATGCCTAACGTGAAATACAATCATGCGTTTACACAAATTTGAAGATGATGCTATTATATTATGTGTGTAAATTAAAATATGGGCAACCGCACAAATAATAAAGCAAACGTGTGATGTGATGAGTGTAACGTTTGATTATGTATATGCATTCGTTATCTGCAACTTTCCTACTCTATGTGAAGTAAAGTGTAAGATGAAATTTGAACATTGACATAGTTACCATATTACTGGTTGAAGTTAACATGATGTAAATGACAACAAATGTTGATGCATTTTTGAATATCAAGGAACGGTTTCAAAATTGATGTCGTCAGCACGTATATTGTAGACTTTACTTTTACTATAGAATTTTGTCAACATGTAATAAGAGAATATAAAACATACACAAGACCAACACAGTAGAGTTTTGTTCGCCATCTTTGAAATGTTATATACTATATGACATATATGTAAATATCAAATCTACTTGTTACACATCATAATATTCAATTTCGAATTAAAAATAAAAACCTCGTCATTTTGGCTCTTATCCACAATACTACCATTTCATATAAAATGGTTGTCTCTAAAACTCACAAATATACTAGTAAGCAAGTTCTTCACGAACACTTCTCTCATTTGGGCAAAACTACGTTGACTTCATTTTCGGCATATTTTCCTCTCCAACCATACGTTACAAACCCAAGCACAAAATTCCACAATATGAATAGAATTATTGAAAACACGCTTAACTAATATCAGGAATCTAATACCAATACTGATTGTTTAACCCAAAAGTTCTAAACAAATTGCACTATACAAACTCAAGGATATCTTTAAAATTTAGTGACCGTCCTAAATGATCTATTGCAATATACATGATGACCTAAGATGAACATCAGGCATTCACTTTTAGGTGTGTCTTTGTACATAATGTGACGTCAGTTATGAGAGACAAAAATTACACGGGCGCAATATACAAGCTACATATAAATGTACATTGTCCATACATTTACACACACATATATACTTACAAGTACAGCACGTAATACTAAACAATAGCAATTTGCTGTGAACATATATTCACACGGTGCTTTATGAATACTATCAATCTCACCTAATGCATCCCCAGATAGCACAGTTTGTTTGCTCCAACGTTGGTGGTGAAACGTTAGCCCAACCAAATTGTTTACCAGGGATGTTGACTATATATACTTTTAAAAACAAAACATTCCTGATCAGTGCAGGTACAAGTGTTATGATCTGGTTCCGTACAGTTCAACTTTAAAAAATGTCAGCAATACCATTTGAAGATAAAAACAACTGGCAGTTGTTTAACACTACACATAGATATATATCAATATCTAGGCTATATATCCGCCTTCATATGCATACATTTAATTTACATTGTACATTCAAATTTCGCATTACAGAATCATGGCACAACACTAGGCTCATAAGTAGGTACACTCACCCACCTTCATTCAAGGAAGTGGCTTCCTAGCCAATTCCTTCAATCAATGTTCTGTTTGATTATTCTCAGAATCTTCATACCATACACTCAACTCAAACATAAGACTATATTATGAAGTATTTATGGTACCGTATTTTGAAGTATCTAAAACCTAAATAAACACACAAAACTCAATAAGTAGTCATGATTGAATGCAGTGAACACAACGTTTATTTCAGTCGCAAGTACATCAATTTGGTTACCAAATCACAAATATTATCTACCTTCATCTTAAAATGCCAGTTTAATAATTTGTTAAATATTGATTTGACATCAACATAGTATTTATAATTGTCTATGGGGCACCAGTTACTACTCGTTGATGCTTACTACAGCATGATTTTGGAAGACCCCCTCACAAAGTAATGTTTATAACGTGACACAAGCAGAGGGATACCCTGTTCGTGAAAATAGTCACTGGGTGTAATGTTATCTTCATATACATGTATTTATATCAGATGAAAAAGTATGGCGAGCATCAATGGTCTGTCAGGCTGAAAATGTTTGAAGCATAGCACTTGCTGTGCCATTATATACATTTTAACCAACAACTACAATTATCAGCCCAGTTTTCTTTCCATTGCAGCCTTAAAATAATTTAAACCATAAGTTTCTGTCACAAAATTGTGAGAAAATATCTAACTTGTAAATGTGCAATTGGTTGTCCTTCATACTAGCTCAATTTTCGTGAATGCGGGAACATAGGTAGCCATTTCACCAATACTATGTTTCTATGGCTTCTACAAACAATATCATCCATATTTGTCAATACCATGGCGGCCATTTTGAAAAATGCTAATAAAAATTGTTCCCCAGGGTAAATATTTGGGCATCCGATGGAATTGAGCTCTATAGACACCATGGATGCCAGTTCACTCAAAAAACATTTATGTAGTCCAAATTTCCGGGTTCGCTATTGGCAAGCAGACTAATGTATTTAGTTCAACACACGCAGTCATGAATGGATTCATTGTCAATATATAGGCAATAGGTCCACAACTACTAATGAGATTTATAACATTAAGACTTACGATAGGTCTCAAAAGAAAAGTTTTTTTTTTTTACAATAAGCGCAAATTTCAGATTATGAATAATAATAAAATTTAGCATTTCATACTTACCTAAAAAGGCAATACAGCAATTAAAGAGACGAAAATTATTGATGTCTAGTGATCAAGAAATGAAAGTGCGTAATTAATTTCCATGGTACCAACACGGGGTTTTCCTTTATCGTACATACTTTAATGGTAGTTGGTAATAGATGATATATTATCTGCTATCAAAATGATATTTATGGTATCTACGAGTATACATGAGCTTTATAATCGGCAGCTATCCAACACAGAGCAATAGTTTTTCATGATTATGTATAGGTTAAGGACCATTATGTCACAGTATTTCAATTTTAAACTATTCCAACATGACCATTTATTGTTCCAAATAGTCACTTTCTGCAAATTACCCACACACTGCGCAATCCACTCTGTAGTATTTCCCACTGAACACACAACCAAATAGTGAAGTTCCCTATAAAGAGGCAAGACTGTCTTTGTCGGGCTCAGTCTCAGTTTCTGTAGTACAGCCACCACCTCTCAAAGGGGTGTCCGGGCCACCAAGTCTGTACGTCTCTCCTGGACCTGCAATATACGGCATACATGTTTGATACTAAACTGTAGATGGCTTTAATTGCATAATATCCATACCATGACCTTCATCATCACAATCATAACATACACATGCATGCAAGTTATCCTCGGCACACAGACCTACCCACCGGAAGATACAGTGGACGAGTGACGTCGTCGCGTATTTTGTAGCGGGTTACATTATAAGGTCGAACTCCTACCTCTTCACCTTTTTCCACACTAAAATTATGTTTGTATGTGTGTTTGGGATTGTATTACTCGTTTGCGACTATAAATAGACCTCATTCTCGCCCTTGGTTGTCAACCTACTCCTTTTTTAAAAAAACTTGGACCTGTCAGTGCTATTAACTCATGCATGAGCATCAGAATAACTATTGGCTACCGCGCCCATATTTCACATGCATGATGGTAGCTGCAGATGCTTCCGTTTTGAGCATTTGGGGTGGATCCAGTGATCTAGAAATGGGCAACAGTGAGTCCGAGGTCCAATGCAATGAGTCCTGATATACGTAACCATAACAAACTATAATTTTGTGGTTTCCGGGGGACGCACAATTTTTAATTCTTTGCATAGTATTAAAATATTGAGTTCTGGACTAGGGACTCGCACTAGATTAATAACTGGATCGTGGGTGATCTGGCTTCAATAATCTAGATGTTTCGATAGGTCTTGGCGGGAACTCCCCTCATCTTACCGGTTTTGGCATACAAAATTGTTATCACCACCTCCGGGAAGTGGTTTGTTTTCGGCCTATGGCAAAGAATTATTGATTTGTTAATATGGACCATCTGCTTGATTTTCTTGATCGTGGGGAGAGCTATCTGAGGCTCAAGGGTATCCCCCCAAAGTCTTTCTGATTAAATCTGACCGTGTCCGGAGGATTTTGGAGGCTGTATGATCGACTTATCTAAGTCACATGTGCTGTTACTACTGTTATGATCGGCCGGTGTCCAGTGACCAAACAGCTATGCTTACTTTTGTTGATCGTCTGTTCGTCTGGAGGGCTATCTGGAGCATATATATCGTCTAGAGCTCTGATGGCTTGCAAGACCGGCAAAATTACAATTGGGGTGTTTTGAGCTGCTTGGTCTTGGCTGTTATGTAATAAACAATAAACATTGTTCCGTTTTCAGCCGGTCCAACCCGAAATGACAAATCTGGCGTCTTCTGGTGAATCTGGAGCGACCATCGTCCATGTGAAGGGGGTGGGGGCGGATGGAAATATATTAAGGCTACAGCCAATCACGCAGCAAGATTTATTATAAAATTTGGGTTAATCTTAGTTGAAGATGGTACTATAGGGAATATAAATAACACTTTCACCCTTGTTGTAATTTGTCCCTAACACACTTAACTAATAATAACTGTGAAGTCGTGAGAGCAAGAATTGGATCAGGACAATAAACCACCACATTTACATCTAACTAATACGAATATAATAGCATTAAAAATCAAACATCGAAACCATAGAGATGGTAGGGATTGGTTTATGATGATTTCGTGTGTCCTGCTTTTTCAACGTCAAAATTACAAACCATTTCATATATACTTTTGATCATTCTATTGTAGAGTGGAATAATTCGAGAATATGATAAATGTAAAGATTAACTGTCTTTACTGGCATAACAATATAGTATCTAATATTTGAATCGCTAAAATACTCTTCAAACCAACGAATTCGAAGTGATCCAAAGATAACAGGATACGAAGCTGATCAAACCAGAGATTAAACATGCAACGTCCAATATGTTAATACATGTATATTAATCAGATAGAGATCTCAATCAGTTCTTATTCGTATTTCCAATACTCATTCTGCACAAACTATAAGAATTAATAGGCCCAATAAAAAGATAGCTGTCACAGCATTGTTTTCTGTATTTTATCTGTAATAAACATATGCAGAGCAATAGTTAGAAAGTGCTTATTGTTATTATATCTGGTACAAATATTATGTACACATTTTACAATAAAAACGCCGTTGTAGAGATTAAGTAAATGCATCAAGTAAATTCATTATATATAATATACAATGAACTAGTGCTGTGGCATAGCAACAAGTATACACTTAGTTTTTGCCAAGATAAATATTTGTATCTATATATGTGTTCTTCACTCTGCATTTTAAGAGATGGTCAACATTAACAATGAGTATATGAGAAACATCATATGCCAAATCAAATGTTTTTTGTACTTCAAATGAGGCGTTGCTTGGTCAAGGGCTTATAAGTCACTGAACATACACAAATCGATTTGAATCGTAAAGCAGGTCTTACACCAGTTATGCTAGTTACTTATTATAATGTGTTTTCTCTAAACAAATATTCTACAATTATACTCTTCTATACAAAGTTACTAAATGTATGTTCAAACAATTCTAACAACTATGAATTGGGATATCAACCTCAGTCCCCAAACTCCAAGCTTTCCAACAGAGCCTTTAGCACTTTCTGATCCACACCCAAAAACGTCTGTCCAAGAGTACCTGCATATGCATATGCAACGTTTTATAATAGACACGAACGAGTAATAAGGGAATACCGGTACACTGGTAATTCTTCAGTTCCCAATTGCGCAGAAAAGTTGCGCACTCGTCATATTTTATAAACATTTGAGACACAAAAGTCCATGGGTACTTCCGGTATATGTTATAAGCCCATTTAAAATCACATTTAATGCTATATCATTCAAAGTGTGTATTCTACACAACATTGATGGCTGTTACACTGATAGACGTTGGAAAATTAAGTAAGTACATCTATTTGAAGCGTGCATTCTTCAATATAGTGAAGTTGTCAACTTTTTTCTTCACTGGCTGTCTGCAAATTTGACCAAGTACCGGCTTTTGCTCATAACTTCGTCAATTTTTATCCTAACTAAAATCCGATTACATATTCGTAATCCTCATAAAAATACTACTAGGAACGCTATTTGAGGATTGCATTCTTCATAATAGTGAAGTTAAAACGTTTGTATCATGTACAAACTACACAGGTCGTCTGCATTTTTTTCACGAAGACTGGTATTCTGCCCATATCTTCGTCAATTTCAATGCTAACTAAAATCCGATTACAGATTCATAATCCTCACTCAAAATTCTATTAGGAAATATACTTTACATGAATGACATAGGATAAGTGATAGCTGAAAATTACCTTAGAATATTTAAAGTCGTGTTAGTTTATATGACGTGAGCGACCGGAAGTAGTCAATGGACTGTTTGGTTTGGATTAATTCTACTGCACAACACGTCCGGCGCAACTGGGAACTAAAGAATGTGCATGATTTCATATCATCCTTCTAAAGTCAATGTTGTAGATTGTAGGTTCTGACGGAATGTGTATTCCACAACGGCCCGTCTACATTGACGCTGAATAGGATTGCACAAACAAGAAACAGAGTTTGCATTGTGTATGCAGTCCAAATTGTTGAAAGCTGGCACATGCGTAATGTACGTGTACAATTGCAAAATGTATGGCTCAATCAACAAGCTGTAAACGAGTATCGATTTATCACACACATCCATAGATTGCTATTTTGGTAGGACTTAATTAACGTCAATCCAAATAAGCACATTCGCGACACTTTTAATCTTTTAAGGCGCACTTATTGGGTTTCGTACACGCGATCGATGGCGGACATCTAAACAAACCCTTATACGGAAATGAGGTATTTTGGTGTGAAGAGGGGGGGGGGGGGCCGTCGCCCCCGGATCTGGCCATGTAAATTAGTGCTTTCTTCTTCGAATTAAAGGCGAGGAGAGGCACGCTTCCAGTGCCACCTGGATTTTCCAAAGGGGAACACTATAGTATAAGAACTATAAAATACATATTAACACATGTACGTACCATTACTGCTATTGTACGTGGCGCACACTGAACTGGGAGCCTTTTTATACTGGCCAGAGTTCATGGTCAACTTGCGCACGTTCTTATTGGGCTGGAAGACGATGATGTACATCTTTGGGGTGAAGAGACACATGAGAGCCACCGACGCACTCAGGCTGATGGACACACACAGGGTGGTGATTTGAATCTACAAAGAGTAACATATAACAGCAACGAAATCTAAAGAGTACCACAATATCAGGGAAGTTATTTGACGTAATCGTGCATTTTCCAAGCGCGCGCTCGTGTTGTCATTATGAAGCCTCGTACGCCATAATATTCCAGTCCAGTCCAGCTATGAGATATCTTAGGTGTGTTTTCTGTGCCCCACTTGAACGCATTGAACTCCCAACTGATGCTAAACAAAATCTTGGAGCTGCAACTGCAATGGATACACCCACAACAACTGTTATATTTTAACCCAAATGACTTTTGTTCTTGAACCAAGGTTTAGGGTCGAGCCTCTGGCCGATGCAATTTAAAACACTTGACACAAACGCAATAGGCCTTAACGTGGTTAAACAATGCACTTGCAGAGTGATGCCAGACAAATTCAGTGACGCTGTGGGTACTTTAACCATTTCCCTACCAACGAATAAGCTTAGTATGAATGACTTTACTACATAATATGCCTGTCAAGCAGACATCGTATGGGCCTCGTGTGTTTCCGTAGATTTTATAGCCTGTTTCGATATTGTATCATCATGCGCATATGCAATACATAATATGCCAACATAATACATTTGAAACAGCCTGTAGTCAACGGGATTTAATCTAAGCCACTTGACAAGGGAGGCCTAGGATGGGGTCTCATTAAAAGAACACGTCGTTTGTACGTTTTAATAAAATCTATACGGTTTAAGGTTGATATTTCAAAGAAACCCTCTACCTAGCCCCAATTGCATGCATGAGCGGTTCTTTTCAAGCTTCATGCCAGGCAGGTGTGATAAATAATATTGAATCATGTGTAGTCGCAGTCAACCTATCTGTACACAGTTCAGAAAAATATGTGAATATGTGAAAATATATGTATGTTGGACCCTTGTCTAATGTGGATCCGGTGACGTCATTTGTGAACGATCCCTAAGTCTACGATATTAGAAAATCACATCAAAATCACGCACATTTACGTTTAATACAGTAGGAACATTCCAAGCTAAAAAAAAATCGTACAAGCGCAAATGACAGAAAAGGCGCGAAGATTGTGTTTCAGGCCCAACATAATCCCCCGGATACCTGCAGTGATAATAGATGTTGAAAAGATGACAACCCATACATCCTATCAATAAAGGTAATCTGTACGGGTGTCATCGTCCATCTACTGGCCCTATGCAAAGCACCAACTTTTCTGGGCCAAGCCATTGATGCATCTATACTTGAATATTGGATTCGGTGGTGTTCAAATACGATTTAGAGTAATGCATTATGCTTGTCTGGATTGATGGAATTAGTGGGTTGTTATTATAGAGGCCTGTGTATCTTTAGCAAACACATGTCATGAGTTGTGTGGTGTTTTGGGGGTTGAACAGTTGAAAGAAACAAAAATAAAAATAAAATATGACCAGGCAGCCTATAAAGAATTATACGTGAAACGGTTATAATAAAACACAATAAAGGCTAAATAGTTTTGGGTGGAAAAATCTTTTAATTCAATTATGACTACAAGTATGGTAAGTTGGGTATTCAAAACCATTATAATAAAACTGCACCATTAAAAGTGTTTGTGATGCTTAGAACAGAGAGAAAAGTCAATTGTAAAAGGCTTGGCATCGCCTAAACCCAGCAAAAGATCTCATCGGTTTTGTGCTCGTTTAATACACCCCGTTCCCCTCAAATTGAACAGCTGTTCTTGTACCATGATTTCAATCAACCACATGCATATACTACAAAGTTACGAAGCACCTTTGATGCGTCATTTCCCAATTACTGTGTGCATTACAGTCATTGAATTGTTTCTTTGCAGAACTGCGACGGCGTGTTTTTTGAGACCATGTCCTTTGACACAAATGGGAAACAATTTCAACAATAGTGTGCAATGATCCTTTCTTCTAACATCTATCATATAGCGGAAGATAGATTTTGCAAAGGAAAGGGGTAATAGGTTCAAAAGGGCACTTGCCAAGTGACGTGTCGAGTTGGACGCTGTTTGGTAATTTGAATGTTGGTAACCGTCTCAATAAGGGCGTATCCATTGTTTATGTACTCATCAATTGTATTTTCAACATGAAATCGAAAATGAATCATAGCCAGAATCGTTTAAATGGCTTCACTGCACTTGGCCACAGCCTACAAACTATTAGACACCACAGCACCATAGCCACATTTGTAAATGTCGTTAGACAAAAAACACCAATTTGCGCTGTTTAAATTATTGTGGTTTTTTTTGCATATTAATTGTAATCACATTACCAAGGTTAAACCGTGATAGATGTAAGTAGCACTTTGCTTAGTCAATTTGTATGTAAAAGATAATGTCGGAAATTTTCACATGATTTAGACCAGTATGAGTACGAGTATACCTTGCATCTATATTACGTTAAGCAATCAGCATGGCAACATACCTCTAGCAACAGAATCCCGTAAAATGTAAGCCGATAAACCCGAAATCACTCATTCCAATCTTGCTTGAGTCAACAATTAATTCATTTCCTCCACTAATGCTTCTGGTTTTGTCAACTCTTAGACGCATACCCGGTAATTACTAGATTCTGAGAACACATTCAACGCGGAGGCAACTTTCTGGTAGCAAACAATAGTTGCCGGGTATTAGGTAATATAAGCTTACCCAGGGTGATCTATTTAGGGTATAAGGTAATTTATAGTGACCTTTTTTGACATCAGATAGGTATATTGTGAATGATAATATATTGTGACTGATAATTTATATTATAGATGCAAGAAATCATTATGACAATCTCTTTTTGAAAATAATGACTTACTGATGATCTTGGGATTCGACGAATACGATATGATGTAAGTTCATGTAAATATTAGTAGTTGTAATTGTTGCCATTTCATTTTTTCATGAAAAATCTTACCTTTTTCAAGTGTCATCTTCTATGCCATGTTCTTTATTTTTAATGGCAAAGAAACCTGTGCCTATACGAATTGTAGAGCAGTCAATAAAACAACTGTGCAGACAAAAACAAACAAACAAAATAACAACAAACAAACAGACAAACAAACAACATTAGACAAAACACAAATTGATGATAAGCATACACGACATTGTTGTAGTGCAACTGATATGGCTTTACCTACGTACAAATTGAGATTATCTTAACCATGGTTTTCCAAAGACCATACAAATCAACCAGTAGTCAAGTTTTGATTACTCGTGTAAAGATGGAGAAAGATAGCATTGTCAAATGAACAAACTATGGGTAACTATGCTCTGAAAAAAACCCAATGAAAGCAAATTCTTCCTAAAAGGGCACTTATGTTTTGACCACGAACCTGCACTTACACGCTTAATCTACATTTCAGCCAATTATCGTTTAATGGGGACTGTCTGTGGGGACATTGTGTTACTGTATTTAACTTTGCAATCACGTGCTGTTAGAAATACAACTGAAGCATTTTAAACCCACCATTCTAACATTTTTTAATTTCAAAAGTGTGTTAATTGGCCACTTTTTGTACTATACCAGAGGTTTAAATAACACTCTACATCTACCAGCATTAAAACGCACAATCTAGTTTCTAATTCATGAGCTAAAAATGGCAATTTAAATGGTCTAGTACCAGCAGAACGTTAAGACATGATAAATGTTTATTGATAGGAATGAAACCAGATTAATTTTAAGATATGGTAAGGTATGTTACGTATTCATATCTTCTAGGTGAACATCATAATATCCTTATGCCTACAACAGCATGATTGCCACCAACGTCACAATATGATCACGTAACAAATAAAATGTAGGCAGGATCGAAGCACAAAAGTGGCATGAAAGACAGAACACTATCTAGACAATTACTTAAAACGTTCAAAAGTACAATTTATACAAATGAATGCGATTTCAAACCTTCCAGTTTTCTTACAACACCGCACATTGGCGAAATATATCGAAACGAACAAAATTTTACATCAAACAAAACATGCTTTAAAAGATACGCAAATAAAATAGCAACCAGGCTCACGTCGGTATATACAATGGACCTCAAAAGAAAAGAGGAAAACAAACATAGCAACGACAGCAGCAGCAACGACAGCAGCAGCAACGACAGCAGCAGCAGCAGCAGCAGCAGCAGCAGCAGCAGCAGCAGCAGCAGCAGCAGCAGCAACAACAACAACAACGACAACAACGACAACACTACTACTTCAAATGCTCACCTGGTAAGAATTGAGCGTGCCAAAGTAGATGGGCACAAATGCAAGCCATATAATACACGTGGTGTACATGGTGAAGCCGATGAACTTGGACTCGTTGAAGTTCTCGGGGATCTTTCGGGTCTTCACAGCATACACCGTGCACACGATGATCAGCAGCATGTTATACACGAGCGATATGAGAAACGACTCGTCGCGGATGGCGCACTTGAGAACGATCTCATCGCGCCTGCCGCTCGGATGCCAGTGTCTCGTGGCGGGCGGCTCTAACACGAGCCACACGCACGTGCACGCCACCTGCACCATGATGAGCATGCACGTGATGAGCACCTGCGACTTGGGGCTGATGAACGCCGGTCGCTTGGCCGAGTGGCTGGCGCTGTCGAAGATGCGCGAGATGCGGTTGGTCTTGGTCAGCAGCGATGAGTACGTCACGCTGAAGCCGAATCCCGTGCCGAAGCGCTGCACACCGCACACGAACGGCGACGGCTTGGCCAGCAGCACGAACGTCATCAGGTAGCAGATCTGAAAGCCGCTGAGGAGCATGAAGCTCAGCTCCCGGCCCGACGCCTTCACGATGGGTGTGTCGATGTGGCGCACGAATGTGAGCATCACCAGCGAGGTGAGCAGCACCCCGAGGATGCTGAGGCAGATGGGGATGATGGCGTAGAGGCTGTCCCACTGCATGTAGTAGATTGGCAGCTCGTAGCAGCTCTTCTTGTCCGTGCGCGGCCACATGCCCTCGGGACAGTCCTCACACGTGGATTCGTCCTTGACGTACTGGCCCGGGTCGCAGGGCGTACAGATCCAACAGCAGGTCTCGCCTGAAGGTGAAAGGAATAGTGAGGAATGAAGAGTGAGGATGGCGCACTTGATGTAATCGTGTACGTGTATTTTAAAAGAAGTTCAAACTGCACTTTTTAAAGACATGAAATAGCGTTATTTTTGTATGTGGAGTACACAAACACCCACCCACCCTATATAAGGTCACAACGCCGAAGTCGATTATAAATGCATGACTTCTACGAAACAAATTCGTTGTGAGTTACATGTTTAAACCTGTTAACAATTATTACCACGTCTGAATATTAGGTAGAATAATCAACTATCAAACTATCATCTGTCACTACTATAAACTATACAATATAACTGAACACACATGTACATGATAGGGAACAGCAGATATACACTTGAAGCTCACAAATAAAACCACCCAGTGGCTGACTTCAAGTAGTCTACATACCCCATAGATAGGTATAGCCTCTTCAAGGAGGTTCACGGTGGTCTTCCTATTAACGCAGGGTACCGTTAAACCACGAGACATTATCTGAATATAGATACGGGCGCTTTATAGAGGTGGCCTTAATTGGTGGGCATTACTGTAAAGCATCTCACCTTGCTGGACGTGTTTGATCTGGTCCCCGGGACACGGCAGGCTGCACTGGGATGCGGGGATGTCGTAAGTGCCACCCGTCCACATCATCTACAAGCAGACGACAACCATTGAAGGGCTGAACGAGTGACCGTAGGTTCTAATACGCCAAGTCATCCCACCACAGACCTCCTTTTAATTTTATTTCCCGCATTTCTCCTTTTTGGTATTTTCCAACATCACACACTTGTTCAGCTTTCCCATCATCATCTACTTTCTTGAAATCCCACAACCCTCCCTTTGGCCTTTACTCCACCCGCTTATTTTCCGGCCTTTACCCCACATCCCATTTCTTTGTGCCATATCCTTATGTAGTTCAGGCCGATGATTCAATTCGCAAGTCCAGTGAGTCATGTTTTAAGTATGTCACCACTAATAACTCATCTACACATACATCTCTTAATTTCAACTTATTTCTCGAGTCTATGCTTTCATTTTCTATTTGTCTTTATCTTATCTACAAAGTCAAATCTCACCTGCTCTTCAGGATTCATTCTGAGGAGGCCATTGTACCATTGTCCCACGATGTTGTACTCGTACTTCCTGGTAGCTCTGTTACGACGGTAGTTCATGATGTTGTAGCGTCCGATTCCATCTCCCTTTTCATCGAATTGAACTTGACCGTCATACCCGTCTTTAAAAATTGTATTATTGAGTTATATTTTTGTATAGAGTTAATCTGCAAAGTTTGCTCTCAAAGATGTGACCACCCAAACGAATATTGCTTTAGATAATAAACTTCTAGCAGATAGAACCCAGTTGGCCATTCTAAAATTTTACTTGAAGAGATGTCAGATGTTTATATCTCAGAAATGCCTCACGCTGTGATGCCTGGGGTAGTTGGAATGAGAGGAGGTGATGGTGGGCGCGCGCGCGCGCGTGCGTTTGTGTGTGTGTGTGTGTGTGTGTGTGTGTGTGTGTGTGTGTGTGTGTGTGTGTGTGTGTGTGTGTGTGTGTGTGTGTGTGTGTGTGTGTGTGTGTGTGTGTGTGTGTGTGTGTGTGTGTGTGTGTGCGTGTGTGTGTGTGTGTGTATGTGTGTGTGTGTGTGTGTGTGTGTGTGTGTGTGTGTGTGGGGGGGTGATGCCACTTTTAAATTTATCTCTAGATACCAAATACACAATTGTGCACAGCTAAGTGCATTTATTGGGCAGTGCAGTCACATTGGACGGGTTTCAATTTGTTGTGCACCAAAATATAACCGCGTACAGGCGGTCCCAGTCACTAAAGTGATTATATTATTATGAGAATACCTATATGCAATTGGCTGTTTGGAGATTCCATGTTTTAAGCTGTATTTGATACTGTGGATAGTTAAGCATTATAAGGCATGTCCATTCCTCATTGCGGAATCTAAAAAATTACCAATATCTTTGGTAGAATTACTTTTGACATATATTTCTTCTTACATGTTTAATGATATAAGCTCTCCATATCATCTTTTATTAACATTACTAACATGACATAATCCTACCCCACGCCATAAAAGAAAATGCCATCTGGGATCGATGATTGCGTGAGGAAAGAGGTTTAGAGCACATGCGACCCGCATGTGTAGGAACTATATAACTATATATATATATATATAGGAACTATATAATATAACATATATATATATATATATGGATATATATATATATATATATAATATATATATATATATATATATATATATATATATATATATATATATATATATATATATATATATATATATATATATATATATATATATATATATATATATATATATATATATATATATATATATATATATATAAATATATATAGAAAATGAGAGAATGAAGAACGATTCAACGGTCGAAAATGTCAGTTGCATACTCGTGTGTGTGTGTGTGTGTGTGTGTGTGTGTGTGTGTGTGTGTGTGTGTGTGTGTGTGTGTGTGTGTGTGTGTGTGTGTGTGTGTGTGTGTGTGTGTGTGTGTGTGTGTGTTGTGTGTGTGTTGTGTGTTACACACACACACACACACACACACACACACACACACACACACACCCGCGCGAGTATGCAACTGACATTTTCGACCGTTGGTATCGTTCTCTCATTCTCTCATAGATTTATTTCCATTTAAAGTTTCACACAAGCAGGGGGTGGGGTGGGTGGGGGATAAGGAAAAATTAGAATAGAAAAAAAATAAAAAAAAGAAAAAGGAAGAGAGCAAGTATGATATATGGGTGTGAGGAAAAAGGTTTAGGAATTTCGAATGTGTGTTGTTATTCCGTAGGTCTAGACTACTCCTTGATTCCCCTCGTTCACACCTCTTCCCTACCACCCCAAAGACTTGCAGTTCAATATCACCTGGCCTTTGATTTATGAAATATCTTAATTTTTGTCTTATTTTGTGTTTCTTTTGCGTGGTTTCACCCAGAATGTTATTTACCATGCCATGCTGATATATTCAATGCCACAGAAACATTTGGTACACCAAGTGTGATGACATGAAAACACTGAACAGCTTGAAATACAGCATGCCTTATTAACTAGGAGGTTAACACTTGTTTAATTCACCAAGATTTTAATACTTCACTGCTCTTACAATACAAAACATCTAAATTCATACAACCCCTTCCTTATGTTATTCTTGTCAATAACACTTGCATGATGCATATATACAAGTGGTATAATTCCAATACAAATGCAACTAATTGTAAATATCACACGAATATATCCTTTTATACTTTACTGAAACTACGATTGCCCATAATTGATCGCAGTGTGCAGCAATTAAAAAGTAAATGTCTCTTTTTAGAGACACTAATGAGCGTTTAGACAATGCAATATGTCGTTTGTGATTTGCGTTTGACGAGGTGCGCCTTTCTTTTGATTTAGCTTCCTGTCCATCACGCATGCGCTGATAAGCTTGCTTACAGACGGTTTTTGGACATTTTGCGTGATTGCAAAATGAGCATGACAGTATGTGATCATGTACGTCGGATTCACATGTACAAATTTCATAAATAGATTGTCGTGCAATGTTATGGGGGCGTTGATTATTAGGCAATGTTCTACACAATACGAAAATTATATCAAACGACGCGTGGGTCCAATTGTGCTTCGTGTCTTTACTATCAATTGCTTTATCTTCAGAGTTGTGTTTGAAGTACAAAGTATTATTTAGCAACATTAATGTACGAACATTAAAACCGGCTTTTCGTCCAGCAATTATGTCGCTTAGCCGTAACAGACAAACGAGCCGAAAGAAACAACATGCTTAACTACAACACCACGATTACATAATACAGTGCAGAATGAAAATTTCTGATAAAAATAACATCCACACCGGTTCCACTGTAATACTGGCCTCAGACATTCACGATAATCAATGACAGAAGCAAAAGTATCCACCGTATCGGAGGAATGACATTCTCGAATGTCAGAACGTGGCTTAACCTCCATATTGTTTTCTACACAGAAAGGCTGTACAAGTACATGTATACGCAGAATCCGTCTGCACCAACAGCATTGCATGATGAGAAACTATATCTCAGTTGTATGATTATACGGTTCGATGGCACACATTCATGTATGCTTGGCCCGAGCAGAATAATGTTTCCTCCATTAAAGAGATTGATGCAGAGACAATGCCATCCATAGTTCGGAGGTTGGTTTCCAAATGAAGCTGTATTACACAGAATCTTTTTCAAACAACAGCTGAGCATATGGCAGGAGTTATTCATTTTCGGAACAACGTGTGAAAATATGGTGGTGATGAACTAACACATGCATTTATACGTATTTGATTCACTTAGAAATGTCAACCAGCCAGCCAGCCAGCCAGCCGGCCGGCCAGCCAGCCAGCCAGCCAGCCGACCGGCCAGCCAGCCAGTCAGTGAGCCAGCTAGCCAGCAAGTTTATATGCAATGGCAAACCTGCTATTCACATGGACATATTTCAGAGGGGAATTTAACATTAAATCCCAACACAAATTGCTTTGGCCACAAACGCCCTAAAACCCAAATAAACCGTGAGTAAAATCATTCAATTAGTGAGTTTGAAACTATGTATGAGCCGGCTAAAGGCAATATTTTGACACTTTTGCAATCTACCATGTCAGCTTAGTGATGGAAATTGGACAGCAATAGATAGAGCAGCTACTATTGAACTTTTAAAAAGCTTATATCCGCTTCTCTTTTTTGAGAATTTCGTCATTAATAGGAGATTGTATTTTTCATATAGATGAATTTTTTCGATGATTCTATGTATATTCTACAGGGGAGTGAGTATAAGGAAGCGGAATGTGTGTGTGTGGGGGGGGGGCTCACAAAGAGAGATGTCCGTGCCAAACAACAGAAATGTGGGATCCCCAGTTAGTGGGTTGTGGGGGAGAGGCCAAAGAAGGAATGTGGAAAACAAGGTTAAAAGAAGCATATATAGGGTATTGCTCAAAACGAGGGATGTGGAATTTGACTCCTTATGCCCCCTCAATGTCTGGCAAATGTGGTGGGCATTCATTTAGTTTTAAGCGTTTGCATAATCCATGAGCATAACAAATCACACTACATCAAAAGACTAGACAATAAATGCTAAAATGTGGTTTAACACTCTAAAATACTTGTAATTAGTGAGTATACGACAAAGTTAAACCATATGATATTGACAGTTTGTTCCCACGTGCACATAACTTAAAGTAAACTCAGTTCGCTGGAGTCCCCGACGATAGTACAAAATATGCATCATTCGCCGCATAAACTATTATTCCAATGACAGTTCTTTCCTAATAACAGACTAACTATAGGTCCGCCGAGGCCAAATACCCAAGAGCCATATTTATCAATTGTCTGCCATTGACGTGAACCCAACCAGCCGAAAGGAGTAATAATTGTCAGCCATACTTATATTCTGGGGTCAATGATTCGTATTGCATCCATATCATTGCACCACTCGCACTAAAGTTGGTCTCGCACCATAGTTGTCGTTCAAACGTTTTAAAACCGAGAGTGCACTGAATTGGATGTGTGCTGGATGGAATATAAAGAGGTGGCAAATTTTGAAAAGCTCAGAGATGCTTATTCATCAATGTTAGTTCAGATGTTCATGATGTGATTCGCGTACAGAATCGATCATTACGGAACATGAAAGCATAGACTTCAATTGTAAACGTTCCGCGTACAATATGATGATGGTATCCAAACATGTACCGGTAAACTACATGCAATAAAGGACTATACACAGAACACATACTTAATCGACAGATCATTGGAAGTTTAAGATATCTAACTAATATAACATAAACATCCAAATTTACAACAGTATTTGTTATAATTCGACGCGTGTACATTCTACATTTAGTACAGTTTGGTAAGGCCAGACATGGCTTAATGGTACATTATAAAAAAAAAAAACAAAACAAAAACCGAATCACCTTCAAACGACACGTTGAGCAGATACGTGCCGTATAGTTTCTCGCCGTCAATCTTCACGTTCCGCATGCACTTCCGCCTGTTCCGTCTTCCACGGTAGTGACCGCACTCGTCACGGAGCAGCTGGTCTAGTGCAATGGCCACCGCATAAACAGCGTCGTAGATGAATTGAATCTTACTCTCCTGCTTGTAGTTCCGCGGCGTAAGCCGCTCCTCGCCCGTGCACACGGGCAACTCCGGCTTACCGTCATTATAGCCGTACGTACAATCGTGCACTGCCTCCCAGAACGCCCTGAACCAAGGGTTGCGAACGTTCTTGTCCGGGTGTAGCTCTTTGAAATACTCGTCAAATTCACGTATGACGGCCGATTGTAGTTCAATGGTTATGGCTCCCATGGCGGCCAGTTCGTTTCCGGTAACGGGCATGTCTTGTTTGCCCCAGCCGTCACTGGCGATCCACACGAAATGATTTGTGACGTTCAGCCTTTTGGCCGCCTTCAGTAATTGCCTGGCGTCTTCCACGCGTAAGAAGAGGATTACCGCCTTGGCCGTGGGCTTCCGCTTCAGGCTAGTGATGATGTTGTCGAATGTCTCGTCATTCGACGACTGCGTGATCTTTTCTGACACGGCGATGCAGATATTTCGCGCCCGTGCCTCGAATTGAAACGAGTAGATGCCGCTCTCCCCATACTCCCCCTCGGAGGCCACCGTACTGACGTAGGTCCAGTTGTAGTGCAGCACGATGTCGGCCATCGCCTTCGCCTGGTTGTCGTCTGGCGGCACTGTTCTCGCGAACAAATCAAACCTCGTTTTATCCGACAGGGCGGCGCTCGTTGACGCGTAGCTAACCTGCGGTATCTTGAACAGCCTGAGTAAGTTGGCCACCTGTATTGACACGCTGCTGTATGAACCTCCTATCACGGCAGCCACGGCCATGGGTGCGTTCTTGGCCTGGGCGATGGAACCGTCCTTGCAGAGAAACTCCCCTGCGTCCAGGCTGCTCAGCGACGCTCGCACGTACTCGAGTGATTGCTCCAGGGCGTACGTGGCTCGTGAACACGTGTCCAGTATGTTGGCACCCAGCGTGATATCGGCGAGCACACTCTTATTTTTATTGATATGGTCAATGGTAAACAGCATGGCTTCCAAGCGCTGTATGCCACGGTCAGGCTGAACCTCGCCGCAGTCATCGAGAGCATTGCCTGACTTCTTGTGCACAGGGAACAGTCCCCCGAGGACGATGTCGCCAGGTATGACGGCCGCGGCCGGGCCTGTCTTGGGCGTTCCCCCGACGCCACCAGCGTGCGTGTTGTTGCTATTCTGACGGAGGTCTGTGGTGGGTTGGGTCATGGTACGTAGGAGCCAGGCGTGACTGAGGAGGTGGAAGACCCACAGAAACGCGTGGAAGCGGCGCATAGCTTCGTCTGCCGTCACTTCTTCTGAAAGTGGACAGGCAGCGATGTTTGCTTTGCTGTTTTAGAGAGCAGTACAGGTGGTCACGTATATGAGGTCGTCACTTTGGGAGGCTGGTGATACTTGGTGAGAAGCTTTCTTCATCTTAAAATGATTATTGTAGGTAATAGTGATTTGGGATGAGAGGTTTTACACGATCAAATGACATTTAATGCATCATGTTGTTCTCATCTAGAAGAATTGCATGTCCATCCAAGAATCGAACATTTAAATTCTTTTGAAAATGTTGGGTTGAAATGTTGAAAATGTTTAGCATTTGGAATCCGGCTAAAATCTTGCGTTTCAATTCAATGACTGATGTAATTTGTTTCCATACTCTAAATACTTAGAGCAGAGTGTTCTTCTAATAATCGAGCAGGAAAAGGGCCGAGATTGGTGTTTTATTATGTTTAGGCATATTTTCAACGTACCATCATACTCGTAAATATATGTATACAAAACATAGCTGTGTATGAAGTTCATAAATAGGCACCTTACTGTGTTTGATCTGTTCATAACCAAGTCTCAGAACACGGAAACTAAACAACATTGCATTGAATTTTGCTCACTGGTAAACATTGCAGTAACAGTCTATCAGAACGCAATTCCTGTTAACTTCATTGACTCTGGCATTGCTGTACAAATATTGTTAGTAAGCCGGCATTTGAAAATAAAGCAACAAAGTACCAGTTTTCTAAGATGTCCTTATAACCTGCGCCAAAAAGTCTTCTAAGATAAGAGCAATCACTAGATTCATTTTAGCATGAATATTTAATGCGCCCACTGTCGGTAAATTGCATCTTTCCATGTAACTTATCAAGTCTGATTGCTGATTGAGCCAACACCAACTATTACCTGCTCTTAAGTAGTACGTTCTATGGCTCAAATTAGCCGTTGATAGAATTTCACAACGGCTCATGGTCATTCATAACTCTTACCCGTCATGCCATGACACAAATTAGTATTCATTGGAGTCCGCAACGTCCAACTTAATTCCCACCGTTCAGCAGGCGATTGAACTCGTTGTGGACGATCCAGTTAAGACAGTCCTCATGATCCAGAGGAGACAGGTCCATTGGTGAAGACGCTTAAGCTCACACATTTCAAATCCGTGTCAAGTTGTCCAGAATATTACGAATTCCCTGGCGACACTCGTTGATCACGTGCTATCTATATGATAATGCTGTGATCGCAGAGTGGAGTGATGACTTCTTCGGTAAATACCGCAATATGCAGATCTCCAAGATTTTGAGCAAACACTTGAAGAAAGCTGTTGCTTATCAATGCATGAAATAACCATTAGCACTCAGCTCATCCAAACATTGGGATTGCAGGTATTTTATGTGGGGGTGGTGTGCGTTGTTTCTCACAGATAGTACCGCGTTAAAAGATTAACACGTGGACTCCTTTTTGATTTCATTATAATCCATGTTGTTTTCGGGTGGACGTTGGTCATTGTTGGTCTTAGGCAAATATCTGTAAATAAAAATGAACTAAATTGTAGTCAAGTAATTTCATCATCGTGTAAAACAATGTATAAGAGCTTACTTAATTACTTGGTGGAGACAAAAGAAACCGCTATTAACAGTAACAATAACATATGAATAATAGAATACGAGATGAAAATTATGTTTGGGGCACAACCACCCTTGCAGATATTCTAGCCGCAAAATGTTTTTTTTTCCTGGTCTGCAGTGCCTACGGAGTTTTCCTCACCCAGTGGCAACCGCAAAGTTATGGGCACATGTAGCAGTTTGAATAATACCTATCCATAATGTTAACATAGAATTGACGGGCATTGTGTTAATGGGGAAAGTAACCGTGATATTTCAAAAGTGGACGAACCATCTCAGAAGGTGAGATGGCCTTAACTATCTGCAATATATAGCTAAACTATATTTGATTAGTTACATGTGTTGCATACAAAGTGATTTTGAATACACATTCTTATAAATACCAATGTTTAATTGATAATTCTTATGAGCATGAGAGAGATCTTTGACTGGTCCTTCTCTCAGATATTGCATTGAAAATAATGTATACATAAAAATTGATGAAAACAATTGTATCAAAGGGTAATTAGCCTAAATTCAATGGCAAATTTCGAAGTATCTTTGCTGCAAGTAAAATGAGGCAATGGTGTGAACCTTATATAGCATGTTCAATGTATCTTGTAGTATTAAATCAATGCATTTTCTAATTTTGTTGAAACAAGTGTCCATATACATATACGGTGATAATTCTAAGATATAGAGGCAACATTCCTCAAATGCCTTTGTGTGAACGTGAGTATAATTATAATGTGCAAAATAACAAGAAGAAAAACAAAAATACCCCCCCGAAAAACAAAACAAAACAAAAAAACTATATCAAAACTGTTCAAAGAATACGGCGTCGCTAGAACAACGTTGACTTATTTGCAATTAATATATATATATATATATATATATATATATATATATATATATATATATATATATATATATATATATATATATATATATATATATATATATATATATATATATATATATATATATATATATATATATATATATCGATGTATACTGCTAGATTATATATTTATGAACAAAAGGAACTAAAATCATGTTGTTTACAACGTTGTTTCTTGTTTAACACGCAATCATCAGTCACAAAGTATATAAGAACACAGGAAGCATAAGAGCATATGAACATAATAGAGGGCATGACAATGTAGTATCAAAATACAGGAGGTTGAAATTATACTTTGCAAAAAAATGGGTATAAAAAACATGGGTCTATTAAGTTGCATAAGAGGTGTTTCTTCCGAGTTGCAGCTGGAAGAGTTCATTTCTGCTGTTCAACGTGGACATTTCTAGTTTGAAAAGTATAAAATTTCAGCAATAGTAGCCGCTGACGCATGTCACAGCAAAGTAAGCACATATGGCAGCTCAAAGTAGAAATAATTCAACCACACTACTGATAGCACATGCACGACCATATTCAACAGCTTCAAAAAAACTTGCAACTTGCAATGAGAAATATTTCATAAAACCAGAAATGTCCACGTTGAACAGCAGAAATGAACTGGCCTCCAGCTGCAGACACCGGAAGAAACACCTGTTAATCAATAGACTTTATACCCATGTTTTGTATACCCATGTTTTTTGCAAAGTATAATTTCAACCTCCTGTATTTTGATACTACATTGTCATGCCTCTATTATGTTCATATGCTCATATGCTTCCCTGTGTTCTTACCACTTTGTGACTGATGATTGAGTGTTAAGCAAGAAACAACGTTGTATCACAACATGATTTTAGTTCTTGTACCTTCTTTTTAAAATATATATATATATATATATATATATATATATATATATATATATTTATATATATATATATATATACTGAGTCGATATATATATACTCGCTAGAACAACATTGACTTATGAACAATAATGTTGTTTACTAAAATGTTTTGGAAATCACGATTAAAAGTATACATTCTATCATTCCGTGCAAAAATCACCGCCAATAACCCACGTTGATTGGTCAATCAGCGTGCTCAATTTTGCGATGGAAAACACGCTCAAGAGCGCGCGGAGACCACTACTACGGCACTAGTCTAAACTCCTCAAATTATCAATACAGCCGCTGACGTCGCAAGCCGTGTTCCGTGTAGCGGAGAGCAGAAGTTTAGGCTAACGCCGTAGTAGTGGTCTCCGCGCGCTCAAAACAAACGAAATTGACTTGCAATGAGAATGTTATAATATGATTTATTTTAAAATAAAATGGATTTTAGTCATAATAGAATGGTGATTGACCACTCGATTGTCGTGTCAATTGTGAAATTGAGCATGCTGACGTCTGATTTACCCGAACAAAGTGAATCTCGTGGTCAATTCCTACAATATACCAGCCAAAAATAATATGCCACTGTCTATTTATTGATCCTAGCAGCAAATGCAAATAGTAACAACTAGTCTATTTTGCAGCTAATAGAATATTGATCTGTAATCGTGTATTCAATAGTAATAAGAATGTTGTAAATGGACCATAATTGCCCTGTGGAAAGCACAGTTTAATTGGCAGATTGCCCAAAATCGAATCACTTCGGTGTCTCCTCAAACCCCATAGTTGTGTAAAGTTTGAACGAAATCGGTTCATCGGCACGCCCGCTAGCTTGTCCGGAGACATACATACATACAAACATACATACACAGTTAGTTACAAACGAACCAAACACAATGCTTGCTTCAGCAGCTGAGCTGAAGCGACGCAAAAACAACAATACACACACAACAACATTTGCATGCTACATTTCGCATTAGCGGTTGCAAAACGGCAAATCTTTGCGGCTCTAGACCCCTTTTTGTTTGCAAAACGTGTCAAAGTGAAATACAACTGGTTGCAAAACGCGGCTGGTTACATAATGCGGCTCCCCCCCCCTTACCCCCGTCCCCACCCGCCTAATTTTTTATACACTCATGTAATTGCATTTGCCGTAATAAATTATAGCCCAAGTTGTACACCTTTGATAATACCCACATTATAGTATATGAGCAAGTACTAAAATATGATTGTTTAATAGCTTGGTTTCATGTTTTGGTTATCCACTGATATCTTGACTGTCAAAAATCCATAAACATTGCATTTTTCGTATCATGGTTTTCCATGGTGTTGATGAAATTTCTTGATATGAAATCTATCAATGTAAACTCACTTTACGTATTGAACTTCATTACACAGCACGAAATTGAATAAATGTGACGGATGAAATGGGTTTAGGGACCAAGTGTAGACAAAGTAAAAATGTAAAATGCATGTTTATATTATCTATAACCTTTTATTGCTTTCAGTTTCAGTGATTCATTAAGGGGTTATTGTAAATTACACGAAGAATTATGAAAGCAGTGATGATGGTTATAAGTTGGGCATCTAGAAATCAATTGAATATTACAAGTCGTATGTTTTAAAAAAGTCATATGTTCAACAAGATATGGATACATTAAAGGCCTATACATGGAAAAGGTCGCACCATTTACACCAGGATCATAATGTAGCTGCATTGGAGTCCTGCATAACATAGTAGGGATGCTTTAGATCAACACCCATCAGCAACCATGCCGGAGAGTCGAACGCATGACTTTCTGGTCACAAGTACACTTCCATTTCCACTCGGCCACTACTGTCAACCCAATTGACTTTTTTTTTTTATCAACTATTCCGGTAGCTGGTGTGGATTCTATGTGTAATTCTTGTCCAATGAATCTATTTTTATTTTCATGCTTAGAACAATAAAATCACAAAGATTGACACTAAGAGAGAAATTGAAGATGGCCGCCAAAATGTCAGCAATTTTGAAGAAATCTATACCACTGCTTCAAATCACTGTTATAACACTTAAATCTTTGATTTTGCTATCTAAAGTCAGGATTTCATGAAGAACAACGGTTATGGTGATTCAACCAGTAAAAAGGCAGTACCCAAAGAAAAAAGTAAAAATTTCAAGATGGCCGACAAGATGTGTGAAAATTTGATTAAACAGCATTTATGGAGGCTATGTAATGAATGAAACAACTTTGAATTGAAGTGAATTACTCTCCTTACTATGGAGAAATTAATGCCATAACCGCCAAAATCAGGAAAATCTCAATAAATGGTATTTTTTCAATCTCATACCACTGAGATGAATGATTCTGATGTTTAAACTTGTCAAACTTATTTTTGTCAACAATAATGTTAATGACTTTCATCAAATTTGAAGTAACAATAGCCAATTAGAAATTCCAAGGTGGCCACCAACATGTATCAAAATTTGGGTAAAAATCACTTATTAAGGCTATATTGTTGAACATATTTCAAAATAAAGCTCTGTTAAACTTTTGTATGCTTTGAATCAAGCTTTGTTGAGCTGTGTTACTCTTTGTTAAGCTTTGATATGCTCTCGGCGCTATCATCAATTGGTGACAGAGCGTCCAAATTTTTTTAAACAGTTAAAACAATTTTGGCGCTCTTGCCAAATGTTCCAAGCTCTCCCATAATCTATCACGACCCTCGCGCTCTAATCAAGCTTTGATACCTTACGTTGCCGCATTGCACGCCGCTTTTTAAAGCACCATCAAGCCAGGGGCACATTTGACCTTGCGCGCTTGTTCGCCTCAAGGCGTGTTGAGGTATGCGGTGTCTACGATGTTTTCCGCATGCATTGAAAAAAGTACAGTTGTGGGCACATAAGCACAGGCCCCGTGCGATATGGGTGCGTGGGCACTGCACTGGGAATGCTCTTATTGAGTGGCCATGAGGTCAACAGGCATCGAACGTGCGATGTTCTCGCGTATAACTTACGTTATACGCACGTGTGATTACTAAAGTGGGCATTTTTACGTGCATGGTACACGGCACTAGTGCTGTATCTGTGCCTACAACGTGCGGCTAAATCCGCTGTGATTATGCGACGATTAGCATAAGGTCTCCGCACTGCCTCCTTACGGTAGGACCACGGCTGACAGTGGTCGTACCGGAAGTTTGGCATGCCAAACTTCTTCTACGGCCACCTTACGATCTGAAAAAAATGCTGTGTTTGTCACACTTAACACTCACGGATCTTTTCGATCTCAGTGTCTTTTGTCGTAGACTGGCTGTAGGCAGCCCTTGCGGCGCAATGTGCCTTAGGCATCACTGCGCCATTGGTGCGAAGGTGGTATTAGAAAAACTTAAAAACTGCGTAGATCACTGATGCATGGCATCACGCAAGAGTTCAATATCATGCGTGATTCATGCGTTTATGCGATTTTTTATCCAATCTGTGACCACATTTACACCTTTAATCACTTTCAATAGTGGGCAGTAGTCATGAAAATAAAGGCGTGTTGAAAAAACGCGAAAATACGTCGAAATGGCAATGGACGTGTGATAAGCGATAACTTACATTTGATATTTCCAAATCTAATTTTCCATATTTTGCTATGTGATACGGTATATCTAATGAGAAAGAAATTAATTCGTAACGATGACTTCCCTTTTTTAACATTTGAAAACAAATTACAATCCATGGTGAGGTTTCATGACCGCATATATATAGCAAGCAGACTATGCCAAATGTGAACATTCTGTGTCAGTCATATGGTCTGACAAGTCTTGTAAAACTGTCAGTCCGAATAATGTTCTGTCAGTCTGGACTTTTTGCTAGCACACAAGCACTGTTGATGACCGTGAGCACAGATTAGTCAAGCTGTTTGACTAATCTGTGATTGTGAGTCTCAACAAAACACGCGTAGTGGATGGATGCACAGCCCAGCGGGCGGACGACATAACAGGAAATGTAACGACCATCCACATTTTTGACGATGCAAATTGATCTATCAATGAAAGCATACTCTTTCCCATTCATTTGGTCATAAACCACACGGACTAGATATTACAAGATTCCTTGAATAATTTGACTTATACGTAGATTCCTCTCAATACGGTGTACAATAGGACGTATTAAACAGTGCCTACGTGACTTAGTGCATCTTGTCATGCACCTTTGGCGCAGTTGTTTTGTTATGTTACTCGAGGGTAGACGTCAACAATGAATTTTTAAATAGCACATTGATTATTCAGCATAAGACAGCACACAACCAAGTACTCTATATGCAGATAGGAATTTTATCTATTTACATTTCATACACGTGCACGCAACGTGATAATAAACATTTCATCTATCTGATTCTGTCAATTATCATGATTTCATGATATCCAATTAATGTATATAGATGATTGCAAACAGATTTTATGTGTTTTTGTATAATACAAGCACTAATTTAAGTTATCCTTCTCGCTATATGAAGGACGTTGTTTCCGTGTGTAATAATACAGAGGAAGGACGTGCAGTTTATATTCCAAGTCTATATTTGATCAAGAGCGGGAAAAGCTCAACCTCTCTAACATTCGCCAACCCCCTGTGTCAGTAGCGCCATAGCGAGTAAAGTTGTTTACAGCTTTCTTGCCACACCCATTACCGGTACTATCAAATCAATCAACAGTTCAAATTTCCATTAAACTTGTTCATTCAATGCAATTTGCAAAGTTGATTGATGCTAAAGCTATTGCCACCGGGACTCCATCTCAAACCATTTCCCCACAGACTGATAGCTCATAAAACATGTTAGAATCCATCAGTCATTTTGCAGTTGACACTCGACACAAAAGTTCTGGGACCTGATCCAGCCTAGTGGGATAATACCAAAAATCTGGATCGCAATACCGTCTGGTGCGATAAGATATGAATGTATTCATGATGACGCTAATGCATGTGTAGACAATGATGATAAATAGCATTTGTCTTGTGAATCCCAGTTAGTTGAATTGCAGTATTAGTAATGGGAGTGAAACATATGTTTCAAGAATTATTTTATCGCATCACATAATGTACCGCCCCAGTCTGACCGTCACGATGTTTCATCTATCCCAGATTTTATTTATCGTGGTGTAGGCTGTGATTCTGGGGATCCTAAAAGTTACTCTGTCTTTAAAATAACATATCAGTGATGAGACAATATGCCAATTAAATTGGCTACAATACGACGGGTCCATTGGCTTCGATATTCGGGACTATCTGACCCTAGCTTAAGTTTTTGAGGAAAATCTGCTTTTTCGGTAACATGTGTTATCTGTTTTGCTTTTTCATTTAGAAAGAGGAACGCACACATGGTATAATTACAAAGACCCTTTGTACAGAGAAGTAGTATTAAAATTCATCACCCAATGCCTATATATTTGACGAGGTATTATATTGACCAGGAACGTGATATGGGAATCCGATAGAATAAGCTGAGTTTCACTATGTATACCATATACAGGTTTTCCACGTGGTTTTGTTTACAAATCCACGCGGGCAATGCAAACTTTGTTGAAAATGACGCTTTCATTATTTTAGACACCACAAAATGGTATATTTATCTGAAGACATCACCTATTTAGGACATTCGGTTATATAAAAAGAACGCTTTCAATACAGGTATTGTGTATTGAAATCATCTGCATGTGCACGGATTCGTCCATTATGGAAGACCTGTATAGACAGCAAACGAAGTTCTCTATATAGACAGTAGTTTTGCATTGCAATGACATTAGATTTCCAACTCGTACGCTTTGAATAAAGGGTATGGATGATAGAGGTTATTATAGAAACAATAAGATTGTTACTGAGTAATAACAGCATTCATTGTGTGCACATCATCAGTGATAACAATAAGCAAACAGTTGATCACATGTTCAGTCACACGAAATGCCATGTTATTTGTACACTACATACGCACCAACCTTAAGGGAACAATGAAGTCTTTATTGTTACCTGAAGGTTGGCGAAGTTTTGAACTTAACAGCCTCATCTTACAGTAATCATCATGGTTGATCCTTGTGTTGTATATCACTGACATTACAGATTCGGGGGAAAAGTTATCATATTGCACATGGGAAGATAATTTTTTTCTTCATCGGAACATGACTGACGTTTTTAACACTGCAGTGCGAATTAAATGGTTACCCAAACATGTGGATTAGTTGCTTTGAATAGGTGCTTTGAAAAGGCATCTGCTTTAAATAATAACCCCTCACAATAAGTTATCATATTGCACATGGGAAGATAATTTTTTTCTTCATCGGAACATGACTGACGTTTTTAACACTGCAGTACGAATTAAATGGTTACCCAAACATGTGGATTAGTTGCTTTGAATAGGTGCTTTGAAAAGGCATCTGCTTTAAATAATAACCCCTCACAATACAATACTTCAGTTCACCAAACAGGGAAGTAAACATTCGCAATCTGACTGCTGCACTGTACTGTCATATTTTTACGTAAGGATGCTATACCAGTCCTGCCTTTTTAGCAAAGAGCACATAACTAATACCGCTGCACACATCGGCCTACTGCAACTCGTATTGCCCCTTAAAACATACAAAAAACGGTACTCTCCCATATTGGTGTTCACACACGTCCAAACAATATATTAATGACATAGAATCCGCGCCATACATGTGTCCTAATTTACGGAAGCTGTTTACAGATGGGCTAAATCAGGGCAGGCTCTGCGCAAATACAGGTCCACTGATTCCAGAGTTGGCCTCGTATCATCCCGTAACACCTGATATAGTCCTCGTGCCTCCTCGCATTGCCTCGTGTTGTCTCGTAACGTACTTTCCCTTACCGTCTAGAAATGCTTCGTAAAAGCACTTAAATCTCAGCATTATTCTGGTGTACAGAATATCTTTTGGAGTTGAAGTTTGGTGTGTAATCTTTTAACATTATACTAACCATGCAAGAAACAATACGCAAACTGGATAAACAAAATGCTCGCGCGGGGAGCACATCGTTGCTAGACCGTTTACGTTTACTAGACGTTTACTCATGAGCAATAACGATGTTTAGATCTACTTTGGAATCAAAACATTCACCCGACGACTGTGTTCTTAGCATTGGATTGCAGATGCGCTCTAAACGTGGCTAAAGTAAATTTGTAAAATTCAAAATGATCTTCTGGAAGGTAAACATTAATTGGCAAAGTGCCAAAATTGGATACTCTACAGGTGTTCAGTAGGCATTTAAGCATTGTACCAAGTTTGAATGTTTTCTTTGAAGCATTAGCAATGCTATTGGAGAAAATGTAAAAAAATGGACAAACAATGGTCCTGTGGAAAGTAGACTTTAATTGTCAAAGGTGCCCAAAATCTAATCACGTTTATACCACATAGTTGTGTAAAGCTTGAACAAAATCGATTCAACGGTAAACACTCTGGCTTGTCCGGAGACATACATACATAGTTAGATGCATAGCCAGATACATACATACAAACAAAACAAACGCAGAGCCTTTGCAATCAAACCAATAAAACTAACACTATATTGTGTTTGCTATGGTTAAACACATGCCTGCCATTTCGTATCACCAGTTTACACCATATGACACGACCTGACACGAAGTCGATTTCGCTCTCATGTAGATTTTAAATCTACAAATCTACTAGGGATCAATTGCCAATTTCCCTTTCGCCTTGAGCTATCTTTAAATCCATCATTGACAGAATTGACAAAAATGACTTTGTACAAGTGTTGACACAAAATGAGCTTTATAAAGAGTGTGTTTGAACAATTTTTTCAAATGCTGATGGGGCGGTATAGTCTGCACCGTACTTTACAAGGTAGAACTTAGAGACAAGACACCCAGGATTTGTCTAAAATGGGTGTGGGGCAACCACCGGTTCCAAACCCGGACAGCGCAGATGCATGCTCATGCCATGTGTGGCTAGGTCAAATGATTCAACATTTGGATTCTACTGCCACCATTTCAACCATAATTGTATTTGGTTAAAACCTCACTCATAGTGATAGCTAACTTAACAGCTCAACAACCAATCAAGGGGGTAGCCGTCGTCCTGCATGCATCTTTTTGTACTTTTGGTCAGTTGCAGAACTTTAAGCATCCGATGCTGCAACTGTTCACGTCGTCTGCAGTGCACTTTTTCATAGTATAGAACTAAAACACACACAACACAGAAACTCCTGACTATTGCATGCATAATGGTGGGTTAGTTAGAGTGAGTGGCGGACCTATTTGACCGTAAAATATAACCAGCCGTAAATTGTGATTGTGATTAGACCCACCGCCCCCCAATATGGTTTAGCTGCCGTAGCATTAAACACCGCAATGGCAGATCCAGGGATTTCATGGGTTTACGCGCGATTGATGGCAGACGTGTAAATAAAAACCTATAAAATATAGTGATTTTGGTGGGGAAAGAGGGGCGCCCGCCCGCCCCCTGCGCCCCCATCCTGGATCTACCTATGCACCGTAAATTGTAATCGATTACTTAATGCATTGGACGCCTGGCATCTGCTGCCAAACCATCATAGGCTTATGGTGTAACTAGATAACTTTCAAACGACACTACAACATCACCATCTTAGCCTGACGCCCGCCTGGTAAAATTTGGACCTCGGTTGGGCTCAAATGCCGACGCTTTAGTAGGCGGCCGCTACAGAGACGCGAACTTGAACCTCTTCTTTCTCGGTCACTTGTCAACATATCTAGAGGTATGACACATAGCAACGCATCTATTCCTCGAGCTCTTTCCATTAGGAACAGCCCCATTGCCCTACGCAAGAGAATAAGATAAGATTACTGATTAAGATTAAATAAGATTACAGTTTACGGTGTCACATTTTGCAGTAACAAGACCATGGATACCGTAATTTATGCAGCCTAAAATTTATATGATAATCGGTCACAATTTATAGTCATATTTTACAGTCTAACAGGTACCTGCATTGCATGTTGTCCCCGTGTTCAGATGCATGACTCACTGATGTTCATTATAGTATCTTAATTTCATTTTTATTAATATCTATGTCCTAGAAAAAATATAATTCAGTCACCTCGTGATGTCTTTGGTTTAGATCGAAAATAATATACCAAGGTTAGGATATTCAATAGACAAGCATTATGTATAAATCTTATTCACAATCAATATGACATGTTCATATAAGAACATAGCGCAGCCTCGAATATTTTCTTAACATGTCTGCAGAAAGGGATTCTAAATATACTAATTAGAATCGACTGCAAGGATAAACATGCAATGATAAGTAGAGTTTACAAGATTAAGCCAGTGCCAGTGGCCATGATGTCAGATAATTCATGGGTAACTACGTTTGTTCTTCTAGATTAACTCAGTACTTTACCTTATTATATGCCATGCGTTTGCATGTTCAACTGTCGCATCTTATCACAGAGATACATTTTTCAATTTTTACTTGATACCAGTTTTTCAGAACAGAGAACGCTCCCTAAAAGTGGCCATGTCTGATATAAATATAGAACCTTTCACCTATATTGCATTATACCGGTTAATTTCGCCTGGAAAATGTAATCGTTTATAGCCATTGGTGCAGCCATTGTGCAACAGAGTGTATATAATATTATCAATCGACACTGGGAGCAAGTTCCAGTATCATGCAAGGTGTAGCAGATCATTATTGCTCCAAGATATTAATTATTCTTAGGACAGTCTCCTCAACAGTCAACGGAATCCTATAATTTTGGTCTTGATTTGTTTCATGTTTTTTTTCCTGTTGGTGTGCGGTGGTGTCATTCTATATGAAACATCGAGCTAATATTCAGTAATATTACCCCGCGTGGAACAAAATGGACACCGATCTTGCCGAAGTGTATGTTATGTGGATTGTGTTTCTGATTCTCCCGAAGTCAACCCGAATGTGGGTTCTGTTGATTCGGACATTTGAAACCGCCAATTCACCTGTAATAACTTGAACGAATTTAAAATCACAAATAATTACATAACACAAGGGAACAGGACTGGAATGCAGCAAAATTATACGAAAACAAGTATTCATATTAATGTATTCACTAGCTTATACCCGTGTGGTCAAAGAGGCATGCTGAGAATCACACTGAATCACTCCAGTTAGATAATCGTATAAGTAGATTCCAACTTAACTATTGATGAAATCCATTGACTTGGCATGTAAAATGCAAATCTAAGGGAGGAAATGTTAGTGTCTATGTAAATGGGAACACAATGCCCTCCATGGGCATAGAAAAAAAGACATATTTGGTGAGTGTATAAATATGTTTTTACAGCATTTTATTTCCAAGCACCCTTGTCCTGACGACACTTGCCCACGTCCTGACAGCACCACCACCTATCCTGAAAGCACCCTGAATGCATCCCCATACACACAACATCCAAGATCAAGCCAAGGCGGCGTCTTCCATTGAAAGGCAGTTTTTTGACTATGGTTACCATCCTCTGTAATTGCCAGTGAAAATCAAACGCACTGTGATTTTTACCTACCATTGGCTTAACGTATTCTATTTTAGAGAGTACAAACTTCAAACGCATAAATAATGTTAACACACTAACTACACAGCAAACATGAGCATCAAGTATGATTCATTGGCGAAGGAAAAATGAGCTGGAAGTCAAGCAACCGATCAAGCTATGGATTTCTGAGCTTGGATGTAGTATACTTGGCGCAAACAGGGAGCGTCTTGGATTAACTACGACTTGGAGCTCGTGTAAGTATATCTCACGTAAGACAATGATCACCCAAAATGCACTTGGCATCTAATATGCAAAAGCTATGGGATAAAAAAAAGTGTCTGTGGTATTGGGAACATAATGCTCCCCATGGCACAGATATTCTCAAACACTTCAGTAGAACATACCTATTAAGACTGCCCAAGGACTGGCGTCAAGTGGTTTAATATAGAGTTGGTCTCTTTAGGGATGTTTGCAATGGTCTTTTTATGAAGACTTGGGACTGTTATAAATCATCATCTTATGGTAGAGGTGGTATATTTATAGAGGTGTTCTCGATTGAAGGTTCTAATGTACACATAGCCCAATTGACAAAGTGGTGGTAATCCCTAGTATTTGAACCCATGTGACGCCTTTGGCGTCTTTATGACATCACACTACTCCACATGACGCTGTCATGGCTGCCGCCGTCTGCACAATACCATGAACGATCTCCTGTAGTCAGATGGCGTCCAGCTAAACAGGTTAAAGAGGAGATAGCCGAACAAAGTCCAAAAATTAGCGTATTAATATATAAGATACTAATGAAACGGCCACGTGAGTAGACAGTTAAACCGCCTGAAGAAAACTTAAGTTTGTTCACCATATTATATGTGCCATGGGTTTGATGCTAGCGTTGCATGAGAATAGATGTCATTGAACAAGTACGGCGCAGTAGAATAATGCCCCCCCACACACACACCCTCATTTCACTTGGAGGGTGGTTGCTCCAGATTCTCTCGTTCTGTACATTTGGGGTGGTTCGTGGGTGATCCGGCCTCAAATCTGAAATTATCTGGCTGATTCGGCATAGTTCCTGGCGCGAATGACGTACTCCCGACTGGTTCTGACCGATTTTTAATCATCTGTCTCGAGATGTGGTTAGTGCTTTTTTCGGCCTATGGGTTCACGTTACGGATTATTAGTCTGCTAATAAGAACCATCTACTTATTTTTCTGGGTCATCTGGAGGGCTATCTCGAGCATGTGGAGCTCATTCGTATCATCCTAACGTCTTTCTGCTTAAAGCTGGCCTTGCCTGGAGGCTATGGGAGGCTGTATAGTCGACAATATGAAAACCGCACATGATATTACTACCATTACATTCGGCCCGCATGGAAATGGTATAAAATATCTGCTAATCCGAACCATATGCTGGCTTTTCTGGATAGTTTGTTTGGGGTTATCTGGAGCATCAACTGGTCTGACGGGCTCCAATACTGGATAATTTTGGCCTGCTTCGATCTACTTCGTCTTTAGTCTGTTAAGTAGTAAATATTGTATTCTGAAGAATCTGAAGCTACTATCCACCATATGAACCGGGTTCCCGGTTAGAACGGGATTCTCGGTTTCTGGTTGTAAAACATTAGAAGTTGTAGTTTATCCCGATATACTGAAACTGGAATAGAAGCTTACACGATGCACCATGGCCTACTGGAACTAATGCGTATAGGTGGCAACACGACTGAGTACGACATCCTAATGGATTGTACAGAATCAACTTGACTATTAGATCAGGATGCATTTGCTATCGATAATTGGCAGTGTGAGACTTGAGCCGAATTATTCGCGTTTTAATACGAATTGTAGTGAATATCACTGACACATCATGACGACACAACCACAAATAATCGGTGTTTAAACATCTTGAATGTCGGGCCCTTCAGCTTTACTTTGAATGTCGTGTTTTTATATATTTTTATCTTGAAAAGACTCTCATAGCATAACCAAATATAACAGAAAAGTGATGTTATAGAGCCAGTTGTATTGGCGATCCATGTAAAGTAGAGCTATATAACGCAAATGATTATCCTACGGTATGTAAACGGATAGGTCAAAGACAATATCTGATTGTCAACTTGCCAGTCTCTGTCCATGACAAATTGCAGTCTCGCTATAATTGGGCTAATCCATCGTACAGACCTGACTACAGAGAATTGACAATACCGACTAAGTTTGCTTAAGTTAAGGTCAGACAGTCCCAAATATTGAAGCGGAATGAGTAGTGGCAATGTAGTTATTGTCAATTGGCACAATGTTTCGCAACAATCATATTTTGAATGTACAATCATCATCCATCAATGCATTTCTCATCTATTACACAGTTGAAACATTGCGGATGCAGATTCTTGATTGTCAGACAGAGGCTTCATTGAGTCGCACGTCATAATTTATTGGCACGAATCAGCTTGAACAGTTTGTTCTTTGCTTAATGGCTACGTGTTCAAATTTCATTTATATCAAAGTGTATATATACATTGATCATAAATGCTACAGTGTCACCTGGTCATCTTGCAGGTGTTTTTTTTTATTCGCTTTACGCATACGTCAAGATATTTTCTCTGGTTTAATATTAGACTTTTCGAATAACCGTGGCACGGTTGCAAGACCACACCCGTAGTCTATATGTATACTTTGATGTACTGCCCTGGTGGAAAATACTTTGAATTACAATGAATTTCATCAAATCCAAATGCCGGGCATCATTTCAATCGTCTATGAGCATACACTGCAAATGATGAATACACGAGAAACGTGTAATGTTTTATACTAGCCGTCTCGTTGCCCAAAATAAAAGCTCCAACTCCATAATAATCACAGAGCACGACGCTAAAAATAGCTTGCAACAAACACCGATCACTAATCTGTACAGCCTGTCATCGCGCCCCATATAAGGTCCGCTTTCTAATGCAGTGATCGTCATTCATCTCGACAAGGCACTATCATGGTGTAATCAGTCGTTATATCGCATCATATGCCCATGGACAGTGAAAGAGCAGTCTGCATGATCTCACGCTCTCACGACGACAGGCCCATCCCATTGTCAAGTTTAAAGCGTTTTAGTGTTGAGGTGTAGCCTACTTCTTTATAGCGTATGCTGACGACAGTCCGTCAGCGGCTTTGCTAGGCCTCGAACACACGATCACTGCCACAAGTATGGTATCGAAGCGGTGAGCAGTTAGCCAATTGGCTATTCTGATTGGACAAATGTAAAGGTATAAAAGTCAGAGAGGTAGTACGCGCAGACCAGCTAGAATGGAAACGACCAAAAACTAGCCATGGATTGCATTCCGAATGTGCGGTTGGAGTAGTGTTTTCTGTGGCTATTAATGTTATTGAGAGCGTACTAACGAATACAGTCCAATTACGTTGAATTTAATGCTTCTAAAGTTTATGAGGAATTTCACATGGAAAGAAAAGAGTTGTACACATTGATGATAGACACTCGACAGTTTACCCTCCAAAAGGAGCGTTGTTTGAGTGACATGAAAAAGCGTTTAATTGCGATTCTTCATTGGAAATTCAACATGATAGAGTGGCAAAAAGGTAAAGAAACCTATCTTTCCAGACCACGTGCTCGCCTGGTGATCAAACTTGAGTCCATCAGTGTCATGTGTTGAGGCGAAATACACCTACAATGCAGTTCGGTTTTCATGAGCACGGGTGATGAAAATGTGATCTAGATCTAGATAGCACACTTTGGAAGTTGCCTGTAATCATATATGATTTGGCGAAATATCATATTTTTTTCACGTTGTATCAGCTTAGGAAACATGGTTACGGTCAGACAAATTTCCTACCTGGACTAAAAATAACAGTGTGATTTCGGGTATTTGATATTGGCGCAAAAACACTGTCTCATATCACCATGTAAGTTCAGTGTGACCCAGGGTATTGATTTCAACTGCAGTTGAGCCATTAAACCTGTAACCTTTCTGGCCCTCGTCGTGTGGGAGCTCCCATGTCATCAGATTCATGGTGAAATTTAGACCGGCGACATATGCCGACACACAATGCATTTGCTGAGCTTCTAGGACTTGGGTCCATTATTCTTTTGAACTGGGACTGCTCCCAGCCGACGCAAACTTATTGTAAGAGGAAAATGTTTACAAAGGGGACATGGAGTATTTTACTTTTTCATTATTTACGGAAGTGTTCCAATGACACTGTAATTGAGAGAAAAAGTCACAAGCATATTCCGCATTCATATGATAAAATTACGTGTGCGTCAGCGTTCGTGGTATGCATTATATGTACCTCGTATGGCCACGTAAATATACGGGCGGGACGGTATTGGGCGGTTCTCACACATTCGGCGTTACATGTCAGTATGTCTTAGCATATGGAAGCCGCCCGGTCAAGGGATGAACGTGGCCAGCGCATATATAGTGATTATTCCGTATCACCCGGTATAGTTCCCGTAGCATCCTCGAACAGTCGCATACCGCATGATCTCGTATGAAACCGTGGAGTCCGGTATTAACACGCACAGTATCGTATCGCCAACGTACACGCGTACGATTAGGGCTTTATACACAAAACATCAGGGTAGCTTTCAGGATATGAGAATACATAGGTTGGGGGCCGGGGTGGGGGGGGGGGGGCTAGAACGTTACAATAGTCTACATAGGTGTGTGTTTGTGTTTCAAATACTCAAATAGCGCATTAACCTTGTGGTGTTGAGGTTTATGTGCTTAAAAGACATTGTGCGTAACAAATAAAAATCAGAACGGGTGATTAAACTAGATCAACAGTTCTCAAAGAGCACAGAGTCGTTTAGACAGCATTGCCTTCTGTCGACTTGAAAAGGCTCTCTATATAAAGACACGCTTAAATTGGCAAAATGGCACATGTGGACACAAATGATCGCTAATAGATATGCAAACATTGTACCACGCTGTTTAAGTGATGATATTGTAACTATCGCATAACACGTCATAAATGCACTTAAAATGGGCCTTCTGAAAATCTACTTTTAGTGGCAAATGATCCGAAATCGAATCCCTTCTTTGTGACCTCATACCTAATGGATATAAAGTTTGAACAAACGATTGATAAACGATGTAGGTTGTCCAGCGATATTCATACATACAAACCAAACCAAACACAAAGCTTTCGTTTCAGCTGAAGCAACATAATTAATTAGAAATACACAATAATACAGTATAAATTTGTAATATTGAACCCGTGGTTAGGTTATTGAAGCGTTTGGTTAATTTCATTTCGAGTGCTCTCAAACACAATTCAGCAAATACGTAACCGAAACGTGACTCGTGGGTGGCATCTACTTTGCGTTCAAATGATAAATATGAGGCGCCGTATATTTGCTAACCCACAGATCTGTTATAAGTTGGTACCAGGTGCAATTTTTAACCTGTCTGAATTGACAACCAAAACGTCAACGTCCACTATACAGCCCATTGAGTAACCTGGCAGCATTTGAATAACATGGCGACAATAAATTCAAAGAGCACAGCTATATTTCATATATAGTAGTCTGGAACCCTTGATTTAATGACCTTGTTGTCTGCCAATAAATCAATTGCGAACATGTCATAATTGCTGTCCAAGTCGCGTTATATTGCGTATAATGACAGTTATTATCGTTCTATGTTCCTTTTCTGTTTTTATACTTCTTACAGAAACTGCAAACGTCTTAAATGAATAATCATTTTTAACATATTTATCAATTGTTAATTTTTGGCATCATGGCTTGATTGACCCACATTGAATTGCAGAAACGAGAAACACAAAATCTGTAAAACTAAAACTATACGCTTAAGGCATGGGTCTGAGAGTCTTAAACAGTGAAACCGAATGAATCTTGGTATTGCAGTTTGTAGTCATTGTTAATTGGCGCATTGTCCCACCTCACCATGCATTCCTGATCTACTGTAAAATGAAAATTCGATGACTGAATAGGCAGATCCAGGGAGGGGGCTTTTCTCAAGAAAATATTTTGGCATATTCGCTATCAATCTAGCGTACGAAACCCATGAGATCCCATAAGTACCCCCCTCGTGAAAACCTGGATCTATCTACGATGAGCATTGGTAACTGTTATAATATGGGCCAAAACGTACCAACGGGTTTATCAAATCTGCTGCACGTGCGAGTATAGCATACAGTGCTTACTGCCTCAGATCTGGATTCAATGAAAAATACAGGTTTGGTAACAGATACGATAATGCATGGATTCTTGTAGTTCACCTTTCGTTTGAGCTTATGATGCATTTTCTTCCATTTCTTATTCAAACTACTTGTAAATCATATCATATACATATTGGCTTGATTCAACCGCCAACGGTCTTCCCACAAATTACGATAAGTCATTGGTTGCATTCCCGTGAGAGTGAGGACAAGATCTTTACACAACTTTTTTTAAAAACCTAATATATGTAAATGTAAATGTAAATGTGGTGGTTTATAGTCGTGATCCAAATCTTGCTCTCACGACTTACCAATTTACACCAGGTCATTGGCTCCCTTTTTGATCATCAATCGATCATTTTTCATATGCTTGCATCGGCAGCACATTCAGCCTACAATGCTACTCACTCATACACTCACTCACTCTTTCAACCCTATGACCTGTACCTAATTAATGTGCGGGTGCCACTGAGCAGTGTGTAACTGCTTTAGGGATGAGTTTGCTCAACACCCACTGCCAGACGCGACTGGGAAACGAACCCACTACCATCTGATCAAGAGTCCAAGCCATCGATTTGGCCACAGAAGCACACAATATATAATGGTTCGCGGAATATACCTTCAATAACGTTTTCGTCTACATAATAAACGTTTGTTCAATGGCTTAACCATTCACTGCTGCAATTAACTGTTTGGACATTAAGAATGTATTACCATTACAATCTCAGAGAGTCAGGGTGTTGGGGAGCGGGTGTGTGTAGGGGGGTGGGGTGGGGGTGGGGGTCATTGTCACATTGAATCCTACACTTTCCTCTGATAAGTTAGATATGACAATTTCCAGGGAAACATTGACAAATTATTCACCGAACGATTGTCTGTGAGTACTCACGAACGAAGGCAACTGCATCAATAGATGTGAGTTATGGAACATATGAGCTTTTAGAAAATTAATAATGAAAGACATTGAAAAACATTTTCATTGGTGCAATTGCCTATGCTCACGAAAACTAAACACTGGCATGTATTTCTATTTATAATGGTCATCGTTCATGATAATTACTTACGCTGCTTTCAAGTCATTCAAGGAAAATACAGGATATACTATGAAACATACAAACACCATCGAAGATACATGCTGTGAGCATGATGATTAAACCCACAACCTGAACCTCATACATCTGTACAGCGTTGAATCTCGGTATTTAGAAATTGTGTCACGATATTGTTGCATAAGGGCAATGATGTACTAGACATTGATCTAATATACTGTGTGCAAAATACACATTATAGTGTATCACAACGACCTCTAATGAGATTTATCTAGTCGATTTCTCACGAAAATACTATCAAAGGACTACCAATTTTACACGGTTAACTACTAGTCTTAGATCTATCAATCACAATGCGCTACAAGAAGATTGCTTGTTCCCACTTGTTGTTTGATACACAAATCTCTTTATACATATTTGATAGCAATCAGGAGTGTGTTCATATATATTTTTTTTTTATTTTGAAACGTGGGTGGGTGCTGTGAACTGTGAAATGAATTGAACAGGATTTTTTTTTTTTAGAAATTTCATGGATATTGTGGTTAACATAGGAATGTTCAAGGTAAGTCTGTTACGCATGGAAAATGCATTTGCATATAACCGTCCGAAATCGTGTGTATTGTAAAATGTAAAAAAAGTTGTATTTTCAAATAGTTTGCTATGTATATCTATAGCTTATTATAGATCAAATGTTCAGCCATATATATCAACTGTCTGCCTTATAAATGGTTAAAAGTCAATGTATAGGTATTTTTATGTCATACATACCCCTGTAAGGCTCAGTTTTCAATCGACAGTTCATGATCACTGTTGTAATGACATCTGTTCAACACTATATCAATGCTAAATAAACACGGTTATGAAAGCATACACATAGGCGTACAGCTATTTTTAGCGTGTTCAGTGTACTGTAATCAGTTCTTAGGGGTGATTAGTTGAAAGACCCACCGGGAGACATTTAGTATTTCTTCATTGTTAACCAAGTTACATGCGTACTAACAAACTAAAACACCTGAAAGTGTTTTGACGCAATAACTGTAAAACAAACGCCCAAGTTGAAACGATGCCAGAGTTTTCATCACTTTTTTCAAAGTAGCCTAAACATTACTGTGAGAAGATAGTCATTAATACACTCTTATATAACTATGGGTGTAGAGTGAATGAAATAACTGCTGCGGCTCAAATCTTAAACTTAGCAAACATTAATAAACTATATATAGTCAAATGGAAGCCATGTCTTCCGCTATATCAATACAGTGGTAGGAGCTTGCTTGCAAGAACAGGGAGCGTAAAATTAATAAACTAGTTTCATGTAGTAGCATCATGGACAATATTAAATTTAAAGCATCATTGATGTGATATGCACAGCGTTGGTTGAATTCGGCTTCCAGAGGAAACAAAAGTATCTAATTAACGATCAATATAGTATAAATGAATGAAAAGCTAGCGAGCATCGATGGCAAGCTTCAGTATTAACAACCGCTAAATGATGAAACCACAGAAACTATCACTGGTAGAGATATTAGTGAGAGTAAAGTGTCTACATCATGTTGTGTTCCATTTTGTGGAACGATTTTACAACAATATCTAGCCAGCCAATTTAAAATGGATAATGAGTGAATGGTTCACTAATAGCGCCAATGTGTCCTGCTAATGCTATGTAACTATAAAACAAGGCTTTACTGTAATAAGATTTGCGAACTACTTGCATTACTCAACGGTGACACAACATGAAGTATTCTCGATTAAAGGTATGATGACAATGTCCTCAACAACTGTGACTGATAGTACGCAGGGCATCTGCGGCGATGTGGTAGCAAATGTGTCTGGCGTTTGCATCAATGAAGACGAAGACAGAGAGGCAAACGATCTTACCAGTTTGTTATATTTTCATAAGAAATCTGTTGAAATGGATAAAAACGACAGGCTTTAATAGCTTCTAGTGGTCAACTGCAGACAATAACCTGACCCTCGCACTAGCAATCGTACACAGACTGCGATACCACCACTGAACAGGTCAAGAATATATACCATTCCATTAATGAGATAGGGGGGGCTTATAAAGAATGCATTTAAGAACATAGCGTGAATGTGTTCATGTACTGTGAAAGTCCTAAGACAATCATGAGTCTAGGTATTGTGTAATGTTGTATTATCTTAAGATTACAGTTGACTTACTTGTTTTTTTTTATGATTGATGATATTGTCGGTAGTAAACCAACGTAATGTGTGACTGAGCGCAAAGTACACAGATTCGGCTATCAACTGGAACTTGCCATGGTATATGGACAAGTTAAACATCGTGGTTTGTTCGTACCCAATTCACATCAGCGGGATATTTCGGACAAATGTGTGCTTGATATGATATACCCTAGAACTATATCCCACCAATACTGTGGCACTGTGCAACAATGACACCATTGACAAATGTCTCTTTTTGTAGGATGATGTACTACAGCTCGCGGAGAATAGATCCAGTCTCCCTCCACAACAATCAAAATATCGTGCGGCACGTGCTTGAGTTTACACAAGCGCGTACCGGAAGAACATATATTTACTTCAATTGTCCTCAAACATATACCATTTTCTACACAGCTTTTAACCGATTAAGAATGTAGGAATATCAAAGTTCTCATTTTAATCATGTCAGCTATCTTTTTATTTCTTGACTGCTATTTGTTTCCCAAAATAAATCATGGTACAGTGTTCTTTCACTGAATGACCCATTTCTTATGTGTGTTTTGTCTTCCCCACCTACGTGTATACACAAATACACTCTCATGGTATCTCTTAAAGATGGGGCTCAGATGTTCAATCACTCTTTGTGTGTAGGTTTCTTTGTCTTTTTACGGATATGTTTGTTTTGTAACACGAAAGTATACCACATTTCTTTAGATCGAGGGATTATGCCCCCCCCGTTCGTTAATCAAACTACTAAGATGCGAGCCCTTTAAATTTGAAGAAAAAATATAATCATAGATACTAGTACGTGATGTGATGAAGTCTATTTGGAATATTAGAAGCTATATTAGAATCTATCTATTCAAGTGGCACTCGTGAAGGGGTGGTCTCGTTGGTGGGTAGCGATTGTATCTTTCGGAATACATAGGGCCGCAAAAATGGCCTTATATTATGTATATGTGGTCTCTTAATAAAGGGTATCTTAATATTAGGTAGGCCTATACAGTATATTGTATACAGGTAAACACAGCGTTTATTACTGGTATTTACAAAACGTAGCTACAGTTACATTTTCAATTGATCTTTATGCATTATTAATGTGATTTATTAATGTAATTAATTTATCTGTTAATGTAAATAATTTGCTAGCAATTAGCGTAATGTGAGTAATTTCCAGTATAAACAGAAAACACGATAATAAAAATACAGAAATAATTGTGGCACTTATACACAGACAGTGTACTTCACACTGATTCCTTCCGAAATATAACGTTGCATATCAACACCCAGTCCAATAACATCCATGTTATTACGGTCAGTTGGCACGTGTACATAAAACACAGAAATCATTGGCAATTATTAGCTACAAACAACTGTGGTCACTGGTGTAAACGAGATTGGAAAGTGCATCATATTTCAATTTTGCTATATAGATCTTAAGCATATGACGTCAACTCAGGACTGAAGTGCTGTATTATGATTGTTTGGCGTGTTTTAGCATGATCAAAAAATTTATAGAGTGCTCTAGTAGGGCTTTAGATCACAACTGATATGTAATTCATTACATTTACATATTGGTTGAAAATTAATAATGTGGCGGAAATAGCAACGAGAACCTGCAGATGTAGCGTGAATGTTTTAGAATTTGTTAATTTCAGTATTCTTTTGGCAAGAAATCCCATCAGTATACATGTAGTGACATAATAACATACAGGTGGAAACTAGCATAGTCTCAGTTGGAATTTATTTACATTTCATTCTTGAAAAAAAATTGTCTTTTCATCTGATTTGTCAAATTTTGAGTCTATCTTTACTCCGCACCCCCACCCCACTCCACTCCAAGGGTATCCCCTAGTAACCCATCTCATACATAATCAATTCAAAGTCATTCTCCGAAAAGATTTTAATTGACTGCTGAAATGTGAGTATCCATTTCCCCATTGTATTGGATGCCTACACCCCAAAACTTCCAAACACCTGTCGACAACCCACTAAACATATAAATTGTAAAAATAAAAATCGAAACCAAATGTACATACCTCCAAACGACACACAAGGCTATACCAAATTGTGTGTGTATGAAACCTCATTCAATTACCAGGAGTAAAACTAATCCAATTACGCCACCGTGCTTTCTTTTGGGGCCGAGACTTCTGATCACCACCGTAGACTGGTGGGGATCAGCAACGACAGACGATACCGCTCATCTGTTTGACGCATACAAATATGCCGTGCAACGCAAGAAGTTTGCTTTACCTCTTCAAAAGGTGAGCTGTATGAAGTGGAATTAGACTCATCAACGGCAGAGGAGTTTGGGAAGGTTGGGGGTTTTCTTGCTTGCTGGTGATATTCGGCTGCTTTTATTGCTTTCCCCACCCCCTGATGAAGATTCGTTTGAGGATTTGAAATACATTGTAGGTACTTCATTGTAGGTAATTTGGGTTCTTTTGACGCAGTTTTATAATTGCACCAATGTTTGCAACTTTTCTTACGTGGACCTTGAAGACATTTATGATAAAGCACACGTTTAATGCCAATACCTTATTCACTATTCACTTGGCTGGCCAGTGCTCAGCTGTTTTTATATATAAAAACGGGAGTTCGGTTTTTCTGCTCAGGGACAATCGTCCACTGCACTGAATTTAATTTCGACGTTTCCTTGAACATTTCATATGTAACCTGATCGGAAGGTAATATCACACTCAGGGGGTGGGGGGTGGGGTGGGGCTTCCCCCTCATTCGAATCAACCCACCCCGACCCCACCCCCCTTAGGGAGGACCGACCGTCTAGGGTACATTATCATCACATTCTTCTGCATCTAGCACCCACCAAAGACAATGTGAATGTTTTATGCGTACATGTATACAATATAATAACCTAATAAACAAGGACGCAAACTCAATTTAAGTGTTCCAACTGTTCCTGGTATGTCCTATAACTACTTTAGTGTTATTAGTGTTCATGTCAATGCACGACAGTATTATCTGGATAACTCCATTATGCTTGATCTCTTCTACAAAGACAAACCTAATTCAACTTTGATCAGCATAGTTGCAATAACCTTATCGATAGCCTCAACATTGCACTGTTTGTTCAACCAAACTCACCCTTGAAGACAAACATAAATGCAGCAATACGCTGAAATATTGAGTACAGAGTCAGTTCATTACACAAAATGCCACTTGATCTATTTGACTGGGTATTAGTTTATGTATGATAATATCTTACTTTTGTATATTAGACATTAAACTATAATAAATAGCCTATTTGAAGTTGCACTTGCGGATTTTTTTTATACATAATTACATTCAAGGTCAGGCGAGTGGCAATATTGTGAGTTGATCCACATGAAGAAAGGGTTGCAATAGTTACCAAATACTCATGAAAAATCTATGGCAACCGAACAGTAAACAAGAAACGGAAAATCTGTGTATGTTTAAACGGCATAAGAAGTTCACTAAGCACAGAATTTCAGCATGAGTAGAACACGATCGCAAATTTAAACATAATGACTACGTTTCCAACTCAACAAGGCCTGATTCTATTTTTCATATGACATTGTGCTATAGAAGTAAGTGTAACAGAACCAATGCTGCCATGTTCCCTAGGTTGTAGATTAGTTCTCTTAGCCTTCCTCCTCTGGTGTAGCCAAAAGGTCACCTCAACGAGGAACTAATCACACCATATCCACTTACCTACCCGTACCCTTTGAATACACGTGCGACCAACAATCGTGCCAAATTACCGCACTGCCTCCGTGCCTTTTCTGCTGTTAAAAGTGGTGCACGTGACCTATGACACTTGGCATTTACGTCATAGGCATATCATTTGGACACGTCAATCTGGCGTCTAGTATTTGAACACCCTCATGAAGACAAATCCAGCTCATCGCCTGTAGACACTCAAAAGATTTCTGTAATCCACGCTAGTAACATTTTGGCAGTCCCTCATCTACCTGCATCATTGATAGTTCCAGTATCGCAGATAGGAAGTAAGAAGGAAAAAAATGTTATAGGGGAAGAAAACACACTGTTTAACGTTTTAAAAGTACCAAGTGGTGGTAGCGTAGCGTCACACGTACAGCACTGGAGAAGCAGGTGTTCATTGAGAAAAATATACTAGTTGGATTTAAGAATATGAAATTGTCAGAAGTAACCAGAATAACTCAATATCTAATAGAAATAGCCAACACCTGAATAATATAAAGCCAATGCGTGATATAATTAGCAGTCTACAATTGGTGTCTATGATGTAATTGCTAACACTACCCCGCTTATATTTCCAATTAATTCTATTCGTTGTCGATGGCACTGATGGGATATGTCGGAAGCCATTTTTCCAAGTACAGGAAATATTATGAAATTACATCGTAAAGGTACAACAAAGTGACAGATAGCTGTAAAACGTAGCAGATGGCGTGGATAAAAGACACACCTCTGGACTTTGTCACCTGACGCACCGACATTTTTACGTACCAATAATGTGTACGTAAGCACAATGCACACGCAGTTGGAAAACGTTCCATGAAATCCTTTACTAAATGAATATGACATAATTCACACGATAATGCAGACGACACTAAAATAGTGTATAAACCGCACCCCGGCCCTGTGAAATACTAAGCGCTACGGAACTACGTCATGACGTCTTGACAGGTGGACGTTATGTCAAATATCGTGGGACATGCTACCGAATACCTTAATTAACTAGCCACTTAATTTATTGCTATCCCCTAATGTGTTTCCGGGTCCGCTGACTGATGATACATTAGATTATGAAAGCTTCTTGCGATTCGTTTGGTGAAGTTAGGTCGGCATTAGAGTAGAGATGGAGAGAGAGAGAATGGCGCCATACTCTGACTGTGCTGAAAGCTGAGGAGGGTATGCATCGTTTTACACATCAGCTTTAAAGCTTTAAACGAAATATGGCGATCTCACATTGTTACTATCAGCATATTTTTATTGTGCACATATTAATTAAGTAGGTCGGTGTAGAAACTGGGGAAAAGCTTTTAATGAATATGGTTGTGCTAATTAATATGTCTGTGCTACTAAAAATTGAAATTTGCAACATCTCATTCGCCGACCTAACTGAAAATTGGTAGGACTGTAGGCTAATAGTATGAAAAAGTTACGAGAATGATCATTCGTGGGTTGATTCAGTTGAGTCGAAAATGTCAGATCTCAGAGACCTTTTTTCTTTCCTTTTCTTTTTCTTTCTAGAATGTTAGTAGGGTGGCCATATGCGCATTATCGCAATCATGGAGGTGTTCCTGATACCGACAGTCAAAAACACCCTTTCTTTGCGTCTCAACGTGATGATGTCATTTGTGGACGTGTATTAGACGATAAAATATAACCAGCCGTAAATTGTGATTGGTCATAATTCACGTTAACGTTTCTAGCCACCACAGGTTTATTGTACATATAGAGAGTCTACAAATGACACCAAGCCAGCTCTCTGTCACCATCCTGGGCTTACCCACGCTTCGTCAGAGTTGAATCTCCCGCAAGGTTACAAGCCTGGCACAACAGAGACGCGAACGTGAATCCCCTTTTCTCGACCACGTGTCGAGGTATCTTGACAGAAATATGAAACAACATATACTTTTCAATCTCGTTTTATTAATGTCACTCCCATCTCCCTACGCCAGAGAATAAGAATTGTGAGATTCCTGAACTTGATTACAATTTACGGTGGTCACATTTTACTGCATCGTCATATATCACGGCTATATACGCAGTATGATATGATCAAGGACTACTAAAGGCAGTGTGAATGATCAACCCGTGAAAGCCGACGATGATTTTACGGCAGCTAGTCCATTTTTGGGTGCGTGGTGACAATTTACATTAACGTAAATTATGTCCGGTCATAATTTATGGTGGCTATATTTTACGGTATAACAACGTGTCCATAAAAAGGAGGCATCTTTACTTCTATGAAAATAACAGACCACGTTACATGAAAGAACATAATTTCATTGATTGGTTAATTAGTATTATTAGCCAGGGTGAAGTAGGTGTCATTAAACAGCAGGAAATGCAGGACAAAACAACCAACACAATGCGACATTCTAAGCAGGGACAAAACTGCCCCCACTTTGCGTACACTTCACAGCATGAATCGAAATAACACTGTAATGATCTTTCAAAACAACACAATTATTGTAGAAGTTTTGTTTCCGAGATTAGAAGGCTCAATAATGATGAGCTTTTAAGATAATAACAGCTGAGTTTGTAGCCTGTTGTTGCATTGTTTGTCATAATTGTACAGTCGTGTTGTTACATATAATCATATTCGCGTTTTGTGAAATATCCCTTGCAGTTTTGCATCTCGAGAATGGCAATTTGCGTGACAGTGTACATGATTTTCACAGCTTTGCCGGTATTCGAATATACACAATATAGTGCGAGGTTAACCCGCTTTCTCCACAAGACCACAAAGACGACCAGCTGCTACCAACAATGACTGCGCCCTCGTGTCCCAGAAAAAATTCTAATGATCGGCTAGCGTCAGCATCATGAAATTAAAACAGCTATATGGGTCATCTATTCATCTATTCTCAGCTATGTCATTAAGTAGATGAAATAACCATACTTTTCCCATTTTGTATCTAATCATAACGCATCTTTATGAACATCGCCAGCAAGACCAACTTTAAGCAGAAAGACCATTGGATGATCGTGTTAGGAAGATCCCGAATAGAAAGTAGTTGGTCACAATTAGCAGCCTAGAAAAACACAGATTACTTCTCCAGATACGTGATAACATTTTTGGGCCAGAACCAGACAGAAGCGGGCCGTTTCCACATAGAACAATGTTGCCCTATGATTAATGCTGTCTTCCTTCTGGCGGGTTCTGGCATAAAACTGATCCGGATCATCTTTTTGCTTTTCTGCTTTGTCTGGAGGGCTAACTCGTTCAGCTTAAATGTGGCATTGCTGGCGTATTCATAAAGATGTTCCCGTATTATGGGATGCTATTTCCGAATGGTCCCACGAGCCTGCTTTTTCAACCAGTCCATTAGAAACGTCACGGACCGTTATTTCAGACGATCCTATAAATGTTAGCCACAACATATGCACAGTAAGCAAAATTTTAGTTTTTAGAAGGAAAAAAATGTCATCTATGGCTAGAATCAAAGTTTTATTGGGAAAATATATAGGAATTTCCCAAAGGTTTTCCATTCTTTAAAAAAGGCACCCTTAGGTGGTTTTTTGTTTTCATATTGGAAAAAAGTTAAAGGTTTAATCAGTTGAATGTTTGTCTTTTTAAAAAGATTAGAAAAATTTTTTATTTATTAACTACTGAGGAAAAAAAACTTTTAAACTTTTAAAAAAAGATTTTTTAAACACCAGAAAATTGAATTCATAATGGGCTCAGAAATGAACAAGTTTTGGAAATTAAACATTATTATATTGGGGAATCTTAAATTTTTTGAAATATGGGGACCAGATAAGGAAAAAAACCCAAATTTTTTTGTGGTTTTTGAATTTTTAAATTTTTTTTTGGTTGGGGATTTTTTGGACGTGTTTAAAAAATCTATTTGAAAAAACCACATTTTTTTTTATTTTAAAAAAGTTGACCATT
>CM032663.1:42069618-42075948 GCA_019095985.1 Streblospio benedicti | reverse complement strand
TTCTCTTCCGGTGTTTGAGCTCCGTTTCCCTTATGTTCTGTCCATCCATTTTTCTGGCTGAGGGGTGGGATCTCATCACATCCCGGTGTTATCGCCAAAGCCTTCCTTTGGGAGGGGTGGCCAAGGTTCCCGAGCATGTGTCCCCACATGCCGGTGTCATAATCCGACTCTTCATATCCGACCTCAGGTGCTCCCGAAATCCCTGACATCACCAGTCTATTCCTGTGAGCCCGTGGCCAAATACGGCGAGCCCGTATCCCGCCGCGACAAGCCCATATCTAACACTGCCAATGGGAAGGCGATCCAATGGGGCGACCAGCCGTATCCCCCGTATCGCTCCCAGAGTGACTCCCGACATCACAACTGGTCTACATACTCATAAAGCCAAAAGCGCCAAGTAATCAGGTAATTGAAGAAACAACATGTAACGTCCAACGTTGTGCAACAATGTGCAATGTTTCTCAAAACGTGACATGTCACTGTTTTGCTCTGCTATAGTGTGATGTCAATATGTTTCTCGAGAGAGCTCTCAGGCGGGCCAGAGCTCGAGGTGGTCCCGAGCTCCTTTCCATCCTCAAATGCTGCTCCCCAATCCATCTCTGTTTCATCTCAGGTTTCATCTTGGCCATCCGAATTTGGGACAGCTCTGAGTGCAACTCCTGGATATGTTTCCTCAGCCCGTGATAAGGCGGTCACGTTCGGTGAACAGAAGTCCGGGGTGTGGAATTCACCAATGGGACTTCATACTGCCGATCCTAGTACAGGGTTTGCTTTTACGCCTGTACTTCCATGATATCCTGGTCACGGCACAAAACTGTGAACAGAGCTGATCCCACGTCCCACCGAGATTTCACAAAAACCCGGCAGAATGGGTCTAGTGGCACACCGGTGCCAACACGCGCCCAGTTGGACCTCCCAACCCGGGCTACTCCTATTGTGTACTTGAGACCAATGCCGAACACCTCACGTTGCTGACACTCGTGCAAGCTCCAGCTATACACGAATCCGGGTCCCCTAGTCCACGCAGAGTGAGCAGATTCTGGGGGGAGGGCCACAGGCTGCACCGCCGTGCTGAGTGAATGGGGGGGCCATCTCCATAGGAGGTTGGTGACAGCCTACCTGTTGCAGTCCGAACCTGCCTTGTCAAAACTACAGCCCTAATGGCTCTTCAGTACTAGGTGGTAGTGTACTTGGTCTTAATCAATCTACAAGTGGCCATAGTAAAAATAAAACAAACAACCTTACAAGGTGTGTGTAACATGGGGGCTTATTCCTAGTCAGTGCAACCTATGTTACCTACTTTATACAAGGTGACCACTATGTATGTACTGTATAGCTTAGAAAGGTAAATCAGACTAATAAGCTTGGTTCAGTCTAACCAATAATGCAAGCCTTATCATTGTTAAGATGACGTAAGCTGTATTAGTCTATAAGGACACAGGATATAAATCTGTGTGGATGATTGTAGAGATCAGATAATAAATAGTAAGCAAGCCATCTCCATGGTCTTCCACTTTCACATAATCTTAAAGAGTAAAACCACTCCTTGACACCACCTAGTGTGGCCACGCACTGGAGACCCTAATAGAAACTGGTTTTGTTTCAAAGTATAGTAAGTCTTAGTGACAACATAAATAGTAGTATATGGCCGAACTTGATATTATACGCTACCTACTGGCCCTGAATGATTACCGCCTTCACATTAACAGCTTCGTCCCTGAAATGACGCAACGAGCTGCAGTCTGCCTTGGGGTGGTCACAGCAGTTCTCTACCTACATCTCCTCGTTGGGTTCTCTAGCTCTCCACATATACCAATGCCTGGGTTCCAGTTTAGATGGTGTTCAACCCTGGGGTGACGTGGCCGGGCTAGGCCACCGCCCCCTAGGGTGGTCTTGCAGTTCTCAAGATGACTCCTCGTTGTGTACTAATTCTCTCCATGTACGCCCCGCCTGGGTTCCGGTTACCCACTGTCAAGACATGTTCACCACTGGGTTTCAATGAGGGGCCTCCCAAACATGGAGGACTTTGCACCAGTGCTGACACGCAGTGCTTCAGGCATTCCCCTACACAAAGCCACGTGGAACTGAATCTATGAGGAGGCGGAAAGCACCTGGCTAGTTTTAGAGGTACAAGTAAATCAGGGCCTATTGTGGAAAATAAGTTGACAACCCCTATTTGCTGCTGCATCCAGCATCAAGAGAGAACTGCTGTTATTCAGCTCTGGCCCAGTACAATCGAGAGAATTGGTTCACTAATACCACAGTGGCCATAATAAAAAAAAAAAACAACGCCTATCAAGGTATGTGCAGCCAAGGGAAAAAGCTAATCCCTACCCCAGTGGAGCTTATTATTAGGGGTGAACTTATGGGTTGCCAGCACTACTGCCCAAACAGTTGTTATTTTATGATTGCAACATTGATACACGTACGTGTACATGCATTGAGAATTACCATTTCCAAAGGTTCAATGATATTATTAAATGTATTGGTTTACAGTCTCAATGAACAGCTCATGCCGTTTTCTAGCAACTTTACATCTACACCGGGTCCGTGGCACCATTTTCACACTACATATATCTTTCTCAACTCCCTGGGAGCATACAACACTGACTGCATATGGTATTGCTGCTATTGCGCACACGTGATTATTACCCCACATTTGTGACCTGTAACTATTTAACGTGTTGGTACCACTTATACAGTGTGCAACCTGTTAGAGGTAAGTTTGCTCAACACTTACCATCAGACCCGGCCGAATCGGGCCCACAACCTTCTGGTCACGAGTCCAACTCCTATCCACTGGGCCACGGATTTCAGTTGCACAGTTTAAAGTTGATACGTTAATGATAAATATATAAAATAATATAATGCAATTTTATTAATTTTCATATGTTTAATGATTTGCAGAAAGACATGCATGATAGCCACTGATATTCACAAAGCAATTTTGGATTGGGGCCACTTCATTTTCTGCGTATTATGTCAGTGCATCCAGATGAGCTGATAGGGCTGGGGGGCTGTGTCTCAGTGAAAACGGATGTTCAATAACAATGGAATAGAAACATACTTTGTCAATACACAGTGTCTCAACACCCGTCCCCCATAGCTGGTCCTCCTAACAAACGGGTAGTATGGCACTAGTGCCCAGTCTATGATCTCTTGGTTTCCCCATAGTCTCCATCATGTGGTTCCAATGGTGGGTTTTACATACAAACCGATCACCTATTTGACCAAACCCTGTGAGATCTTTTGCCTAAACTGTATATCTTGCTGACAGGATGGCAAATGGATTGTGAGATGGCAGCAGTAACTGATCAAGTGGACGCGCAACAATTGGATAAAATCTTTATATCTTACAACATGAATATATTTGTCGTTATTAAGCCAAAACATGGCTTCCATTTGTAACATATGTTCTGACATCTACAAAGGCCAGGTCCATGAATACCTAGTTCTAATTCCACCTCCCCTCATTATACACTTTTTATTTTGATGGTCTGGCAGTTTGTTAGAATGTTGGTTTTACACATGCCTTTCTAAAATCGCCAGACCTTGTTCTTGTTCTAAATTCTGCTTAAGGTTGATAAATTTCATGACATCACCAATTCTGATGACAATGTCTAGATCATCATCCCAGGGCAAGATATTGTGAGTCATGTATGATCCAAGCAGTGTCCCATAATTCATACACCATTCGATCCGGTGATCTATGAAGAAATTTTGTACTCTCTGCAAAATATCAATAGCTTTGCTGTGCATAGTCCTATTAAGTTTTCGGGGAAACTGAGGATGCTCCAGAATAGGAATGTACCATTGTGCATGAAGTAGGGCATCACCATCTTCTATGATGTTTATAGGGAGATGACACTTGACCGCTCTAAATCTGCTGCCCAAAAGTGTCACCACATGTGCGTGTGCGTTTGTGAGTGTATGCGCACACAAATACGTGTGTATTTAAGTTTGAAAAATACCTCATAACGGCGGATTAGTTATCAACGCCTTTTCAATGCCCTTTGATAAATGAGACATACATTGTTTGTACATTTTAGATGATTTTAAGTTTTTTTCCTAGGCGTCAATATTAGTATAATTTAGTACTGCATGCAATAATGGGTCAAATACGAAAAACATAGTAGAGGTATGTATGCATGTGGAGAAAATTCTCTTTGAGTCCATCTTAATATGCGCCTTTTTGTTTTTTGTGTGCGTGTGCGTGCGTGCGCGCGCGTGTGAGTGTGATTTATTATGTGTTTTTCATTTGGAAAAAGGTGGGGGGAGACAGAGGGAAAACTATTTGCCTTTCTAGAGGAGATCGTATCAAAATTTCTTTTCTTGCCGAGCATGGGTACAAAGCAATTTTGGAACCATTTCACTTTCTAATTAATTGATTACTTCATACTATTTTCTATCAAAACTATCTAGATGACCACTCTCACAAGGACGATGATGACGAGGATGGGGACATGTCTCCCAACCCTCAGATTGTAAGAAGTATGCCCGGCGCTCAAGTGGAAGACCCTCATCTCAGCCCCCAGCCTTCTACAAGCGGAGCCTCGGTTCTTGTGCACTCTTCAAATCAGCCAGAAGGGCAGGCAAGCGTGAGGAGGCCTCCCAACGTGTCGATGTCGCCTGCTAGAGAACCGGAGAGTATTAGCTCTGTTTCTTCTTCCATGTCCAACATTCAACAGGGTGAGGCTGGCGGAGAAGTGGCTTCCTCTTCACAGCAAAGAGAGGCGAATGTTGGACAACAGTCAGAAAGCGAACGTGATCAGCAATCTCACAGAGGCGAGGGTGAAGAGCAGTCGCAAGGTACAGAAAGAAATCAACGTTCAATAGCACCTACTAGTGTAAATCAACAGTCACAAGAGACGGAGAATTCTGTGGAAAGAGAATCAGAACGGGGAGCTTCTGTGATATCTTCTGTGCCAAATATTGACGAGACTAATGCTGGTCAGGGGAAACATGGTGGTGAAGATGATGATGATGGGCACACAAATGGTGCTTTTGAAGCAGACGAGCGAGATACTGTACATGAAAGTGAAACGCGTAATATAACTAGCATGGAAGAGAGATCCCCGAACAAAAGCGATGGCCAGAGAAATGTTGGCGTTGATGATGTGGATAGTGCTAACAATGGGGCAAATGTGGAAATAGCCAGTGGTGAGCAAACGAAGCAACCGAATGAAGATACCAACAAGACTGACAGACCAAACGAAGACAAAAATAAACCTAACACAAATAAAGGAACTGCTGTCCGACGTGTTAGCGTTTCTAAAAATGAACAAGGAACATCTACGTCAGCAGCAGGTGTTTCTGAAAGCAGATCCAATGGCAGTAGACACAACTCAGACACATCAACCATTGAAGAATACAATATTGCATTGCATGTTGGTATTGGTGAAGTACAACCAGTGGACGAAATAGCATGTGGTGAAAGTAGATTTGTTGAAGAAAAGCCTAAAACTACTATTCACGAGAGACTTAATCTTGACAGGGAAAAACCAGTTGGCGATATACCCGGTACTCGAAAACGCGTGACTATTGAAAGAGGCCCCAAACCAACCAGCAGCAATAAAGCTAAAGCTATTCTTAGCAGAGCTAAGCGTAAGAAACGTACTGCCGATAAACCTGCTGATAAAAATCACCGGAAAAATAGGCTAGCCCATGACAGGGGTGGTGGTGCTGCTGCTGCGGACGGACCTTCTGCAAGTGAACTTGCAGAAGAAATTGAAGACAACGAAGATGGCCATAATGAAGAAGATGATGAATTAGGGCAGGTGCAATCTACGCCAAGAACAACTGATCTTGCTATTAAACTTCAAAGGCCATCTAGCTCTGGTTCTAAGTACTCACGGAGAGAATCAGTTGGTTTCGGAGCGCCCACAGCAGACCATATGGCTAGTATTGATATGTAGGACAAATTGCGTGAACCAGATTGTATTAAGCCAGTGTCAGACAGTCCCAAAATATTGAAATCTAATAAGTGTGGGTATTGTAGCCATTGGTGTGAAACAATGGGATGAATATAAATGTAAATGAAAAATGTGATGATTTATGGTCATGATCCAAGTCTTGCTCTCATGACTTTGCAATTGCTTGACAGTGTGGCTGAGGTTTTATAGTATTCAATGAAGTGCAGTTATTTGCGTTTCCTTTGAGTTTTAGCCTTTTACGTTTAAGTCTTATCTTACTTATTAACATTCATTGGTAGAGGCGTGAATTTGTGGATTGCTTCTATTGGTGCTGACACTCTCTTTGAATGAGTAAAGAACACATATTTTCATGCTCAACAAACGTGAAGCCACATGTGAAAATGGGTATGTGGTTTGG
>CM032663.1:42044618-42067118 GCA_019095985.1 Streblospio benedicti | reverse complement strand
ATTCACAGTCAGAGATACAAAATATCAGTGCCAAGCAGATATGAAATTTTCACGATCTACCGGCATATCGAATGCGCTTGGTTTTCTTACATAGTAGTAGACACACATTATGTACGTGTATATCAGCAAATAATTTTGGCCTGTACTGAAGGATAATGGTCTGGAAATCTTCCTTCCATTAATCGTTGTGTCGTGCTGTCACATGACTCTTGCATCAAACAACAGACGACATTCTATGGTATTGATTCCTCGCTAATTGGATAAAGCTTGACCATGGCAAATTTAGTTGTACTATATTTGGCCATTACTGATCACGGCCCCTCCACAATTAATCCCCTTTGTAATCTGTTGTATAATAGGTTAATGAGGAGCGTTCACTCGTGGTCCATGTGCATTACGGTGAGTTCCCATGAACGCGTTCACATCATGAATAAGAAATAAAGAATGTATCTTGAAAACAATTTTTTAAAATCATCACTTGCCCGGGTAACTAACGGGCGAATGTGCTAGTTTCTCCACAAACATGACGAGGCCTCCAGAGAAGCCATTAATGATTGGCAGCAATACTTTATTGAATAATACTTTGTGTCATTAATTTGATTAAACGTCCATTCTATTCACTTGTACGTGGCTGATTGCAATACCCATAATAGTATAATATTTTACGATGTTGAAATTAATTGGGGCCCTAATCAAACAAATGTAATTTAAATGTAATATCTTTGGCGTTGAAATTTAACATATACTGTTCACAGTGGTATGCCATTGTCCACAGGGAAGGGGGCACAAACCTTATACATAGGGTTGGGAGGAGCTTCCGGGACACAGTCTGTGACTTCTCAATCTATACTATACCTTGTATGCGTTGTTATTCCGTTCCAAACGTCCAACATCAGAATATTTCAGTTTGAACATGAGCTTTAATCTTGTGTATATTTTCAACTAGTGAAAGTTGTGTAAACTATGATAGTATCCTGTCTCCTTACTAGTGCATTTCACCATCCAATACTATAGTCGCTTTTTTTTAAATATAAGCCACATACATGTACGTCAGTGGCAATAATGTTATCCTATAACGTATGCGCGATTATGTTACACAACATATACCTATAAATATTTTAAATCTAGTGTCGCTGAGGACAAAAATCCACATATATTGATAATTTTACCTCGAGTCAGTAGCTCAGGTCTTGGATCGAGAACTTTTGATACGCTATTCTATTTTATATTGTGCACACACATACAAATGTACACACATTATGATTCTTGCTATTGTTGAGATTGTGCACGTGCACGTCATGTAATAGCTACTGCTTTCTACGATGGATCCACGGAAAACTGAAGAATGTTAAAATTAACCTATCTACAAATATAATTCTGGTTCACTACACTCGTCCCAAACTAGCATGTGCATATGCTTTTCCATACATTGTCATGGCTTGGAAGTTTTGAAAGGCCTAGGGGTACATCAAATTCAATTATCATCTATGTCTGTCTCCATATGTGTGTTCACTGACTTGTAGCTACTTGTATATGTGTGTGTGTACATTGATCAAACTTTTACTTGTATTTTGTGGCCTTTTGTTTGGCCATTTTTATTTTCATGAGTGCGTGTTATTGTATCGACTATTGTATGCGCATACGTTTCTACAGTTGTGCTTATTGTTTGTTGGCCATTGCGTAGTCTACAACTGTCTAGTGGGAAGATATCTCGCTCCATTGCTAGGCATTACATCACGGTGTTCAATCAATCTCCAGTTTTTGTGAGGTATAAGCAGAGCTTGTGAGGAAATCAAGAGTTTTCGTGAGGAAAATGTTTACTTTCGAAATCGGCGGTTTGGATTTTCCACTGTAAACGGGCTAAAAATCATTTCTGAGCACAATTTTTGTCATCCATGCACTATAAGAATACTTCTGGCACATACTGATGCGATTTATTTCCACTCACATGGGCTGGTTTCTGCTGCTAAGTCTGCAATAGATGAAGACCCTCGTTCTACATGGCTGTCCACTGTCCGAAAATAAGTGATATTTAGCCTTATGTTGCTTTGTTAAACCCTTAGTTTGGTCAGGCATGTAGCTTATGCTTGACTGAAAACTACCTTATGCATTGCATCTATACTATTAACTTCTATATTGTGTAAAGTCTCCAAATCTACAGAAATGTACAATCAACAGTTTTCGTGAGGAGTTGAAAATCATGAAACAAGAGCTTGTGAGGACTTGCATATTGCAATATTAAGAGTGTATGATGATTTATTCTGTGAAATGTTAAAGCTTAATGCTTTTTGGTAATTCTAGTTTTCTTCTATGTATAGCAATTAATAAACACAGTGTCAACATACCACTTTATTAGTGTACCCAGAGAACAAAATACAAAACTGAAATTAAAGAATACTGACTCCCTGCCACATCCAGTGGTTGCTAGCGTTATGTGTCCTCTATCTCAGCACGATCTTCAATATAGAAGGGGTTCTTGATTTACAAACCATTCAATTCACTTTGAGCACACCTTTTCAAAACGCGTGTATTTGCCAATGCGTAATCAACTAAATGTTATGGAATTTGATCTTAGTTCTCAAGTTACAAAACAAAACACTAATACCTTATGAATCATTCCCATCCTATTAAAACTGATCTCAATCTGTATAAGTCCATCACCTGTATGGATCTCCAAAGATCTTTAAAACCAAAGTTTTCAACCTACATATCCGAAAGATGAAACATAATCAAAATACCTTAGGCTCCATAAAATTAATAAAATGTTTCTCGTTCTGCCTATTTTCCTACACATAGGAGGGAGGTCAATTTTATTTTTTATTTTTTATATTTTATTTTGCTGATTTTTCCGTCCTTATATTATAAGAAAATGAGGAGGGGTTGACTTTTTATCTTTTATTTTTCTTCCGCGCAAAATCTTTCATTTTTCAAGTTGAATATTGGGCCTAGTCTCGCGCAACACAGACCAACGTACAGCGAGCTCCGCGAGCTGTATGTCACTTGATCGAGCCACCACGTGGCCCCGTCAAAGTGAGGCTGGCTGGTCGAGTCTATATTGGGCCATGAATGAACTACTTGTGTTACAATTGTATGTGAACAATGTCTTTCTATTATCAAAATCATAAAACATCACTTATAAAACAACTAGTATAATCAATGAAGTATAATATCTAGCGTGGATAGCAAACAAATGACAGGCCTCTGACACGGGGCTGTTTTGTTTGCAGCCAGGCGGGAGGGCCGTTTTTTTTTTATTACTGGGGATAAGGAGGCAATAAAAATGTTCAGGAGGCTGCACTATACACAGAAGGGAGGGGACGAGAAACATTTTATTATTTTCATGGGGTCTTACATATATTCAATTTACTCACGAAAACTGGTTTGTAGCTCTCACAAAAACTGCTTATCACAGCGTACCACGACTTTTGTAATTTTGGCCAGTTATGTGGTTTTAAAAAGCATGGGATTAGTGTAATATGTTTTGTATCAAGTTTGAGATACATTTTAATTCATATTTTGCCTGAAGTACGTCTTTACAGCCACTATATTCGTCGTTATCTATGAGATGACCTCAATTGTGAAGGTGGGTGGTCATGTATTGCAGACTTAGCAGCAGAAACCAGCCCATGTGAGTGGAAATAAATCGCATCAGTATGTGCCAGAAGTATTCTTATAGTGCATGGACGACAAAAATTGTGCTCAGAAATGGATTTTAGACCATTTACAATGGAAAATCCAAACCGCCGATTTCAAAAGTAAACATTTTCCTCACGAAAACTCTTGATTTCCTCACAAGCTCTGCTTACACCTCACAAAAACTGGAGATTGATTGAACACCGTGTACATGCTCATCTGCGAAGGTGACGCACGTAATTGAGATACGTAATGAAAATTTGCTGAATTGATTATACCCCAAAGTTTAACTTGTGGTGCAGAAAATACTTGATTCTGATTCCGGGGGCCGAGAATTTCATGCCATAAACTACAAAGTTTAAAACCTAAACCATTAAATCATGATTTTTAAAACAAAACATGTGAGAAAAGTATGCTATTATACGAGAGGGGTGAGAGGGGGGTGCAAATAAAGTAAAGCGGCATTCAGATATATGTAGGTGTGTATCGTCTCCAAATTGGCTTTAAGAACCAAATCAAGAACTATTATATCGTTAAGCTGCTACACATATAGATCCTAATACGTGCACTTAAAGCGTCATGTGACACACGAGTTTCCCCTTCTGGAAACATCTTGTCATTACTTGCTCGTCGCATATTGTCTTGGTAATCCCCAACTCACGCTAATTATCGAGAGTAGCCGCTGTCAACACTTGAAGCCTCGTTTCCGGTGTCATATGTCTCCACTTCGCGTAGGCATTTAACGTTAATCCGCGTGTGAGTAGTTTGGCTAAAAGGTATGCTATGTATATTGATAAAATTGATAAACGTATTTGCAGTTTCCTTTTTTACCGTGTGTGTGTGTGTGTGTGTGTGTGTGTGTGTGTGTGTGTGTGTGTGTGTGTGTGTGTGTGTGTGTGTGTGTGTGTGTGTGTGTGTGTGTGTGTGTGTGTGTGTGTGTGTGTGTGTGTGTGTGTGTGTGTGTGTGTGTGTGTGTGTGTGTGTGTCAGTGTGTGTGTGTGTGTGTCAGTGTGTGTCAGTGTGTGTGTGTGTGTGTGTGTGTGTGTGTGTGTGTGTGTGTGTGTGTGTGTGTGTGTGTGTGTGTGTGTGTGTGTGTGTGTGTGTGTGTGTGTGTGTGTGTGTGTGTGTGTGTGTGTGTGTGTGTGTGTGTGTGTCAGTGTGTGTGTGTGTGTGTGTGTGTGTGTGTGTGTGTGTGTGTGTGTGTGTGTGTGTGTGTGTGTGTGTGTGTGTGTGTGTGTGTGTGTGTGTGTGTGTGTGTGTGTGTGTGTGTGTGTGTGTGTGTGTGTGTGTGTGTGTGTGTGTGTGTGTGTGTGTGTGTGTGTGTGTGTGTGTGTGTGTGTGTGTGTGTGTGTGTACGTAGCTTGGTCTTTATTGGGGCTTGGGTGAGCAGGACTGGTGGTTCAGGAAGTTTGGTGTGGGAAACAAGGATGAAGAGGTATGTGGGGAAAACAGGCCAAAAAGAGAGATGTGGGATATCAAGGAAGTGAGATACGGGGGAGGTGCTGAGCAATTTTGAACGGTGTGGCCGGTGGGGAAACGTATATCAACAATAAATTATTTCTCGACTTCTTATACCCCCATATCATATCCAGTTGTATGCTTTTGTGACACGTGACTATGCAATAAAGTGATCGTTTTAAGTACTGTCAGTAACCCAATTGCTAAAAGGATCTTTTCTGCCTGCGCATTAGCTGCTATCAAATATATAGAATTCTATATATTTGCTGTATGTATGTGTGTGTGCGTGCGTGCGTGCGTGCGTGCGAGTGTGTGTGTTTTACACCATATTATATCTTTAATCTTTATTGATACGTTTGCCAGCCGTTTGCCTAGTTTTTTTCTAATGTGAATCCATGGATGACCAATACGTTTCAAAGAAGATTTTAAGAGCCCATAAATATTTACAGTGGTTCAAATTAGGCATTTGAGTCTTTAGTTTGTGCATTGCATGGATTGAAAATATAACTCATGAACCTGGGTAGAGGTAAACAACGGTCACGTAGATGTAATTCATATCCAGAGATCTGGGCAGAAATATAAATATATAGATAAAGTTTACGGTCAAGGGAAGGTACTCTGTATGGTAAAAATATCTTCAACGTTTTAAAATCTTGAGCAGTAAAAATGAGATATGTGTAATTTTAGTGGAATGGTTATTTTTAAACGGCTCCTTTTATCTATAATTTTATTTTATTTTTAATTCTCAAATAAATAGTTCGTATTTTAATTCAAGACTAATATGATCACAGACGGATCTGCTTAAAAATTAAAATATGTTCATTTTTTTCTAACATGTGAACACTAAATATTGGAATTTAAGGTTATAGTGTCGATTTAACGTGCATGGTACTTTTTTAGTACATTTTAGTACATTCAGAATCAAGTAGGCTACTCGAGTCTTTACTTGGCCTGGGAGGAAAACCCCGGACCTCTGGGTCGACTGCACCGCGAAGCGACTAGCCAACAAAGCCAGCACCATACCACCTACGCCACATCCACAAGGCTAAAAACCTTTGCTTCAATGACGTATTGATACCCACTACTAGCTCTGATGTCATGTCTTACATATGTTTTGATGGTGAAGTATCTCCTTTAGAGAACTGATTAGATCTAGTGAAGTGTTGTTGTGGAGATTCCCATGCTTTGATATGAAATTTAAGGTTATAGTGTCGATTTAACATGCATGGTACTTTTTAGTACATTATAGTACATTCAGAACCAAGTAGGCTACTCGAGTCTTTACTTCGCCTGGGCAGGGATCGAACCCCGGACCTCTGTGTCGACAGTGCCGCAAAGCGACTAGCCAACAAAGCCAGCGCCATACCAACTACGTCACATCCACAAGGCTAAAAACCTTTGCTTCAATGACGTATTGATACCCACTACTAGCTCTGATGTCATGTCTTACATATGTTTTGATGGTGAAGTATCTCCAATTCATATCAAAGCATGCAAATCTCCACAACAACACTTCACTAGATCTAATCAGTACTATAAAAGAGATACTTCACCATCAAAACATATGTAAGACATGACATCAGAGCTAGTAGTGGGTATCAATACGTCATTGAAGCAAAGGTTTTTAGCCTTGTGGATGTGGCGTAGTCGGTATGGCGCTGGCTTTGTTGGCTAGTCGCTTCGCGGCGCAGTCGACCCAGAGGTCCGGGTTCGAGCCCCATCGAATCCCGCGTACGCCAAGTAAAGACTCGAGTAGCCTACTTGGTTCTGAATGTACTAAAATGTACTAAAAAGTACCATGCATGTTAAATCGACACTATAACCTTATATTTAAAATCAAAGCATGCGAATCTCCACAACAACACTTCACTAGATCTAATGTAACTAAATATTGGAGGCTTCATGTGCGTCTATTATCTACTCAATAATTTTCTAAGGCAAAAAAGCCAATAAAGGGATCTCCTTGTCACGCATATGCGCATATCCCGTCTAATTTATTAGAGTATATTTTGCCTATCGTATTTCTTCTTTCCCCTCTATTAATGGTATGGCTATTTTGATCAGGGAGGTAGCATAAGTATGCGCACTGTGCGTACCTTTTTGAAAAACCACTATATTTTTTTTTTTTTTTTTTTTTTTGTTGTTGACCTACCTTTGTCTGGCAACAGGTTTAATTTTTAATGATCACTAACATTCGATAAGCTACATTTTAGCAAGTTATCATATTAAGTCATATTCATAACGCAAACGACGGGGTTTGATGGTCTGGTAAATATCAGGATAGTGCACATATTTGTTTATAATCATTGTGGCCCATTAGTGTGCAGTGTGTAACAGTAAGAAGTGGTCCCATTAGATTATTTCACATCATATACAGGAAGAAAAGACAAACCTCTCAAGAAACCAGTTTCTTATAATGATTTGTTCTGCATATACTGCATTTAAAATGGATTTTATTTATTATATCACAAAATCACGTTAAAATACTCAGTCACGGACTGATTGTCATGTACAAAAATATCATATCAATATGAGTAAAATAGTCGTGTTAAGCTAACATTAAGCACCCGGATTTAATGATAAAAATGCTTTTAAATGAAATTCACAGATCTTGCACTACTTTATGTCTGTCTTTATCCTTGAGTGACCTCGCCTTCCTTTTCTTTGACAGTCCATTTTGGCCAGATTTCTTATCCATTTCTTGCAAGTTAGAGCTACTTACGCTGCCAATTGATGATTTCTTTGATTTCTTTTCTGCATCGTTCGTATTAGAACTACTGGTACTGGTAGTCGATTTCTTAGATTTCTTATCTACATCATGTAAGTTAGAGCTACTAGTAGTTAACTTTCTTAACATATCTGCAAATTCCGAAGCCTTGCTTTTTCTATTTGACTTGTCTTTGACTTTGCCTTCCTCGTCAACAACCCCATTCTTATGCCTGTTTAGGAAGTCAAATCTAGAGGGTTTTGGAGTCTTTCGTATCTCTTCAGCGGTCAACATATCAAAGTCTAAACTTTTCCTTCGCTGGTGATTAGATTTTTTCTTTTTCTTTCTAGTATCTGATAGTAATAAGTCGGAGTCCATGCTGCCCTTTCTAACGTGATGCGTATAAGTATCATCATCTGCAAGAATGACACTTGCACCTTCTACTGCTGGTAACTTCAATTGAGATTCACTGCACTGTTGAGACATTAGAATATCCGCTTTGGTGCAGCTTCTTAAGTCTGGAACACTATGAACTAGATACGTGATATCCTTTGGTCTACTTGTATTGCTGTCCGTGGAATCAAGTGACTTATCTACTGAGCTCATTGTAATATCACCATGCACTTCTTTCCCAACATCAGCTGTCAACGATTTTTGCAAGGGTTTGTGCTTTTGATGCTCTCTTTTTGACCGATTACCCTGTGGATTGCTTTCCCCTTGGGTATTAAACACAGGAGACTGGCAATCACTGAACACACTCGGTGTGGAACCTATAGAACCTGCCGTGCTGGGAAGAGACCTACCAGCTATAGAGTCCAAAGATATTCCGGAGTTCAAGGAATCACTCAAACCAATTGATTGCTTGTAGTGATAAGGGATTTGATTCTTATTAGAATCCAGCATAGTTGCTGGCGTAGACACCAATCCCACATTTAAAAGTGACATAGTCTCATCATTATTTAAAGAATCTAAGGAGTCCAAAGAATGTAATGATTGTGTGTCTAGTTTAAATGGTCTAATCTTTTCAACCTCTGAAATGTGCATTTTAGCAGGATCGGACGGGTCTACATTTAACACATATCTGCCAGTATGGGGTCTCCATCTTTTAAGTTTGCTCATCTTTGTCAATTTATGAGTGGTCTCTTCCTGCCGTAACATATTTATACTTGTATCCACGATGATTTCATAATTCTCATCTCTTAAATTTGCTTCTTTTAACAGGATTTCCATAGATCGTACTTTGGTTAAAAGACTCTTATTTTCACTCATTAGAGTTCTATTTTGTTCAGTAACCCGGTTATTATTTGCATCCTTTTTTGTATACTCCTCCACTTGCTTTTTTAGCACATCAATTTTGCAATTTCTCTCTAACAAGCTATCTTTTAAATTTTCAATGTCATTAGTCTGTTTTGCAATTTTATCTTCCAATTCCTTTTTAACTCTTTTACTATGTTCCAACATGTGTTTAAATGAGGTCTCAAGAGAGCGCTTTTCCTTATGGAGCTCATCCCTACTTTTGCTCATTTTCTTCATATCCTCTTTCACTTTGAATAATTTCTGTTCATACGAATCTTTCAACACTGCACATATTCCATTGTACTCAATTTCAATTGCTTTTAATCTTTCTCTGATTAAATCATTTTCATCTCTTAGTTCTCTCCATCTTCTCTTCCACACCATGACTAACTGATACAACTGTAAAATCTTAGCATGCTGCTCTTCCTCAATTGTCACCTCTCGTTCTGAAGAAAAGAAATACTCCATGGAATCTTTATTGATTTGAACATTATTTACAGATATAATTGATCCGGAACTTAATGAAGAGTAACTACTGTCCACAGACTTTGAATGAATCAAAGGAAGGGGTTTGAGAGCAGCATCACTATGTTTTTTCTGCCGAAGCATCGAAGAACTTGAGGAAGTTCTTGAAAGGGGCTTAGCCTCCTTTTTGGAAGGTTCTAGCAAATGCTTAAGATTATCTATGTCATTGCTAGAAGAAGCCGGGTGAGTTAATAAAGTCCCAGCTGATGTGGATCTGGAGAAATCCATTGTGTTGGCAGAGTTTTTTCTTCTTACTCCTGATTGGGCTCGTTGAATCTTTCGTTCAGCACTCATTGTGTCGGGTGGTTAGTGTGCTCTGCCTGAATAAAACCTGAAAATGAAATATAAAAGCATTTAAAAACACCTGTTGTAAGTGAGTAACATATCTAGTCAAATAGTTGAATGCCACTATTCGGATATTCAATTTGCTATCTACTAATTGTTTTCCTCCCTCACTCCATAAAATGATTTATAGTTTAGCTTCTTCCACATCTTAAGCGTATATAGAGAATATCATTTAAACAAGCATCCACATATGCACCATATATACATGTAATCAATCCTACATAGCAGCAGGAAAACTGCTTCAGACCACGTTCACGATTGAATACCATCCGAATTAAATTGATTTGAGCAGTTCTTACATCCATATTCATCCACTTTGAAATAGAAGTGTGCATAATTAATAACACCTTTCACTGCTAGTAGGATAGGCAACAATACCCATTAAATCTATCCGAATTTTCTATTTGGTATCACTTGCTGTAGCATGAATAACAATTTCTTACACTGCTTTCAGCGGGTGTCTTGTTTACACAAAATATTACAAGAGTTACGTGCGGACAATAAGAATATCATATGACCTCTGCCAAGTTGTTGGCCATGGGGTTTGTGAAGCTGCTCTGCAAGCAATAAATGTTATCTTAAGATAGCCAATATTATATCATCGCAAATTACAAGTTATTGTTTGCGGATATCCATATGTTCCAGATTATGATTAACGAGTTGAACCCCATTCACGCCAATCAACCAATTGCTGCAGATGCAAAATACGTGATGTTTGATGCAAGAGTGTGATTGCAGTTGTTGGCTGGTTACTTTAAGTGTTTCTGTGCGTGAATTACTTCATACAGAAGTTTATGTTCTGTGTGTCCAATGAAGCTTTCTTAATTAAGAGAACACCAGTAAGTACAAATGTAAGTTAAAAATGGTGGACACAATGGGCAAGGGAATATACAACATCCAGCTATTGATTTGCTCTTTTGGTCCAACTTCTTTAGCCCCTGTACCGTGTCCCACTATTTTGTACCACCCACCCCGCAAACCACGCATACTGGGGACATGGCTCGTTTTCGCCATTTTATCTACTTAGCCCACACACTTATATGATATTATATATTATTATGATCCTCATGCCATTTGAAATGTTTCTATTTCATAAATGGATGGACATAGCTACTCTACAGGTTCGTAATTTAAATTTACACTTAACTTTAGCAAAAACAAAGATTAAAGATTAACAAAAGCATAATTCAAACATGTTAAGTGTGTGCACAGGATTGGAATAATAAAGGTATATGCAGTCCAAATTAATATAGTCTTTATTTGTGTCCTATTAGTGGTCTTATAATCGACTCTGTGACGACCTCTCTAATAAGCCAGAACAACACCTCCACTTATTTACCTTCAGTACAATGGATGATTAATTAGTACGTGTTAACCAACATAACACCAATTGTGGTAATCAAAGTACATCCGCAATGATTACTATAATCTTACGTAGATGCCGTTTTGGTAAAGAGACAGAAGCGGCAGAAAGACAAATAAGGACAATGCCATTTGGCCCCTGGCAAGTAATCTGTAATCATGGTCTTTTATAGAATATATCATATTTACAATGTTATAACCTAATATATTCGCTTTGCAATATTCGATGTCTACCCTTCCAGGTACACACATCAGCCCAGTGGAACCTGTCTTATGTGAACGCCTTCTGAATATGTTAAAAGTGTCCATATACGACAGATCGGAGGTGATCGCAAGGCTCCACTGTATAATGGTCACCCGTCTTGTGCGGACATTTAATAATGAGCCTGCATAATAATTGTGCACAAGGCACAACCAGAGAAGACAGGGTCCAATGCATAGAATTTATTAGTAAAATAGTATTGTATAAAATATAATGGTACATCACAAAATATGAACGTTGTTATTATATGTGGACATATTATATATATGCTTTGATAATACATGTAGTGGAATGGGACAGAGGTAGCCAGAAATTAACATTTTACCACACGATAATAATTGGTATGGACTTAACCTAATTATAAAACATAACACAACTGGTGCAAGTTGTATCCATTTAAAATAGATTTACCTAAATACACAGCACCGTAATATCCCGTTCATTAAGTCAACACAAATGCTCATTGTTCATTGTAACTTCAGCCATAAAAATCCAACATTGTTTCATATAAAACATCTTTGAAACTTCTAGCACTTATATGTATATATCACGTTACAGACGCATTATAGGTTACATACATTATCCCAAACGTTGATTGTCAAGCAACATACATTTCTACAATGTATTTGTTAAAGTGTTATGCAGGCGCATATGGCATATATTTCATCCCATACATTCCAAATATGATCAAACACATGCACATTTCTTGATAATTTTCAAAGAATATGGCAAGAGAAATGTTAAAGATTAAAATGGCAAGTTCATTGTATGCACCATATTACCTCATTCATATCCTATCTAGGATCGAGACAAAAAAGATGACAACACACTGGAAAATAGTGCTGTTGTATATGCTATTTCCATGGTTACACATTTGGCAGGATGTCTCGGATGACGTTTTAGCAGGACGTTTTAGTTTTGTTGTTTATACCTACATGTTTTAAGTATTGGCGTTTTCAATATTTGAATGTACTCTAGTATTCTCCCTTAGACCTTGCTCTTGCATGTAAATTAGATACAGTAGAACCTCTCTACTATTGAAGACCACCTATTGAACTAGCTTCAGGTGGTCTCAATAGACGGGTAATCCTTTTATGGGGATGTGCGACAGTCTCTTTGTATTAAGAGCTTGAGACTGCACGAAATGGACTCATTATACAACTGTCCCTTTTATAGTAGTTGGTCCTAATTGGAGTGTCCATTGTAGGGCACTGCGTGCATACAATTAAGCTTTGTCCTTGGTGGCAACTTTAAAAGCAATTTTAAGATAAACGGGCCTGGGTTGTATATACAGACGTTCTTTTCACTAGCATAGCCATTAAAGTCATCGTATATCATCGATGCAAATTCTAAATATTACAAATGGGACTTTTAATCAACTGCTAGCTTTTGACATACGTCTGTATGTTTTAATGCAATAATTACTGGTTTCTGAACCAATGTTATGTACATGATGTAGACAAAGCAATATGGATTTCAACATATTTTCGAAAGTTACATGTAAGCGTACATTTCCTCACTATTTCAATGATTGAAACTCAACCATTTGACCAGGAAACAATATACTACCCCAATTGTCCATCTAAATCTTAAACAAATTTATCAGCAGCATAGCTCAGTATACTATAGAAGGATAAATGCTTCCCAAGCACATATCAATTTCCTACTAAAATAATAGTGAGCCCGACAATATTTGTATTTGGTATTTGCATAATTATGGATCAAACCAGATGACATCTATTGCCCATTCAATAAACTGGAATAAGTTTGTAGAGTGGGAACGCTAAACCTTTCAGTCCAATCCCATAGGACACATTTTGATATGATTCATTATTAGATTAAAGTGTAGGCAGATTTTCAAGATATATGTTTGATACATAATTACAACATTTGTCATGTGTTTCTAAAGTCGCATTGGGTTGGTAATCAAAAGGAATGGTGACATGTGGAAGATCATGAACACTATAAAGTAATGGCCTGTGGAGGTTTAATAATGTGAAAGAAAAATTATAGGACAAGGTTAATGTCATAGGACATTTAACTATACTTGTAATATTAATTGACATTCTACAAATGAGTATTTTGCTTATATGGAAAATATGAAAAGTGCATTGTGTTAATTAAGAGCGAGAAAATTGACTAGTTTTTATTAGAAAACATCACAAATATCTACAGACTGCCGAAGATAGCATGTATTATATCTAATCGAAGATGATCTGTTTGTTTTAATTTTGGAGACTACTCTTGTAGCATTTAGAACATTCCTGGTTCAAACTGAATATTTGAGTATCATAAAATTACAACTAACATCAAGATACGCTCTAACTAACATGTATTGTAGATTTCCACATCTATATAAAAGTCCTCCACAATATTATTCCCCAGACCACATGTCAAATGATTTATATGGTATCTTGAAGCGTGTTAAGTTAGATATCTGAATGGGGAATCGTTTCATTTTGAGGGTTATTTGACTTTTAGAAGACCAGTATTACCAACTTAATGTAGATTTCCATTTTTATCAAACTAAGCTCTCATTTGTAACATTATTTAAAAATACGTGTCTATTTCTAGTTCTAGTATGATTATTAGTACCACAAATTAGTATTTATCATTTGCCACCCAATATCAACATAAAAGTCATGCACATAAAACATAATTTCTTTTTTAAAAGATAAAACGTGGTAATATAATCTAGGTTAATGTTCAACTAATTAAGATATCTATTGGATAATCAGTAATTACACCTACCGTTTATGGAATGCAAGGCACAGACATCCGATAGCTTTTATATTTATCCATTGACATCTAATTTTGGTATTATGCTAATTAAGCCATGTTCAACGAAGCGGCTCTTTGCCTTGTATGCATTATTTAACATGTTTTAATCCTTTATTGTGTAAAAATTAACTTAAAGAAAATAGATTATCCGTATATGAAATGTTATACTGTATATTGCATAAGACGTCTTAATTATTGCACACCATTGCCATATGTGACCCACATCATAACACTAATCAAGTTAAGTATGCCGCCAAGACTGTGTGACAGTCTATCACATACCTATGTTACACCAAGTTCACAAGAACAGACTTTTAAGAAACCCTATAATATGAATTCCCATTTGAAAGGCTTCTCCTGCTTGGCTAACCTGCAATCTTTTATAACATAGTGGTCCTACACACATTATTACGGAAATATTTGAAAGTGAAAAGAATTTCTTTAGACCAGTAATTGTTTTCACATGTATATTTATGTGGGTAGAGTATATGTATTTGTAAATAAGGAACTTGCATGACTGGAAGCTATTATCGAGAGCACAACAATATCTCAATATATAATATTGGTATATACTTGTACACAATAGTTGTAATTTTATGTGTATTGTTATTCCTTTTGGGTGACTTATGGTGGCCTCAGTGAGAAAGTAGGTCGTGCGGTTATAAGATTTTGAACAAATGTTAGGTACAGTAAAACCTCCAATTAATACCCCCATTTAACCGTCGCCCGAGCAAATTACGGACGATTATAGTGTGCCCGATTGGTGCCCCGAGAGCACGCCAAATCCCACCCAGAACTGGCCCATTTGCCATGGGGGCAGGCGGAGGGGGGGGGGCGCACTCGCCTCGTCTGAAACTCGCATGAAACCACCCTCGCCTTGTGCCCCTAGTGTGAGGTGAGCCGAGACGAGAGGCCGTGCGATTAGGGACAAGTGCTCCAATAGACCAAACGAGCATCCGGGCGATCCATCTTTTTTCTTTTTTTCTTTTTTTCTTCTTTTTTTATGTTGGAAGGGGGATTCGTCTTTCAATCGGCGGGCTCAATCGCATATCATGTTGAGAAATCGGCTGATTGAAATGCAATCGTCCATGATGGTCTTCACTCTCGCCCAAACACCCCTTCTCGCCTCTTCTTGTGTTTACTGGTCAGACTTTAGCTATACATCACATACAAAACTTCCACTCGCCTTTATGTTGACCTGATTCTTGTCTTTAATCGTCTCTAAGCATCTTCAATCATGCTGAAATGTCAAGACGAGTGAGAATGGGTGAAAACAATTGAACATCAATTGCCCCAATCGGGCCTCTGCTCACCCAAGTTTTGTGGCAATATAATGTATAAAGAACCATAGTGATGTGCCCCTAGTTTTGCTGGGTGGCCTCTACTAGGCCGCCCTTAGGTGCAAAGGTTACTGATTTTTTTACCAAAAAGAAGATTGCACTCGGTAAACAACCTCTTTGTATCTTGTTAAAGGTTGATTGAAGTGAAAGAAGACCTCATAGTACTGTGTAAAACTGACCCAGTGGGGCCTAGAACTCATGAACTTCTGGTCACGAAACCATTTTCCTTTCCCTCACTCAGGGAGGTGGTAGGATTTTTTAGATGGCCAAAAGTCTTGTACTGAAGCACATAATGAGAAAACCAAGGTTTACGCCAAAGTGTGTGCGTGTGTGTGCGTGCGTGCACGCACGCGCAGAACGTAATTGTACATAGTATCGTCCAAGACGGTCGTAAAAATGATATCATTGTGTAATCTTTATGCAACAGGGCCCACCTTGATTGCATCACACTTCCAAACAAACACGTTGACAAGAGGCCGAAAAAGAAAGGATTTTATTTCGTCTCTTCTGCACCTGTCCACTCGCCGGGCCACAAGAGTTCAACAACTTTGACGAGGTGTGGATCGGCAGGATCAGCGACAGTGGCCATTGTGGTGCTCTCCATGTGCACTCTAGGCCTCTGATGACGCAATTGCCTGTTGACAGTGTGATATACGTTAATGTATATTGTAATCGGTTGTAGTTTACATTGTTACAGTTTACGGACTACTTTAACTAATCTGTGCGTTCACAGTGTATTCGTTAGCAGATGCAGGCCGCAAGAATCAATCCCCCCTCCCCAATCAGCTTTCCTCCAAGCAAATGCCATAATATCAGTTTAATAAAAATTGCTTTAATCTCCGCGAGCACTCGTGCGGACAAAACATACGAAACACACTGCTGGTTGCGCTCCTAGACATATACAAACATCTGTGTAAAGTTCGTTCCATCGACGAGAAATCATTGAATAATTTTTACGTGTCGCCTTTTTTGTCGCTTGAACACTTTGTCCATTTTCTATTTGAATCTCATTTTTCGGATAAATTGAACTTTGTGACTGCATCACTGTATAGTGAAAGAAATTTTGCAAATGCTAAGGCGAGAATATGGGAAAGGGCCTCTAATTTAATAATAATAACCGGAGGTGCAATCTGGATCAAATAAAAGATTGTAAGTTTTCAAAAGGCAAGAGACTAGAATCCACTTAGCATTTGATATTTTAACTGCAATCTGACAGTATAATCAAACGTGTTTAGACTTTAGATGAATGCACTACGCAATTGTCCTTGGAATTATTTGAATTTTCAAGGTAAACGTTTAAACTTAAAAGGTTTATGTTTACCTAAATAAATAGCGGTCACTTTCTTTTCAATACACGACACATCATGTTTCATTCACGATACTATTGAAAACATCTATGTTGTTGGGTCCTAAACTCATGTGTAAATAAATTAGGTTGTGTGAAAATAGTATAGCCTGCAAATTCTCATATTATATATACGTAAGTAGGTTGTAAAATTGGCCAAATGGCACCCATACTTCAATGCGTGTACATGTGTTAGACCGCAAAATATAACCAACGCAAAATATAACCAGTTATGATTTGCGTTAACGCAAAATATAACCACAGCATCGAAAATGGAGCTGGTGACGCAAAATATAACCAGACGCAAATTATAACCAAGGTGTATAGCCAGTGACAATTCTAATCTCGTCAAGTGGTGAGTTCAATCACCAAATTACCGACTACTCTCTTTTACAGTACACGGCACATCGCATATATAAGAGGGTAGATTCGAGTGGATAATGTCTGAAACAGGTTTAAAATATTTAAGTTTACTGCTGCATTTGTGTGGGTTGTGTATAAGTAAAATATTGGAAACAAATCTGTAGAATGTGAAGTCTTTACATATGCAGGGATGTTGTTTGACCCGAGGGTGTATTGTAGTCAAACATGGTGTGCCCATTCGTGGTTTTCAATGTGATGAAACACAGGAATATATGTAGCCTTAATTGAGCTTAGTATATAAGAACTGTACCCACCTAAACTATAAGTACTTCTTAGAAGGCGACACCTCCTAGGCGTTATGCTATGAATATCTACAGATACATATTTTGTCTCTAGTTATGGTAATGTCTCTCTATATGTCTCTTTATACATCAAGACTCCGTCTGCTGTCTGTTTTTATAGTAGACTAGCTGTTTACCCGGCGTTGCTCGGGTTGAAACAGATGACATCCGGAACACATTAAATGCTCCTCCCTCCTCATCCTTCCTCCTGTCCCATATCCCTCGAACCAGTTCTTGTCAGTATACCGGTCTGTAACAGATTAAATACACCTCCATCACCGTCCTCCCATCATCATATGTCACAGCCATTTACACAGTAAATGTACTAAATATGGCAATGATTGATCCCTCTAATATCCCTCCCCCAGCTACTGCTACCCATGGTAAACACGTGCGGAGCAGTTTAAATGTCCCACTCATCCCTACCCTTCCTTCCACCCCAACCCCCTCTTCTCTCCCCAACCCTCTCTACCCCATCCCCATCTAAACAGGTCCATAACTAATGCACCCCCTTCCTGCTGCTGCTCTGGTTGAAACGGAAGAGATCTGGACCATATTAAATGCCCCCCTTCCCATTTTTCCCCTGTCCCGCATCCCTCACACCAGCTCCTGTCACTATACAGGTCTTGGAAAGATTAAATACACCTCCATCACCGTCCTCCCACAGTCATATGTGACAGCCATACACACACTGCATGTATGTGGCAATGCTTGATCCCTCTAACGTCCCTCCCTCCAACTACTCCTACCCCTGCTAAACACGTGCAGACCATTAAATGTCAATCACCCCCTTTCTGCTGCTGCTGCTGAAATTGATGAGATCTGGAATAGATTAAATGCTCCTCCCTGCCTCACCACCAGCCATACCCCCAACCCATATGGACACCAGCCATGCCCCCCCCGCCATATAGACACACACAACCTTTCTGCCAACACCCCTCCTCAAAACAGGTCCGGAGCAGATAAAATGCACCTCCATCACCATCACCACCCTCCCCAGCTCCCTAGCTTGTTGTATGACTGTACGTATGACGTGCAACGTACGTTTGACATAACTGTGCCTTGTGACGTGCAACGTACGTTTGACATATACAAACGTTTAACGTATTACGTACCTTTAAGAAACATGGCCTTGAAAGCAACCTTTCTAACAAATTCTTTTTTCTTGTTTTTATCATTAAAACCAATATATTTGTTTTTAAATGTGACATTATAACGACCACCAAGTTGTCCTGATGGTACATACATACTTTGAAGTGTCGAGTCGCAAAAAATCGCCTCTTTCCTTAATATATATATAGATACCAAAGAAGATATAGCAGCTGGATAACGTAACGCTGGGGTGAAAAATGGGCTTCTATTTAGTAAAGTTTACATGTGGCATTGTCATTCCAAAGCTGAAAATACCCTAAGTGTGTTAGTATATAGTTTCAGCAGGACTTTAGGACACTTGGCGTTAGCTCAAATTACAAAGTCGTATACTTGGAATCATTTCATTTAAATGTAGACATCATTTCATGTAGAGCAATGAGAAAGGTATTGTGCATTTTAAATAGTGTTTGTAAAGCAATGTTCTAATTTGCCAAAAATGATACTTCATAATAAAAACAAGTTTTAATAAATTAAAAACGATACCATCCAAATGTTTTTGACCTTGTTTTATGGATGACTATTAATTTACTTAAATGACAATGAGAAATAAAAAAGTTTTATTACCACAGACACCAGTCATCACGGTTTGTGAGTGGTTCATGTGCTTATTTTTGTGGTCAGAACTTTGGATCGTCCTCCTTAAGAATAACGTTCTGGGCATTTTCAGATGGGGATTACTGGGAAGGCAAGACTCATGGGATCATTTTTTAACTAAATAGCACAAATCGTCAGCATGGCCACTTTTAAGCAGAAAAACATACAGCTGAGCAAAAAAAGTCAACAACGTCAATCTCACATAACCCTCTGGGCATTTCAATCTTGAGGAAAAAAGGATTATCCAAATCAACAACTCAATAATCCATAACGGGAGCCCACAGGATGAAAAGAATCAAAATAACGTTTCCCAAGAAGTGATAACAATTTTTGGGATCGAATCAGGCAGAAGTGTGTCGTTTTCTTCAGGAAGTCAGCATTAATCATGGAGCATTGTGAACAACCGAACCGTTGGAAGAGAGGCTTTTGTTTCATGGTGTCATTGCTTCAGATTGTAACGGTAGTGGCGGCACTTACCGTTCATCTGTCGACTATATATCCTCCAAAAAACTGCAGACGAGACCACAGTTAAGCAAAAAGACCCAGAACCAGCCAGAAGTGCGCCATTACCAAATGAACCAGCCAGACCACTCACTAGTTGAGATCTGAACACCCATGACCCACCTCGAAATGATAAGTATTGAACATTGGATAACTCGTGTGAACATATATGATACCGTCGTAGGTTAGGAAAACAAAAATGCTCTCTACTGTATGTTGCAAATAACGTACATTTGCTCTGGTTATATTTTGCGGCAGTGGTTATATTTTGCGTCACCAGGTCCATTTTCGGGGGTGTGGTTACGTTTTGCGTTAACGCAAAACATAACTGGTTATATTTTGCGGCTGGTTATGTTTTGCGGTCTAACATACATGTGTACTTGTATGTGGGGGTAAACGTCATGAACGTGAATTGAACGACCTGGTGAAATTCTTATCGGAGTGAGCAAGTGAGTTACCAATATAATTTGCGTTATCATTCTAACTTGAAACTACCCCGCATGGTGGTATTTTTCATAGAGGGTTTCGGAACTCATAAGCCATAACGTGAACGTGTGTTGACTGCTTGTTGATGACTGTTGATGGCCATAATCCCAGCACAGCTGTCGCATACTACATGTATTTGTAACAACCAACCTTGCCGTGTTCAATACAACAGCTTCAATGGTATTTATATCAATACTCAATAGACTCCCGTGTACAGAAAGTTCATTGCTGCCAATTCTCAACTCTCCAGCAAAGAACATGGACAGTCTTTTTCCCCCTTTAAAACCTCTGCACACGTCTTCAGCCGATGTTCTGGATTGGCCCACTCACTTTTGAATGGCGTAGGTGAATTATGATCACCTCTCAATTAAGCAATTAAATTGCTTTATAACAAACAAATATGACTCGTTGAAGGTTTAACATGTCTAGCGTGATCAGCCTGACGCTTGTATTCCAGTTAGCTAATTTCAGTGACAGGCTAATTTTAAGACCCCATTAACTGCGTCCTGCCGACCGTTTAGTTACCACTCTACAGGTCACTAGTTTGAGCTATTAAGTATAGGCTGCTCAAATATGACATGTTAGTTGTAAATGGTGACCACAAGAACCCTATTTCAGATACGTTCTAACGGTCCATATATATTTGGGTCCATTGAGGATAATTTTTTGATCCATTTCTTACGGTCATCCCATTACAAGAGACATCGTTTAAGCTAGGATCCTCACATTTGGTTTGTCAGTTGAAAATGGTGACCTCTCCGCCCCTATTTCATATGAATTACAATGCCTCTATTTGAGGTCATTTTGGCTACTTGTAAGTTCCCACATTCTTACACCTCTAAAGGTAACATGATAACTTGAACTTGGAAAATGTAAGCAAAAAATAGTGACCTATTGGCACCTATTTCATATGGGCTACAATAGCTCCTTATTTAAATGCATTATGGCTATTAGTTGGTTTCTGGCTTTTTGCTGCTGTACAGATCCCACTGTTCCAGCTAGATTACTCAAATTCAGTTTTCAAATTTGAAATAGCAATCAATGAGCGTTTAATTCTTATGAACTACAATGGTACATACATGGACTGATTAGGACTATTATATAGTGCCCGCTAGTTCTCAATCTACAACACGTGTGACCTGTAAACACTGGGTTGACACTTTGGATGACACTTTTCATGATGGAGACACTTCATGGTCTTTATACAAAGCATAATATTAAAAAATATGTGTATCAATGGGAACGTTCTAAACAAATTATTGTTCAGGCACAAAGACACTATATTTGGGCAACCTTTGGTTCTGTATTCATTGCGTATTTAGGGTGTTAAATTTCTTGTTTGGTAGCAAAGACCACGTGACTTGTAAACTGACTTACCTGGCAACATGACACCTGCTGAATAAATAGATGAAATTAATCTTTTAAAAAAAACTAGTTCCTAATGTGCGACCAAAAATCTGAAGCCTCCACCAGAATGTACAGGTGTACAACACCAATATTAAGAAAATAAATATGACATGTTAGTTGTAAATGGTGACCACAAGAACCCTATTTCAGATAATGCTCTAACGGTCCCATATATATTTGGGTCCATTGAGGATAATTTTTTGATCCATTTCTTACGGTCATCCCATTACAAGAGACATCGTTTAAGCTAGATCCTCACATTTGGTTTGTCAGTTGAAAATGGTGACCTCTCCGCCCCCCTATTTCATATGAATTACAATGCCTCTATTTGAGGTCATTTTGGCTACTTGTAAGTTCCCACATTCTTACACCTCTAAAGGTAACATGATAAACTTGAACTTGGAAATGTGTTAAAAAAAGTGACCTATTGGCACCCTATTTCATATGGGCTACAATAGCTCCTTATTTAAATGCATTATGGCTATTAGTTGGTTTTCTGGCTTTTTGCTGCTGTACAGATCCACTGTTCCAGCTAGATTACTCAAATTCAGTTTTCAAATTTGAAATAGCAATCAATGAGCGTTTAATTCCTTTTGAACTAC
>CM032663.1:41988439-42044518 GCA_019095985.1 Streblospio benedicti | reverse complement strand
CAACAGCTTCAATGGTATTTATATCAATACTCAATAGACTCCCGTGTACAGAAAGTTCATTGCTGCCAATTCCCAACTTTTCAGCAAAGCATATGGACAGTCTTTTCCCCCTTTAAAACCTCTGCACACGTATTCAGCCAATGTTCTGGATTGGCCCACTCACTTCTGAATGGCGAAGGTGAATTATGATCACCACTCAATTAAGCAATTAAATTGCTTTATAACAAACAAATATGACTCGTTGAAGGTTTAACATGTCTAGCGTGATCAGCCTGACGCTTGTATTCCAGTTAGCTAATTTCAATGACACAGGCTAATTTTAAGACCCCATTAACTGCGTCCTACCGACCGTTTAGTTACCCCTCTACAGGTCACTAGTTTGAGCTACTAAGTATAGGCTGCTCAAATATGACATGTTAGTTGTAAATGGTGACCACAAGAACCCTATTTCAGATATGTTCTAACGGTCCATATACATTTGGGTCCATTCAGGATAATTAATTTGATCGATTTCTTACTGTCATCCCATTACAAGAGACATCGTTTAAGCTAGGATGCTCACATTTGGTTTGTCAGTTGAAAATGGTGACCTCTCCGCCCCTATTTCATATGAATTACAATGCCTCTATTTGAGGTCATTTTGGCTATTTGTAAGTTCCCACATTCTTACACCTCTAAAGGTAACATGATTACTTGGACTTGGAAAATGTAAGCAAAAAATAGTGACCTATTGGCACCTATTTCATATGGGCTACAATAGCTCCTTATTTAAATGCATTATGGCTATTAGTTGGTTTCTGGCTTTTTGCTGCTGTACAGATCCCACTGTTCCAGCTAGATTACTCAAATTCAGTTTTCAAAATTGAAATAGCAATCAATGAGCGTTTAATTCTTATGAACTACAATGGTACATATATGGACCGATTAGGACTATTATATAGTGCCCGCTAGTTAACAATCTACAGCTCGTGTGACCTGTAAACACTGGGTTGACACTTTGGATGACACTTTTCATGATGGAGACACTTCATGGTCTTTATACAAAGCATAATATTAAAAAAATGTGTATCAATGGGAACGTTCTAAACAAATTATTGTTCAGGCACAAAGACACTATATTTGGGCACCTTGGTTCTGTATTCATTGCGTATTTAGGTGTTAAATTTCTTGTTTGGTAGCAAAAGACCACGTGACTTGTAAACTGACTTACCTGGCAACATGACACCTGCTGAATAAATAGATGAAATTAATCTTTAAAAAAAAAGTTCCTAATGTGCGACCAAAATCTGAAGCCTCCACCAGAATGTACAGGTGTACAACACCAATATTAAGAAAATGCTCTGATATACCCCCCACCCCCCCCCCCCCCCCCACCCCCCCCACCCCACCAACCGACACTTTCTTGAAAACGTAGATCTGCCTTAATTAGTATGTTGCATTTCTGCAAGTAAAATAAAAGTTAAAGAGCAAGACACATTTGTAAGCATTTTATGCTTGGTAACAACATACATGTACACTCTTACTGGATTCATTTCATTAATTACCAAAGCACCAATACAGAAGAATATCACAGGATAATATACACAAATGCCTATGGTGGTCATACACTACTTTGTACTTCCTTTTGCCAGGTATAACATAAGTTATGATACAGAATACATTATAAATATCATGTACTGGTATAATAACGAAAAGGTTTGCAAGAGAAAGTGTTGTGAACAAATATCATAAGCATTACAGTATTACAGTAAAACAGCATGGTATGAATGCACAATAATAAACTACAAAAATGGAGTACAAATATACATTTCACTATATATAACTGTCAAATATGTTTAAACAAATGCATATAAAATATCATTTTGTAACCAATTAGAAGTTCTTTCAAAAATAGTTATCACTTTTGTGTTAAATACAGTATTTTAAAGATGGTGGTGTAATTTAAAGTGAAATATGATTGTTTGATAGACATGATACCTATGGATACATTTGAATTAATTTAGTATCAACATATCTACCATATTACATATATTTCACCATATATTCAGTCTTCGAAATGTAGTATGCCAAATGCATTTATATGCCTCTGACTTCATAAAATTGTTAAACTAGATTCTATGGTCAATGAGAAGAGATTTATTTTGACATCCAGGAACTAATATTTGTTCTTTGAAAGTGTAATCTTTCTTTGAAGATCTTTAACTCCTGTTGCATGTTCAAAATATTACCAAAATGAGTAAATTCCAATTTCAGAAATTCGCGTTCCTTTTCCACAAGATCATCATCATCATGATCATGAGATTTTTGGTCTTCACTCACATTCCCACCCAAATTGTTTGAAGTGATCTCTTTAGACCCATGTTCATTCTTGTCCTTAATACATGATCGTTGCACACTGCCACTACTAGATGGACCTTGTGTAAATCTATTTCTTAACAGAAGAAAATATTCAAACCACAATTCAGCAATTACACCAGGTTCACTGTTTTTATGAATTGCATCTTGAATCTGATTATATAAAGCATACAAGTCCATTGGTGTTTTTTGTGTACTATTTCTGTCTTGTTCATTTGCAGAAATATCCGGTGGTACTAGAAGCGACTCTTTATTAAACAGTATCCAATCATCATTTGTCTCTTGACCAATGGCTAAAATATCTTTAGTATTGATGTATTTATAATTATGCGTTCTCGCCCATTCACTATGATGATGGAGAAGATTAGCAGATAGAATGCAACTGTGTTTTCTTTGTATAGCTTCTAACTGAATCCGATTATTTGGTGAAAGTGAGGCTATCTTACATTTTACATCATAAAGCAACTGTCTAACATTGTTCACAAGCAATTCTTGTTCTTCCAGATCACATTTTAGAGTATTAAGTCTGAGATTACTTTCTGCAACATCTCTACTTCCATGCACATCATGAAGATGACATTCTAGATCAACTATAGATTCTCTTATAGAGTTTAACCTGCATTCAACTTCATTGCATCTACGTGTTAATACCTTTTCTTCAGCAGCCAGAGCTTGCAGATCTTTAAAATTTGGTTCACAAATCATCCTCCCTTGGTTTGTACTTGAATTGGCCCCCATATTGGAGTCAAAGTTCACCAGACAAATAGCATCACCTGAAATAACCTTTAAACTTTGAGAGACTGATCAGATATGTCCCTATCAAACTTCATTAATGACGGATTTATAAAAATATTGGATTTATTATATTGTGGATCCCATAAAATTACAAAGTGTTATGCCAGACACTTACCATGTTAGCAAAGGTACCGTTGCTTATGGTCCACCAGTGTTCTTCACACAAGACTGTTGGAAACATAACTTCAGCTGTCTATTGGGATAGAAATGACATTTGTAGTGTCATGTTTAGAGCTAAACATCTTCTACATCCCTTAACTGCAGCTGTCTATTAGGATTAAATGACCTTTGTAGGGTCATATTTAGAGCTAAACAAAGATAAAAACCAGAACAGTTACTGTAAGCACGTTTGCCCGATCTGCCTATGGTAAGCATCATACATGAATGAATTTTTATACACATAAGATCATCTTCAGAATAGTATTGCATATTTATAAGTAGATCTACACTGTAATGACTGTATAAGATAGTTCGTTCTCATTATTTTCAACTGTATGTATTCTGTATGTATGAAATGTAAATACCAAGCCTGTGTTAGGCTAATTCATAGATACATGACTGGGATAATCTCTGCAGGCATTAATGCCTGTGTATGTTCGCGTACATTCACACGTTTAATTGTTCACACGCACGCACGCACGCACGCACACACATGTAAACAAAATATCAAACTAATCAATAAAATACTATATAAAACTATTCATTTATCTTCTAGTTCTAAAACTAATGTAATCAGATCGTGTATATTCTAGCACGTATTAGATCATTGTATTTATTTATAAAAAAATAAACAGAAAGAGAAACTATCTTGTTCAGGATTTCATTAGATGAAACGAGTCTTTCTACTTTCGGAAATCATGCAATACATTTGTCTAAATAAACATGCTTACCTACCTTTATGCATATACTCACACTGTATGATGTGCTGCATGCTATTGATAATAATGCGTGTGCATTTTTATCCTTCAAAATCACATCTATTCACAGTAGGAAGCCAACCTGAAAATTTTCTACGTCACGTGACCACAATTCTAATATTGAACCGACGAATGATAACAACAAAGTATTAACACTTGAGATAATCTGACATACATTCACATATTGATGCAACTGAGCGTGTTAACCATACATACCCAAGTCCACGTGTTTGAAGAAGAGAGCTGCAAATACTCTTGTCATTTAATGTTAATCTATGCTGGTCATCAGCCTGCTGACCAACAATGCGCGACTGCAAGCTCTACTGCATTAATATAAACGTATTTTATATGTCCCCCGTTAGAGAATCCATCTTTGTGTGCTAATTTCTCGTATATCCAATAGATTTTAATAGTCTGTAAGATTTTCCTATATCCTCTTTCCAACCGACATTGTCAGTATTGGCACAACAACATATTCTCATTTGCCAATATATAAAACGTAATAAACGACATGAAACGTTTTTTGAAGTTGGTCTGAACCTCACAATATGCATAGAGCTGTGCGGTCGTTATGCCGTGTAGGTAAACTGTTGCACAGCAACACAAGCATATACATGTACAGTGATACATGCCGTTTGCACTATGTCATGTACAGGCATAAAATTGCATGTGGTTGAGGAAGCTTGATTCTGTGTTGCTGCGTCGCTTCAGCAGCTGGAGCGAAAGCCTTGTGTTTCGTTCGCTTGTAACCAACCAACCAACCAACCAACCAACCAACCAACCAACCAACCAACCAACCAACCAACTCGAGGGCCATCTGAAGCTCATATGGACTAAGGACCATACTACGGTCTTTCCGATTAAAGCTAGCCTCTATTTGAGAGCGAAGGGTTGATATACCCCTTCAAGCTTTTCAGACGTGTACGGCACCTGGTACGTGTCGTGGCGCTCACATCGACTTCCTCTCGTTGTGTTGTAATCCAAAGAGATTGAGGCCCACACTAAGGTCGTACAGGGGCCTCTCCCAGGACCGATTGACGGCCTCAACACAGGGTGGGCTTCACACTGGTGCTCGCATTGATGGCTTCAGGCCGTGAGTGTCTTGACCTTTTGGTTACATCGTTCACTGGCTGCATTGTACTGTCCACCCATGCACATCTCCATGGGGATAGAGGTGCCCACTTGTTCAGGGTCAGATCCCGTACGACGGGACCCTCTGACCAAGGCTCATACCGTACGACGGGGTGTCCTGAATGTTGCCCACGTGAGTCAGTTGTCGAAGAACCACTTAGAGTGAGTTTATCCAGACCAGGTTGTCCATCAGCCATGATACTCTTCCGGTGGGGAACTCAACTCAGTCAGAGGATAGACCAGGTCTACGTGCTCCACATCCGGAAGTTCAGGCCGGCCGCCATGCTCATTGCCCCAAAGTGTTTGCGGCTCAACACTCTGTCTTACCAGTTTCCCTGACCCCTGGTGGATGAGCCAGAGGCAGGGGGTTTGGTAGCACGGCGGCCCCCGGCCTTGGAGCAGAGCCACCACTTTTGAGTTTCTCTGCTGCCAGGCAACAAAACGCGCGTCCAGTCATGCTCTCTCCTCAGGATGTACAAAGGGACAGTTGGTTTGTGATGGTTATTGTCACCAAACGCCCAGCAACCGTCCTCGCAGTTCCGATTCGGTTTTATGGTTGAACAGTCGCGTCGAATGTGGCTTCGGTCACTACACTCCCAGCAGCCATCCTCATATTCGGTTAGACAGGTGCCCCAGGTTTGTACACGCTACAGCTGGCCGTCGGACCAGCTGCATGCCCTTCAAAGCCTAGCACAGGAGAATGAGGTAAAAATTGGGAGAGGGGAGATTGGCAACCCTTATACGCCCCCCCCCCCCACAAGAATTGTATCCCCTGTACTCTCGGTTTCGTTTCCTTGGGAGTACTCTGGGTGATCAACTGAGACCTATGCCGCTCAGGTCCATCCCGGCTCTCCCGGTGTATCTCCGGTGCTGCAAGTCCAAAAAGGTCAATGGTAATTCCTCTTCACAGGCGTCAAATACATGACGTAGCGACGGAGTAGCAAGACCGTCCCGCAGTCTATCCATGATGACCTCCTGCCTTTTAGAAGTGCTATTTGCATAAGCACGCCTTGCCAGCAATTGGAGGCCATTTATGAAATCAGCCACGGTTTCTTTTTTCCTCTGCTTCCGTATCATAAAATCCTTCCTAGCCGCAGCACTGTCCTGAGTCACATTAAACTGGGCATTCACTGCAGACACTGGACAGGCCCGGCTATCGAGTTCCTCGTCCTCCAAGTTAACCATCAGACTGTGGGCCTTGGCCTGCAGTTTATCTTCCAGCCACACAGCCCACTCCGCGGCAGGCACACAATGTTGCCGGAGCACTCGTGTTAGACCATGTAGGTAATCAGTCCAGGACTGGTCTGGCCTGGGTTGCGAGAATTTGGGAAAGGATTTAATCCTACCCTTGAAATTCATGCTTCCCACTCGTGACCCGCACCGGACGGCAACTAGGGGACGCTTCCTCTGCACATTTGGACCGTCATCCTCTGAAACAGACGAATCAGAGGACTCAGGACGGGCGGATCACCTGGTTTGTTCCTCGTGGTCTTGCACGGTACCCACGTAGGGCGCCTGGAGATAACGGAAACTACGTCTATCCGTTAGAGGCTGACCAGTGGTTGCTGCCATAGGTCTTACCCTTACAGTAGACGAACGCTCGGATCTAGCCTTGGTTCGAACGGATGTCGTACGGTTGACAGGGCCCGAACTAAATGGAATGGCTTGCCTCACAGAATTGGGACTTGAGACACAACTCCCGGATGACATATCACGGGGTGGTGTGTCTACTGTACTTATCTGTGGAGCGTCTATTACACGTCTGTCCAGACGTCTGATTACCGTACTGTCCCGAACGTCCAGGTGGCCACTTCCGGTTTTCAGGATTGCATCCTGCCAACCAGTCATAACCTCCATTAGACTGTCACAGACAAGGTTGAACGTTGCCAGATCAATGGGCGCCACCAATTTACGCAAACGAGCCTTCAGGCAAGCGAGGTACAACACAACCTCGCGGTTGTGTCCATTTTTCATATGCTCTGAAGCTCAAGTTTGTAATTGTTGAGCTCCTCTAGCATCAGCTGTTGTACCGTGTGTACAGACATCACCCAAGATAGAGGGCCCGGGTGTGCTACCACAACGTGTGGCAGTTCATCCAGGGTCCCGGGTTTGAACCCAGCAACATCACCATAGTAAAGTACAGTGGGGCAGTGGGGGTATCTGTTCAGGGCTTGAGTATCCTGATCTACCCATTCCAGAAACCTCACTTCCGGATCACCCGTACTAGCAGGCATGAAGGGGCTGTTCCGGGGACCAGACATAGCTACACGATTAAGGGGCCCATTACTAGTACTCCTCATTCCTTGGCTATGATCAACTCTTACGGAACCGCCCAGTGGCGGCTCACATGCCAGAGGTTCACGATCCAATATTTCCAGAGTACTCGCCAGAGGACAGTGCATCTCAAAGTGACCATAACAGCCAGATTGGCAGCTCCATTCCTCGGTTTGAGTTCTGAATTTGTTGTATATGGTGTCACAAAAGAGTACACTATATATATGATACCCACTTTCTAAACACAAATATTTCTGTCGAAGCTAGTTAGTGGGTATATATACAGCTTAAAACCATACAGGTGTAGTAGATCCTTATCTATCTCGGAGGACTGCCCCTCTAGAATTGATGACATCATCCCTGCCCCGGGTGTGTGAAACCCCGTGAGAGACGGCATCACCTCGGCACCCCTGGGTCCCGAGTTGGTTGGAATTGACCCGGAACTCGGTAGTTCCGGCACCTGAGGACGCCATAGTTGCATGTAGAAGGCTATCCTGGAGCAGGGGGGGCGGAATGGCGAGGTTCCCTACAGAACTCAATACCTCCAGAAGATAGTCTTCCAAGAGGCGTGCACAAACTGCCGCCCCCTAAACGGACCGGGGAAACTACTACCCCGGAACATGTCTGTTCCAGAATTCGACAGCCCCTTATGGCCTAGGGCATAAAGGTTTCCAGGGTGAATTTGCACACTGTTGGTGCCAACGACGCCTTCATTCGTGACGGCCCTGCAGGTCGGCATCCGCGCCGTACCCCTACTGGTTGCCTGGCCGGGGAGGGCGGGTGGCTAGAGTCACCTGCCTCATTGCCCGCATCAAACAAAGCCACCAAGTTTACTCAACGGTTGTCCTGTAGCTCTGTGTTCATCAAACCGCTGCTAGCGACGGATATCACATCACTGGGTCCAGACACTTCCGGTCTTAACCCCAGACGTAATGTTCTGGGCCGAGTAAATGTCCATAAAGGATCATAAAGACGTTCGGTTCGCACACATACACCGTAACGGACGGCCCGCAAACTCGATGTTTCACGAGGAGGGTTATCCAATGGAACCGATGTTCGTGTTCCTCGGGTGGGACCAGATTGGGGTATTTCACCGGGACGGCACAGAGGGCCCATACGGGGCCCGTAGGTGCCATCGCCATAGAAATTTGCCAAATCTAGCTCAGCGGTTGCTTAGTTCAAATCACTGTGCTCCCTCTCCTCACCCGGTGGTGATCATGGGAGCACCCGTGATTCGGTTCACAGCGTTTGTCACGTTCAAGGCAGCGCCAGAATACCACACGCTTTCAGGTCCCACACTCGTAGGTGCATATCCATCATGGCGAGGTTCCTCCAGCACTACTGGGTGTATCGCCAGTTCGCCGATCAATCCTGGACACGGCACCAAACTGTAACTTTCCCAGACTTGTAGTCGGCTCCTAGTACGTGTCGAGGCGCTCACATTGCCTTCTTCTAGTTGTGTTGTAATCCAATGAGACTGAGGCCCACACGACGATCATACAGGGGCCTCTCCCAGGACCAGATTGATGGCCAAGGGGAGGACTTCACACTGGTGCTGGCAGCGACAGCTTCAAACCGTGATTTTGCCCTAAGGAGATCAGCAAACCCACGGCACGTATGCATGCATGGTTTGCTCACCTAATTAAGCCGTGAGCCTAACAAGAGAAGGTCCCGCATCTACGAGGTTTGAGGGTGTTTTTCCACTATGATATTGTCGCAACAACTTCTCAATCTAAACTGACTAGCTAATGGTGACAATGCTACAATTGTCCCACCCGGCACCTATAACTAACTTTTGCTCACATCCCAAAAGTAACCCCTTCCCCATTTCACATATGATAAAAAGATGGTAGCTTTAGATGCACCAGTAGACGCCAGATTTGTCATTCCCGTGTTGGATTGACTGAAATGGATCAAATGAATTGAATATTCATCACATAACAGACTGAAAACTAAGTAGATCTAAGCCCAAGTCTTCCGGAGTTGCAAGCCATCAGAGCTACATATGCTCCAGATAGCCTTCCAGGCTATCTAGAAATATATGCAAACAGATGATCCAGTTTCACAGATCTGTTTCTTCACTTGCATGCCGGCCGATAGTAATGATAGTATTGACATTTAAGGTCTGCATCTGTCGAACATGCCGCCTTCCAAAGCCTTCAGACGAGGCCACCTTTAAGCATAGACATTAGGATATTCGAGATAGCCCAGCAGATGAACCGTAAAAGCAAGCAAATGGTCCAGATTAGCAAATCATTAATTCGTAATGGCAACCCATTTGCTAAAAAAATGCAAACCACTTCGCCAAAGATGTGATAAAACGATTTCAGTCAGAACCAGCCAGCAGTGTGCCATTCCCTCCAACAACTACCAAATCAGCCAGATATCTTAAGATTTATAGCCATATAAATGTGAACTTTTGGGTTACGGCACGCTATTTCCGTTAATGTCGGCCAGCATGCAGCTGAAGAAACAAATCTGTTAATCTAAACCATCTGTTTGCTTTTCTGGATTGTCTGGAGGTCAACACAGCTTGTTGTAGAATGTGTGGTACCAGTCTTCACCCACTACTGTCCTATCAACACCCACCAAAAGACGTTGCCAAAGCATTAAGTACTTGAAAAGTGCATGTATGTGTCATAATGCAAACATGACGCCAACTGACTCAAACATGGTATCTGTCATCTGCTTTTTTTATAATATAAAATTGCCATTAAACATTGACCATCAAAAACATGAATGTGTACTGCTACCCAGTATTGGAACAATCCCCCATAGTCAGATTGTATCAGCTAGTCACATTAGGAAGGAGTTTGCCAGTTTACTTAATTTTTATATTTATTCAGAGACATTTCAAAATTCATTCATCCATATCTGTAACAGTTTATGAGAAAATAAAACACATTACAGAAATATATGTACAAAGTCACAAGAGAATGTCTATTTGAGATAATTCACATACTTTTTATATGAAGAAACCTTGCTTGAAAACAAAGATACATTCTTGAATACATTTTCTAACAGAGCATATACACCAATACAACCTTTGACTACACAGGGCTGAACAATAGGAGTTTATAGTTTCATAGTTTTATAGGATTCATAACATTGTCATGCTTGTAGCCTCAGATTACAAAAAATGTTCATATAAAAAGCAGCCACTATAAAAATAAACAATGATACAAACCAGGCATGAACCAGGCTTCTATGGTTATCCCTAATGTTCACCCCTGCTACAGTTTCAAAAAGATTTAATATAAATAAGATAATCACCAAACTTTTCACAAGACTTTTAAATGCAAAATAATGTTTTAATGTTTCTGTATTGCTATCACAATGCCATTGTAACAAAGAGACATTTTCGTAGCAATTACACCACACATGATCAAACATCGGAGAAATATCAGCACCTCAATTATATAATATGCATGGAGACAACTCTGTACATTCTTACGGTTACCACAATTCTAACATCATGATCAAAACTGTTTCAATTTAGTACTTGTAATGTTAGAATTTAATATTATATCCAATCATATGACTAACTGCACATCTGATAATGCTTTGCAAAATCATGTTTCATCGTATTACACAGTCACTCTGTCAATCGTTCTCAAACAACGTCATTGGTGTTTATACAGAACTATCTGTGAAATCTGCTATCTGTTGAATCCACCTGAAATAATAGAAATATTGTCACATAATACGTGTTCACACTATTTTGCTTATATACCAATAGCAGATGTGAGGCAGATAATAATACAAATTTGAAGGCTGCAGTGGACAAACAGATGTTCCCATGCATTAGTACCAACTTAATAAAAAAAAAATCCTTATTGTGTATTGCTACAAGTGCTTGCTAATGAAATCCAACACTAATCTAATCATTTATATTCCATTCTCCATACTCATAAAACTGACAACACTTACCCTTGAGCTGCCTCTGTCCTGTCACACTGGAAATAATAGACCTTCCGGATATTGTATAGTTTAAATGCTGCTCATCCCTGTTTGTTCATACATGCCAATCATTTAAAATAAAAAATGTACAATACTTTTAAGATTTTGCCGTTTTTATGGTGTACAGTTACCCAACGTTTGCACCAAGATTTGCCGCGAATCCATATCCTGCCACTTTTGCTGGGTCCTGGGCTGCAACCTAGTCAACCATTAAATGAATAATATAATCTTTTTATTTTCAATAAATATTAATTTAACTGGTATGTTAAATAAAATATATGTTATTTAATATTTGTAAACCTTAATATTTCCACCAAGCATATCAATATTGCTGGACCTGTTCATTTTGATGTCTGACACGTAAAATTGAGGAAATTATGAATAATATATAACTATAAAATACTCAAATTTATTCTTAAATTCCTTAAAATCCTACTTAACCTTGTGGAACTCTAAATGTACTTATCATATACTCTAGTGTCAATGGTGCAATAAATTGATTCTTAATCTTGAACATTCATGTTAACATCTATTCAACTACATATTATTGTGCATCAGTGATATAATAAGACAATGACCATCTCCATTTATCTGCTGTAATTTTCCTTTACATTACTTTTTTGACTACATATTGTAATATGTAGAATACATAATATGTGATGTAATTATGGTACCGGAGACATGTTCCATTTATCAGCTGTGCTTTTCATGTCCCTCGTTTTGATGATGATGTAGCATTCATCACAGACTTTATTCCATCGTCCATTGTCATAACCAAGCTGTAGCTTCTGAGTAAGGCACTTAGGACAAGCCATCTGTAATCACACAAAGTCATCTCCAGTTAATAGTATTGACGTGGTACTTGAAAAAGGCTAATTAGTCCAATTTCTAATTGCGATATTTTGTCTGCCTTGTCTCTTGTGTTTGTGGATATTTCTGTGTAGCAGTACACTGTAGTTATTTCTCGCGTGCCACTGGGAAACGGGCTTGATGAAGAGTGAGAGTTATGCAGCCACTACCAGTACATAAATATTAAATTGGCACATCATAGTAATAATTAGCAACACTTAGCCTAGTAGATATCCGCTGACTAAACAGCCATAACTTTGCCTATGATGTGTTATACAATGCATTGCTTTAAACTGATAATGCTTACGTTTGAGATGTGTTGATTTTGAAGAAAGATGACAAAACTTACCTGCCCACATGCTCTGCAGTGTGTTCTCTTTTTCTGAGGAGATGTGCAAACAGAACACTTAGTGACACTGCTTTCTTCTGTCCATGGGGGTGCTTTCTCTCCTAAATCGTCATCCTTAAACGAAGACATTCGTTCTATATATATTGTGGTGTCACTGAAATGCTTGTAAGTGAGTAAATACTTGACCACATGATGTCCAATTCTCAATCCCTAGATTCCCTATCTATTATAAATCATTGTCCCCAACACAAAGTGCGTCGACATTCATGAGAGAAAAATAGAAATTCTAATTCTCACACTGTTGTAATATATGTAACCTTTGAAACAACTGCTGGCCAACGAAAATATGAGCAATGACCCGGTGACCCGGTACCCGGGTCAGCGTCAAACACCGGGGCACCGGAGCATCTAAACCAGCTTCTTAGAAATGTACTGAATATTATGTATTTATGTCGTAAAGTGTACATAGTTGTGTTCGTGGCTTTCAGCTGAAAGTTTGTCTAGGTATTAAAGAACGTGATTATAGACAGATCACAGACTAGGAGTTACAGGTAGAGTTCCGCATTAATGGTTATAACCTACTTTCTAGTAGTACCGGTATATGAACTTGGATGTATGCATGGACATTAGAGATTTCTTTATAGGATTATGGTACATTTCATAACATCTGTTAGGACTTGAACCGACAACCACTGATACATTGGAACCTAATTACTTAACACAGGCACAATAGACAACCCAACCATCCTGAGAGAATTGCCCGCAATTCTATGAAAACTATTGTTACTAGATAAGAAAAGCCACTATGATCCAATATGAGTAGTGTTTTTAGCAGAGATTAAATTTAACAATTAAAGAAAATCTTTCGATGAACCCAAAACAACTCATGGAGACAGCTCAAGTTGCATTATTATATGCCATGCCAAATCCTTTATCATTTTTTAAATAAAAACCAAGAAAGTCATATCTTTAATCAATCAAAAGCTTACAGTGGCATATCTCATGCATAGCCTACTTAATATAGAAATATGTGATTGAATCAACTTTATAAAAGAGTGTTGACTAAAATGCCAGCCCTCTACACATTCGTAAGTGAATATTATATCCATCATATCTTTACCGGCAGAATCTTGGGCTTTATTTGACGGGGCTGGGTTGAGAGCTTCCATGTTGTAAAGGAGTCCACCACTTTCTGTATGGCATGCACCCAGGTCTGTTTATCTTCAAATGAACTAAAAAATAATTTTTTAACACACTAATTTCAGATCTCAAAAGTACTTCATTATACAAAGTATGTAAAACATTTGGCCGTATCTAACAAATATAAAAACAATATGTTTTTGGACTATCATTTTAAGACAAATGTAGAAATGTGCGAGTAATGCTTTCATACTACACACATATCTCTTATTTTGAATACCTTGCCACAAATTCAATTGCCTTCCTCTTGCTTTGAACATAAAATGTATGTTGGACACCAAGATTGTCCCCATCATGAATCTGAAAATATTTTAAACATTGACTCACATGTAATAAACAATTTGATTTTTGTTTCATTAGATAAAATTAGATATATAAAAGTGATACCATATGACAGATGTTGATTTCGACAGTCATCAATCATTGTTATTACCAACAATATTATGGTTTCTTTACTTTTTTCATGAGTTTGTTGCTTATAATGTAAGTGTGTAAGCAAACACTATAGAGTCAGTCCATACAATGTCACTCCAGTCAGATTCAGACATACACATGTACATGTAGTTGTTCCACAACTAATGATTTGTCTTTACCTGCATTCCATCAATATCAAGTATAAACTTCACTTTGTGTTTTGAGCCAAACCCAGCAGTTGTGCACAACAAGATTATATCTGTCAGCTAAAAATAGAAAACATATAATGATCTATAATGTCATGTATGTATTAAATAACTAGAGTTATCCTTATTAAAGTATCACTGTAACTTACAATTTAATTATTTACATGCCATCAACACAATAAATGATTAGCTATGCATAAATTAATACTTTAAATAAATTCAAATCATTTGCCATGTAAACAGACTACTCAGTATCATATCCACATTGTGATCAATAGCAATGGAATTCAGTCTTTTAGGACATTTTTCTTATTGTTGTATGTCTAAAAAACATTATGAGACGCTTATATACCAATGCCAGAAATATAGAATATTATCAAAAATAACTTCTCATGTTTAACAAATCTGATTAACCTCTTTCAATACTGCACTGATTACAAATCACTTGAAAGGAATGTAGGTTTCTCAGGGAAGATGCATTGGAGCAAATACATCTCCACGACCTAATTGTTTTCTTCATTGTGCACTTGTGGCTCATACTCACAAGAAAGATGTATCGCTCAAATTTCTTTCCATTTTTTGGTGCAATAGTTTTTAGTTTTCCCTCCTTGACAAGCTCTCGGGTAGGTGAACTAACTGTGAAATTACTATCTATCTTTTGCTGAACATCCTTCAACTTTTTCATGCGATCCTAGAATGAAGAGGCAGCTCTATCATTAATCAACGTTGACATTGTTCATAACAAAACCCAAATGGAAAATGTCAATGTACGTGGCATGTCATTTCTATGGGCATTTAAGCGAAAGAGTTTTTCAATTTTTATTCGCTTACATCTTTTCCCATGCATCTTGTGAGTTCCGAGGTCAGTTGATCAATTTCTGTGAGGGCTTCTGTAAATAATATGAATTCCAAAATACAATGATTGAATGAAAAGAAGTTACAATTTCATACCAAGAAAATTTTAGAGGCAATTTGTGTCTATATGACTATGAGTATCAGTGTACGCCAGTGGAAAGGAAACCAAATGAAAATATTTTTTTATATATATATATATAAAAGTATATACCATTTACATCAAAGAATATGAGATAAATATTTCTCTATACATGTATATGAAGTAGCAGCATACATTTTGAGTAAAATATGGGCAATTCTAGAGTACAGGTGTTAACTATTAAATTACAATGTACCTTCCATATTATCTCTTTCTTTGGTCTCAGGAAGTAAATATCTTAAATAATCTGAAATATAAACGAATATATTTGTTATATTAACAGCAAATATTATCAGTCTCTTGTTACATGTACATTGTACAAGTTATCGAAAATATAATGCATCATATGTGCTGTAATTGTGATATCTCCTATTTTTACTGCCATCGAATTCTTAATGTAGGTAATATCTTAATTTGTTCTTCAAATTATACAAATTGGATCTCTACCAAGTAATTGTTTTGAATACTTCATTCTCATATTTATAAAACAATAGAAAAATAATTGTATAACAGGCTTTTAAAATCACACATTATCATATTAATGAAATAATAGGTTTGTTCATCAATAAATTTAAAATTTTCCTCAGATCAATCAATATTAGGAGGCTCAATTAAACTCTATGCCCATCAAAAAAGCATACCGGTAATGGCTTTTAGGTTGCATAATCTGGTTTTTACATTAACTGGAACTTCCATTGACCATACATGTATACTTTAAAACTCATATTTGAGGGGGGCCTGTGTATTGTTTCCATTAATTCTGTAGTACCTTTGATTATAGCCTGGTACTTTGGGACACGATGTACAATCTCTAAAAGATGCTGCTTCACGCTAAGTCGTCTGCTTTCTGGGGTTTTCTAAACAGAATTCCAGTGGATTAGACATTTTCTGTTTGCAATACAATCATTTAATTTATTTCAATTTTCCTTTTTTTCAATAAGACAATAGCATCTATATATGACAAAAGAAAAACACAAGTCAAATATCTAACCTCAACCTCTTCTATAAGCGCTGCAAAGAGAGGGTTTTTTTGCATCCAGGTATTGATTGCCAGCATGGATCTATTAAAGTTTTCCATGTATTCTTTGTACAGTCCAAGAAGCGGAATAATGTCAAGTAAAATGTCTCCAAGCTGTCCTTCTGTTTTCCTATAAATAAACAAAGTATAAATTTCAATATTTTGGTATCACTTTCAGATTAACGGTGATTGAATTCATCTATAGTGAGTTCATATAAAACAATTCATAAACTAGTTTCCTTCAGTGTTCATATTCGATTGTTGTTTTATTTTTCATTAGTAATGATACCAAGGAGAAAGCTCCAAAAGGTAAATCTGAATTTAAACGAATAAGTAAACATTGTTTTCATGTGTGAATCCAGCTTTTTGGTATGGCGAGTATGGTTCAGTAAAAGTTCACACAATTTGCAGGGCAATTTTAAATGAATTTATTTCCCACATACAACACATCAATGACCCCCACCCCCTCCAGTATTGCATCAGTTACATGTACATGTTCATGATAAGAATTATGACCAATTAGATGAGGGTAGGATAGATTTTGAATGTCTACATATCAATGGTAGTTACAGCACATTCACACATGATTTTGAATTAGCATACTCAGTGAACTCAAGAAATAGAGGAACAATGAAACAAATTACCAGTTTTTCAGTCTGTCTTCTAATCGAGGCAGAATGTTTGTAGCGTGTAATGTGAAAATGCATTCAACATTAGAAAATATGTCTTTCCAGGCTGATGGTGATAGGCAGTGGACATCTTGAACTTTGTGTAGTATTTTTAGATTTAATAGAACAATCTGAAAAGGCATTTACACTTAAGTCAAAACATTGTTACCGACACTCTAGGTACTTAGATCATGTATAATTGATTTTGGTATGCATATATGTCCATAGTGATATGTCAACATTTTAATTCTATGCATTTCCGGAAAAATCCCCATACCACTTATCTTGAAGTTTCTAAATGCTCAAGATTATTGTTGTATTACCCATCCATGGCCCAGCAAATGCCCACTGTTTTTTCTGAATTCCAGTTATCTAGAATGAACCCTTCTCTTTCGACTTTGAGATGAAAACTTTCTACTGTATAGTAAACAGTCATGTTTGATTTAGAAGTGCCTATCTATCATACCCCATATATGTGACTAATATAACACTTCATATAAACTGTTATCTTCATGATGAATAATACAAACCCCATTGAACCAACCCCTCTGTTGTTAAAATCATGTCATGGGGAAAGAAGATAAAAAAAAACCCATTACAACATCAATCATTACAACGATAAAAATCAACACTCGATTAAAAGTTCACAAACTCGTCTAATCATATTTACTTAGCCTATTGACAAGGCTCTATTCTGCTGAAAATTCTAGTGGAAAATGAGATAAAATGTCATGAAAATATCCAAAATGTAGATAAAAATACAATGCGCTAGACAATTGCATAATCTTTTATACTATTGACAAATATGTATCATACCCCATATAACTCTATATACTTAAGTCATTAATATTCTGCAAATGTTTCATCCAGTCCAAAATAACATTATATACATTTATACTTTATATCTCACTATTGCAGTTCTAAAACATGATGATAATTACCCAAATAACATACTAAAATAAGAAACAATAACTACCACTACATGACATTCCATTAACAAATTCCCACACTTACAAAAAAAAATATATAAATTTGCACTACGCAACACTGCTATTTTCGGTTACATATTTGACTTAAACAAAGTGTTCTCACCCGACATATAAAATGAAGTCTATCCACATAGGCCTTTTCTGTCATAAGAAGTTCGAGAGCAATGTCATAAAGAGGATCCGTTTTAGAACGTGTTATGGTTCCCTAGAAAGAAAAGCCATTCATTAACTTTTTAGAAAAAATGAAGTTAGTGGCCAAATGTTACCCAAACTACTATATGCCTGATAAAATGAGATGTAATTTGCTAAAATTGACTTTAATGTGAAATGTGCATGTCATAAAGGGACTAAATAAGTGTTTCTTCACAGGGTAAATTACATCCTAATATCATCATGAATTTAATAAAAAGCAGAATCTGCTTTCAATGTACAGATACCACTATTCAATACAAATAAAATAAAGATGGCAGCTGTTCTCAGATAAAATATATACTAAACAGCTCCCTTGAGTGTGATTCATTTTAGTTTTAGCAGAGATTCTGTGTTTTAGGTAACTTACTTGACATGATCAGACATATCACTCAGTCACACCCTTTTAAAATCTTTTAAATATTAATAACTCTTAATTTTATGTTTTAGAGGCTCCATTCAAAGGTGGATTTACAAAGATTATCTTTTTTCTTCAAGATGCCTATTATAGTTAGCTAATTTACTGTTAATAGAAATAACTAAAACGAAAACAAGTAAATTCATGAATCTCATGTAACTGAAAGGTTCAAATCTCCAGTGCTTTCAGAATTATCTGACTTTTGGAGAGGCACCAACAGCTGGATTTATCACATTTTAATCCTCTGAGGTCTCCTAGATTAACATTTGATGGCATGTGATAAATTACTGTGTTGCAAATATTCAAACAAGGTGGAAATTACTTTATAAACTGCCAGTATATATCTTTTATCTTTGTGAATGTTGTTTTATTATTCTCTATTAAGTTTTAAATGAATTATCAAAGATAACTTTAAATTGCAAAAGCAAAAGTTACCCTCTGACCTCCAAAATAATATGTTTTGGGGTTCATATGAAAAAGATTCAGTAAAAGGTTAACATTTTTTTTTACTTAACTTTTAAGAGAAGCAAGTTGCTTCTATCACTTAAATTCCAACTTAACAGTGGCTATGCATCACTAAAAGTAAGAGTTTTGAGTAAAATTTCCATATATGGTAATCAATCAGCCAATCATTATGTGACCCAAGTGTGATATGAAGATACTGATTAATTTTTCCAATATGCTCACATGTAGATGAAATGAGACGTGCTGATTACTATAGATAAAATTGCCCCAGCTTTGCTAATTGGCTAAGGAATGCACACATTTTCTTACATCTGGCTACGCTTATACTTAACTTAAGTATTTGTAAGACTTGCAGAAACTTAGCAACCATGACAATGGTTATCTATCTATTGATTATGATCTCAAGTTAATGATACATACAATGCACTTATTACGTGAATTACATAAAACAAGAATAAAAAGGGGAAAACTTACAGTCACTTCACTTCCATCACTTGATGATGTAAAATCTGTGAGCATTGACATCCCATCATCACCCAAATTATACACATCTTCATCATCAAATTCACTGTCTGAGAAATAGCTACCATCAGAACCACTATTATCACTATCATTAGCTCCTTCATTAATGTCGGGAAGTTCAAAGTTTGGAGATGACTGGCTTCCGCTACTGTTAGACCTTAAATTCAATATTCCACTTTCACTCGACCTTGATCCATTTTCTGTTGATGATCCACTGCTATCCAGAAAGTTGAATGATTTTGGCCTTGGCATGCCCTTTTGTGACATGCTATCCTTCAATGTGACATTTTCATAACTATCCCCGGTCATTGTTACATACTCAGAATGTCTTCTTTGAATAGCAGGCTCAAAATCTACATTTTCATAGTGATGTTTTTTTGTTCGTGCAACAGTTGATTGAGATCTTAAAATACTCTGTGAATCACTATGAGATTTTACATTGGGGAGTGTTTTTGAAGATTGAGCCAATGCAATGTCTTTAATACTTCCCCATACATAATGAGATTTCTCATCTTTTTTACTATCCTTATTCTCCAGTTCTTCATCAAGAGGAATCGGAGAATTAAGTTCACAGTTTTCATAATTTGGTTTCGATTCAGTAGTGTTCACAGTCACACCTTGACTATTATCTGCATTTTTCAATATGGATTTAGTTGGTGCTGGTTCCACTTTTGGAGTATTGTTTAGTCCCTGTCTTTCACGAATCTCGTCAAAATCCACATTTTCATAAGGAGAGTCACCAGGTTGATCAAAAACGTCATCCATTTCTCCATTATTGGGAAGATCATGTGGTGGGGATGGCCATACCTCATCTCCGCCTGCTTGAACTTCTGCAGGTGGTGAGGGCCATTTGTCTACTGCCTCTTCCACCTGAATTTGTTCTAATTGAACAACTTCCTCACCAAGCAGAAAAGATGTCATGTTTCCTGGTGAAGGTGGCGGTGGTAAAGAACCAATGCTAGACCGATTATTTACATCACCATTAGATACTCCATTTTGATTTGTTGCATTGGCGCTAGAAGTTCTGCTTATATTTGATCCGTCGCTCACATCTATATCATGAGATAAATGATAATACTGTTTGGCGCACTCATTAGTCATAGAAGTTTTGGCAAGGCTCTCAAGTTGAGCATCAATGTCAGAATCACAGTCAAACTCTGATTTTTGTGAACCCTCGGTATCCAGATTGTTCAAGTCTTCCTCAAAGCATGAGCTAAAAGGATCACTATCCACCCCATCTGGTGAGGATGCTTTATCTGTCAATAATCTATCGAATTGCTCACTATACTTATCACCTTTAGGAATGGCAGTCTGCTGTATATCCATGTGTGGTTGTGAATCAGTTTTATTTTGTTGAATGGTTGTTTTATTACAAGGGATTGTGGGGATAAGTTCCCGTATTGGTGTTCCTGACTCACTGTCCGGAGGACTATGAGGAGGGGTCACAATGACTTTGATATTATGAGAAGAAATAGTAGCCTTTGCAGATGGTAATTGTGATTGATCACGTATTTTGCAAGGAACTGCATAAACTGGATCTGATCCTGGTTGATTGTTATTTTGGGGGGTAAACGTTTTTGCTGGATATCCTCGTGGAAAATCTCCAGTTTCTTGATATGTAAATGACCTTCTATTTGTACTAGGGCTACAATGTATTAATTCTACATGAGCATTAGTTAGTGGAACAGAATACTCGTGCCCCTCGTAGTCTGAAAAATCTTGATGAGGAGGACACTGAAATGTTACTTCACTAGTTCTGGCTGCAGTTGCATAAGCAGGGTCCGAGTAATATCCTTCATGAGTGTGTGACCTTATTGTTTGTTGGACTGGTATGTGTGTTTCTCCACGCCTAGGCAGTCTTCTAGATTCTACATAAACTTCGGTTTTATATGGGTGATTATCCCTTACAAATACATGTCGATAGTGATCATCAGATGACGAAGAATCACTCTGGGGCAACGAAGTTCTTTGCACTGTGGAAGTCCTTTGCCTTGGAACTGACGAAGATCTCTGGTTAAGACGAGGTGGTTTCTTTGGGGGAATAGAAGTTGATCTAGAAAGTGAAGGATCATTTGATTTAGTCCTTAAATGCTTTCCCTGCGGTCGTGAACCATTCACTATGGGCACGCCTTCAGCTAATATCCGATTTCTCTCTGCTGGGGGTATGTGCTGCAAGTATTCTTCAGGGTAACTTACTCTATGATCATTCTCATGACCATATGTAAAGTCTCTCTGTGTAATGGATTTTCCACCATCTGCTGGAAGTGTAAGTGCACGAAGATCTTTGGTTATATGATATGTTTTTGGTCTAGCTCCAGCGTGGTCTCCATTCACTTGATGCTGTTTCCATGGGTCTTCATCAGCATCGTCAAACGACTTGCCACTAACAGTCACTGAAACCAGCGCACCACGGGTGTCTTGATAATTGCTCTTTCTGGACTGATTTGGTGTGTATTTGGATTGGAAATTCTGCACTGTATGCCTTGGAAGTGTCTGGGGTGAAGTTACCGGTGATGAGCTAGCAACTGGCTCTGGATAGTTGAGACAGCGATATGTAGAGTTGTTGTGGTTAGGATCTATTGTTGTCTTTGCATGAGGTGTTGTGTTGTTCCAGCCCCTTGAGGCTTCTGGCAATCTTTCTGCAAATACACAGTAAACAAATTAGATTGGTAAAGATAAATACAAACCATTAGAAAGATGACACAACATTTTTCCCATAATTCCTGAAATAGCACAAACAGTTTATTGTATTGATTCATCAAAGTGTTCCCCACCCATAGTTGTACCTCTTAGAATGGAATGCATATGAGATATTAGTTTTCCCAATATCCATCCTAGTCTCAGTTGTACTATAAGTGCATATAGCCTTCTCTCTACTTTTAAAAGCCCTCAAGCAAAGGCTAGGTAGTCAGTAGTAACATCACTTTTGTGTACCAACTAATTTTAAATAAAGAAATATGACTATTAACATAATTATAATGATACCAACCAGTGTTATCAACATGTGATCAGCAACATGAGCCCCTGTTTTGTTCTGCAGCCTAGTTAATTTAAATTAGACAACTGCTGTAGTAAAGTCTTTAGAGGATTACTACATCTACTAGTTTCTTAATTATAAGCTTACTTCTAATTGCATGTAGAGAAGAGTAACTTTATAATGTATATGCGTGGATTTGTGTATTTTGACAATGGCATTGATAAATGGCATCATTATTTTATAAACTAAATTCTCAGTAAAAACTCATCTTACACCTTTTTTTAATCAAATTTGTGTGATGTGATAGTTAGATGGAGGTCCAGTTTTACAAGAACTAATCAATATACAGCTCCGGCAACACCATGCTTTCATGACCCTAGTAATTGGTCTACAAGTTGGTGTAATCTGCATTTTTCTAGCTTTCAGGTTGAACTCTGTTGTATAGTCCATGGTTTAGCTGCTCTACTCATAATGGCCCCATAATACTAATATAGTGTTGCTTTAAATAACAGAAAGCAATAAATGTTTTCTTACAATGTTATTGAAATTCAATTGTACATTTTATGCCAGTGTATTTATATCATTCTAAAGAATTATATATGCAACATCAAATACAAAAGTGGCAATTGTTTTCCTGTTTGTTTTCATTAATTAGATTTGACTATTAGAAAAAACAGCTGAAGATTTTTTTAAGTGTATAGACTGGGCAACGGAATCTGATCATGAACTTTATTTTCAATAATGTGGTTTTAAACTTTTCATGTTGATATATACATGGAAAATAAATTGAATTTCTATGTCGATGTTTATGCTATTACGTCAAGATTTCTATGATGGTTGACAGATAAAGGTTTATGAAAACATTCACAAAATTTGGTTCATATGATATTCATGGATTTCCGTTCGGCAGTCTAGTATGTCTTTTTACATGTTCATGTGTTCATATACATGTAGTCTTCATACTTTTAGGTACATAAAGCATTAAAATGACAACTTCATTAAAAGTGAATGAAATACAACAGAAAATGAAAAGTAATAAAAAGGGCAAAAACGTATTGAAGAACGAGACCAGGGGTTAAGATAATAAAATCATTGTTCACAAAATAAGTGACATATTAACAAATACAACCTCGGTCTCATATATTCCATAATAAGAAATCTAGTCACTGTACTGTCTGTATTCAGAAACTTAACTCACTCACAAACCTTTACTTGAGTCATTGTTTTTTTATGAATAAGCACTCAAATCCAATTTCAACCTATAGCAATTCTGTATTAACTTAATCCAGTCTAGCCAGTGAGATCCGTGTTATCCTAAGGGCCATGGCCCTAAGCCAACTGAAACATATACCACACTCTTATTCAACAATATAGCTAAATACTGCAGCTCACGATTTCACAGCTTAAGTTTAGTTGACCGAGAAACATTTGCCAGTCGATCCTATATTCCTAACTCAAGAGTTTCGAAGCAATCAATCAAGTAAACTGAAGCATAGTGATATATTCACGTACCTACACTGTCAATTCCTAAAGACATGTATTCATAAAAAGCTAAAACATATAAGATATCTTTCACTTCAGTTACCTTTTTATGTGGTGCGCTCACGTTTAGAATCACACAGTTTGCTGAGGAACTAATTATCTCTGTTGGATTTTACATGAGAACACAGACAACAAAAAATGAAGCACACAGTACAAACACATATCCAGCAGATTTCTTTCAAACATGTCCTACCCAATGAATTAACTATGTTTATGCTTGACATAAGAAAATTATTAGCCTGCTGTTCCTTATTAAGTATTTGCTTAACAAACCAAACTATTTAATTTCTCCTTGCACCTCTGTAGTAGACTTGAACGCGGGTTAAAAACTAGCCCTTCCCTGTTCTGCATGCTGTATGTAGCCTTGAAAATTCCCACTTGGGAAGAATAACACAAAGACATTGAATTACCCATGTTTCTTGAAATGATGTTTTAGAAACACATGTATTAGGCATGTTAACCATTTTATTCGTTTGCTTTAAAGCACAGCGTGTCTCACATTCTTCTCACACCCCAGAAGTATTTGTGGCTGATTTAAAAAGGTGCGTGCATGTGAACTTTGGCATGGCTATTAGATCTTTGTTAATGGAGTGTACCTTTGTGGCAACACATTCTTAGATTCTTCATTATGGTAATCAAATTGCGTCATATTATTTTTTTGCTTACATTTTTGTGGCCAGGCTATATTTCAAAAACAATATATAATATTATATACTTATAATATGTTAGCCCTGTATGCTTTTTTAAATGTTCAAGATATAATTGTCATAAAATACTATCACTGTACTGATGGAAATAAACAGACGTTAGTCAATGAGAATGTCAAGTCTGTATGAATAGCTGAATACTAAATTAACTCTCTTGTTCTGGAGCCAAGGACACCATTCTATTAAGATCCACATATACCTAATAGAAATCATATTTTCATAATGGATCGTAGCACAATTTCCTTAGTTGGTCAAGTTCTTGTAAAGGGGTGAAGCTTGTATGATGAATTTAGGGACTTTGTAGCACCGGACATTGCTTGTTAATAACGTTAACGATTCCACGTGTTATGATAGACTATAGAGAACATAATGTTACCAAAATTTTATGATATGATAGGAAGATGGAAGTCCCTGCTGCTTTGTATTTGTGTAATATTAACACCTCGTATGTTAACAGTACGAGTGAGCATAGCGAACGAGTACTGTTAACAACCCACATGAGGTGAGATATTCTCTGATATCCTACACCCACTCATAGAATAACCTTTTATTACCATCGATTTTCTAGTCTACATAGTCTATGGTATTGCTGAAGTGCATCTATGTTTCACTCGAGTCCCAACTCAAATGAAATTTAATACACAAATCTGGAAACTTTAAAACGTAAATAAAACATTCCACGCGGTGCTGTTGCTTGTCAAACGTACGGGTATCTTGCAATTTACTGGCGATAAAAGACCAACCACGTGGGTCATCAGCACTGATTTAGTCCTCAAGCGATAAGATATCCACATATTTTACACATTGATGTATACCTCGACACGCAGGTTTATCCATTATTAAAACATTCTAAAACTCGCCTGGCATTGCTGCTTTTTGGAGCTCAACTCCCAATGAAAGATTAACGCGTGCTGATACTCTGGACGTGGCTTATATTGAAGGGATTTCGTCATGGATTTTATTGTTTGCTAGCACCAGTAGTTCGTGTGAAATATCTAATGTAGTCTGCAAGAAAAATGAACAAAATAAACAGGCCAACACTTCAAACCTTTACTCGATCAATAATTATGTAGCTCTCTAAATATCTCTCGGGGACACGGGTAGCGAATTACCGATCAACTGTTCCGTTTGAAAGACAATCGAGATTTGCACAAACTCACTTTGTTTTTCGTCATATTTGAAGCTTTTCAACATTGACCACTTTGTACGTGTCTGTCATAAAGCCATTTGATTATTTATAAGTGACATGAAACGACCACTATCAGCGGTTGGATAGGTAAAATCGAACAGTTGAACCGACTTATGTCGATGTCTGTCGATATGAAGTTGTGAGTATCTTGATTAAGTAACTATTTCAAGTAATATAAAAAGAAATCCAAGTTATCGGTGCCCTCCATTACGGTTCGAGAGAATGTACGCCAATAATCTAAAAAAAAACTATATGTTTTCTAAATTATATGCCACCACTACTAGACTACTACAATGTACTCTGGTATAACAGATCGCTGATGGCTTTAACATTGGAAAAGTCTTTTAGCTATTGTAACAACTAAAAGTGTACAGCATGCCCTATTCATGAATAAATATATATTAGTGGAACATTCAGAGAAAATTTCATTGAACCTGCGTATGAGCAGCATCCAATGGTCACAGAATAAGACACTAGACAAACTTACCTGAAAATAACCGGAAAATCCTCAAAAATAGCAATCAATCCTCAAAAATGCACGTTTGATATCTGCTCTGATGTCTCTAAAACTCTCTATGCTACAAAATGATGCTATACTGCAACTGTTCCCTTATATTTAACTACCGTGCTATTGATGTTATCATAATGACAACCAATATATGCCCATTGTGAAGGCATCCTAAAATAAATTGTGTCTATCCAAGGTTATCATATCGGTAATGCGTTGACCCAAGTGCTTATTGTTTGAATACGAATGATCTAATTTGATGAAATAACTTTATATCATGTTAATGTGAGAACTGCTTGGGAATACCATTGTTTTGAAGTATTTTTGTGATTTACAAAGTTCTATTCTATGAATTGATATAACTTTGATCGATTATATCAATTGAGTATAATTATAGACAAATAAAGCTGCATATTTTGCAATATGTCATTCCCATATGAGCCTGTAGCCGTTTTAATACTGTGCAGCCTATTGTGAATATTTCAATGTTATATTAATTGTCGGCGCCATAATGAATTGTATACCAGCCATGGGAAACGTTTTAAACTCGCCTAAAACGCTTTCAACGTTGTCAGAATCCCCACGCACATCCTGTGCACAACAGCAGCAGACGACAAAGTAAAATTGTCGTCTGCATAAGGCTCAATCAGCCACGGCGTGTTTCCTTTCTGCACAATCTCCTAGAAGACAGTGAGATTGGTCTAGATATCTCCATCCATCTTATCGGTCCTCCAGACACCCACTGTAAGTGTTCTCTATTCGCGATTTATGGACGCAGCAAGGGTAATAGCAGATCAACGGCAGGACTATAATTTGCTGTTATGGACAAGGGTGTTGGTAATGGCAGAGAGAAGAAACGATTACAGATGCTAATGGCGGGGATGATACTTTACGAGCCAGCTGTATTAAGGAGAGCTGATTTATGCGCGTGTTCACTTCAGTTATCTGATAGTTTGCTGTGGTTCCGGTGGTTCTGGTTTCGATAAAGGTACATTATGGGAAGTTGCAATGATATAATGTGTTTCGTTTTAGTGGTATGAAAACAATGTATGAGTTAAATTCAATGTGGTTGGGCGGTGGATGGGTTTGTATGAGTTTGTTAAGGGAAAAGCTCCCCCCAAAAAACTCATCAAAATGTCATTTTGAGGGGGAGCGAGTGCTCTGTGCCCACCATGTATACGCCAGTTATATATGTATATTTAAAGTACCATGTGACCTCTACATACATATCATACGTATCATCTTAACGTCATAACGTGCAATAACTACCACCACCGACATCATCAAAAACCATACTCACATCCACTTTTCGCTCACCACTGGTAAGTAACAGATCAAATCCGTGAGATAAATGGTCGCGTATTTGTGTGTGTGCGTGCGTGCGTGCGTGCGTGCGTGCGTGCGTGTGTATGTTAATAGGCGACTACACACAAGTCAAGCATGCCACTGGCCCAATGTCACTGGTGGGTTTGTTGATACATTTACAAAGTTAGACCGTAATATGAGGGAGTGAATTACAACTCGAAACCAACTCATTCACATGGTTGCAAACCGCGCCCCAAATTCACATAGACGATAATAGCTTCAGATGCTCCAGAAGACACCAGACAAAGAGAAAAAATATTGTCAGCCTTTTTGTGGTTGACTGGTGGCTAGATCGCCCACGAACCACCTTGAAATGACTCTAAGCTTCTGGGGTCTCCTTGAGCTTCTGGAACTAATATATCGTTTATAGGATATTCTGGTGGATATTACCAATTAACCCCCGATTTCACATAGACGATGGTCGTTCCAGATGCTCAAAAGGACGTCAGAAGATTAGTGTCATTTTGAGGTGTATTATGGGTGTTCTGGCATCAGATTTGGAGTGATCTGGCTGGCTGGCGTGCTGCTGGCTGGTTCTGTGCCTTTCTGCTTGACTGGCCTCGACTGCTCTTTTTTGGGGGGTGGGTGAGTGTGGTCGACAGATGAAACCATAAGTCCCACCACTTCTGTTACAATCTGAAGCAGTGGAGCATGTAATAACGTACGAGTACACTAGATCCATTTAACACCCTTTTGTGTACCACCGAGAACCTCGATAATAAGACTATCTCTCTTTTGAAACCGCTTGACGTCAGTTCCTTGGATAGCCTGAATAGAGAGATTATGCTGTGCAGCAGTGATCAGCGCGGGACTGAAATATTGGTCCCGCCCCGCGTTTGTCCCTCAATGTGATATCCACTCCCGCCCCACTCCCGCAATGGTTTCCAATATTTTGTCCACTCCCGCCCCACTCCCGCACTTGTTATGCCCAATCCCGCCCCGCTCCCACAACAATTTTTATTTTCATCCCGCAACAGTCCTGCAGCAGTCCCGCAAGTCACGCATCCATGTTTGATCTTCCGCAACAGTCCCGCAATAATTGTACATAGATTGTGATTAATGTGTACCCCTAACCTCATTTATTTAATCAATTACTTTTCAAGCTGTATAATTAAAACTTTCAACAACTGACATTCCAATAATATGTATCAGAATACAACCAGAAGCTTATAATTCATTGACTTTATTTGAACCAAATGAAACAAAATTGAAACATTTTTCAACTACTATGCATTATTTCTTGACAAAAAACCTACATATTAACATAGATAAAACAAACAGTAGCAGCATAGCTCTATTAATCTTAATATTATAAATACATATCATAAGGGAAGTTTCCTTAACAGGGAGGTACAACATGGACAATATCCACTGTGTATTAATGGTCAACATCTCCAGTTGATTGTCCTTTTATAATTAGTAATTCACATATATGACTAACTGACCACTTGACTGACACCACTTGCACTGAATACAAAAGACTTAACCAGTTACTGCCCAGTTAAGCAAACACTGGTAATCAATGCAATTATGGCTAACTGACCATTTGACTGGCTATGACATAAACATGTAGGTCTAACCTGCTAGCTGACTACTGCTATTTAAGTTCACTGGTCAAGTGTTATGTTTATTTACTTAGCATTTGCTGACTAGTTATAGACGCAATTGTGAAAGACACCCCACAATGACAATGAATTTTACAATATCAAAACCAGCAGGCAACTGTTCTTTTTATTTGCCGAGCAAGAGAAAGTTTGGCAACTTTTTATGCTTGTCTGATTCTATAATTGCTTTCTTATGTTACAGTTGCGTAAATTACTTCTCATGTCAGAGAATATCCATTTATGATAGTGTTTGCTTTACCTAATTAATGACTGAAACAATTATCTCAGCAAACAAAATTCAACCATTCGTCACTACTATTGAAGGTAATTAATATTCATTATGCAAATCAACCATTGGCTAATTGAGAATGTCTAAGCCTTGTGAATTAAGCCTAGTTCTCAATAAGATCTTTTTTTTAATTAGCATAGTTCTCAATAAGATTTGTAAATGTATCATGATTTGTGAAGAGTTAACATTGGATTTCAACAGTCATTGTACTGTAATGTATAAATATTGTCGCAAAACATAGTTAGATATTCTTCAATTTCGTCCCATATCTTTCGCTATCAAGGTAGTGTTGCTGGACTTTCTTGGAACTACTATGAAGATCTAAGTGACATGAGGGTTGACAAAATCCACACTGTTTTATTGTCGTGGGACTGTTGCAGGACTATCGCGGGATTGTCGCGGGACAGTCGTGGGAACATGTCCCGCAAACCCCCTGCAAGTTGACAATGTGACCACTCCCGCCCCACTCCCGCAAGTTTTGTGACCATTCCTGCCCCGCTCCCGCAGGAAAATCTCGCGGGATCCCAGTCCCGCCCTGCGGGAGTCTCGCGGGACTGTCCCACGGGACTCCCGCAGTCCCGTGCAGTACACTGCAGTGTGCAGTTAAACATTTGAAGCTCTTCTTGACTGAAGAAAAAGACACCATGACAACCAATGCCTTGTATAGACATGATACCCTCTTTTTGTCGCTAAAGATCTTGGTGCTTTGTGTCTAGATGCTAATGGTCATCAATCAAACTGTCAACTCGTGAATGGTATAACTTTCTCATTGGGATTATTCTATCTTACTGCGGGAACATTCTCGGACAACAAGTGTTAGGGATTTTGTTATGCGGCTTTCATGGTGAGAAAATGAATGTAAATGAGATTTTGGTAAAAGTTATTGCAATTTTTTGTTATTTTAAACTAAATTACATATTAAAGAAATCATAATCTAAATCAACTGATTGAACTGCGTCCACAAACACTTAATTATATAATTAATTGAAGACTGCATGATGTTACGTAACTGATTAACTTAGAAAACTTTGCCTAGAAAGAAAACTACTTTACTTTAAAAATTGTTTTACAAATAGATATTTCATCTAACATACACATGTGTACCTAAAATTTGAATATTCTAAAATCTAATCTTTAGTGCACAGCAACTCATAACCTTTGTTTTCGAATGTTACAGCATCCATCCAACAATACATGCCAACTCTGCTTTTACTTTACCATTAAACGTACATTTTATTAAGTAAGCTCGAAGCATGAGGCTCTCTAAAGTTAAAAGCGTGAACCATATTAAATCCATGTTGGAAGCTCTTCCCTGCACATCAGCAAGAACGTTGATGCTGTGAGGTTTGCCGAAGTAAACTGAAAACTGCTCTTGAATGTGTAGCATGAAACACATCCTAGCCGGTCATCGTGTGCATAGACAGATCCGTTGGGTGCAGCAGACTACTTTGAACATTGTCACATATGCTGCCCCCACATATGAATATCGTCTCCATATTATTTACATTCCTGCGTTTATTTAATCTCAACACGGCGATCCGGAACTGTGATCCCCCCCCCACACACACACACCACCACACACACCACACACACACCACTTACCACCATGCCCTATACAATAATAAGGAACAGGAAAAAAATAGTGACAGCACATTGTATATACCCCTTCATGTACTGTATGTAGGCTACATTCAGGGTAATTTTGTACGATTTCCCTCGTCGGCTTGGTGCAAGATCTAAACCCACTTTGCACACCCATGGATTGTGCTAAGATAGTTATAGAAAGACCATCGTGGCGTCATTTCAAAGCTCTACGTAGTACGGTCTAACAGATGTTCGTCTCTGTGGTACAGCCTTATTTTCCGCAAAAGGCAGGTCTCCACAATATCAACAAATTTGGGGAAAATATTACCCCAAAAATGTTTTCCTGAAGATGGGTTTTCATATCTATTACAGCCGTAAATCGAACACATAATTATAATGATATTCGTATAATTAATTATGTTACAATGGGCATGTGTGCGCAATTTCACCCACTCACTCACATTTTAAAAATGCTGCTCGCTTGCATGTATACTTTTGGCCAGATTGATTCTGCCGTTTATATTGAGAAGAATGTTTTGTGACTCCCAAAAGAGAACGCAAAGCTTTGTGCATTTCATTTATATCAAATGCTATCTGAAAACATACATGCACCCTCCTTTTCTAAAATAAATAAGACATGGTTGCTCTGCCGAAGTTTCCCCTGGGTTGGCAAACTAGCCTCATTTACATTGCGTTATCTTGATGATCCTTCCAACTAGGAGATATTCCAGAATCTACATAATGACTGGCCCCTCGTCTTACTAGTCTCCCTTGAGATGGATGACAACCTTCTAACATATAGATCACATTAGTGCAGCAAGTGTATATTGTTTAGTGACATGGACTTGGGCAGTACAGAATAGCTGCAAAAATAGACTACACAGTGGCTAAACGCTGTTAGTTCTATGATACATACATGCTGCCTTGATATCTTGAGAACTTCACGTCATGGCGCTTAACATTTTTCATATGTATATGTTTTTGTATTCGAGTGACCATAAACGCATCTATTAAGCTATTTTCTATCTCATTCTACTAATGAGACAAGTCCTCGTTTCTTATGTCACCAGCTGCAAGTGGATGGATTTCTCAATTACACGGATCTCATTAGCAGCCATTGTCAATTACTGTCGGGATAAACGGATATTTACAGTGTGCATACTTATCACAGGGTATGATGTGGGAGGGTGGGAGCACTTCTGGTTGCTTTCCATTCTCCGCACACTGTGTAGCACACAGAAAAAGGATTACTTTGAGATTCGTTAAAGCCATGTCCTCTTCATTATCCATATGTAGTGGCAGTAGTGAAAAGTGTCCTCATTAATGAGGGCATACCACCTACCATTCGAGTAACTGAATAATGTGCTATATTTGATAAACAAAAACTGTACTGGATACAATAAAGTACTATGCGCACACATGTGCTCTTAAAACGTGCTTTTGTGAAGAAAAAGTAAAGTGAAGCGAAATTCCATTATCTCTGAAATCCCTCCTAACTACATTCTGTTTAAATTGAACATCCCAAACACAATATATTGGACAATAAAGTGTTGGATAAGACAAGAATAGATTACAATATATAACCATGATTCCGAGTCCGCGAAGAGAGATGCCTACTTTGGGCATGCTATTTGGAGACCAACAGCAAAATGTTGTTAGGCTGGTGGGGCAATTCAGTCAAATCAAGTTAGGCTTTTCACTTATCACCCACGTGCCACGTACTATGGCATTTTTATTCGCTTAGTAGGAGATAAATCTGAGTCAGATTCAAATTATTAATCTTTAGCATTCATGTAGGCTGTATGTATGTGCTAATCAGTATGAAGGTTGGCAAATGTAACACCGCCGAAATACAAGAATACAACCCCCGTGTGATTATCGGTTATGGAAACCAGTTTATATCAGAAATTCCTGTCATTTCCCACTTGAGCACCAGCTGGATCCTACAATTTGACAAAATTCCGCATCTCTTTGTATATCACAATACGTGTTAAGATCTGTTGCAAGGTTACTTCCTCAATACATCGTAGGAGTCCACCTGTGCAGCTGTATATTGGATATTCACTCATTGGCGATGTTCTGATAAAATATCACAACGTCGTAGCTGATGCCTTTGGATCGAGAGATTCGAGACAGAAAGTTAGCCTTTTTTGTCAGTGGTTGTAACGAAACCAGTTCTTTAGTAGGTCTCAATACGCGAGGTTGCAGCAACCTCGCAGAGTATAAAGTAGTTATGTAAGTTGCACTGGACTAGGTAATATTATCCCCTTTGCTACACACACCTTGTTGTTATTCCTTCTTAAGCCCACTGTAGGATTAAGGACTCGGTACACTATAGTACTGAGATTCAGCCATTAGGGCTCAGTTTCCTTGTAGACGCTAGTCGGATAGCACGTAGGGCTGGTAACCTATTCCTTCGGGGATAGGCCTTCTTTACTTATCTGACGGGGCTAGCCGGTGGCGGAACCCCCCCCCCCCTTCCTCACAGCGCCTGGGACCGCGTGGCTTCGTAAAGGGGACGCCCTGATCGTTGCGTGTCAGCAATGGTGCGAAGTCCCCTCCGTGTAGGGGCCCATCGTGAAACCCGGCTTGTTAGGCACCAGACACTCGCCCAGTACGCTGGACGGTGGCCTGTACGTGGGGTACCAGTTAATACAACGAGGAGTAGTAAGGGAACCAACATCGTCCAGGAGTCAGCCGTCCGTCGCGCGTCTCGAGCTCAGGCTCGTGGCGACGCGAATTAGCACAGAGCGCGGCCCAGCCACCGCTGGGTGTCGCGACCGACTCCACTTTGTTCACAGTGGTTGTCATTTTCTTAATTATCAGTAGCCAGAATTACGTTACGTCTCCCAAATTGAATACAAGCTAAACACATGCTACACAAGGTTTTTCATTCGTTCTGATAGTTCAGTTACTGCAAGTTTTAAAATAATATACAGCAGAACCTTTCATTCAGAGTCTGACCGCCGCTATCAATAGACCACTATCAAATTGTTCTATGACAAAATGAAATTGATTTTTAAGGCAATTTTTAAAAAGCAGTGAACATCGCGAATATACCTATTTTGATATATGTATATGACATTGACAGGCGACCATTCTCTTAACTATGTTACGCGCACGTGCATTATTTGAATTGATACACCTTTGTACATCGCTGATATGTGTCACCTAGCGCGCGTCGTTGCTACTACGATCGTACATGATAAATTCCATTAGAAAAGGGATGTATACAGAAAAATGGCACATGGTAATTAGTATTATATACACATGCTGTATATGGCAGCCATTATTGCCGTGCTCTGTATTTGGATTAAGTCACGTGATATTTCACTCGACTGAAAACCGTAATCCACGTGGGATAAATTGACCTTCCTTAAAAGAAATTCCAATGTCAACCTACTCGATATTGATTACTACATGCAGCATCGCACGTGCCTATTTAACGTATGGGTGTCCGTGAGCGGTGAGTTAAATCATTGCTCAACAACGATGAGCAAATTGTTGTGATAGCATATGTTCCTCAGAAAATAACTCCACAGATTCAAAGAAATCATATCATTATTATGCACCAGTATAATAATTTCGATTCTCATTCGTAAAATGGTGAACTAATTAGTTAAGGTGATGCAGCTTAATTGATATTGACACAGACACATATATCTTTCATTGGTAAACATGATAATTAAGTTCAAATTATGACTTTGAGCTTTCGATATTGTATCATATCTTGATCACAATGATGATGTCATGGGAAAGTCCCCAGTTGCCCCCCCCCCCCATATTCAGTCTCCTAATCTGGATCACTTCCTTTAATTCGCGTTCGAAGGACCTTTGTTTTCTCCACACAATGCTATGTAATGTCCCTGTTGATCCCTGTGTAATTGGCCGATACTTTTGTCCACGTAGAACTCTGGCGTCACATATGTTCCAGGAACCGTGCCGTCAGAGATCGCTCTGTCTCACCCGCACATGCTGCATCACAGCCATTGCACTGGATGTTTATATACCGGACGAATCACTCTTCCTCTCTTTGTCAAGGAGATCCTTGGGCCTCACCAACAATTGTCCAAGAGTAATCACTGTAATGACGTACAGAAAATAAAACAGAAATTTGTACATGTACAAAACTCTCCTGATATAATGTGCTATGATATATATACCCATGACGTAGGGGATGATTGCATGGGGCTTTACTTTTGCGTTCAGCCTGAGCATTGTCCTTTGATGAGGTATTTGTGTCCCTATTTTGTTTCTTTCTGGTCAACAAATTCTACAGAAATCCATTGAGTCATATACATGTAGCTGGGAACCTTCCCTCGTGCACAGTGGCGACCAATGATGCCATCATAGAGACCAAGTCAAGAGACACGTACTATCGAATGCTCAAAGTAATAATTTGAACTTTTCCTGCTGAACAATGAAATAAATTTGTCCATAAGATCCAGTTTAAATGGATTTCTATCATATATGATATTGACATGTTCATATTTTCCAAATAAGCATACTCGTCAAAACTGTTCTTTTCACTGAGATTTGCAGAACGCAAAGGATCTTGAACTTGAACGGGTGTGTACCTAATGAGCACACGTGCACATGTGATTCGCCGTATTTTGATTAGAATTCGTTTTTATGAGCTTCTTCTGGTCCCTAATAAGAAAGTTAGCCTTGGAATAGACCGCTAAACCACCTGAAGTAAGGCAATGTTTAGCCGGAGTGTGATTATCCATGTGATTATTTTGTTGTTAATACAATATCAATATTTTATATTTCATACAATTCTTTATGCATGTGTATAGTTATATAAGTATTGATCACGGACAGAACCAGAATTTACTTGAATTAGGGGGGGGGCACTTGAGGGATCTCTTGTGGTGTGTGCATGTGATCGATAGCGGATATGCAAAACAAATGAAACATTTTGGTGGGGAAAGACCCTCTCCTGGATCTGCCAAAGTTGCCGGGTAGCATTTTTCGTCATATCTCACGACTGTATACGCAGTATATAGCCGTCATTCAAAGTCCCTAATATTCGTGGACGTTAGTCACAAAATCCAACCAATCACAAGCCCCACTGCCGAAATGTTCAGTGACGTCTAATGCAAGTTTTCATAGGGCCGACCTGACTAATTTCTCCACTTAAAACCCTTTATAGACATTGTAATACTGAATATAAGTATGCGGTGAAAAAGAGATTCCCGTAGACCGATGCTGCGGATAGCATGTATTAATCTAGCAAAAGCGCTTTACACCCAACACCAACAGAATGTCTACATTTGAGAAAACTTCTATTCGCTATAGCGCCACTTTAACGATAACAAGCTGTTTTCCGCCACAAGATGTTTTGAACGCCAAAAATAACTGCCCATAGATTTGGACTCGTGTAAAACAGCCTTATAATAAAGAACGTTCGTGTGCCAGCTAGCCTTTTAAAGGCGATGCCAAACCGAAAACGGTATATAATACACCTGTCTGGTGTAGATTCATAGTGGTTGTGTATTTCTAACAATTAAATGTTCTGCCTACAAGTATAATGTGTCCCATAAAAAATCCTTTAATGTATAACATCTACCAAAGAATGAAAGAGCTTCCAAATGACCATGTTCCCACGCAACATCAATATTGCGCTGTCCTTATTCGGGTACTGGAATAGTAGTGAGTGGAGTCCAGAATAGACACACGTGCAGCATTCGTTAACCGCTGTAGCAAGACTAATTATGACAGGTGGAATTTCCAGCAAATTCTTATTTTGGGCGAGATAAGTAGACTAATTGTGTCTCAGGTGTTCTTAGGGTAGATAATTACAAACGAATATCACGTAGTTTGGGTTGCTCAAAAACAAGATGCTGATAATGTTTTGCATCAGACCGGTTTCTGGATTGGTACCGCTTATTCGTACAATACGCGTTGCACAACAAAAAAGATGTGTTCGCAATATATGGTCATTTAAAGTACTCGGTGTTCCATTTAGGTGTTAAAACAGTCTTCACTATGGGATGCCCGGTCTCCAGTCAAGTCGGGGTCTACAACGGAAATGGATACAGTCAGCACAGGTCGTGGCAAAACGGTAACATAAAGAGTCGCCAGGATATCAAACTCCCTCTCACAGAACGTGAGGTTTTCGCCATCACCAAGTCATGGAAGACCATCAGTAAGAACATGACCAAGACTGGCATTGACATGTTTCTCAAGATGTTTGACACAAGTGCGGAGGTTCGTAACATGTTCGAGCAATTCCGAACCGTAGACAACGTGGCAGATCTTTATACTTCGAGAGCGCTTGAAAACCATGCCTTGCTGGTGATGAACTCTTTAGATGAGGCGATAACAAATCTGGATGATGAGGAGTACCTCGTGGATTATCTATTGAACACGGGCAAATCACACCAGCGTTTTGAGAATTTCGGACCACACATATTTTGGGCCATAGAAGAGCCGTTTTTGTCGGCTGCCAAGCAGACGTTAGCGGACCGCTACACGCCTAACATTGAAATGATTTACAGAAAGTCTGTCAAGTTCATTCTTAGCACCTTGATTTGGGGTTTCCAGCAAGGAACTGACGATAAAAGACACGATCATAGGTGAAATGGCTAACTTAGAAGGTTTATATAGTTTATTTAGGGGCATTAAAATTAAATGTCTACATAGACCTTTGTCTTATATAAGTTAGAATCTGGGAGTCAAACCGAACGTTCCAAAAAGGATTTAGTCATGTGTAGATTTTCACTGAGATAGCTATCTGGATTTCACACTGGTTTATTTAACTAACATTGAGAACTTTTAACACATAGAAAGTGATCACGCTTGCCGATCAAACTTACATAAGTCAGTTAATTGGAACTAAACCAACAATTTTCACCAAATGCCATAATGAATGACTGTATAAGTACCACGGGTTGCATTGAACTCAAACCCTTTAATCATATTTGTGTTGGACATGGATCATAATATAGTATGACACTGTTTTGATCCCTACTGTTCGGTGTGGTAAATCTGTAGAGCAGCGTGAGTGATACTACGTAAAGAATGAAATATATTCAGCTCGTGTGCCATACAGAAGAACCTAAAAATTGATACATGGGTTGAGAATTAATGCCTCACTGGACAATTGCAGACGTTTTCCTTTCTAATATGCTTACACGTGCAGTAACATCTCTATACAATTAATCATTGTATGAACAGACTAATTAAGACTTGTCTGGGATGTATAGTCATTATTACCATGTTCTACTTCATTCAATTATCATAATTTGATTTATTTAAGTAGTGTACGTAGTAAACAAATGTCCAGTGTACACATGTCCAATTTAGTCTTATCAATATCAGCACTTTAAGACAGGTATCGTAGTAGACAGGCTGTACTGTAATGAATTCTGACAACGGATATGAGCCTATCTTTATTAGATTAACTCCAAATCTAGAACTATATTATACACGAATAGCTTGACCCTATGGTCACTTATTAGATTTAGATCAATAGGGATGGGTAGAATGTTATTGTTAATGTCATCGATTGGGCAAGGGATACCAATAATCATTTAAATAGGCTGTATCGATGAGCCATGCTTTACAAAGAGCACCGATCCTGTAACAATATTTTCTCAGACGCCAAATATTTATTCATCCTTGTAATATGAACCTTATTTAATTGTTTATTATTCCTGTAAGTAGAGTCTCATGAAATAAATTAAAATAACCTTAGTGAGAATTTAGTGCCTTTTTTCATTCGGTTTTGAATTATGGGTTAATATCAACATTAACATAATTTAGATATTCATAAAATGCCGCTGATACCATCTCATTATATAATATTCATACTTTCCACACCATTGTGTGCAATATGGCACACTATTATTATACAAGTTTTTCCTTAGGACACCAATTGTTGATAAGCAAATTGGAGAATCTAATATCTATCTACAGACTCAGTGCTAATAGATATGTTGCTGTGTACCTACTATTCCTTGCTGTTTTAATTAGTTCTGCTTTATGAGTTGAAACGGCATAGATCAATGGTTCATGATTTTTTTCGTGATTAACCTCACAACATATGTTGGAAATTCCTAAATTGATAATGTAACATTCATTTAACAATATTACCCATGTTCTAATTGAAACATTTATTTTAACTCATCCACGTTAATTCCATAGATTTGCTTTAAAACACATAAGTCAAGCCAGTCTTTGCTCAATATTCAAGCTCTGTAACAAATATGCATGGAAAGCACACTTGCCAGACATCATGTGTCAAAGCTGTAAAGAAGCATGTAGAAAAAGATATAAGGCACTTACCCGAGTTCCCATTTTGAGAGGAATAAGCAGCAGTTGTCCTTTTCTGCATTGTAAACTATATAGACACGAATGTTTATCGTGATGTTTTCCTTCAATGGTGATTACATCATTAGAGAATTATTACAACTAAATCAAGTCCTTCTAATTTATCACTGCGGAGTATTAGAAAATATTCTGAAGACTTATATTATATCCTGTCTTTTGTGTTTCACATTCTCAAGTTACAGGGACAATCCCACTTAGGTGCTTTGCTAAAAGCCAAAAAAGCATTTCAATTTAAATTCCTCAAACAGATTCCTGTAGCTGAGTGCACATATCCAACTGATCCGACTGTGAGTGGGCACAATTAAATTTTCACGCACGAGCATGTTCAAGCTATAAAATGTGGACCCAGCAAAAACATTGATCCTTCTTTTTTTTTCCATCTAGCCACTGCTAAATGGGATACATGTTTCAGCGTCAACCATTTATAGGTCCGTGCGTCCATCCATTGTGATCAATGCCACTGCTTTCCGCTGTCCGCCGAAAGCAGACGATTTTTGAGTCAACACCCTCTGCTCTCCACTGGTCAGGAGGTGAAATCACAAACCGGGCTACTCACAGGCACAACAACAAACAACTGATACATCCTTGAGGGCCTTAAATTTGTTCGACTCTTGCGTCTCATTTGCTTTGGGCAAGCTCACAGCAGCAGAATATGCACATCGAGGACAGTCTCTGTTAAGAAATGGCTAAATTTGAGATTCTCTTGGTCGTAATTCTATTGTGGTCCACCAAGTGTATGCTAATTGCGCGTATTCGTATCAATTTCACTTCACGATGCAGGGACTAGGACGCAGTAATTGTTTTTGGCTGTTTTAGCATATGGAAAGTGATCGACTAAAATAGAATTTAAAACTAGGAGAGGACATATCCAAGTATATACAAAATTTATATATTGAAGGAGTGTTTATTAGCACGTAGACGTGTTTTAACATAATACAATCATCTTTCTCTACCGGAATTTCTCATCTCAGACGCCAAAGAAAGAATGAGGGCGGGGGGGGTGATCATTCATGACTGGCAGACTGGAGCTTGTATAGAAATTAGAAAGGCTTTAAAATATGAAATGCTTTCGCTCCTATTACTAAGCTACAATATATGGAATATAGTTGATTTTAATACCTTTGTTGGTATATTTGCATAATGTGTATAGTTTGTCAATAAAGCAAAATATCTAAAATTTTCATTTGATTTATTAGTTGTTCGAAAATTCGCCCAATTGTAGAACGAATATTCAATTGAGTAACAAACTAAAATAGTATTAAATTATATCATGTGTTTTTAATTAGGTCTGGTCTTTATTGTTGATCCATAATCAAATGTACTTTGCGCCAGTCTAGTAGTTCTTGTGTACATGTACACTGTTATAATTCACAGTTCACTTTTCAAGTTGTAAGTTGTAATTATGTCTTGGTTGTTGTTTTTTTGTCGGTTTTTAAACCCCCAACTTTTTCTCAATTAAACGTTGGCAGCAGCCTTCTTGTGCTGCTTGTCACCATTTTCACTTATTCACTCGTTTATTTTCTCAAAATAAGCAAGACATAATTTCAACGTAGTATCAAAATAAAAATACCTTTGTTGGTATATTTGCATAATGTGTATAGTTTGTCAATAAAGCAAAATATCTAAAATTTTCATTTCATTTATTAGTTGTTCGAAAATTCGCCCAATTGTAGAACGAATACTCGAATATTCGATACATCTGTATCTACAAAATAAAAACACTGGTGCAATAAATATATGTGTTTCAGTGACGAAACGGATCGCCACGTGTCAGTAATGACTTAGGTGTATGCATATCTATAGTATACTGACGCCAGCAAAGGCCCCCCGAAGAAAGTGCTCATGGTAGAGGGGTGGTCAATGTGCATACACTGCCACTACTGTCGGGCAAACCGTGATCTCAAGTGATACACGGAAATCAAATCGCAAAGTTCTCGCTTTCTTTGTCATAATCGCGTGTAGTGTTGCCATGAGATAAACATCACGTGAACTGAGGATTATCGTACCAGCCATATTGTAAATAAGGGCATGTTCATTGTTCAATGGGGCAATAATAAACCTGAATTACTGATTTACTATTACAACACACCCCATCTTTAAAGATCCGAGGGGCTGAGACAAACGAACTGGACACTCCGCCACACTCGATTAGACGAGACTATCCTCATATAATTACAGTCAAGTAATTTAGCCGCGTGTTGCTTTCAGAACGCCCGTTTATGTTTTTCTAATTTGCCCGTGTTTACATGAACAGTGACTAATCAAGGTCCTGCGTCTAGAAATCCATTTTGTTGCTCATGGGTCAACAGTGGTCTAGTCAGTTGACTTTTTTCATTCTTTTTTTTTTTTTTTTTTTTTTTTTTTTTTTTTTTTCTTCTTTTTTCTAATAAATGTGTAATATCAGCAAGTAATGTTAAATTATTAGATCCAATGGTTTGAAAAGTTGGTACCACGTACCTTCTGGTAGCAAAGCGTAACTTTTTTCTTAAGTCTTGTCTAATTAATATAATGCAATAATTGATTGGGGGATTCATTTTTGTATAAAGCAACATGGTTATTATGTATTTCTATCCCATGTATGGTGCATTGCATTTGCACGTGTTAATATCTCAATATAGATGGGAGTCTATATTGGTTTATAGAGGCTTGCCCTTACAAATCAATGTATTTATTGTATTGATTGGCGCACAGGTCATGAGGGATTGGTAACTTCAACGTTTTGCTCTGCTCGGGTCGAGGCCGAGGCATCTCTATAATGAGTTTGATTTGGGTGTAGCATTTACATGTAACGTATTTGCATATATTAAATCATCTTCGATATTCATATCAAGAGAACGGTACCCTGATTTTAAAATTGAGTCTGCTCATTTTTTTAAACCTCTTGCAATAATTATGGTTAACGTTAAATTACACTCATGATATAGAAAAATATGCAAATATGCGTGTTTTTAGAAACATACTTTCAAATACAATGCTTTTATGAATGTAAGTGATACTATAATGTCCACGTCTGTCACAAATGTGTGACACTAGATAGTATGTAATGTATGAACTGTCAAAAACGACAATACAAAAATGAGTCGTTTCCATCAATTGGTTAATAACTTGATATGTTGCTGTGTTGCTCTATCGGTTTCTCTACAACTACTATACGTATAAAGGATCCTTCTAAATCTACACATATGCAAGCTCGGTGAATAATCAACACCTAGGTGATACCCGTGGGGAAGATAAATCAATAGCAGGAAAGTCACATGCCCTATTTCTGAAGCAAGCACCCCCATCCCTCACCCCCAACAACAAATATTACGTAACACTGGTCTGCAACATCTGCATCTTAGCACCTCCTTCCCATCTCCTGACAGCAACCACCACTGTTCTATCAATCTACAATCCTACATGTATCCGCCTCTGCATTCACCACTGTTCTAACAAACCGCACTCCCCATCCTGAACCCTCCCGGCCCTGTCCCGATAGCACCTGTCCACGTCGTCCCCATCCCCTACCACTATTTAATAACAAATATTGAATAGCACATGTCTACAGTATCCACACTGTCCTAACACCACCATACCTTGTCCTGACAGCACACACCACTATCCTAATAACGCCCCCAACCACCAACCACCCCCACACCACCCCATCGTAGTTCTGACAACACTCCACACCTTGATAGCACCCACCTGTCCTATCACTACGAACCTCCCATCCTGACTGCATAATAACAGTCGAAATTACAAATGAGTTACCACTATTTGACATTCTATACAATACACAATCATAGCGCAGATATAGACACAATTTGATACTTACACAATACACATTCATAAATAGTAGATACACACTGCCCCCTAGCTACTGTTTTGTCCACTATGGGTGACCACAATAGTAAACAATTATTAATCTTGCAACCCACCTACACCGCATGAACATGATGCCAATATTGACGCCATGGACTCCAATGTGGCGTTCGTCCTCTGCCATTTTTGTTTTAAAATCGCTAACATATGACCCTGACGACGATGAGAATCATAAACTTGGAATACTACCCTGTACCGATCTCCTTTAGTCAGATGGCGTCTTCTATCTATCTAGTCAGATTAAAGAGCCATTCGCTTTAACAAAGCATCAAAATTAGCGTATCGATAAGATACAAATGATGTTACAATATTAGTGCATATTGACTTCTAGTTAAGAGCATATTACAGATATATTTTCTGGTGTGTATGTTTTACCTCTACTATTTTAAGATATGAGAAAATAGACTGATTTATTACAAGTCACCATGTGGCCTCACAGTCAGCGCAGTGATGTCTTGTTAACCGAGGACAAAACATCTCATCTGTGCTCCAAAGTGGACACAATTGGAGCGCCCGCCAGTTATGGCTGTCCACAGAATCTTTGGCTGAATACGAACAATACTGTCAAATGACTGCATACGGAAACCTAGTTTCACACGACATTACCCCTACTCCACACGCAAATAAAATCACATACTGATGACAAAATCACATTCCACTGAACGTTAATTTACTCCCTCTTCATTCAGAAAATGTGAAGTGAAGAGTACTTTTGAGAAGATGTACATATTCACAAATAGCACGAATAGAAGTACGTTCTGCATGTTCCTCAGAGGCAAGTGTGTTTAAATTACATTATTACTATGTACTGATTCAGTTATATATTTGTTTTATTCCGTAAAAATAACGAGCGAATGGTAGCGGTACCATCTATAGTAAATCGTGTGCTTCCGTGACCGAATGAATAGAGCTGGACTCGTAATCAGAAGGTCGAGAGTTCGATTCCCGGTCCGGTCTGGTGGTGGGTGATGACTCATCACTGATGAGCAAACTTACCCACAACAGGTTGCACACTGCCTCGTGCTACCAACACGTGAAATAGGTTCAAGCCAGGCGATTGAGTGCTAATGTGAGTAATTAACACACGTGCGTTACACCATGCAGCAGCAAATGTTGTATGTAGCCAGTGTTGTGTGCACCACAGGGAGTTGAGAAAGGTAAAAATTGAGAATCAAAGCCGCCAATGGCCTGGTGTACATGCGACGACTGCACACTACTCCTGGATAGTAGACTGTAAAATTCTACATTTACATTTACATTAATTAACATATCATATATATACAATTATATTGTATTCGATACATAAAGAGCTGATTCAAACCCTTTTACCACTACATCCAGCAGCTTGGTATTGTAGATATCGTTGCCAGATTTAGCACATGGCTCTCGTGGGGCATTTCCAGTCACTTTTTGAACCTTAATTTCTGCTGCCCCTTTATCTGACCTACCAGACCATGGACGAATGGCACATTTCACAATCTCATCCAAGTCCATTAGGGCTCGTAATATCACTGGTTTGTGTCCACACGTAACCTTATTTTAACAATCCTATCAATCCTGATTTTTTGTTCTTAACACAAATACCCAGTAAACACATTATTAACATTAAGAGTTCTTTCCTTGTTTACCTTTATCTCACATCCCACACTCTCTCATTATATTTTCCACTTCTCGATTCCTTGAAATCCCACCTCCGTACTCCGTACTCCCTCCTCATTAGCCCTCCCCACATACCTCTTTTTAGCATTAATTAATTTAGCATTTATTAACATTAACAGTTCTTTCCTTTTTTACCTTTATCTCACATCCCACACTCTCTCATTATATTTTCCACTTCTCGATTCCTTGAAATCCCACCTCCGTACTCCGTGCTCCCTCCTCTTTAGCCTAGCAACTCCATCTCCGGTGATCGATTTAAGGAGTCGGGGCTGAACGGGTTACAAAATAAAAAATGTCAAATAATCATTTATTATACTGACATGTGATATACATATTCTGCTTATATTTAAATACATTAGTAATATCACCCAGCCAATAATGGCTTATAAGTCAGTTTAAATCATATCTTATATCTTACATTAGAGCGTCTGCGAGATTTTGCTAGAATTTTAAAATCATCAAATAACAAGAGGCCCCTATATATAGATATTTTACGGACCCTCATATTTTGTCAACATTTCTACACATAAAACTATTTATGCAAAATCACCAAATCAAAAAACTATAATATACATTTCGTATTAAAAACAGAAAATGTACTCAAAGGGTAGAACCTGTAGCAAAAAAGATTTTGTGGGTCCCCCAAAGCATCTTGTTTACACATACACATATATCTAATGCTGTAGCGAGTAGAGGTAAAGGTCGCAACTCACGGCAAAGGGTCCCTTGAAAACCGTAAATTGTGACCGGTCATAATTTACGTTAACACAAAATATTAACCACATACCTTCATGGTGCATTCGAAACCAGAGTCATGAGTTTGTACGTACAAATTGACAAGTCACCTGACAAGTTTGGAAATATGGCCTACGTCTCGTTTAAAAAAAATACATGAAGGGCATATAAAAGAAATGTAAATTATATATGGGCTGCTTATGTCACACTTCTGTTTATTTGGTAGACTTTTGGCCGGTTTTATGTTATATTTAATATCTGATGAAACTGTCTGCGATATTAGGAAAACTTGATGGACGCGGACATTTTGTCAGTCTGTGTGCATGAGCAGCAGCATCTCGTAGTGCTCCCCGGATCTCCAAATACACGAGTCATGAGAAACCAGATTAGATTGTTTCGAATGATTTCCACCGCTTGTCAAGTCGTACTTTCGGTAAATACGAGTGGTTTCGAATGCACCATGAATATAGTCTAGTTGCCGTAAAATGATCTAAAATGTAGTGGGTCTAACCACCTTAGATTGTAATCACGCCAAGTAATCTCATATGTGTTATTCTCGGGCATATGACTAGGGGACAGTCATGAATATAATAAGCTTGGCGAGTAGATGCTGTTTCATGTATCGCACGTCTAGATATGTAGTCAATTGACCGAGAAAGAAGGGGTGCAAGTTTACGTCTCTGAAGTGGTAGTCCACTCGTCGACTCGGCACGTGAACCCCAACAGGAGTCCAACTTTGACGACGCGTGGATCTGGCTAGGATAATGAGAGATAGACCATTGTGGTGTCCTTTTAAAATTTTCTAGCTGCACCATTCGCATACGGTGACGAAAAAGAGATGTGAAGGGTTATGAACAGATGACTGTCGTCAAATGCATCGTGTAATCGGTTACAATTTACGGAGTGTACATTTTACGGCAGCTAGACCTTTATCGGTGACCTGATCACAATTGACATTAACATTTATTGTGACCACTCACAATAATTAACGGCTTGTTATATTTTACAGTATAACAGCCCCGCTTTGATCACAGCCAGGGGTCCCAGTAAAGTAATTAATTAATGTACTTCTATAGAGAACTAACTGCGTAACATAGGCGTAGTATCATACACATTACAACTACATGTATTATATGAACTGACTCTACATGGAATAACTATTGGAAAAATACGTTTGAGTGTATATTAATAGTCACTCCCATTGGTGGAAATGAAATATTTATGTGACACCACCGTCCAGAAATTAGGGGTACCGAGTGCTAACATTGTAAACCCATTAACTCTATGGCATTTGAATTTGCGAAATTGCGTTTGCATCCAGAGATTAGATTATTTTCACGTTAAATGTCTGAACGATTGATACCTATAATCAGGGTATGAAACTCATCAAAATTTGCTTACGGACCACAGGGCTGGCAACTATAAAAAGTAGCCGGCCCTGGCAAAAAGTGTACGGCCCTTTATTATGTTCATATTTACAACTCCCCAAAAGTAGCCTACCCACTGGGCCGTGAACTATCAAAACCAGCCCGCCCGGGCCAAATCAGCCGGCACCGGGCCACCGGGTAGGCTCTATTTCATACCCTGCTCTAATACCAAGGCTATACCATGAAATTCAGCAAGAATATTTATTTCATATCTACATGTAACCGTGATCTAAGTCCACATGGCTTCAGGGCCACATTCGTTTCCAAATCAGGTTGTAGTCACAGAAGAGACATCAAGGCCAAGAAGACACGGAGAAATTTGCTTGATTTTCTTCAATGGTCGGTTCATTGGCGATTCGTTACTATAAATGATGCGTGATGGTTGACTAGCAATAAAATGGATTTGTTCAAAGCTATACAGACTTTACAATCGTTAGGGAACTCTCAGTCAAAGATGAGCATTGTATCAAATCACTAAATATGAGTCACTTGAGACATAACGTATGCAGTGCACAATCTAATATGAACGCTCAATCTTTCACTTTCTACCATTTACTTGTAATGGGTATTATCAAACACAGTAGAAGAATATATAATACCAAGGGTATTATGAAATGGTATCTTAAAAATTTAAACAAGCGGCGCAGACAGTAGATTATGACTGTATCATAGGTATATGAGGGTGGGGGTGGAGGTTGCTTAGGTGGCATAAGATTTTTGCTAAACGTATGTGCTTTTTCTATTTTAATATCAGGATTTCAGCACGTGAACATTATTTTTCTTTCCAAGTGTATACAGTTGGATTATACTCTTCGACAGGGGGTTAAATTAGCCAGACTTTAAAAATGTATATATCACCGTGGGGCGCTGAGCACAGACATCGCGACCTTTCGACCCGTCAACCTTCCATTCGGCCATCTTATTCCAAGCAACACACTCAGTGTATCAGATATTAAGTTGACCTCTAAAATGCTTCACTAGAGATTGGATTATCATTGTTTATTGATCTATGTGACCTAATTCTTAATTCAACCCTTATATCGTGGTTGTCTATATGTAGACTATCCAAACCAGCAGGATAGATACACGTACACGTACTTCTATTTGTGTTATATAAGCATAGAAAAGTGCAAACTGACAGTCTGTAAGTCTTTGGCAATGCTCGGATTGATCACTTGACCTCATTCACATCCTGAGATGAACAAGCCTGTGATTGGTCAGAATTTTTAATGAGAATGGTTATTTTTTCAATTATAAATAGTTATCCGTCAGAGGTGTCTTCAGGACATCTGATACTGAGTATGAAGCAAACTGGTTGAAATAAAACATTCAAAAATGGTACAATTGTTGTATGATTAATATCTAATTTATTTTAACGCATTTTTGCACGTGGTACACTTTTCAATAGTTTGCAATAAGGCATTCTTTTTACTTACATCTCTGGGAAACGATGACATACTGGGACGACACCTTCTGCCACACCTTCTATGCACATTCAAATGCATGTGGGCCCTGACCAAGCTGGTCCAAGACTGTAAGACCGTAAAATATGACCAACGTAAATTGTGACCGGTTATTATTTACGGCCTGAAAAAAACGGTCTATATGGTGTATATAATAATGTAATCATCGTGAATTGTGATCACGCCCAGGAAATTCACATGCCTTATTCTCTGGTGCATGGCAATGGGACTGTCGCTAGTAGAAAGCGCTTGAAGAGTAGATTTTTTCGGTTAAAATTGGTCATATTTTACGGTCTAACACGAGAATCACTCAAAATATTGTTTTTAAATAGTCATGCAAAATGCAGGTATCAGGTATTTCAGACCATTCTGAATCTGTCACTCAGTAGAATCACACGTAGATACTTCAGAGGTACTTCAGATAAGAATACGTTTGGTGTAATATATTTCAAAATAAGTTCATTTTATTTCTAATTTGTATATATGACATCACTAACTTTGAGGAAATCCACAAAAAAAACTTTATGACTAAATGGCTAAATGTTTTGGGGATCGGCAATTCCAGTCGTAGGAGACTGGTAGTCTTTTGGATTTGTCTCAAAATTGGGATGTTATTTATTCGATGCAGGTATAATGTGATTGTTTTGAACACAACAACAAAAACACATAGTTATAAAGTTTATTGAATGATAATAATTTTTTATTTCGTTATATGCATAATATGTAATGTGTAACTTCTTCATTCTGTTACATATGTTCATGAAATAGAGCCGATTGGCTGGAAACTAGTATCAATAAAAATAAAACTTGATAAAATTTGAAATGTCTTCACACATTCAAACATTTACAATGAAAATAAATTAATGATTAGATGTACTCAACTTATAATTTCTATACACATACATGAGTTTTCTTATCTTTACTTGATCTACTTGCACTGTCTAGATGTACATGTTGTCGGTTGGCTGACTGTATCTGTATACCATTCCAAATGACATTTCCGTGCACAGTATACTAGTAGAACCTCTATATAAGACCACCCGCGGGCTGTCCGTAAGTGGTCTCATTAGAGAGGTGGTTTGTTTACAAAGGCTTGCGTGGTCAACGGATGTTTACATGTTCTATAAGCATATTCGAAACGCAATTTTATAATCACAATTCCATTCCGTTGTATTTATGAACATTTGAACACTATTTTGGCGCCATTGCAGGTAAAATGTAAATGTGGTTGTTTATAGTCGCAATTCACTGTTATCTCACTGTATCTCACTGTTTCAGGTAGGTTTGAAGGGCAATTGAAGTAGGCCTATTCTAACTAAATTATTGCTATACTTTTAAAAATGTAGAACATTCACTCCTAAAGCGGCAGAAATTTTAAAATGCATGCCTACATATTCACACTGTGTCTGGTTCTTTGTACATTGTGACGGAGCCACTAAACGCTTTGAATATGAATATCCCATGTAATTGTGAATATATTGATAACTGTTGGGATGTAATGAAATGTTTGAACATTTACTATGACTGAATAACATATAATATGATATAATATAATGGAAAAATACTTGTGAGTGTCATAGACAATCTACGTTTTTATGCCGCGACATGTACATGTGCAGTGCAAGTTGTTATTAGACTAAGTATAAATGTCATTGGCAGATAGCGTACTAGCTAGTATGTTCAGAAACGGTTAGCTACGAAATTACGGGGCCACGAGTAAGAATACAATGATGCCTCAAAGTGAACCTTCGGTTTCCAAATGTGGGACATGGGACATACACACCCAGAAAACCCACTCCCCTCGAAAGCCAGAGCATGTGATTCTCAATGCTTGCGGATTCCTAGTACTGTTACCGTTAATCTTCATTCTACTTAATTTTCATTATATCTGTACCTGATATTTAAGTGGTCCCAATTTTAATGCCGTTGGTGAACACAGAATATGTAATTAAATATATGAGTTGAAATCGCACTCTAGATAAGAAAGGCAACTAAGAAAATATCAGCATCCCAGCATATCCGACTAGCTCAGGGTGTTCTATTGCCACAGGTTTCATCGTTTGAGTAATCTGATTAAGAACGTGGTAATTCGATATGTGTATTTAGTAGGAAGCTGATTAAATATCCATGTACACTGTACATGAAGTTTTTAATCGTTGTCTTTCAAATCATACATTTATTCTCGTTGTCCTCTGTAGAACTTGTAGATGAGTGAAACCCATCACCAAAAAATCCATTAGCCGTATATGTGTACATGAAAATGAGGATTTTAAGTTTATCAATAGTTTTAAAACAAACTGGCATGAATAAAGGATTAAACACCCATGACATATCTAAAGTCACAACATAAAGTTTCAGCTGAAGTGCCGATTAAGTGAGCCTTATTTTAACCATTGAGACTTGATGCTAAATACATATACCTGGTTATTTCAAGTGTGGTGATGACCATAAAATGTCTTGAGCAACATTATTTGGTTGAGTATCAACGAGAATAGTTATTAACGACTAACAGCAAATGCTAAACAGACGAAAATGGTCAGTAACTGGGCTCCTTTTGCTGACGCACTATCCTTGAGAAGATAGTGGTTACACTTGTTACCTACGCAGCACTGCTCGCACGTCCTGTAAAGCGCTGAATCATGGCATTTTTCTTGCTTTGTTGTTGAAGTACATGATCTGGGCATGCAGTCTCTTACGTAGTCGTACTCGGATCCAAACTGATAACGAATAGTCCAGCATGCAAATCCAGGCATCACTTGGCACCTCTGAACACTCGAATCAGCAGATACGTGATGAGCGCAATGAGTTGTGTTGAAGCAGCGATGACAAAATTGGGCGCACTTCGAACCGTCGTCGGTGGGTTCTAAACCTTCCTTGCAATCGGAACATGAGTATCCTCTTTCTTGGCATGACACGCAGTTATCGGCTGTATCACCACAAGCAAAACACCCTTTTCCGTTTGGTTTCAAGCCATAACCTGACTGGCATTTACTGCATACAGTTGATGAGCTGCATTCGTCACAGTTAGCCATTTCTTTAGAACAATCTGTGCACTTTCCATCTTTTAGTAGCTTTCCTTTAGCACACGCGGTGCATTTATCGGCATCTAAATCTGCGTCAGTATCTTGGCATTTGATACAACTGACATCCACATCTGTGCATTTCAAACATGTCTTACCGTCCTCAGACAGTGCAAACCCATCTTTGCATTCTACGCACGAGACGCCACCATCTTTCTGTTGGCATTTGGCACAGTCGTCCATTTTAGTAGAGCACTCTTCGCATGCGGTACCGTCGTCATTCAATACAAAGCCAGAAGGACAGCCCGAACACTTAGTTGCAACCCCTTTGTCATCTATTTCACAACTTGCACATTTAGCAAACGGGCAGTCAACACAGGCAGTTCCATCTTTGGTGGGCTGCTTTCCTAAGTCGCACTTCGTACACTCTGGCTTACCGTCGTTGTTTTTATCCACGCATTCAGCACACGATGCTATACTAGCGCACGAAGTGCATCCCGATTTATCGCCTTTAAGTCCATGTTGAGGGATGCACGTCTCGCAAACAATAGTCCCGTCGTCTTTTGCAGTGCACGAATCGCAATTGGCTGTTTTGCTTCCAGCAGTTGCACACGCATGACAACTTCCGTCAGGTGATAGGCCATAGTGAGGTTCACACATGTTGCATTTTGGAGACAGCTTTTCACATGTATTGCAATCTTTTATCTGTGTGCATGCTTCACCATTTACCATGGAAAGCATGAGATATGCCACGGCAATTCCAAAACAGCTCTTCATCTTGCAACTCATCCTCTTCACCCAATGATTGCAGATGCCGAAAGAGGGCGATGGACTTGATAACTACAGTGTAGTCTAAATTTGGTCTTGTGGCTTATCCATATTTTATGTATTTTTCTCTCTCATTATCCTGGAATCAATACGGAACTGGCATCTTGCATGTTCTTGTGGTATAACAGATATCTCTGCTGTTCCAAATACATTTTCAAGTGTCTATAAAATTTTAATATTTACTTTAAATGTTAAAGCTATATTTCCATATTTGGTCCAGATACCAAAGAAAGATAAGCATCTTAGATCTCAGCTTAGAATTATATAAAAAAACTAAATAAATAGACCGATATTACCATACAGTCTGGTGGTGGTGTCATAAACGTACCTTTAGCTATTTAATGATTCATAATTTATCACTGTTGAGTATAATCATCTGTATTCACCAGCCAGCTTGTTCTGTATATTTCAAGTCATGCATGCAAAGAATTGAATTATTAATGCGTTGTGACTGACCTATTGACCTACAAATGCATGGTTTAACTTAATGCGTTTGTGTAAAACATAATATTGAACGATTATACAAATAATAATTGAAAATACAATTAATATACGCAAAACCAAGAATAATTAAAGGTGTGCGATAATTAATTCATCAGTCTCCTGGCACCGTTGTCAGTGATGGTGCAAACTCTGAAGAGATTAGTGCCAAAACCTGCTCTAATTAGAGGATTCTCAAGGGGGTGGATTGATTCCCTTAACTAATGTCTCGATAGAGAAAGCAATGGGTTTTTTTTGTATGCGGAAGAAGTGATCCCAAGAAATGTTATAGATGTTCTTATTTAGTCTACCTGTATTTTTGTTCTAGGACTTTTTTTCCTGGTAATGTATTGTGAAAAATAAGAAAAAGGAAATACGAGGGGAAGTGTGGTAAAGAGTTACACAAAAAGGCATAACAGATGCCACTCACTATTTCTAAAATGTTGTCTTTATCTTTGCTAATGGACCGTTCAGTATTTATGACAGGGTGGGGTAGGATGATTTTAGAGTGGGTCATAATCTTTTACCCCTTTTGGAGGGGGGTATTAATTTATTTTTTACAAACTTTGGGGGGGTCTATCAATATTTTCACAGAACATTTACCCCTATTTTTAACGAGATTCTGTACTAAAATTTACTGTTTTTATATTATGGATATGCATGAAATAGGAGAAGGGTTAACTGACAATGATTGCGTTAACTGTTAGGGGGGTCATTAATTTTTATCAAATGAAATTGAGGGGGGGGGGGTATCATTATTTTCACAAAGATTTGAGGGAAGCTATCAATAATTTCACATCATTTTTTGAAAATCATCCGACCACACCCTGTCATAAATATTGATTGGTACCTAATTTCTAGCTCATGAATCACGATCAGCAGCCTTCTATGTCTAGGGTAAATCCAGGTTTTTGTGATTTGTGTTTCGTAGAGAATTGTGCAGGACAGTTTTTTGTTTTGATTTTTGTTTTCGACCTCTAGCTGGATGAGAGTGCCTCTTTTCATCGAAATCCCATACAAACATTGAAATACAACAAAATCCCATGCAAACATCGAAATTCCCCTCTTACACCGTTATTTCTGTCCAGATATTGTAACATCCACTTTTCATCTATATGAACGTGGGAGAATCGTTCACAACCACATCTAACAGAGCTATGGTTGAGTTACAGGCCTAGTCAGCAGTTAGCAGCGGTTAAATTGACCCTTGACCCTTTGAAATCAATACCTAGAAATATAGTGCCCCCCCCACCGAAGATATCAGACCTAAAAATATCATGACGAGGCCCTGAACTAGTACCAAAAAATAATATGCCATAAGCGACATAATTTTTTTTTTGATAATGCTCAGTGATAATTTTGCAAAATGATGATGTGAATTAAAGGAAAGAAAATTTCATTACCTAATAATATAATGTTTTGTCAATATTTGCATGAAAATGTCAAATATACATGACCCAAAATATACAGAATTTTGAAAAATTGTAACCCTAAATATAATGGATGGGGAAATTAGGACTCAAAAGAAGAACGGACGGTGCAAAAAGTACCCCTATCTGGTGACACGTCCATACCAACCTAACCTATTAAAGACCTCAATTAAAGCATGATATTTGATTACTTTGCATGGTCAAGCTCTCATGTATTGTACATTTAGAAATGATGTTTTATTTTATTTTTCCATATATCATAAAAGACATATTGACAAAAGATAAAGAAATTTGTCAAGGATTAAAATCAGCACTTTGGACCCCACAAAAATCATTTGATTAGCTCTTTAGACCCTAATATTGGAGAACGTGATCAGCACTTCTGCCCTTCAAAATGAGGGGCGCGCTGAGAATCTCCCTCCCGGGCGCCTGTTTCATGCATATTTTTGTTTCACGTGGTGAATAAATCAATGTCCACATTACTACAGTAGTAAGTTGTAGAAAATGATTATCAAAATAAAATGCAATTTGACATGTTTAATTCCATAAAATAATGTACTGAAGATTTTTCAAATTGTAGAAGAAACAAATAAGATAAACTACTTTAAATTCTATTTTTAGTAGGCTTTTATCTGACACGTGACAGAGGCATGATTCAAATACTATCATTTGAATCATTCCTCTGGATACTGTAAAACTAGAAATGTTTGCACACAATTTAATTTGCGAATTTCATCGGTAGGTGCAAAAGTGCAAATTTAAATAGTCAGCAAACATTAATAGCCTATGCAAACTAGGTCCAGGATGGACCAAAATCGCAAAATTACGTGGTCACAAAATAATTTATAGATGAAAATCACAAAATTTAATAGCCACGAAATATTCTAGTTTTACAGTAGATAACCGAATTTAGAATTCTAATTTTAATGGGAATTGCCTTTCGCATGGCAGATTGTCAATAATATAATTTGAATTATTAAATTCATCTTGGTTGTACAAACATCGATTTTTGACATGATACATTTACAAAGCATATAGCCATGTTCGGAAGTGATTTTGTAATTCTTAAGGAAAAATGTACAAGTTTCAAACACAAGCATGAAAATATTTGACTTGGCAAAATTACGGAAAAAAAGCAAACAAGAAAATTCATGTCCTCTTTGAATGCGATTTGCCTTAAGCATGGCAGGTTGTCATAAATATAATTTGAATTATTCAATTAATCTTATCTGTACAAACCACAGACCTCAAACAACTTGGCAAAAATAAGAAAAAAAAACAAGAAAATTCATATCTGCTAATTATTACTCCTTAGATTCCACCTGTACTCAACAGACTTCAAGTCTAATCTATCAGACCTT
>CM032663.1:41970118-41988339 GCA_019095985.1 Streblospio benedicti | reverse complement strand
TATCAATTACAACACTTAAACATAATACGCGTACTATTAATACATCCAAATATAATAGATAATTACCTTACCTGATACAATATTTACAAGTTGGTAGGGTAAACCAAGGGCTTGACAGAAAGATTCAGCATTTCCTATCATCTCTTCAAACATTTCCCATGATTTGTTGTCATGTGGTGAAGTCAATACAAACTGTTCCACCTAAATTCATTGATTCAGAATTACTTATCTTTTACATCCACATCTTGTAATGAATGAATGTTACTCAATTAACTTAAAAGCAATTTTTCTGATTTCTCAATATACAGTACAACCTCTTTTACCCCTTGTATCCCTCTATCTCAATTATTCCATTGTTAGGATCCTCTGCTACATTCCCATTTTTACAGATGCACACACATCCCTATTCAGAATGAGATTAAGACAATAAAATGCACCCAGATTCTTAGTCTGGATCAACCGGACTGTTTGTGGTTTTGTGCTCCTAACAGCCGAGAGAGCCTGGTTGAACAAGGCTAAAAGTTCCTACTGAAATCTTTCAAATGGAGCATGGAAACGAACAAGGTAGCAAGGTTTCAATATATCAAAATAAAGATGTACGGAATGATGCTAAATGGACTTATTTTTACGTGAATATTGATCTATGATGTACGACTTAATCCGCCAAAAGTATTCTATGAAAATCATCGATTATTAGCCACTGTGTTGCATCACTTATTTCTAAACCCCAACCCATCCATTATCCAAATATATCAATTATCAGAATGTTCATTCAGCCTCTAGATACCCCGATAAAATATGTACAGTATATGAGTTCAATAACATATTTCAACAGCCAGCTCACTTACTTTTTCAAACTGATGGACCCTGAAAATTCCTCTCGTATCACGTCCATGTGATCCTACTTCCTGTCGAAAGCATGTTGAGAGACCTGCATATTTGATTGGGAGCTCTTTCTCACCAATCCACTCATCTCTGTGGAAAGCAGCGATAGGCTGTTCTGAGGTGGCAATCAGGTACTTTTCATCAACCGCCGTGTCATCAGCCTTTTCACTTCCTTTGCCAACCACCTGGAAGTAAAAAGAAAATTAAATTCTTTAATTTCAAAGATTAGAAACATTACATAAATATTGAATCCTCACTTCATACAGTAAATCATAAATAATGGTTTACAAAAATAACTTTTCTCTTCCAACTCTACATTTTAACTCATCAAACAGTGAATGAAATACTTGTATTCCAAACTATTTTTAATTTAGAGTATAACAGAAAATAATTAAGTTTTTATGATTTTACACCTTAGCACAATCAATTATCAAGCAATCAAATTCTTAATTTATTTGAAGATGCCGAAATTATTATTCAATTTGAGGATGTGGCCTGGCTGACCAGTCTACTTTGCAACCATCCTCTCTAAGCTTTTCTGTGATGTGTTTGATCCATACGCAGACATGCTAGATCTTTTTCAACAACTGTGTCCTTACTGTATTTCAGGTCTTGACTTTCTATCCCCATTTCAAACCCCCGACCCTCACCCCAATCAAATTAAGGCTTTCAACAGCAGCAGCAGCAGCAGCAACAACAAAAAAGTGTTTCAGCCTTCCCTTTGATTCACCCTCCTCTACCCCTTGTGGGCCATGATAATGGTAGACCCTTACCTTATACAATTCATCATCAAATTGACTCAGCTGTGCAACTTCTTGCATCACCTCCTTCCTCATAAAGAAAGGCGTGTATAACGGATCAAATCCCCTTTCAGCCAACATCTGCAGAGCAAAGTTGATAAGTGCCTGCTCCAAGAAGACAGCTGGTCCCTGTTTAATAGAAGAAAAAAAAACAGTTATTACATGTACATGTGATTATTGTAATCATCTTAAAATGTTTGTTCAAACACTATGAAATACTCTAATGCTCTATGGCTGATCATGTAAACATTTTAAGCATTTGAGTACAGTTAATCTGATCAAATAAACTTCTCTGCTGAGAGAAAAAGCTTAATACTGATTCTATTAACTTTATGATCATTATATTTCTTAATGTGTTTGGAATTTCTTTTTTCAAACTTGAATCAGATTGGATTATTTCTTAGTCAATTCAAAAACTTATAATACAGCTCTGCAGGTGTGCGTCACTCAACACTAAACCAATATAATTGTTTAAAGAGTGAATACTTCTGTGATGTTTTTTCTTATCTAAATTACCTTTAAATAGTATCCTCTACCTCCAGCAGTTACAGTGCCTCTCTCACAGTCATAGCCATCGATCATAGTGATGAGATCAACGTGGGAATACTTTTTTCTATCAGTGGTATTTCCAAATGTTCTTTCCACAACATTATCTGCCTGAAATATTGAGATATATCAAGTTTGAATGAGACATGAACTCATCTGACTGTACATATCTGTGTTTAAATCAACAGTAAAGGTGATAAAAAATGAAAAAATAATATGACCGCCTTCACACAAAACAAAGGACCAAAGATTTATATTTTTTTTTTCAAAATTCTACCTCATCATTGCTGACAGGAACTGATTCATGAAGGTGGTTGCCTATTAGTCTCAGCTTTTCGCTGCGGAATTCTTCTGTCAGAAGACGATCTTCAGCATTTTTCTTTATTGCAGCATCAATGAGTTGTGAAAGGTTCTTTAACTGCACCACAGTCAAATCCTAAAGTAGGTTTATCACTTATTTACAGTAACATATTGAAGCACATATTCAATCACAAACTAAATATTTAAAAATTAAACAATGAAATATAATTACTATAATTTTAACAACTAAATACTTCTAAAATCAAATGGAAAACAACCAATTACTTTTGCAATGTCTGCAGTTAATTTCTCAAGGTCCTGTTCCAACTCACTGGGTAGAGTAGGATCATCTCCATCAGCTTCCTTTTTCTAAATTCGTAAAATAAATAAGTGTAATTATCAACAACAGGCACTAAGAAGTTAATAAGTTTGAATCATGGGCCCCAGCATCATGTGAGGGGCATGTGGTATGTAAACTACTATGATTTACAAACACTGCCATACACATTACTGCTATTATGTATGTCTACATAATAGTAGTAATGTTTATCTTATAGTGTTTGTAAATTATAGTAGTATACATACCACACACCCCTCCCATGATCCTGGGGCCCATGAATGTGACAGCAAATTCATGGAATAACATTTTCTATTTAACTAAAAATAGTAATGAATATCAAAATAAAAATTATAGGAATAATAATGTTACAGAACTACAGAATTTTTAAAATGTCCGATAGATTTACATCATAGTTAACACCTAAAAAAAATTTTTTTCAATCTGCCAGTCAGACTTAACGTTCCTTCTTTGGGGATTATTAATTTCCATACACATGACTAGTCACTCAAGTGATAGTCATGTGTATGCAAATAAAAAATATAAACATACTTTGCAGTTGAATAAAGAAAAAATTTTGAAGTTTTAAACAGGATATTAAAGCAAATATTTAAACTAAGCTTTCAACAGCCTCTGTTATCTTGGTCGCAGTGATGACATCATGCGAAAGCAAATATGATCTAAGCTTTCAACATCCTGTTATTATGGAAAATGTTATTCCATAAACTTCTGTCAGCACATTTATTATGTACAAATGAAAAGGAAAATATATAAATGTAAATGTAAATGTGGTTATTTATAGTCGCAATTCTCTGTTATCGTGCTCTAGCAACTTTACATATTTACACCAGGCCATTGGCATCCTTGTCACACTATATCCTTCTCAACTCCCCGGGGAGCATCCAGCACATCACTACTGTAGTGCAGACGTGCTAATCACTCACATTAGCGTTCACTCACCTGACCTGTACCTATTTAACGTGTAGGTACCACGGAGCAGTGTGCAACCTGTTAGAGGTAGGTTTGCTCAACACCCACCATTAGACCCTACCAGGAATCGAACCCACGACTTTCTGGTCACAAGTCCAACTCCCTATCCACTCGACCACGGAAGCACGATTCTAGATATTTCACTTTGCATATAAAAGACTAAAAAAGAAAATATACCTTTTTCTTTTCACCAATAGTTCTGCTACACAGGTTTTTCATTCTATTGAGCGCATCTGCCTGGAATCTCACTGGAAAATATCATTTCATCCAATCCCTTTAACTTGTCAAAGAATAGATATATTTTACGCTTATGTAGCGTTATCAATTTTGAAGATACATTTAGGGCAGATTGGATGATATATATTGTAGTGCACTGCACAGCCAGTTCGTGTACACAAATTTCATGTTTTTCAAATAAAAATGTTGGGCTCCAAACAGATACCACATATCATTACTACGATGAAAATGATTGGTTTCCGGTGCCAAAGTGGTAAAAATAAAATTTCTAGTAAGATCTAATGTTCTAATGTAAATAAACATGCTCAAATCGCATATTATCGCCACACACCAAATGGGTGTGCATAACAAATTGCACCATAGATCATAGTTTTAATAAATCATAACAATTGTGTTTATTATGCGACAATATAAGTAGCTATATTTTGTTATTTGTTGTCCCAGGTTGTGAACACTTTTAAAAATAGTCTAATGGTACATTCGCATGTTCTTCCGACCTCGTAAAGATACGTCGTACGTACGAGCTTCCCATATGGGAAATTCACACGAATGGACATTCCGTCGGAAATCATGGTATTTCCCAGTCAGAAGCTCGGTCCTCTAAAAAAGCTCCGAGTTCACGACTGGGAAATACGACTAGAAATGATCATTCGGATGCATTTACCATATTGGAAGCTCGTATTTTCGAGTTGGGAAATAGCACGCGAACACACCTTTAATTCATGTCACTAAACAAGTACTAAGTACACAGAATAAGCTTGACATGTGTATGCGCAATTTGATGTTAATAATTTCAGATGAATAATTTATTGTGTTCTAAATTATATTTAAATATCATTATTAATTAACGAGTCTATTCTAATGAATATTGTAATTGACTGGAAATATGGTGGATCGTACAATTTAATGTTTTAAAGTGTTACAGAATTGTATATAGATGACCACAATTATAAACGACTGGTCGCAGACCAAATAACTGTGCTGCCAAAAGGCTATATAATCGACTCCTATATCAATTATCATGTCATTAGTTATTGCATCACTCACACTTTCGCCACTTTTCATCAGCTTCAACAACTTGATCCACAAAAGTAACATCTTTGAAACGTTTGGCTTGGTTTTCTCGTATCTTGTTGGGATCACCGCCTTTATCACCGCGAAATAATTCAATATCAAGAACCATGTCTGTGTACTTTTTGGTCAATTTAATCAAAATAGCTGTCAAAAAGGTAAACACCGGCTCTCCAGTCAACGTGGAGATATTGCGCATGCGTAGCAAAATGCACCTGCTCACCACACTTGTACAGTGGTCTGATATGTGTGATCGTTATTTAATATTATTTGTTTTTGTATTAGTTTGCATTGTGTACATCATGTTTTTTTTTTTTTTTTTTTTAATTGCTCACTACCCATTCGTAACAGTTAGATGCCATTAAATATAAACCAGACACATTATTGGAGAATAGACAAACGAACGGAAAACCGAAAATGAACATTATTCCGATAATGTGGTTTTAAACATTTCACATGATACACTGAAGATATATTGAACATCTACGTTGATGTTGATGTAAAATACATTACATTATGTGAAAATTTCGATGTTGTTTGAATGATAAAAGTATTTAAAATCATATCGGAATCAACGCTCATTCACGGATTTCCGTTCAGCTGTCTATATACGGTGAGTTAGTCCACCATTATTAGAGCAGTCCGCACCTCCTGTGCCTTTTTGTTAATGCACACCAAGCCCATGCATCGCATTATACTACGGTAGAAGTGAAAAATTCAAAACAAACATTAATGGAGACACCCAGTATTCGAAAATATATTTAATGAAGATTTTTTACTAAAGATTGTTACTTTTCGTTATAAAAAAAAATTTATGCTTGGGATGTGTGTGTACGCTGGCTCACTGTGCACCCTTCTACTTCTATAGGGTAACTTCTGATAAATGAAATTCCTCTATAGGTAGACTAGCAGTGCAGTCTACTAAAATGGCCCTCAGCGTAACAGTCATCAATGAAATATACGAAAGCGGTCATGCTAATTTTCGATAGGCAGTTCAAGCTTCTACCTCAAGCCTCAGACCTTTCAACAAATAACTAAAAAAAAATCAAAATCCTGCTCTTGTGCTCACTAAAATCAACAAACAACATATTCAACATCACATTAAGATTTTCTTTTAAGGTTTACAAATTTATTCATTACAATAATAATGCACAAACAGTACTTCAAACAAGCATGCATTCAGTTCAGTACAAATTCTAGTCAATTGTATATCTTCAGCATGATTCAAGTAAAACAGTCATTTCATGAGAACAATGAATTAAAATTTCCATTACGTAACAGACTATAACTTACAAAATTAAAAATTTTACGGTCATCCACACTTAAACATGACAATTAAATAATCACTTTCATACTTTTTACTTTCTAATATTATAACTACCTGGTGAATCAAAGATGTTTCTAATGTGCTGACAGCAAGTTCATGCAGTAACATTTTCCATCATAACTAAAAAATGGTACAGAAATAAAATAAAAATGATAGGAATGATATGCTATTTTTTTGCAGCATCTACATCGTATCAGAGATGGAGCCAAACTTGGGGATTAGGTCCCATGATTAGAACACCAATATTTTAATTTGCATACACATGGCAAGTCACTCAAATAATAGTCATGTGTATGCAAATTAAAAATATACACAAACATGGCTGTTCTAATCTAATCATGGTACTTGCTCCCCATTTAGGAATGTTCAAAATGTCTGATTCTGTCTCTCACAGACTGAAAAAATTACATTTTCATGCAAGTGTTCAACTATTATGTATAGCAATAAGAAAAATAAATATTACAATGTAGATGGGGCCAAAAAAAATGCATATCCTTCATATATTTTTTATTTTGATATTCAGTAGCATTTTTTAGTTAATGATAGAAAATGTTACAGCATGAACTTGCTATCAGCACATTAATGAAACATCGTTAATATATCCTACATCAATAATGATTTAAAATAATCAAATTGTTTGGTTTAACATTACAACATACTCCACTAGTTCTTGTTCAACAGTTAACTGCTGTAACTTTACCTATGTTCAAAGTTCATGTTCACTATCAATGACTCCTTTTCAATCTGGAATAAAAAAAAATATGTACATTTAATTAATACATGTAGCTGATCAAAAGCAAAATGCAGAATTGATTGCAAACATAATAAAAAGGTAAACAATAAATAGTTTGATTGACATACTCAACATGTCGATTCTTACTAAGCAAACCACAACCATGAATCATAATAATCATTATAAAATTTCATTATATAAAACTCACGCACATTCAAAGATAGAAAATATGAACATGATTGAACTTGACTAATGTGATGTGTGATAAAGCATTTACCTATATTTACAATGTCATTAATGATTTTTTGGATTTGCTCATTCTATGTAATCACATCTATATAGTATATACACACATATATATCTATCTATCTATCTATCCCACTTCATGTATATATTTGTTAGGTTATGACATGCTTTAACCTTAGTCGGTATGTACAACCGATGAATAAAAATATCCTTACACCATACTGTGGTGTATTGCCTTACTACTTTACGTTCACGATTTTAAGCCAAAAACGATAGAATAACGTACGTCAAACATGACAACGTTTTGACGCATCTTATAACTTAAGAGATATTATTCTTGTACAGATATCATTATAAAATCCTCCAGTTAGTTTTGGGGGTAAAATATTTTTATTTTCTTCATTAAAATAGATTATGCTAAAATGAAATGTATTAGAATAGCTTAAACTTGTTAATCAATATTTCTAAAGGGATATGGGATGAATATACAACGCACCTCTTGGTTGATACTAGAAATTTTTATTGAACTTGTTTGTCCCCCTCCATCCCCCTTGTGCTGCGCTCTCGGGTGATACGACTGCCAAATTTGTTCAATAAATTTTTTTAGTACCAACCAGGAGGTGCGTTTTCTCTATATATATAAATACACTCTATATGAATAAAAAGATAATAGAAAATATATGCACCATTCTAAACTATGGGGTAAGGAACATCACTGTCGATGGTTTATTGTTGTAGCTGGAAATATGACGTCATTGATACCTGTTAGCTCATCTTCCACATTCTCCAACGCCCATTCATGATCTTTAATTTGAAGTGCTTCCCATTCAGCCTACAAAAATTGAACCACCACTGCCACTAATAATTAAAAAATTTCAAAACGCTCCTTCACTTTAATGCACAGATAATGATTGACATTTTTATTCTAATGAAAATATTACATTAAATATAACTAGCTTAGCTTATTCAAAACGTTATTTAATCAATCATTTTCAGGGTTGCCATCGACATATGTCATTGACATATGTCGACATTTATGACATTTATTTTGGGAAAAAGTTGTGACATTTAACAGTCATAAATGTCGACATATGTCATAAACGTCAACATTTATTGACATTTACTATAAATGTCATGACATTTGCCAACCCTGATCATTTTGTTCTCATTGCAAAAGTTCTTACTTTAAAAGCTTTTGAAGGATCTGGAGGCATACCCATTGCTGCACCTGTCATTTGATCTTGCATCATTCTTGTTTGATCAGCGGCTAAAATAAAGCGGAGTGTTTGGAGTAACCAAAAGAGGATTTTGAAAATAATTCTAAAGTCTGTCCGATGATACTAAGAAAAAGTTTGCAAAACCCCACCTAACCTCCAAAAGATTCAGAATTAAAAACAAATAATTCCCCTTCCTACATTAATGTACCTAACCTTTTAGAAAATTCAACCTGCCAAGAAACATGAATGCTATTTGTTTTGGCCTAACTCCGGTTAATAAGTTAATGTTAATACGAAAGTTTTCTAAATGTGATGATGATATAAAGAAAATAATATTCAAGGCTTACTGGTCAAACATGTATGGCAGTCATTTATGGAGTAATTTTACAGTCGATTATCTACGTAAAGTTAAAACTGCCTATAATAATATTGTTAGATTGCTATTTAGACTTAAACGTGATCACTGTATGTCCTCTTTCTGTTTTTATCAGGAATTCATAATTTTGACAGTTTAGCGAGAACCTACATCAGTAGTTTCATCTGCCGACTTACAAATAGTGGTAACCCTCTAGTTAACACCATCTGTAGCAGTTCGTATTTTATCTTTAAAAGCAATCTTTTTAAAATGTGGATAAAAAAAGCTTACAATTTGTGATAAAACATATATTGTAGGCTATTGTCTTTTAATCTCTTTCCTTTTGTATTACTGGTTGTATTGCTGGTGCTTTTTATTTTATTTTTTATTTTTATATACTTTTTATTTTCATATGGGTTCACTTTAGCTTGTACAAAGTGGCTACCTAAAATAGAGGTTATTATTATTATGTTATTAATCTGTCAACCCGGGTCAATGCCAACCAGACTCTATTTCAGGCCGAGACCACTCTATATCCCTGTAATGTTATTTTAAGATCAGGTTTTCTGCAGTATTTTATGTTAGTCTTTACACAGTTACGCACGCAGCAGCGTGCGATCGCTTTGAAGTTTAGTCTTTTCCTGGTAGTGATAGGTGCGCTTGGCTTGTTATCTCTCGCAAAATATAAATTTTAGACCAAGTTTGTCACCAAAATACAATACTTGCGCACTTGAATCTTAATATTCTGAAATGACATCCTACATGATAAATCGTTTTTAAAGAGGTACCTTGTACTAACAAAAAGTGTCCACGTCGATTAAGTTTGCTATTCATGCGACTAGTACCGGAAGTTTTTGGTCAACTTTCTCATAATGTGTTTAAATGGAGGGCGCTGTTAGAAATGATCAAAGTTACAAAATGTTTTTGCTTTTTTCAGACCATGTGCACCGACCAAAAACATTAATATTTTGATATGTTGTAGACAAGAGGTTAAACTTACGATTAAGACACTTTCTGAGATGTGTCCCAATGGACGCATTTTTGCAATTTAACACCAAACATTGAGAACGTTCGGGAGAGTGATTTTTACTGGTGTCTAAGTTCGCAGAATCATGAGTTGTTGGTACTTAAGAAAAATCAATATGTAAAACCACAATCTGAAAGCGCAAACGTCGACGTTTCCAACAGTATATAATATGTAGGGGCAGTATCAAAATGTAAGAATGTATTTTAAGAAACAAGGGGACTGTATCAGTTTTTAGGTAGCGTTTTTCTTGCAAATATTTTGTTCATTTTAGAATTATTGATTTTTCATAGAGTACTGTGTTTTTGCGGCAGTGGCCTGCGAGTGTATTTGGAAAATACTTATTAAATTCAGATTTTAAGTTGAAAAAAATTAAAATGGTAACCAGTCGGCATCTACTTCTTATGAACCACAGTGCTCAATATAATACATGTATATTTGCCTGGACACATTAAGGCTATCATTTTGTCACTAGGTTATCAATCTACAGGCAACACTGCTAGATCTGCAGTCAAAAATGGGTTAATAAGTTAGAAATATTGACCACTCAACACCAATTGGGTCCATCATGGCTACTAGTTGGTCCCTAACTTGTTACCTACAGATCACACCTTTTTGGCTAGTGATCAATTTAGGTAACAATAACAATCTGACTACTCGGCCTATATTCAAAGGGACAACAGTATTCTCTATATTTTGGTCGACTATGACTATTATCTGGTTCTTCCCTAAACTCTGGTTTGTTACTTCATTGACGCTCTCCATGTATTAGAGATAAAAATATTATACAGAGTATTTTAAACAATAAAGGTTGATTATGGTACTTACAAAATTGTCTTAGACTTACCATTATCTTGGCCTAAAATAAGACTGTACATGCTACGCAACCCAAACACATTAAGGAAATACCATGAGGCAGAACTAACCCTAAAATAGAAAAAGAAAAATATCAACACCTCAATTCAAAGCAGCTGCAACATTTGCATCTTTTAGACAGTTTAATATTAGATATCATTGATCAAAATGTACCAGCCAAACGCAGTTCATTTCAAACTGCAACATGAATTTTACTGAAAAAAACCTTACTCTATTATACAGTAATTTATACTCATTTTACTTATAAACAAGAGAACCATGAGGGTCCTACAATGTATATCGCTCACCTGTCTAATACTTTTTCATCTACTTGTATGTTATATTAGGTTTGTCATACGATTTAATATCAATTACGTGTTAACATCCTAGTATGAAAAGTTCTTGGAGCTGCTTGTACCACATTATATTAAAACAGAACAGAATATAAGGTTAAAAAGGTACGCAAGTTTTATTAAATCACAAATTTTCGCACCATCAATGCTTTCTCAAGTGAAAAATGTTTTAAATAAACATTTTTCACTTGAGAAAGCATCGATGATGCCAACATTTATGATATTTGATAAAACTTTCGCACCTTTTTAACCTTATACTCTGTTCTGTTTTAAGTGTTAACATCACACAACATATGGAAAGAATGTCCAAGCGGTGACTTTAGATCATTGATATCCTAATAGTGAACTTAATTAATAACCTCTTGCACTGTGTAACACACGTGACATGCATATAGTTCATACAAAATTTTGTTTATGGACCAACGGCATACAAATTCTGGGCAAGTTTGGCAAAAATCAAATAAATATGAGGCATCTTCAGTCCATACAAAATTTTATTCATGGAACAACAGTGGCAAGATTCAAATATGGAATGTTGATCATATAGGCATACAATTTGTGCGCTTTGGTGAAAATCAAATGAAAAATTAAACATCTTTATTTCATACAAACTTTTGTTCATGTACCATTGTACCCCTTGGGAGGGGTCAATTTTCATCTCAGGGGCATGATTCAAATATGGAAAAATGATCATATAAGCATTCAATTTGTGTGCAAGTTTGCCAAAATCAAATGAAAAATGAAGAAATTTGGGCAAATATGAATTGTGGACGACTGTGGACGAATAAAAGGTGATCACAATAGTTCACTTTGTCACAAGAGAGAAAGCTAAAAATCAATAAGCCATTTCATAAATAGAAGTGACGTCACCAGATTAGATAAAAATGGAGATAAGTTTGCGTTATGGACGGGTGATTTCCTATAGCGCACTGAGTGACAAAAAGGGGTAAGCCCAGTAAATCAACAACTAAGCAATTGTATCAAAATTATCCCCTTTCAAACCAATTGTGAATGATAAAAGAATAATATGCGATTGATTTGACACCTAGAAATAAGAAATCCAACAATTATAAGTTTGTCAAATATTAGTTGAAAGTCGGAGATGTGTGAAAATGTTTACACATGCGTTTTATTGCCATCCACCGGGAAATTCTGACGGAGATGCCAATAAAAAGTAGCTAATAACTAAGTTAATTCTCTTGGGAATTGAATGATATTAAGTCACCTATTGTAAAAGAAGTGTAGGAGTCCATATCTAAAGTGAAAAGATTAATTCTCTTTGCATAGCTGTTATTAAACCCCCTCTAAATCCGGTGAAAAATCTCTGTCATGGCCGAAACCTATTGTTTACATTTTTACATGAGATTTAGAGAATCTTTTCAGGTGCGGTTTAATGCCAAACTAATCTCATCTTTTAGCTGTGCATTCTTATACCTTTCCTACAAGTGGTGACTTAAATTTATAAACAACAGATTATAATTAACAAAGTTATTTAAGCATTTTTGTCGCAGAGTTTTACTATATGCTGTATAGAAAAATCGTGCGCAATACGCATCTTTATACCCCTTGACCCCTGACCTCGTGACGTCACGCGCAATTTACGAAATCACTTATTGGACATTTCCAATATATTAGATACAAAATTCCTTGATTAAATTAAGTTGATTTTATTTGTAAATTTTATAGACTTATTTATAATCTATATTTTCTCTTACCATGAGGCATCTAGCGAAACTAATTCAATTCCTCTTTGAAGCATGGGTTTAAACCGAAGAGTCAACGGAAATGGAACTTTTGCTAAATGACAAAAAATTAACAAAAGTTAAAATAAACCTGCAAATTACAAATGTAGATGGAAGTCGGCACCGCTATTCTGACACTTGTTTCAAGACTCTGCTTAGACTGAAACATCACAAAAGTACAAGCATGTCGGTTTGAAAACGGTCGGAATGACAGTGCCTGCATTTATGAATTTACAACTGAATATTAACTTTGAAATATTGAAGAAAAAATTACTTGTTAAGAATCCTGAGAAGGCCCAGTTGATCCATCCGCCAATCACGATCATTGGAATCATGTTTGTCAGATTTCCTTTCATCATATCAGTCATCATTGAAGGATCTGTGGAACAATGTGATTGATACATTATGCCCCAGTCGCACCGGGTTAGCACTAGTCGTAAGACTTGATAACAAAATATCCAAGCAGGAAGCACAACGTCTTAGCAAATGCAACTACAGGTCCGATCAGCTAAACATTCTTAATTGTACGATAATTCACGACTTGTTGTCTGGCTTCCCAGCAAAGAAAATCAAATGTGGATACCAGGCAAAGGTTTTTGAACATGACGAAATTTAGCTACAAGTAGTGAAAAGGTCGCAGCTTCATTGTGACTGGCCTTTTATACACACAAAACTATCTAATGTTTCAACAAAATTATAATTAATGCAACAATTTCAATAGTTTAAACATATCTTTTCTGTATTGTACTAAACATATTAATATTCAAGATGAAGATGGCCTGATTCATACAGCACTGACTCCGTCAGAAAGACCCCCAAGCAAAATTACTTTACAATTGTTTCTCTTTCTTTATGGTTTCTTATCATTGTGACAACTGTTATGAACTAGAACAACTTCTATTACTTCCACAAGTTCTAGATTCTAATGTGTTTTCTCTTTTTTAAGCTAACATTACATATTTTACAGGGGTTCCCCGCAATAGAGGAATTTTCGTAAATTCATGATCACGAAAACACCCCAACAAATCGGAATATTTCTATACATAAATATATCAAAGATGGACGCCAATGTGCAGAAGTAGCAGAAATTATTCTGGCTTTTTTCATGGATTTTACTGTTGATTTTGTTAATTGTAAGTTTCATTACATTTTGGTGTCTTTCTGACACACTCAGTATTGTAATGGCTATTGCAAGTCATTCAATGAATATCTATGAGAAGTAAAAAAAAATACCTGTCATAGGGTTCTTCATGACTGGTTCCCTTTTTTGTGACTTGAAAAATCCCTTTTCTTCATTGTTAAAGAAATCTTTTCTCATTAAATATGACTGGAAGTTAAAGAATAGTTAATATAAAATATTGTATTACATTTCAGTTCAACGGATGTTTAAATACAACAGAAATGTCCATATCAACTCCTATATCCCAAATCGTGTCACAATCAAAGAAATAATTCAATAATTAACAAATTTTAAATTTGAATGTCATTACAAAGAAAATACATCTTCTGTCATTTAATAGTTTGTAAACAAGCAAGACCTAACGATGTCTGGACCTGCGTCGTGTGTAACAGGAATGTTATATGAATATAACATTCCTGTGAATATGCACATCTACATATATAGTATACGTATATGAAGTTCTTGTTATAAACCAAGTTTCATTGCTGTATGTTGAGTAGTTTAAGAGGAGTAGCAGAGACAAGCTATTAGTATAGGAGGCAAAATATTCCTCAGTTCAAAGAGGCATAACTGCTATAAAAATTGTAGAATATAATATCCCGGCTAAAAAGAAGCACAAAATTTTTAAGGTCAAAGAGGCATAACTACCATAGATAGATAAATGCATATGTTAGCTACTCACTGCTAAAAGTCTCCAAAAATCACCCCTTCAATAGATGACATACAGTAATCAAAAGAAAAATGATATTTGTACATAATGTACACTGGTTGTAGTCACATTAGGAATAGGGGAATTTCTAAGGTCAAAGAGCCATAACTCCCATAAAAATTTGAGAATCAAAAATCCCTGTGAATATGCACATCTACATATAATGTTCTTGCTGTATATCAAGTTTCATTGCTGTATGTTGAGTCTTTTAGGAGGAGTAGCAGAGACAAGCTATTAGTATAAGATGCACACATTTTCTAAGTTCATATAGGCATAACTCCCATAAAAATTTGAGAATCAAATAACCCTGTTAATATGCACATCTACATACGATGTTCTTGCTATATACCAAGTTTCATTGCTGTATGTTGAGTCCTTTAGGAGGAGTACCGGAGACCAGCTATTAGTATGAGGCACAAAATTTCTAAGTTCAAAGAGGCATAACTCCCATAAAAATTTGAGAATCAAAAATCCCTGTTAATATGCACATCTACATATCGATGTTCTTGCTATATACCAAGTTTCATTGCTGTATGTTGAGTCCTTTAGGAGGAGTAGCGGAGACTAGCTATTAGTATGAGGCACAAAATTTCTAAGTTCAAAGAGGCATAAAACCCCATAAAAATTTGAGAATCAAAAATCCCTGTTAATATGCACATCTACATATGATGTTCTTGCTGTATACCAAGTTTCATTGCTGTATGTTGAGTCGTTTAGGAGAAGTAGCGGAGACAAGCTTTTACTACAGACGGACAAGCTTTTATTATGGACGGAAGGACGGAATGACCCGATTCCTACACCTGCTCCACCGTTGGAGACGCAGGGAAAAACAGACATGTCACAAAAAGTAAATTTCTCTGACAGAATTTCTTTGCTAAACTATACCATATTTGTCCTAATAAAATTTTAACAAGAGATGTCTGATAAGTACACCCTGGAAAATGGTCGCGGTTCATGAATTTGACTTATTGTTGGCTAAAAGTAAAAATGCATGAACCATGAACATTTTTTCACTCGTCCGGCATCAGCTGATCCCAGAAAATATGGAAATCGGTACCAGAATTCGTTCAAAGGCTATCATATATCATTTTGTAGCTATGAATCTAAGCTCCATTTTAAGGTATGATAGAAGTCTGGATCTGGTAGCTTAAAGGAGATAATTAGCATATTACCATGACAATATATATACTGGAATGCTAGTCTTACAAAATGTTGCCAGGTGAATAGAATCTTCGAAAAAAAAGCTAGATTTGTTTAATTTAATCAGTGGTGTGCTTATAAGAATGAAAATGGTATACACATACTTGGCGTGGTATGAACTTTCCATTTTCACGTAGTATTCTGCTTCGTATCATAGCTTGACTGAAATTAAGAAAATATAAATGTTTAAATATACCATATTGTTAAGCTGATTACAGCAAATTTCTGACTTTTCTCACAGCAATGTCAGAAATGTTCAAGCCATAATAGTAATTCTAGGGTGAGAGACCACATTTATTGTAACAACTACCATAGACACTTAAATCATCAAGGCAGACAGTCTGCTTTGACTGTCTTTTCTCTTCCCTTCATGTATCCCAGACATGAAGAGAAGAAGGACTGCAACGATACACCGATGCATCGCTGAATCACGATTCATTTACTCACGATTAAAGTATCGATATGATAGTCTATATCGCGATACTTTCACGATATAACTGTTAAATGAATTTATATTCAAAATATTGCATAATTCAAGGTAAATCTTTGTCTTTTCCCATGAGTATGGGCGCCGCCATCTTTGCTGTATTGCGAACATTGTTACTAATAAAATGTTGTCAATTGAATGGCGAACGGAGCACTGCTATTTCAGTATAAATTTCTTGCGCTACTAGTCGTAACATATAGCGTGTACAGACTGTTGTGTGTTTTGACGTGTTTTTTGTTATCGTGATGTGTATCGTATCGCCAACAAAGTATCGTGATGTGTATTGTATCGTTGCTTAAGCGTATCGTTACAGGCCTAAAGAGAAGAGAAAAGAACTTTGCTAGACATGTCTATGGATATCCGTCTTTCACTTGAGAAGATTGGTGCACAATAGGCAGCATTGATTTCAGAATATACACGATTCCGTCAGAAGGTTCGGAATCATGTTCAAATTTTGGAAGAATTTCAAAATTTCGGAATGGTTGGCAGGTCTGGCTAGACCCTTATGTAATGTTCACAACACCACCTGTTGTAGTAAACAAGACAGCATGGCATTTTTCTCACTGATTTCAATGTAAAATAATTACTATATATTAAATATGTCTCGTTTTCTTACCACTTTTAACGGAAAAAGCATCAATTATCATTACTAGTTTGTGTGTGTGGGGGGGGGCTGAGAAATCTTTAAGCAGTTCAATGGACCTTTCCGAAAATGTACGTTTGACGTAAGAAATCGCAACACTTGCGTCTCACAAAAACGTGTTGTGTGCCTGATATGAGGCAGTCACGTTGATGAACGGTGATTATGGAACAGACTACACCACTATATTGACATTCTATAGGTATAAGAAAAACGTTTGTTTGACGTCCACACAAAGAATTAGTACTGTAGTCCGTGCATGAAGCAGTTATATAGTACCACCAATTGAAATCGCTTGTCATTTTTGTGAACATGATTGGAAACTGTGTTGCAGTGATAGAATATCCTTTAAGTATGTGATTATAAGTATGTCTGCAACTAGCAGTGTAGAAAAGAGAAGAGGTTTACAATTATGTAGGTATACAACAGCAAGAGGATGCAAATAATAACTCTGTGAAGTTCATTTATCCATTTACACAAGAAACATTTCATAGTCTTTAACAAACGCTGGTATGTTAGCACAAAATGCAGTTAATCTTTGGTTGTGAGAACGCGCCTCTGTGCATGTGGCTTTTTTTTACGTTAGACGTACGTTAGACATGCGAATCAGAAAGGTCCATTGCTCAAGAGACTAGCTAGATCACCAATAGTTCTGTCCCAGCATCATGTATTGATCAATAACACACTGGGCCATGTGCTCGCTGCAGTAACAAACAAATGCTTTTGTTACTGCACAGTAACAGAATAGTACTAAGAAAACAGTGTTATAAAAGTGTTCTCTGATTAAAATTTATATAAAGAAATGCCATTTTGTGAATTAGATTGTGTTTAATAAACCTTTATTACCCATTGGGTGGATACTAACATCTATTTTCGCTCTTTAAACGCTTTAGTTTTGTTGTCGATTGTGGACTAGATCTATAGACTACAGGAATCAGGATTACATATTTGAATGACAGTGACATTTTAAAACTATATACAGATGTT
>CM032663.1:41888108-41970018 GCA_019095985.1 Streblospio benedicti | reverse complement strand
CAGGCGGTCATTCAGTGTACCTGCACCAAGACTATGGAATGAACTTCCTAAAGGGCTACGAATATGCTATGATTTGGAGTTCAAAGGTCTCCTGAAAACTCACGTGTTCTTAAAAGCATTTGTACCATAAAAGTTGCAATCTAATTAAACTTTATTATTCATAGACTGTATTATTATGATTTAGTAGGTTATGGATACTCCTTTTCAGGTGTTTTATTATTGTTTATGAAATTAGGTTCTGCACTTTTATTAAAAATCAATATTTTAACATTTCAATTTGCCGGTGTTTGAAGTTCTATTTAAAAAATTTAAAACTTGTATGTCCTGTTCACTTTTAAAGATGTCACGTAATATGTTTTATTTGTTTTAAGATATAGACCCTCTATATGTTTATTTACTACATTGTTAAGTATCAAGAAGGTGAATTTATGAATGTGATACTTTAAAAATAAATTATTATTATTATTATGTAGATAATTACTTATAGAATTAAACATACTGACTTTCTCAGATTATATGGGTACTGGCTTTTATTTATTGATGCAAAATTGATTAATATATTCAAAGTGCTTGGAAGATATATATGATCATTTTCTCTATATACTAGTATTATATGATTTATACATGATCATTCTCTATTTCTATTTCTTCTGCAAGACAATCAATCAGCCATTGTATTTGCTTCAGGTACCAACCACGACTGTAGAAGAACCACTTGATCTGATTAGACTCAGTCTGGATGAAAGGATATTTGTTAAAATGAGAAATGACCGTGAGCTGCGAGGAAGACTACATGTAAAGTTCTCTTTTCTATATTTATGTGGGGTTTGTTTGTTTTTTGTTTTTTCTGTTTCTGCTGCCTTATGATTCAAAAACAAAGTCTTATTTTTAGTGAAGAATCAAATTTATTTAAACATGTTTCGACATCTCTAGTGTCCTCAATTTCATTTAAAAAATATAGAATATTACAAAATCAAACAACAATGCCAATCATATTTTAAACCATCTCTATACCAAAATATCATACTATTATCAATTGTACTCAGAGTACAAAATCAACATTATCAAGTCCTACAAGAAACCCCTCGAAAGACAAGTTAGAGAAGACGTAAAAATCCTAATATGGATACAGGCAGACACTGTAATGAACAGGAAGATGGACCACATCCAACCAGGGATCAGAAGGATTACATTCTCGGACTTATATGATGAAATTGAATGAGACAATTGATAATAATGAACTGCAGCACATACATTCAATGGTGTAATAGAAATGTTTTTAATTAGTAGTGTAAATGTGAGTACATTGTGTCAATGAGGTAATAGAAATTTTTAATAAGTAGTGTAAACATGAGTACATTGTGTAAAGAATGTATACTAGGGTAACAGATGATAGGTGAAGGATAGGGTGTGGAATGGAAGCAGGGATGATTGATTGGAGTAGGAAATGGGTGTATGTGTGATGAAGATGTGTCTCTCAGAGCAAGGAGTGGTGGGCGTCTATTGGTATAATTTGGTATAATATAATATTTTGGTATAGAGATGGTTTAAAATATTATTGGCATTGTTGTTTGATTTTGTAATATTCTATATTTTTTAAATGAAATTGAGGACACTAGAGATGTCGAAACATGTTTAAATAAATTTGATTATTCACTAAATATAAGACTTTGTTTTTGGATTATAAGGCAGCAGAAACAGAAAGAAAAAAAAATGCGACCACATGCTGCATACCATGTCACAAATATTGTCTATATTTATGTTGCTATCTTACACAGCGTTAGCACACTCCTAACTTCTTATTTTTCCAGGGTTTTTCAGGAATATTTTGACATAAATCAAGTCGTTTTTCCAGGGTATTAAACTAATTTTCCAGGGTAATTATCTTCGATAATAATCAAATTGTGGTACTTCTTGAATTCAAATAAAATATAAAGACGAGTGCACACCGTACACAATGTGCTTGTATTTATTTGTTGACACTGATTGTATACTTTGCCAATATTTCTACATTGAATATTTTAATGACATCTGGTCAATGTGTTTGATTTTGTGACCATCCGGCGACAACTACGAAAATTTCATTCAAATCCACGTAGTCAACACATGTACACTATATTTTCGTAATTTTACTGCAATTCTTTCTGCGGTTGGCCTGGTGTGTTCGTGTTGATAATGTCTAATTCAGTGACATCAGAATTTGCTTTCATTTTCGCTCATATTAACACACGTTTTTGTCTTCAAACTACATAAACTTCGCCCATCTCATTATCAAATAGTAGTATACTTTACCTGCATCAGTTCTTCATCATTGAAAACCAAAGACGCATTCTCAATTCATAATACGGAATAGGAATGCACCAGAGAGCTTCTAGAGACATCCATTTCAAAAAATTTCTGGGGGTGCATGCCCCCAGACCCGCTAGCTATACTTCGCGCCTATTATATGGCGCTCGTAACCGTGCCTTCGGCGCTCCCCTTTTCAACAACTTTGGATTCTGTCAAGTGCCCTTTCAATATCACCTGCCAAATTTTGGCAAGTGCCAATATTATTTGGTTAGTGCTCCTGTTATAGCACTGGCCACATTAGCTAGAGGTGTTTGAAATGAGAGGAATTCCCTGCTACAATGTATCCCATATAAGTGTGTGCTTAATGAGAAGTATTATTTTATTGATACAAATAAATGTGATATAAATATTTGTTATAGGGATATGATCAGCATTTGAACATGATATTGGGTGATGTAGAGGAAACAATAACTACAGTGGAAATTGATGAAGAAACATATGAAGAGTTGTATAAAGTAAGTGATAGATCTTGCATACTGACATTTATCAAACCAGGATTTAAGTATTGAATTTGAATTATATGTTACAAAAAACTGGGCATGGAGGTTGGTAGCTCATTTCTTATGTAATTCAGTATTCATATGCTTAGTGACATGCTACTCAATGTCTTTTTTTAATTTTGTTTTCATTTGTTAATTTATAAGCTATTGCATTATATAAACTATTTTCCTCGTATATATTTTAGCAAAAGAAGAGGAATGTTCCTATGCTGTTTGTACGTGGAGATGGTGTCATTCTTGTTTCACCACCTATGAGAACTGGAACCTAAGATCTGGGTTTCTGCATAACTACAAACTTCTATATGGATAAAAATTCCTAACTCTTCAATAATGTACGAAAAAACGAACAAGGCATATAAGCATTTATTTATATTTGATTATGTTTTATTTGAAAACTGCCAGACTGCACCAAGATAATATTCTATTTTTGTCACAAATGATATTTTTGTGTCAAATATTCCATGACTGTTGCAGTTCCAGTAAGACTATTGAATACACGTTTTTCTGCCTTGGAGGCAATATTTTCAAACATGTAGATGAGGTGATGATGGAACAGTTGAAATGAGTTGCCCAGAGATGTTGATATATCACACTAAAATATAAAAATTAAGTTGTAAATTAAGTTTGCAAATAAAATAAAATTACTTCATAAAATATCTATTTGCCTTCTTATGAATGTTAGTAATAGCAATTGTATTGTAAATTTGTAAACCATAAAAATCAGATACTTATTATACATTTTAGTGGTCATGTGGTAACCAATCCTATTCTTGTTTCAACATCTTAATATTCCTTAACTAGAGGCTCTAGAGAGCCTGAATCGCTCACCTGCATCTATGTTCTATTTTTAACAAACAAGTTAACTGCTATGTGCCACCATCTCAGGATCTGCTGGTGTAACAAGTTAAATGCTGTGCCCCCTTCTATTATTAAAAAACCTGGATCTGCCAGTGTAACAAGCTAACTGCTGTGCCCCTCTATATTACAAAAAAACTGGATCTGCCAGTGTAAAAAACCTGGATCTGCCTCTGTAACAAGTTAAATGCTGTGCCCCCTTCTATTATTAAAAACCTGGATCTGCCAGTGTAACAAGTTAACTGCTGTGCCCCCTCTATATTATATAAAAAACTGGATCTGCCAGTGTAAAAAACCTGGATCTGCCTCTGTAACAAGTTAAATGCTCTGCCCCCTCTATATTATATAAAAAAAAACTGGATCTGCCAGTGTAACAAGTTAACTGCTGTGCCCCCTCTATATTACAAAAAAACTGGATCTGCCAGTGTAAAAAACCTGGATCTGCCAGTATAATAAGTTAACTGCTGTGCCCCCTCTATATTATATAAAAAAAAATGGATGTGCCAGTGTAAAAAACCTGGATCTGCCTCTGTAACAAGTTAAATGCTGTGCCCCCTTCTATTATTAAAAACCTGGATCTGCCAGTGTAACAAGTTAACTGCTGTGCTCCTCTATATTACAAAAAAAACTGGAGCTGCCAGTGTAAAAAACCTGGATCTGTCTCTGTAACAAGTTAAATGCTGTGCCCCTTCTATTATTAAAAAACCTGGATCTGCCAATGTAACAAGTTAACTGCTGTGCCCCCCCCCTATATTATAAAAAAAACTGGATCTGCCAGTGTAACAGGTAATTGTTGTGCCCCCCTCTTTCTTAAACAAGCAAGACCTAACGATGTCTGGACCTGCGTCGCGCGTAATAGGAATTCCTATGAATATGCACATCTGTGGTCCTCAGTAGCTCAGTGGTTAGAGCGTACTTGAAAACAGGAGTTGTTTGCGTCGTAAGTTCGCGGCCCGGTCATGGCAGACACAGTGTCGCCAAAACCGATACGTCGTGCGTCTGCCACTGAGTTGCTGATTTCCACACAGCACGTCGCCACCGTACAGTGTTACTAGACGGCAGCGACGCCAAGCGGAGGTTCGGAAGCCTCGTTAAAAGGCGTGTCCCGTGTAGAGGAGAGCCACACCTCTGCACGTAAAAGAACTCGCCTAGTTTGAAAACTATAGCTAGTGTGATCCCTCCATTACCCTTGGCTCAGTTGGTTACCTAACCTGCCAAACAAACATGTGTACCTTGTGCATTCACGAATGAACCTTCGAAAGGAGGCCCATGGGTTCGGGGACGGAATAAGTTCGGATGCAAATCTGTACAGGCATTCACGAATGAACCTTCGAAAGGAGGCCCATGGGTTCGGGGACGGAATAAGTTCGGATGCACAAGGGTTCGGTTAAAAAGTGCAAGTCACAAGAGCCGGGATTTACAACAACAACAAGTTCTTGTTATAAACCAAGTTTCATTGCTCTATATTGAGTAGTATAAGAGAAGTAGCAGAGACAAGCTATTAGTATAGGAGGCAAAAAATTCCTCAGTTCAAAGTCTGACTAAAGAGGCATAACTGCTATAAAAATTGTAGAATATAATATCCCTGTAATATGAAGCACAAGATTTCTAAGTTAAAAGAGGCATAACTACCAGAGATAGATAAATGCATATGTTAGCTACTCACTGCTATTATATTGAAATTAGAATTTATACATAATGTTCTCGTGTTCAACAGGACAGTCATTCAGGAAGCACATTTAGTGTTTAAAATAGAAGACCACCTCTCTTTAGTTGATAGCAGTATCATAGGCAGGAGGACGTTATGACCAAATTTTTTAACTATTACTCAATGTTATTATGGGGAAGGTAAACCCCCAAACCCCATTCAACATTTATTTCAAAGGCTGATGGGCTACCCACTGGACGTTCCCGGGCACCCTCAATTAAACCCAACTCCGGGGGGGCAAAGCCCCCCACACCCCACCGGGAGTTACATGTTTATGTTGGGTGAGCCACGTTAGTAGTAGCAGAGACAAGCTTTTTTGTAAGCTATTAGTATAAGATGCACACAATTTCTAATTTCAAAGAGGCATAACTCCCATAAAAATTTGAGAATCAAAATTCCCTGTCAATATGCACATCTACATATGATGTTCTTGCTATATACCAAGTTTCATTGCTGTATGTTGAGTCGTTTAGGAGGAGTAGCGCAGACAAGCTGAATCTGCCAATGTAACAAGTTTAGTTGTGCCTTTAACTCTGGTCTAGCATAATGCAAACTGGTGATGAATAGATTAGTGAAAGAAATGTCCCATATCATACTGTTTACATTATGACTGAGGAGAACTTTGTGTCTAGAAACAGTTTTTTTTTAAATATTGCAGTAGCAACCATAGTTTTCGATAAATCTTAATATGACACAGTCACTTTTTGCACAATACCATAATGAACCATTATACATAGTTTCCTACAAATCCATAAAGTAGTTTTTGAGATGATTTCTAAAGAATTGTTTACACAGACGGACGACGGACGCCAAGTTATGACAAAAGCACACAGGTGAGCTAAAAAGGGGCCTGCTTTTTGGCATAGATGATTTATTCAAAGCAAGTGCATTGTTGAACTGCACACAATAACAATAATTGTAGGATTTGACAACAACATTGGAGTGACAATCTTGAAATTGAGCATGCTGACGTCTGATCAGACGTCAGCATGCTCAATTTCAAGATTGACATGACAATCGAGTGGTCAAATACCATTCTATCATGACTCAAATCCACACTAAATGAATGTCTGATTCGTTTTTATTTTAAAATAAATCATATCATTACGTTCTCATTGCCATTTTGACCATGCAACGTCAGCGGCTGTACAGACGTTACTAGTCTAGTTTAGACTGTGGGGTTCCACGCGTGCAGTCAATCACGGCAAGTCCTTAGTAACGGGTAACTCAGCCCTTAGCAGCATGTAAATTGTATAACTGAGCACACTCGTCGACCAATCAGCGTGGGTTATTGGCGCTGATTTTTGCACGGAATGATAGAATGTTCTATTGATGCTCATGCTGATACATTTTACTTACCCAATCTTTTATGCACTCCAATGGAGTTTCTTCATAACCACTAAACATTGCAGGATTGTTCAAAATCCCTCTTGCAACCATGACTCCTATAAAGAAACATAAATTTTGATACTTTTAAAATGAACTCTGGGAGCATTTAAAGTATAATTTGAATTAAATAATTGATACAAAAAATTCACTTGTAAAATTCGCTGATTAAACTCGGTTTTTGAATTATAGATCTTTCCCAATGGGTAATTTTATTCTATTTTTAGGTTATGAAATTTTGTTTTCGCTTACCAAAGGGCTGGCAATATAACAGACAAAAAATGTCTAAACCTAAATAAGGTTAATAGTGAGAGCTTTAAAAAAGCAGTCTCCATCGGCATGTGAATTTTTTATATCACCCAACAAAGTGCTGTTGGAAAGGCCTAATTTCATTGGCTGATATTTTCTACTTTCCAGTCCATAGTCATACTGTACTGTTGCATGTTAAAATAAAGTGACAAATTTGGCTAGTAATAAAAATCACGGCCACATGCATCGTAGAGGGTAGAAGCCAACTGAGACTAGTCTAATGAGTGTCTTTTCTTTTTCCCTTAATTGTTTGCCTTCTAGGATAGAAGAGGGTAATTAACAGAAGATACATACTCAACAAAGGGACACATTGTGTAGATATTCTTAATCTATGTACCTAACACTTTCTTTCTAGCTAATAATGGCAGCTCTGTGTTTGGTATAAGTAGTAAAGATTAACTTGTTTTCACTCATCACAACATTTTGCCTTGTCCACTCTTGAGTCTTGTGTAGGTGAGATGTCCTCCAGTACTCTGGACCAAATCCATTATTGGTCTCTGATTGGTTGATAGAGCGACAGAGGATTCTCTCCTCTCCTGTCACTATGAATATAACAAACATGGACTACCAGCTCTAACCAGAAATAGGTCCGCTTTCTGTGAATAAGATATATAAATTTGTTATTTTTTTCTTGATTTATTATAATACAAGACACCTTAAAAATCTAATAATACATTTCCTAAGATCTGTTTATTTAACTCTTTTTTAAGTATGATTTACTTAAATAGATTTTGCCATTTAAATTTTACTTAAAATCTAGAAAATAGAATGGCAGACATGCCACCCACACAAGAGTGGACAAGGACAATTGTTGTGATGAGTAAAAACAAGTTGATTTTCCCTATTTAAACGAAAGGCAGAGCTGCCATTATTAGCTAGAAAGAAATGTAAGGTACATAGATTAAGAATATCTCCACAATGTATCCCTTTGTTGAGTATGTATCTTCTGTCAATTACCCTCTTCTATCCTAGAAGGCAAACAATGAAGGGAAAATGAATAGACACTCATTAGACTAGTCTCAGTTGGCTTCTACCCTCTACGATGCATGTGCCCGTGATAAAAATCTCACTGCAGGAACATATTTGCATTACGAAGAGCATTTTTATAGTGATGACTATGGACATATGACAGTACCGTCACTTCTAAAATTGTTCGAGTTCACTTGAATTACATGAGCCACTGAGATTACTTTTTTTAAACATTCCTAATGGATAATTACTGCTAATTTTAGAATTTTCACACAAAGTTTTCCAAAAGATATCATGAGGTACTTTACCATCAACATTGGTTAATTCTTTCACTCTATGGGCATCTGTCATCGATTTAATATCTCCATTTGCAACAACAGGAATACCGACTGCTTCTTTGCAAAGTCTTATTGAATCATAATCTACAGGCTGACATCTTTCATCTTGTGTACGACCATGTACAGAAATCCATGATACACCAGCTTTTTCCATTTGTCGACACAATTCTACTGTTTCCCTATTAATTAAATATTCATAACTAGAGGTATATGTATAGTCAACAATACCCAAAAAGCTGTCAAATTTATCCAAAAGGACATGTTTACAAAGATTTAATTTAAAAATCAAATAATTAATAGTTATAAACCAAGTCTTGCATTTATTGGCACAATTATTGCATCGCTGAACCAAAGCCTTGCTTCATTTGTTTGTAACTAACTATGTTTGTATGTGTCCAGACAAGTTAAAGGCTTTTAAGGATGAACTGATTTTGTTCAAACTTTACGAAACTATGATACATGAAGCAACACCAAAGTGATTCGATTTTGGGCACTTTGCCAATTAAAGTGTGCTTCCATAGGTCCATTTATGTAATTCTTCCTATACTAGTGTTGAATGCACAATGAAAATCAATACTTTAGCAGCAGCAAAAGTCTACTTGGTGCTGTCTGACATGAGCTGTTGCAAGATCAATATAATATGTAGCATGACAGAGCCACTATTATTTTTAGACAGTGGTGGCAAACAGATTATTTGTGGCTGATAACATCCATATAATTGCGTACTTTTGATCAACATGGCCATTTTAGTTAACATCGTTATTGCCAATATAAAGTCCACGTTGTTCTAGCGATGCTGTACTCTAAGAGAACTTTTGATCTAGTTGATAATTGAACATTACTAACAAACTTGCACCGTCAGCACATTCAGGGCAATGCTAATCACTCACACAATCACTCACGCTTTCAACCCAATGTCCTCTACCTAATTAACATGTAAGTGCCACGATGCTGTATGCAACTATGTAGGTATGAGTTTTTTCAACATCCACAATCAGACCCGACTGGGAATTGAACCCATGATCTTCTGGTCACGAGTCCAACTCTCTATCCAGTCGGCCACAGAAACACTCAATTAGGTAAGATTTCTATGAAAATCAATTAGTAATCCCAAAAATATTGTACAATTGATTAAAAAAATAACAATTTATTGATGAAAATAGAGATATATACCTAACATCTTTGTGTTTTCTAATTTTCACGGATACAGTGAAGTTTGACTCTTTGACTCGAGCTTTTGTCTGGCGTACAATATCAGCCATTAAATCAGGTTTCTTTATCAGGCATGCGCCATAGCCTTCTTGCATTGCCCATCTAAAGGATCAAAAAGATATAAAAATGACTCATGGGCACACCTTTAATACATGTACAGTTGAGCTTTTCATGTTTAAAAAAAATGTATTGAACCAAGTAAACAAGCATACATACCATTATTTTCTTTGTATATTTCTGTCACTGCTTATTATTCCAAAAAGACTAAAATGTACATAAATATATTTATTTAAATTTCAAAGCAATAGCTTCCTGTTCACAAATGAATTCAAAAGCTGTCAAATTTATCCAAAAGGACATGTTTACGAACATTTAATTTAAAAATCAAATAATTAATAGTTATAAACCAAGTCTTGCATTTATTGGCACAATTATTGCGTCGCTGAACCAAAGCCTTGTTTCATTCGTTTGTACTAACTACGTTTGTATGTGTCCAGACAAGTTAAAGGGTTTTAAGGATGAACTGATTTTGTTCAAACTTTAAGAAACTATGACGAATGAGGCGACACCAAAGTTAAAGGGTTTTAAGGATGAATGAATTGATTTGTGAACAGGAAGCTATTGCTTTGAAATTTAAATAAATACATTTATGTACATTTTAGTCTTTTTGGAATAATAAGCAGTGACAGAAATATACAAAGAAAATAATGATTCTATTACTGCATACCTAATTAACAGAACATTAAGCATACATACATACCGTTGTGGGCATCCACAATTAAGATCAATACCATCAGAATATCTAGAAAATAAACTCATTTTTTAAGCTTATACACATTTATGAAATATCGAATTCAGTTATCACCTTGTACAGTACAAATATATACATTGTATTTTGATGATAAATCTTTATGTTTATGGATATTTATTGATTGACTAATAATCTAGTGTGTGCGGTTTACAGTTTATGGTTGGCGGGGGGGGGTAGCTTTTGAAATTTGGGTTGTAACTCATTTTATTACACTCAGTTTTGAAATTAGCAAGATCCCTTGAAATAATAGTGAATACATGGTTCAGATATAACCTAAGAAGAAAAAAAGAACATGTACACGTATTTTTTTAACATTCAGTTAATTACTTACGGTCCAACAATTTCTGCTGCATCTGCAAAATCATCAGGATTGTTTGCCGCGAATTGAACAATTAGTGGACGATCAACTAGGAAAATTTGAATGGTTTAAAACTGAATTAAATACATCTATAGTATTCTCCATATAAAATCAATGCGTTTTTTCTATCAAATTTCATGTATAGCCAAAGCATACTTAGAAGGAAAAATAATCAGGATGGTGCCATTTATTATAAAGCTAAAATGGCTTCTAAATCTTTTTTTTTCTAAATCTTCTAATTGCAAATAATTTACATTGTGCATTTAAAGTTGAGAAGGAATTTGCATGTAACTATGGATGATTGTCTTATTTAATACTATTTTACCATCTATGCATAGTCCCCAATTAAATCGTAGTGTCTCTTATCACATATCGTAGAGTAACTTGCCACCAAAAATTAAATATGCTCTTGTTTTTCATGCACACCATTTTCACAACTGTGATGTGAATTTAGTACTTTGCGACTGCTAATTCTTTTATGCACATGGCCGCAGGCACACATATACCTACTCATGGTATGCAACTATGCATGTTTCAGTACTGAAAAACAAATTTTGATTAAAATCTAGATCAACCAATTAAAAGCTTAATTATATTAATTTTACTTACATTTATTTGTTGTAAAATCACTATCTCTTGCTTTTATCGATCTCACAAAAGAATTTGCAATTATCATTGGTGTATATGCCAAATCACAGTTGTATTTTCGAACAAGGGTTCTAAATGGCAACCTACAAATGACAAATGATATTTAATTGTTAAATACTTCAGTAGACAAAATAGCCTCATTTTTTTCCATAATATCCATATAACTATGTAGCATGTACATGGCGGACAGATATTAGTCATTAATGCTGATCCTGCAAAACCTCTCTTATGTGGATGTTATGGAGACGGCTCAAGACGCACTTTCAATGCCATGCCGAATCTTTTGTTTTTGAAATAAAATACGTTTAACCTAATTTACGATAATTTTCATACTTATAGCTACCTTTGATCACTAATTATTACCGTAAATTTCACGTCTATTGGGTAGTGCGTTTTTCGTGGCTAATCTCATTTAGGAATATGTACCCCCTATGTAGGAATATCAAAGCTGAAGTTTATATAGAATATATGAATCCAGCGTATGATTGCTGAAATCAAACAAGATATTCGCTTCAAGAATGCACCTGGCCTTGCCCATATTAAATAAAGCTAGCTCAGTGTAGTGTAAGGATATGTACTTTATCTTAGATACATAGAGATGGGAAACGGGGGAAGTGAAAAGTACTTATAAATATATAGATATAAAGAGACTATAGAGGTGTCCTTATAAGGGAGGTCTCCACATCAGTGTCAACAGGACTATAGGGAACTTCTATTTGATTGATGATCCGTTTATTTGGATACTAATAAACAATATACAAACAGTGATAAACGGGGGCGTTTGAGTTTGCGCGCCCGGGGGCTGCGTTTGAGAGTTCCCATGCCAGGTTGCGTTTGAGTGCGCGCCGGGGCTGCGTTTGAGAGTTCCCATCGTTCACCATTCTCTATCTCCCCCCAAGTCTTTGACACGGTGATTCAGGAGAAGACTGATTATTCCATATAAAAGTCATCATGCCATTTGGGCGGTCGGGTATTCCTGCTGGGTCTGCTCGTCGGTTGATGGTCGGGCGAGCTAGGGGACCTTGCAGGTGATGTGGGGGCTGGCGGTTCGGGTGGTGTCATTGGCGACGAGGTCGCTGGTAGTGGGGATGGGGGCATCGGAGTCGGGCGGTTGGTGTCAGAAGATGTGGTTGGCGCCTGAGGTGTTGCTGGGGTAGTGGCCAACGCTGGCCGGCCAGAAGCTACAGCAGGTGGGGACGTAGGCTCTGCAGGCCGGATAGCGGGCATGGGCGCTGCCCGCGCGATCGCCTGCTGCAAGAGGTCATCGAAAAGTGTGCGGCACGGTTCCGGGTGCATCACCGGTACAAATTTGCGGAGGAACTTCCTGTTGCGTAGAGTCACACGCCCCGAGCCATCGACTTTGACCACGTACTGGTCGAACTGGCGCACCTCGATGATGGTCCCCGTTCTGTCCCATTTTGTCGGGTGCGGTCCCGTCTGGTTCTGGATGCGGACATGATCACCTACACGTAGTGGGGGAAGTCGACGAGTGTGCTCAGTCCAGGTGTCCGTCATGCGAACATGGCGTTTGCGTAGCGCGTCCTCTCTGGCTGTCAAGGTTTCGCGCCAAGTGGTATGGGGCTGGTATTTTCCAGGAAGGACTGGGATGAAATCCCGAATCGGCCTCCCGAATACGCACATCGCAGGGGACACCTTCGTTGCAGGGTCTGGTGTGTTCCTGTACTGCAGAACAGCGCGTTGGACAGCATCCGTGTTCAGGTCCCCATCTTGTCCAGTGTTGTCGGTTATGAGGCGCTTCATCGTCTTGACTCCGATCTCTGCCCTGCAGTTGCTGTGCGGGAATGCGACGGAGGAGAGGCGATGATGGACACCCCAGTCTCGCAGGAACGCCCGTGTATCAGTCGCCGTGAATTCTGGGCCACCATCTGATGCCAGTTCCTCGGGTGTCCCGTAGGTGACGAACGCGAGGCGGAGATTATTTATCAACCCTTTGGCTCCTCCCGGGGATCTGGAGATAATGGGCCAATTCGAATACCGGTCTACTATCACCAGGTAGTGGGTGCCCTTGTGTGTGAAAAGTCCGCACATATCGCCTGGAACGGGTACACGGGCATAATTGGTGGCACTGGTGGGGCGCTCGGTTGTGAGGGCGCCATACGGTGGCAGTGTTCACAATTGTTGCGGACCGTATGTATATCTGCAGTGATCCCTGGCCAAAATACTGACGCCTCTGCGCGGGCGGTCATCATCGAGACGCCCTGATGCGCTGAATGCAGGGCGGCTAGAACCTCTTGACGGAGGGATGGGGGGATGATGACTCTGTCCTTGTATAGGGCAACACCGTCGGATGCAGAAAGGTCATCACGGAGCTGGTAGTAGGCCCGAAGGTCAGCTGGTATCTTGTCACGTGAGGGCGGGAACCCATCTTCGATCAACCTCGTGAGAGTGTGAGCAGCCTCATCACTTGCAGTTGCCTCACGCACGCGGTCCCAGGTGACCGCCCGAAGTGAGTCGAGAGTGGCAAGTTTCGTCTGAGGGGTCGCAGAGGTGTCCGCGTCGGATTCCGCCATCCGCATCCAAGCCAGTATGTCTCTGTGTATTGATAGAGGGGTGTCTTCGCGGATAGATGCACTGTCATCAGGGAGGCCCAGTTTGACTGGTCTAGCGGTGCCACTCGGGTGGCGGGATATGGCGTCGGCAGCTTTGTTCCGCATACCTGCGACGTGAACGATGCGAAACCGGTAGCGGAGGGTCTTCTCCTTTAGGTTTCTCAGACGGGGGTTGGGGATGTCATCAAGGGAACGGTCGCTGAAGATCTTCAGCAGAGGTTTATGATCTACAGCCACGATGAGGTCTGAGCATCCCAGGACGAAGAAGCGTGCCTTGTCAAGGGCATCGGCCACCGCCAGGGCTTCACCCTCTACAGCAGCATATCTGGACTCAGCTGGATGGGTAAATCGACTCCCGACGAGGGCCACTTTCCATCCGTCACGGCAGCAGAATGGCTCGGCTGTTGGGCACTGACAGTGCTTCTGGAATAACCAGAATCCAATGCCGTCTTTGGACCAGTCCGTGGCGAGGCATGTTGGTTTCGTTTTGTCGAAAATGCGGACTCCATGCTCGATCTCTCTTACGATGGCCTCCTTGGATGCTTTGAAGGCGTCATCAAGCACAGTCGTCCATTCGAAGTTCCCACCAGGTTTGAGCAGCTGGCGGAATGGTAGCATGTGGTCAGCCATGCTGAAGGCGTCACGACACCTGATTGACCAGCCCAAACCATGAGCGGGCATCTGTGATGTTCTGGGGGCGCGGGAAGTCACGTATCGCCTGCAAGTATCGGGCACATGGGCGGGGCGCTGTCTTCTGTGATTGTGAACCCGGCAAACTCCACCTCTTTACTGCCGAAGAAAACTTGTCCGGGTTGAGCGTGATGCCGTTCCTCCCGCAGGTGTCCAGCCAGTGCACTGCTTGGTGGAAGCTGTCCTCAATGGAGTCTGACCAGAGCAGCGTGTCATCGATACACTTGGTTTTGTTGGGGATATCTGAGACAATTTCATCATACCGCCTTGAATATCCGTCTCCCGACGCAGCATAACCTTGCGGAGCGACACGGTATCGGTATCTTCCCCATGGGGTGATGAACGTGGTCAGGTGGCGGTCGTCCTCATGCAGGGGAACGCTGTGGTAGCCATTCCAGGCATCGAAGACTGTCTTCCGTTTCCCCCGTGGGGCGCACCGTGCTTGGTGGAATGGCGATTGGGTGTGGTGGGTCTCGCGTGTCGCATGGGCGTTAAGGGCCTGGAAGTCGACAGTCCTTCTCGGTTTACCAGTCTTCTTGGCGCAGATGACCATCCTGTGGCACCATGTAACAGGTTCGCCGACCGGCACCGGTTCGATGACGCCCATCTCAACGTCTTGGTCCAGGCCTGTTTTCACTGCATCTTGCCAGTACAGTGGGACCGGTATGGGGGTGTGGTGGGCGACGGGATGTGCGCTCGGGTCGACCATCAATCGCATCGGCGGACCCGACATCATCGGGAGGGGTTGATGAGTACATGTGTTGAATGTACTGGAGGCGTAGAGCTCGATCAAATAGCGCTGTAGGGCCTCCCTGTTGCCTGCTGTGGCCGGCATGGGCAGCGTCGTTGGCTTGGGTGGGGGCGCTGTGCGACCGGGGCAGGCACACTGGGTCACGATGCCATTGTCCGTGCTGGTGTCTGCCGCCGCCGTGTTGGACATTTCACCGACTGTCGGAAAGTCCTTGGAGACCAGGCCGAGGTCAACGCAGGCAGCACGTGAGAGGAACACACGATCGGTGGAATCGGTCACGTAGGCGACCTGTCGAGATTCCACGCGTTGCGAGTTCTCCTTCGTCCCGGAGAACCGGATGATGACCGCTCCCAGGATCCTGATGTCCTGCTTGTTTGCTGCCTTCATCCTCATCGAGACGGGCAGGAGGTCAGCGGTGCTCAGGCCCATACGCTCGACGACATCGATGCCGACCAAGCAGCTCTGGCAGCCAGTGTCTGCCATCGCTGGCAGGGTGACCGTCTTGGCGCGTCTACCCAATCTGAAACCGAGGGCACGGTAATCCTCCTCGGCGATGCTGAGGTCCAGGTCGAGGAATGGCTGGGGTTGTGAGCTGCGCCTGAGCCACCTGTCACAGAGGTTGTCGTAAATGTGATGGTCCAGGTTGAGTGTGCGCTCGCCATCGGCTGTCCCGGGGCCCGATATTGTGCAGAGCTCTACGAAGGCGGCCGTCTGTTCTTCATACACATTCGCGTTAGTGGAGTTGGCCGTAGGTTTGCGTCCCAGGCACACCCGATCGATGTGGTTGTCGCGACCGCAGGATCCACATCTCTTGCCGTAGGCGGGGCATTCCGTCCTTCTAATGCGCCAGGAGGGGTTCTTGCCATGGCCTTTCTCCCCGCAGTACTTACAGGCGGCGTTCGCATGTCTTGTGTCCCTGGCATCTGACCTGGCATCTGACCGCTGAACCTCATTCTGGCTCTGGATGTCCCGACGTTTGCCGCGGCGGTACGTGCTGCTGACCGCCTCTACACTATGGGTATCAAGCAGTCGAGAGGCTGACCGCTTGCCTGATTCTTTGGCCTCGATGAACCTCATCATATCCTCGAGGGACATGTCCTGGCGCTGGTCACTCAGGAGGTCGAGCTGGATATCCTGATCTGCGATCCCCCTCGCCATGACGTCCCGGAGGATCTCTTCTGTGAAGTTGACGTTGGTGCCACACGTGCACTTCTTCACGTATTTGCAGGTGTTTGCCTGCGCCTTGATGCGGGCATGAAAGGACCGCACTGGTTCCTCTCGGCCTTGCCGCATGTTCGCAAGGGCGGCTCTCGCTACCATTGCGTTTTCGCCCCTGACGGCTAGGGCCTTCATCGCCTCCAGGACGTCTGATTCGGCTTCACCCACCAAGCTTCTTCCTGCTGCGCTCGTGAGGTCTTTGCGGAGCCCCTCATCACAGCATTCGAGCAGCTGTGTGACAATGTCGGAGCCCTCAAGCTTCGTCCCGCTGCGGTATTCGCCCCACCTCGTGAGGAAGTACTCCCACTCCTCGCTCGTGCCTGCAGTAGATATGGTGGGTCGCTTCAGTTTCTCAACCTTGGCGTTGGCGTTACTGCTAGGCGCCCGATTCGATGTTGCTGGGGGTTGTGCGTGTGTTGTGGTGTGGGCGTTCATCAGGGCTGCTGCGATGATTGCCTCACTGGACTCGATAGTCTCATAATCACACCCAACTACTGGGCACTTGATTTGAAAAGTGGCCATCTCTCTAGTATCTTGAAGCCTGTGACTGCGGGCTTTGGGGCTATTATCGCTCATCCAAGGTAAGAAACCTTCCCTTTACATTGGCCTGCTAGTTGGCATTGTTTTTCACTGGCACACTGGCTACAATAACTGTCCACACATACATTAGAAGGTTATGTAGCTGAGGATGCTCACAGGTCGATGTTTGGTGGCGGGCGTTTGCCGCGAATTTCCGTGCACACTCCAAAGTCCAGTCTTGGCAAAGTGATTCCACACGCTGTAAATCCTAAACAACGGTCCTGATTGGCGCCTCGTGTCGTGTCCAGACTCCCGGCTCGTTTGTATATAAATAAGAACGACTTCTATTTGATTGATGATCCGTTTATTTGGATACTAATAAACAATATACAAACAGTGATAAACGGGTGCGCGTTTGAGTGCGCCGCCGGGGGCGTTTTGAGAGTTCCCATGATCGAACAAAGCCATGCGTGTTGAAGGGGGGTCCAGCACCCCCAGCACCTGCCTCAAATCAAAACACCGATGATGATGATGATGATGATGATGATGATGATGATGATGATGATGATGATGATGATGATGATGATGATGATGATGATGATGATGATGATGATGATGATGATGATGATTGATGATGATGATGATGATGATGATGATGATGATGATGATGATGGCGATGATGATGATGATGATGATGATGATGATGATGATGATGATGATGATGATGATGATGATGATGATGATGATGATGATGATGATGATGATGAATTACGGTTCTGGGGTCACATGCTGTTTCACAGCTAAGCAAATGAAAATTGAAGAAACTATTTAGAAAATATGTGTAAGTTTGATGACAGTTTCATTTAATCTGTTTATATATGGACCCCTGGGAAGTGGGTCAATTTTACACCCATGGGAATGATTAAAATATGATATGATGAGACAGCCACATAAGTTGTTTGCAAATTTGGTGAAAACCAAATGAAGAATGATTCAAATATAGTATGATCATTACATAGGCATACAAGTCTCATTTATTCCACATTCCATATGGTTCTGGGGTCACATGCTGTTTCACAGCTAAGCAAATGAGAATTGAAGAAATTATTTAGAAAATATATGCAAGTTTGGTGAAACACAGGGTCAGGACTAGCCACTCGTCCGCTCGTATTGACTAGTCAAAACTAGTGGAGGACGAGTGCTAATTTTTAGAAACTCGTCCATTTGACGAGGAGCAATTCTGAATAATTGTCATACAATTCAATTCAATTTATTAATTGCTTTGCATTACATCAATGTCAATAGGGTGATCATCAATAAACATTGCAAAAAATACATTGAATACATTTGACAAAATAATATATACAGAGTCATTAAAGAATACATTATGTAGTCTAGTGATATAATAATATAATAATAATATAGAATAGAATAGAATAGAATAGAATAGAATAGAATAGAATAGAATAAGTTTATTGAACCAAACATGGAACCTTGCGGGTAGCAAAATTATTACAATTTGTCTTTAGATTTTACAGTAATATAACAGTAATATAAAACAAAAATATTGATAAATTTAACAGATTCATCTTAGGTTCCCATATTTTCAGTTCTTAAATTAAAACAATGAATCAGAAGATTACCCAATTTTTCTATTATATCTAAATCCTCTGTTGTTAACAACCATACAAACTTGGATAAATTATCTAAATTCTTAAAATTATTACAACTATCTATAACAGTGGAGTAGAAATCAGAACCTAAACTATTATATAAAGGACATTTTGTTAAAAAATGAATTTCATTTTCTATATCATTATTTGTACATAACTTACATATTCTCTGATTGCTGTCTATGGGCTTGATTTTATGTCTTTCTGATTCTATTCTTAAATTATGTGAACTAATACGAAATTTACAAATGATTTTTCTAAGTTGAAAATTTGACAATTCAAGATACTTTTCTCTTTGATAGCTATTTTTAAATGTAAAATAAGTGTCTATCTTTCCAACAGCATTATCTTTTTTATGAAACCATGCTTTCGTAAACAAACATTTCAACTTCTGTATGATTAACCTTTTGATATATAATAAAATAAATACATTTTGACGATTACTGCTAGTTTTATCATTTTCCTTTTGATTTATGATAACAAATAATTTATCTAAGAAAATACCAAAATAAAAATTATATGTTGGGTCCACCGGTGACAATAAATACAAAAACTTTTGATGTGGATTCAACAAAGACCGTTGAGAATTAATATTTGAAAGAATATATAATTTATTTCAGATATATAGTTTGAACAAGGAGAACGAGTACATTTTTTGCAGGACGAGTAGATACTTGAGGGTTACTAGTCCTGCTGACGAGTAACACTTTTCCACTTAATCCTGACCCTGAAACAGTTTCATTAAATCCAATTTTTTTAAATGGACCCCTGGCAAGGGGTCAATTTTACGCCCAGGGAAATGATTCAAATATGATATCATGATGAGACAGCTAAATAAGTTCTGTGCAAGTCTGGTGAAAATCAAATGAAAAATGAAGATTATTTAGAAAAATATGAATTGTTGACGGTAAGACGGACAGCGAATGAAAGCTAGGTGATCACAAAAGCTCACATGCTGTTTCACAGCAGTTGAGCTACAAATCCACCACAAATTATCATATTAGGCACATTCTTGATCACCTCAAGTCCCACAACATTCTGCCGACTACAACATGGTTTCCGAAGCGGACGATCGTGTGAAAGTCAACTGCTAGTAAACCTCCACGATTTCTTGAGGAACAGGGACAAGAAGACCCAAGTCGACATTGCCATGCTCGACTTCGCGCAGGCCTTCGATACCGTTCCACATGATAAACTGTTGAGCAAGCTCCAGTTTTACGGTATCAGTACAGTAGCAATAGCCACCCTTGGATCTCCAGTTTCCTCAAGGGTCATACCCAGACTAGTAGTGGAGGGCTCCATATCAATGAGTGCTCATGTTGTATACAGTGTACCCCAATGTACAGTGCTCGGGCCCTACTGTACCTGCTCCGCATCAATGACCTGCTCCTGAATGTTCGCTCCCAGGTGCAACTGTGCGCACTAGATCTATCACATGACGTGAAACGCGGGGGTTTTCTTGGGAACATTGGAGAATAGATGCATATTACTAGAGCTAGGCCTAGGGTCTAGATTTAAATAATTTAATTATTGAAGCATTCATAATTCTGGGTATAATTACTATTGCTGTTCTGAACAGTGTTCCAATCAAACCACGGAAGCAATTTAAAAGACAATACATGTACTAGGAAAAATATAATGTTACTGACTGTCCCAGCCCTATGTAGGATAGTGAGGGCTGGGACAATCACTATATATTTCCTAGTATTGTCTTTTAAGTTGCTCCCTAGCCCCAATCTTGTCGCGATCTATATATTTATGATATATAGCTGTTGTATAAGGCTATATATACAAAGCTACAGTTTTTGTGGCTAGTTGCTCCCGTGAATCAAACTTACTTAGAATATCTGACCATGGGTGCACATATTTTAACAAGTTCACCGGAAGAAAACAGTTCCATAGGCAATTTATGAGGGAAATCATCTCGCACACAGTTCATGCGATAAGTATCAAATGCGGTGTGTGCTGTCATCTCAATAGCTTGAATATTTTAGACTTTTTTCCCTTAGAGCAAAAAACGTGCATGTCAATCAGAAAAATGGCAAAAGTTTATTTTCATAAGCAGCATAGCCTCTACAAATATGTACCGTGGTTACCATACTTGAGTAACGCGCTTATCAAACTCTAACTGATAGAGGTTAAGCAGAACAACTGCACAGAAAGAAGTGCTAACGTAAATTCAATTTATCAGTGATCACCTACAATTGTTTCAGTGACCATTGTGTTCAAATTCCTGAATTCGGTTTTGAAAATATATGAATTAAAAAAAAGAAAATTTGTGAATTATCCATCCAGATCCAGAAAAGAGATGCACCACATTAATAAACATTTATCATTTATGTAAAAGAAATCTACATAAATTATTGCATGATGTACCTACTGTAGAATAAGAATAATCTTTAATTTAGTGTAAAAATAATCATTTACCTATTTTGTAATGTCACCTATTAAATTATATGTTTAATATTTGACCATTGATTATTTTTTTTATCCCAGATGTCAATTCGGTTTTTTTTCTAAAAAAATAATTAGAATATCAATCAAAATTGATAAAATATCTTCAATAAAAGATGCAACTACACACAATAATAAACATTTATCATTTTTCAGTAAAAATTGCAATGTCTACATAAATTATTGCATGATGTACCTACTGTAGAATAAGAATAATCTTTAATTTAGTGTAAAAATAATCATTTACCTCTTTTGTAATGTCACCTAATTAATATTAAAGACGATTATATTTTTTTTTATCCCAGATGTCAGGGTCCCGGGGTCAGGGTTGTTTGGGTTTTCTAAATAAAAATCAATTAGACTTGATATCAATCACAATTTATTGATAAAATATCTTCAATAAAAGATACAACTACACACAATAACGTATAGGCTCTAAAAATATTTTTCAGATAGACAATTGCAACAGACTGTCATCACACACAATCATATATATAATCTGAATAATGCCATAAGCTTTAATTATGGTGAATATGCAACATGCAGAAGTATTATCAATATCTTTTAATAGTCATGCAATGGTTTAAATATGTGGCCCTTCAATCCCTTTGGGGTTTCTGAGCAATTATGTACCACGTATATAGTAACTGTTGAAAAATTACTTTAACAAGAACAGGTAGCTGTCATGACTTATGGCAAACAGATCATATGCAATTATAAGTTCACAAACAATAATAAATGCATTTAAAATCACAGGTAACAAAGTATTACAATTAATGTATTTATACAATGGATATAAAAGCATCTAAATCAATACAAAACATGCAACAGTTCCCAATAATTATCACACTAACACTTCACATGTAATAAAAGCATGTAATAATTACTGTAAAACTAGAAATATTTACATGTTATTATTAGCGAATTTTGCAGTTTATAATAAAACTGCAAAATTGAAGGCAAAATTACAAAATTACATTGCGCATAGCATCACAGTTTTAGAGCATATACTAAAAGACAATCCAACAAACATTTACTTGTACCTTAATTCATTTATCAAATTATGGTGAAATTTTCTAGTAAAATTATCAAACGCTTCAAAACCTCAAAATTAAATATCAGCAAAATAATTTATGAATCATAACCCCAAAATTTAATAGCCGCAAACAAAAAAATTTTAGTGTTTCAGTACTTCCATGAACAAAATTTAAAGAAAAAAAATCATTTAAAATATTTTAATAACTACATCTAGTAGTTGACTTCAATCAACACAAAACCACTCTAGTATATATATCACGTAAAATATTTGTTAGCTTTAAAAAAGTCAGTGTTGTAAACTGTATTGCACATATCTCATTATATTAGAAACATATTTGTCATAATAATTATAAAAATATATATATAAATACTACAAAATGTAATTTGCAAAATTAAATTCTTGTAGAATGATTCCAACCATTTGCAGTCTTTTGTACTATTTTTAAGATTCCAGCCATGCATAAACCCGTAGGATTGAATTCTTTTAAAAAATGAGCTGCAACCGTTTACTATTTTAAAAAGCAAAACATGTATGGCGTCCTGTTGATCAACACACATTTATATCAGTCAAGTCACATCTATCATAAGTTCTTTGTCTTTCATGGTGCCTAAATCTCCCAAGTCTAAATACTCATACTTCACATCCTTTAAGTGTAAATTAAACACATGATTATGATGATTTCACACAATGTATATAGTGAAAACTTCGACAGCACTGTTCTTATTTGTCAGTGTCCCACCTTGGCTCTTCAACAAGCTCCTTTTGGCTTGTCATAAGTTCAGTATCAATGGGTGCTGTAACAAATAATTGTAAGTTTCCTGTTAAATAAATGCCAAACAATACCTATCACTTAAACTAAATCAAAACACTTTCATAATTTTTACATACGCGTATATCATTTTCAAATAAAAATAATAGCAAGTGTTCATAGATATATGAAGAGGTTGTCATCATCAAACAAAAGGTTTAATTCATTTAACAATGATTATGATGATGATTAACAGAAAATACGCTTACCAAGATCATTCAATTTCATAATACTGAACTGTTGTATAATTTCTTCCACTCTATCATTTTCTGGCTCAAAATCACAACCTGAGTAACCTCCTTTTTGCAATACAAATTTAATGAATTCTCCCCAATGAGGATCCACTGACAATACATAAGGATTTCCCACCACAATCAGTAAAGCCTTTGCACGTGTTAGGGCAACATTCATTCTCTGAAAGAAAAAAATAAAACCAATGTCATATGCAAAGTCTCAGTTTGGCTGATAAATAACTAATAAATAATTTAATAAACAATTCCGTTTATCAAAAACAGCATAGGCTTGAAATAAATATCTACCAGCATCTACTATATGGGATTGTAACAACAAAAAAATTAAACATAATTTACACATGGTATCAAAGTCTAAACTGCTATAAATCAAAAAATGGTACAACTAGATCAAAAGTGTTCAATGAACACGGCATCGCTACAACAACGTTGACTTATGGGCAATTAAGATATATACTGAAACGATGTATACTCGCTAGAACAACATTGACTTATGGACAATCAAGTTGTTTACTAAAACATTTTGGAAATTACGATTAAAAGTACACAATTACAATATACCAGCCACAAATAATATGCCACTGTCTATTTATTGATCCAATAAGCAGCAAATAGCAAACAGCACCAATTAGTCTATTTTGCAGCTAATAGAATATTGATCTGTAATTGTCCATTCAATAGTAATAAGAATGTTATAAATGGACCATAATTGCCCTGTGGAAACCGCAGTTTAATTGGCAGATTGCCAAAATCGAATGACTTTGGTGTAGCCTCAAACCTCATAGTTGTGTAAAGTTTGAACGAAATCGGTTCATTGGTAGGCCCGCTAGCTTGTCCGGAGACATACATAGTTAGTTAGTTACATAGTTAGTTATAAAATAACGAAACAAAATGCTTGCTTCAGCAGCTGAGCTGAAGCGACGGAACAACAACTAGATCAGAAATGTTCAAAGAACACAGCGTCGCTAGAACAACGTTGATTTATATGGGCAATTAAGATACATAATGAAACGATGCATACTTTACTGTTAATCAAGTTCAACTGTTAAAAGTTGACTAAAATGTTATGGAAATCTTGATTAAAAAGTACACAATACTGTAATGACTGTAATCAGTCACAAATGATTTGTGCATGAATATGCTGTATTGATTTTATTAATTTGCAGCAGGTATATATATATATATATTGATTTTATCATGTTGGCTATATACATTGCTGCTGGGCTGGGTATTGATTTTTTTCTTGCTGGCTAAGTGGCAAAACCCATAGCGACGTACGGGAGCCGTACGGGAGCCGTACGTCAACTTCGTGCCGATTGCTCCAATGCATTTTACATAAGGTAAAACCCACAGTGAAATTCTGCCATACGGCAGATTTCTCGATTGCCTCGGGGAGCAATTGATATGAACGAGCCGTACGGCGTCTTACAGCGCCGTACGGCGTCGTATGGATTGCTTTAGTAATGTTTCTATTGGGTAAAAACCATACTGACGGATTGGTATATATAGCCTTACGACAAATCACCTTAGCACACCTTAGCACACCTGTAAATAATCCTTTACTAGTTATGCGTTTATAAGTTGATTGAATGCTGTGCTTCAAACTTATTTTACAATGATATTGTGTGCTTCAATTTAAACTCAGATGCTCACCACATACGACAAGTTTTCTACGTTTATAGTCTAGTTACGTTCATGTAGATCTATTTCTTTGTATAGTGACGTAGATAGACGTTTGGTGAGATGGTGTGTATATTATAATGACTATACTTTTTCTTGTTAATAATGACAATAATAATACTAAGATCCATAATATTTGAATAAGATTTATAATAATCATGTGTGCTAACTCCAGCTGCCGTACGGCAGCCGTACGTCAATTAATATGATCCGTCACTGTGGGTTTATAATCGCCGTACGGCAGATTTGACGTACGGCAGCCGTACGGCGAGTATCCGTTGCTGTGGGTTTTGCCCCTAAGTGCATTGAATATCAGTAAAATTTCATAAATGGCCTTCTAAAATACACAATTTAATTCGCAGAGCGCCCAAAATCAAATCACTTTAGTGTCGCCTCATATCACAGTTGTGTAAAGATTGAACGAAATCTGTAGAACGGTAAAAGCTCTAACTTGTCCGGAGACATACATAGATACAAACATAGATACATACATACATAGAAACAAAGTGATCACAAGGCTTTCGCTTCAGCTACTGAAGCGACGCAAAAAGTATGAGCACGTGAAATTGAATCTTTATACATAAATAATTATTGAATTTCTATTCACCAAACTTTATCTCAACACTTTACCTTTGGATTACTGAGAAATCCTATCTTATAATCCTTGTCATTCTGCAAATATTCTGGGCTACTGCGTACAGTAGATATAATAACAACTAAATTTTCTTGCCCCTGGAATTCTTCTACAGATCCCAAACGTACATCTTCTGTGGCTAAATGCTTATTATTTTTTCGTATGACCTCCAAACCTTTTTTGATTTTCTGAACCTGTGAACAATGACAACCAATTTGTAAGTAAGCAAACATGGACAAAATAATTTGATATTCAATGTAGTAAATGTCCATAATGATATTTTTTAATAAAACACTTGGCCTTATCACTTGCAGACAAGATTACCGGTTATTAGGATTACAATATAAATTATCACCTGTTTGCGGTACGGTGAAATAATGCTGATGTCTCTTGGTTTCACATCAACACCCTTACCATCACCTTTTTCAAGAAGCTTTTCTACATAGTTAAGCACAGTTTGAACTTCATCAGTGTTGAAAAAACTTGGCGATCTTAATTCTTGCTCATCTTTTCCTGTTAAAATTAATAATCATATTATTTGTAGTTAGATTCAATGGATGTTTTATGCCATATTAATCATCAGTACTATTTTAAATCTTAAACATGATAACAATTTGAGAGCTAACCTGTAACTCCATGAAAGATAACAGGAAATCCTTTTTGAGGTAATTCAGTCCAATTTTGTAGGCTATTTCTAACAATTTCATCAGCGTGACTTTCAAGTTCATTGTCATAGAAGAGTTGATTTGGCACCTAATAATAGAAAAAAATAACTATTATTGAAGTCATATTGAATCATTTTCAAAGAAGCTAAATATCTGTACATTTTACCATGGGCCCCAGTATCAATTGTATGCAGAATGGAGATAATTTTACTGTACGAATACCATTCTTAATCTTATAATTATATTATTGTATTAACATTACTCTTATAACTATAATAACCAGCTGGCCCGTCGTCTCCTACGGAGACTATTTTGTGTGTGATAGATATGAAAATGTGAAAAAAAAAAATGTCTAGATTCGGCAGTCTCACTCAAAGAGGACTTTATGATTCCTGCTTGGAGGTTGGTGGAACATCAAGCGTTTGCTGCGCGTATTAATATATAGATTGGCCTCAAATGACTCCAACATGGTGTCTTTAGGACGTTGTCATGGCTGCCGCTGTCTGCTATTTTCTTTATATAAAATCGCCAATAGACAGCATGCAGGACCATCATGAACACCAGAAACATAACTTGCAAAACTACCCAGTACCATGAACGATTGCCCGTAGTCAGATCTGGTCTAGCTAGTCACATTTAGGAGGAGTTCACCGAACAAAGTCCCAAAATTAACGTATTAATATGGAGATATAGAGATTATATTATATGAGAAAAAATTGTTTTTAAGGCCCAGACTGGTTGACTTCAAAAGTTCATGGCCCCACAAATAGGCTACATTCTCAAGGGAAAGTACAGTGCATATCCTCAACAACAGAACCCAATTTCCAGTTAGAAATCGTTCCATTATAGAGGATTTCTGTTGATTCATCACAAACACCATCATCACCATCGTCATCATCATGTGTTTAAAGTCCTTATTGTACTCTTAGAGGGTGTAGGATTGGCTTATGGCTGTGCACAATTTTTCTCTCCACGAATCTGTCATTCGCCATCTCGGTCTTCAATCCCCATGCATTTTATGTCTTCTTTGATGGTACCCAACCAAGTTTTTCTGTGTCTCCCTTTCATTTTGCTGGCAGCAATCACAATCTCGTCACACTTGTTGAACCAACCATTACTGCTGTGCACATGACCAGGCAAGCACAGCCTATTTTGCCTTGCTACTGACCCCAGATCCGGGATACCCAGTCTTTCATAAAGTGAGGCTGTGCACTGACTTTAACACCGCAGATCCAGCGGACCATCGCTTTCTCATTACATATCAGATGCAGGCTTGGGTCAATTATTAATGATAATATATATTAATGATAATGATAATGATCGTAAAAATGGGTAATATTATGATAATATAATGAAAAATTCTGTGACGTAAAGTAATGGTAATATAATGGTAATGAACAAAAAATAATGAAAAAAATCATTACTTTTTCATTACTGAAATTAATAACAATAACATGTATGGCATTGACGATTATGAGTTCAAAATTTTTTCATTCTGCAATGCACAAAAGTCTACTTCAATTTCAGATTACAGATTAAAGATAAAAGGATGGCTTACACCATCCTTGTGTAAAAACAACACTCTTTAAAGTCACAATTATCCCTTATAAATAGTGATTGTTCATCAAAGTACAATTTCCTTATCAGAATTGTCAACAGTAAGACCTCAGCAAATAATCTTAATTGAAGGCATTCTTGTGAATAGCTGAAGGTTAGAACTTAGGGGCTTGTTACTTAACAACACAGTAGGGAGTCCTTATGGAAGTTCAAGAACAATAGGGTAAATGTATTGGTTTATAGTCTCAATGAACAGCTCATGCCGTTTTCTAGCGACTTTACATCTACACCAGGTCAGTGGCACCATTTTCACACTACATATATCTTTCTCAACTCCCTGGGGAGCATACAACACTGGCTGCATACGGCATCACGTGCTTATTACCCACATTTGTGACCTGTACCTATTTAATCCGCAGGTACCATGGAGCAGTGTGCAACCTGTCAGACACTTGTTAAACCATTACTTTGCTCAACACTTACCATCAGATTTTGCCTTGCTACTGAATCGAACCCACGACCTTCTGGTCACGAGTCCAACTCCCTATCCACTGCCACGGAAGCACATATATGCACGGTATGGCACTTCTAATTGATAAAAATGGGAAATCAAACAGGCAATGATACTTGTGTATTTAATTGCATTAATTCTAGCAAAGCAAAATATCATATGTAGAAAATCTAATTATATTTGTTCAAATTTCCTATTTCCTTTATATCAAAGTAATATATACAAAAGCAATCATTAAACTAAAGAACTTGTAAAAATAATGAAAAAATAATGAGATATGTGTATGAAATTGTAATGATAATATAATGATAATGAAAAAAAGTAATGATAATATAATGATAATGAAACCTTTTTGACAAATAATAATGATACTGAAAATTTTCATCATTATCATAATGATTGATAATGATAATGACAAGAAAATAATGGACCCAAGCCTGAATTCAGACGTGAGCAGTCATCTTTACGAAAGGCCCAACATTCACTTCCATATAGCATGACACATCTTATACAGGCAGAATAAATCCTTCCATGGGTGAGCATTGAGAGACTGCTATTCAAAAGGATTGGCAGTAGCTCCAAAAACTTGCCCCAAGTACATCAGCATCTTGTGATAATACTGCCAGTACAACCTCCATCAGCCCAGACTGTCGCCAAGATAACAAAAGTTATTTAGTACCTCAAGCGGATGGTCATTGACTAGGATATGCTTCATTGGTCTTCCATCTAAAGGTTTAGCTGTGCCCAGGCAACAAGGACCCCTGTACATTAGATCTTCCTTCAGTCGACCCCGTCATGTCAGTAGGTAATACATGAGAAAATTTTCGTTATTCAGGTTTTCCGTTGTTCAGTCTTCTGTTGTTGAGAATGTTCACTGTAGTAGCACCATATCTAAGCCAGGGTTCTTAATGCCAGAGCTGATGTACTAGCCATTGATGGCATTTGATCCAGACAATGGTATATGTGGTATCTAACTGGTACATAGGGAAGTCTATTCTCCTACAGCTAATCTTACCTTGAGAATATCTGGATGAGATCGGTAGCTCTTGACCAATTTTGTTATTATGGCTGGGTTGTATTTTGCTTCATGAATTGTTGCTCCTGCTGTTTTCTCAGCACTTGGTTGTTTTTGATAGATGGGAACCTTTGTCATCAGCCTTTCGAGCAAGGACAATCCTAGAACATACATATGTAATTGCAATTAGATTGTGAAGCAAAATGTTTTTAGCGTAAAAATGACTGCGAAAAGGACTAATTAACAAAACATAAAACAGTAAATTGCAGTGCAATTATTGCACATAGTGATATTAAAAAAGCAAGCAATCGTTCATTGAGCACAACCATTCCATGATGATCAGTCAACAGATTCTAAATATTGATCTTTATTTAATACAGTGCAAAATTTGAAATTCTTAAACCAAATTGAATCAAATTTACACACTTTATACAAAATGTTATGGAAAATAAAATTATTAGAAGTGAAAAATAAGCCGTGGTTAATAATCTACACTACTCAGTATTGTATGATGGTACAGTATCAGGAAAAAATATTGCATGTAAAATATAATGTACCCAATCCCTCTTTGATAGATATTGGCGATCTAAGAACTGGACCGAGCTGTTTAGGATCACCTGCAAGAACTACTTGCCCACCATCTGGAATCTAAACCAAATTAAGTTAGGAGCAATTAAAACACAAATACAGTAAGCCTCAATAAATATGGGGCGATGATATGCTTACTTCAATTTTATTCCTAAAGAAAATTGATCAATATATTGCTACCTCTCTTTGTGTTTCTATGATGCCAGCAATAGCAATTGCTGCTTCTGGTTCGAGAGCCTGTCCACATTCATCAATAAACACGTGAGTGAAGTGGTCTGGTGGAAAGTTTGCTGATGCAAGTCTATTGAAAGACGGAAGCTTAATTTTAACATTCAATTAACAAATTATGTAAGCACGTTGTACAAATACTGGTAGCATAAATAGTTAGCCAAAACAGATTAATGTATGACACTTTGCAAGCACTCTGATTTTTCTTCTACAATTCTAATTCTTTCTGATTTTTTTCATGCTGCTCAAACTTTTGTCTCCTACTTTTTCTTACGAGTACATATGGAATATTATGGGAAGAATCTTGAAAATAATTTGCATGTTTGTTTGAAATCTGTCTTATCATCAATGTAAATTTCAAATTAAACAAAATTGTCACAACATAACTGTAATTGTATGTAATTAAGTCATTAGACCTATGAATCCAGTCAGGTTAGGACGTGGTTCCGGTGGCAGAGTGGACTAGTGAGTTAGCCTAAACAGCTAGGCGATTTGGTGCCATATGGTCATGGGTTCGAATCCCACCAGAGACTATGTGATATAGTCCTAACCGGACTTGGAGTCATAAGTCTAACAACTTCATTACATGTAATAATACATACCCAAGTCCAATAAATCATAAATCATTTCAAAGATAACTGTAATACACCATGAGCAGAATATCATTAATAATATCTATAAACTGAAGAAAGTAAAAAAAATCTTGCATGTTTCACTATTTGCATGCACGTACCACAACATAAAATTTGTAAAAAGAAAAGAAAATGAGAATAATTACTCACCTCCCAGCAGTGACCAGTGTGCAAACAAGAACTTTATAAGCTTCAAGATCTTCCTTGCTTGGATAGAAGTAGCATCTGTTTTTTGCATCCCAATTACACACTGACTAAAAGAAAGTATCCAATTTTGAATTTTTAATAATGATAATAATACAAAGCAAAATGTGTTTCATGGTACTTCATTAGCAAACATAACAAATATGGTATTTTGACAGATATTTACTCGAATGTTTTCCGGAATGGTCATAACATCACGGGATGGTGCATTGATTCGCAACATATTCTTTTCATGATTGAGTAGCCTTTTGGCCAAGAGATCAGCAGCACTATTTGATGGAGCACAAGCTAAAATTCTTGCTTTTGGAATGCATCGAATGACCTGAAAAAAAATTGTTTTAAACCAACAGTGCTGCATTCCACCAATCCATTTCAGTGTTTTCATACTTCGCAAACTAGGTAAATGATTATTTGAACACTCAAGTTTAATAAAGATAAAAAAGCATGTACATTTTTACCTGTTTCATGGCTTCAACGATGGTAACAGTTTTGCCTGTACCTGGAGGTCCGAAGATCAAATATGGTGATGGACGAGATGTACCAGACACAATGTGCCTCACAGCCATAGCTTGTTCTACATTTTTCTCCAGCTTTTGGTCATAGAATCTGTTTATTTTAAATTTCAAAGGGGTATTTTTTCATAACAAAATGGCTTGTGTAAAAGTGTCAGAATCCATTCCCTTTCTCCTTCAAAATTTCTTTCCGGGCACACAAGGTATAAATTGTAGATTAATTAATTTGATTTACCAGTACATGTATTATGCCATGGTATATATTGCATTAGATTTCCTTTTATATTGACAAAAAATTCATTTAATGACATGAGGTTACGATCGATTATCGATCAGTAATTTTATCATCAATATCAAGAAAATTTGTAATAACACAAAAAGGTCCAAAAAAGATGCAAGTGTATCAACAACACTATGGACCACTTTAATGCATAATAAACTTTTTATGTTGTATCAAATACCTTAGAGCTGTATTAGGTGGTTGTATATCAGGCCTAGATCCAAATTCTGTTGGAAACATCACTGATGTCAAACTGTGTTCAACTACTAACTCAACAGCTCGATGTTGCATACGCAGAGGATATCGATTGAAAACAAACCGAACACTAAACTTCATACCATCAGCGTACTTCGTCATTAACCTTAGATGAATAAAAAGTTTATTAGAAACAAGGAAACCAATTTCCTATGAAAGATAAAAATATGCAAGTTTTCTCTACATCTGATTCTTTAAAACATTAACAATCCATTTGATAATTGTGATGTTTACGAATCTGTCAGTATTTAGTAAAATAGAACAGCTGTAGTGCTAAAATCACTACTATCAAACTGCATATTTTCATCAAATATCATATATGTCTTATAACTACTCAGTTTACTCACTTATCACTGAATCCTAGATGGACTTCGTCTCGAAGTACTGCATGAACGTATCCCTTGTACTCTACATCTTCATACATATTATCACCCTTTTTAATTCTGACGAAGAGATGATCACCTCTTAAGACAGATGGTCGCTTCTCAGCAAGACCAGGTACCTAAAATATTTTTAGCTACTTACTTCAAAAAGAAAATATATATAATATACAATTATTTTATTATATCTGCTCCTAAAATTATCAACCACTCTTTATGCATGGAACATAAAATCTGTAATATAATATAATATATATTTCTTCATTCTGTTAATGAAATATAGACAGGCTTACATTAAAAATGACAAACATATTCAAATTCCTACCTGTAAAGTAAGAAGCCGTCTATTTTCCCTACATCGTGTTATTGATGCATCATTCATATCATACTTTCTTATATCAACATCCATTTGGATTTCTTCGATATCAAGCAAGAATCCAAAGCGCTTATTATAGTTAAACGCTGACAGTCCCGATGACAGGCTATCTCTAAAAACAAATAAACATATAAAAAACAATTGCCAGGCATATAAGAATATTACAAATATTCATAAAATATGAAAGATCTTATTCCTTTATTGGGAAAAAAATCAAATCTTACTTTATTTGTTTAATCTGGTCATGCTGTTTAGGTGTAAGAGTTTCATTTTCTTCTTTAAGTCCATATTTCATAGCATCGCGTGTCAAAGGATTGACTACATACGGTTGTAAACGTATTTCCTCTTTGAGACGGTATCCACTTTTGCTAAAAGAAATTAAGATGCATAGTCTAGATATATGTTATATTGCAAAATAAGTTACCAGTACCTACAAAAAATTATTTCTTCCATGACAATCATCAATATTGTAATGTATGCATATTATGTTACATTATATTGGATATGTGCCATGATAAAACTTTAATGATAAAACATATAGTATCTTTAAAATAAATTCTTACTCTATTTCAGGTAATGGAAATCCATCTATAATGGATGTCACACGTGAAACTCTTGATGCCCTTTTGGGATGTTTATAAGCTCCCTCTGATTTAATAGCTTTTTGCACATTACTGTTACAGCAATGGAGGTGTAAGTTCCTCACAATGTGTATTGTTTTATTCTTGTCATTTTCTTTAGTAAAAAGCAACGCCAGAGGAGTATTGTATCTTCCATGTTGTCTTGGTTTGGCAGTAACTTTCACTGAATATGTAGTTCCTGTAGAACATAAATCATGGTACGTATATACATGTACATATGAAGACAATATTTTATTTATAAAATCCAGATCTTTATGTAACAAATATTTCACTTATCAAAACAATTAAAGCCCGTTGAAATAAATAAAAATTACCTGGTGGTATTGTACATTGTTTCATGTCAGTAACACCCATTTTATCATCAAGTCTGTATACTTTAACTCTTTTCAGCAGCTCACACTGTGCAAATGTAACATTTTCTTCGCAAGTATTTTTCATTTGAATATCAATTTCAAGCTTTTGATTTCTTTCAACAGAAGCTGAAATAGTTCCTGTATTGTCAGCATCATACTGGCAAGAAACTTCAATCCCTTCTTTGTTTTCCATCAGTTGTTTCCTGGAGAGTTACAACGAAAACTATAACTAGCATATTTTTTACATTACATTGATTATATTATAGATATTGATAGTGTGCTTCGTAAAGGAAACTAAGAAGGCTAGATCTAATCATGTTGAGCGAAGCTATGGTTAGATTAGTTAAGTAAGAAAACTTGAAATAGAAGGAAGGAAAGGAAAGGGAAGACCAAAACAGACGTGGGATGCGGGAGTGCAGAAAGATCAGGCACGTTTGGACATGGGTCTGATAGTTACCCAAAATACTAGGAGAGGACGGTTGAGACGTAGACTGGACAGCCAGGCCATACCTTCTTAATGAGGAATAATTAGAGCCTGCTCAAATAAACTAAGGGTTTGATTGATTGATTAAAAACAAAAATTAGAATAATCAACAATACATGTTTGTTGCAATTAAATAGAAGTCACAAGATTTCACTCACTCCTTGGATTTCAATGCTGCTATTAGGACTTGAACTCTGTGTTTTCTCCCGGCATAATGAGCTTTCATCTGCTCTGTAGGACAAACTACTTTACACAGTTCACAACAAAGTCGGCTGAAATTTAAAAAAAAATGCTTGTTAATTGTAACTAGAAATTTTAAAATTATCTATAATACAAGAAATGAAATACTCTATCTAATTTTTTACACTTATTATTTTTTTGGCATTTAAATAATTGTGCAGACAGTTACATAAGAGATGAACTTAATCAAGACCTGGTTAGTACTCTGTTTGCAACAGTGATTTTAGAATATCATAATCATGTAGTAAATTATTCATATTTTCATCTGACTACATCTTAGTGTGATCTTACCCATCTGCAGCCTGGTAGAGTTCACTTGACAGGTTCTTCTTATCTTTAATCCGATCCGGACTGTCTCTAGTTGGTAGATTCAGCAAAGCATCGTCTATCAAGCGCTGTGGGAAAGCTAAATGCTGATCAACAGCTCTTGTGTATGATGTTTGTCTACGGCGGGGAGGCATGTTGAGACCTTGAACACAAAAGGTAGAAACAATGAAAACAGACAATACTTTTAATGTTGTGTGGTTCTCTAATCAATTTAAAAGGTGACTCACATCAAAGGTCACATTTATCTTCATTGTTAGTTTCACTTTATTTCACACTATGAGCGGTCCAATGAAACGGCGCGTTTGAACGATGAAAGAAACATCCCTTCTACAGGGCTTGACGTCAATTTTTAAAAGTGGGTGGCCATTACAGTATGTGAGTGGCACCATGCCCTGAATAAAAATGTAGATGGCCAAGCAAATAGCAGATTCACAACACAAGGTAGTAAGTAGGCAGGGCTCCACAATTCTTTACATGTGGTCACCCACTGGGCAACCAGATTTGAGATTTAGTTGCCTAACTGATATTAACAGAAGTACTATAGAAAATATTCAGAAAATACTCCTGTCAGTGAATGCTAGATGTCATGTAATATTCACAAATTTAAGTTAGTTGCCCACTGAGAAACAAATTCCAGACTCTGGTAGCCCAACTAATTTTTTTAGGTTATTGACCCATGCAGGCAGGGCTTAATTAAGTTTAGGGGGCCCCTCCGATTGTGATTTGAATTGGGGCCCTTTAATGCAAGTTGCAACTTTTTTTCCTACTTGCAATATCATTAAATAATAAATAAGAATAAGATCCTTTACTGGTCGCAGAAAATTACATGCTGTACACATTGAGCATCTCCTGATTTGGTGCTTTCACGGCAAACATTTTATGCGTAATAATATTGGAAAAATCTGGGCACACCTAAAACATTTGCTAGTGGCCTCTTGTTATTAGTTGATTTGAGTTTGAAATATTGCATGCTTAAAATCGCGGCTTTAGAAATACAATGTGTAACTTTAAAAACGTCATCACCTCACAGCTTGTATCGATGAATCAAATGTAAGCTTTCCATGGCTAAAAACCTGTATACTGATAGTTTCTCAATCATATTCACATTCATGGACAAATTAACATTTTACTCCAAACTACCACAATAGAATAAAGTATGTTTATTGATGTTCAAGCAAAATACCTAAGATCATTTTTCATAATTGATATATAAACTTTATTCGTGGAAACATTAGCCCCTTTTTGGATGATTTGATTGTTAAAATGTTAATTATCATCTTTACCTTGAAAAAACTGTGACGAAAGTGAAAACTGATAACAGTTACAGTACTTCCTTATCAGTAACAACAATGTGCATATTGATAGTAACACTTGCATCAGGGTTCACAGGATTTATTTATAATCTTCCATACTAGAATATTTAAGCAAATCTTCCACATCCTGATGATCCTGTATTTTCACAACAATTTACTCATATGTGTTAAATGCAATCTATCCTATAGGAACCTGTTTTGGAGAGACTTTATTGTTATCAAATTTACCAATAACCCAGAGGTAAATTTTAGAATACCATTTTTGGACACGTGTATCAATAATAGTGAAGAGGCAACCACATCAGTCACGGTGTACTGTAAGTCAACCCACACCGATCAGTATCATAATTTCCAGTCTAACCACCACATGGACCACAAAAATTGGTAGTCTGAACCCTGCTTCCCCATGCACAGAATCTAGTTACCACATCAGAAGACCAATGGTCTTCCGACGTCTTCAAGACCAGACAAGGAGAGTGAGCATGTTAAGGCTGTTCTTAAGGATAATGGTTACAAGCCCTGGATTTTCAAACTGCCTAAACCCAAAGACTAAGAGTCGTCCAAAGACAACAATAGCCATGCACAGATAACGCTCCTTCTACATAGCTATTGTTATCTCCACACTAAAATAGAACATTGCCTTTTATCTCCCCAGTTTTTAATGATTTAGTCAAGAGTTCACCATACCGTCCTATTCTGTAGATCTAAACACTGATGATGACCACGGACATATCGCAGATATCCTTGAGACCGCGCTTATCGCTGATGTAGATTATGCATATGTAAACAATTTAATATGTTTAAACCTAACTACATGCAGTTAAATAAATGTAACTTAGAATAATGAAAATATAGTTAATGATTTTATTTCAGTTAACTTGATAGATGATTAATCGTTATAACCATTTACGTAACCATTGAATGTCTTCATCGTGTTGGATCTCATTAATGTAACCTTTGGTGTTGTGTTACAATTTATTGGTAGTAAAAAATACATACCCAATTCCTTGGCCTTTTTTTTTAGGATTTCGACCATCTCCATAAGTATAAAGCTGGTCATCATCAAAACATTTTTCAATCCAATGATGTCGAATCAAAAGTTTGCACAAACGACCTTGTTTAGGAACATTTTCGTTATTTCTAAATTGGTCTTGATCCTTAAACAACTTGTACACTTTTGCTAATTCCTGACTGGTAAATTGCTCACCAATTTTACCTTTCAAGTATTTATGGAATTCCTGAGCAATACCTGTCTTTGAAGACATTTCTCCAGATATATTTTAAGGTTTCTGAAATGAGATTGAAAGCATTTTAGATACACTTTCTATGACAGTAATGTCTAGGGCACATTACGCACCAAGGGCTGTCTATAGCCAGTCTATGACCAAAAACGCATAAAGATCGTTAAGATTTGTGTGTGTTAAGTGTGATAAACGCAGCATTTTTTAAGGTCGTAGGTTCACTTCTATATATGTCTTTTCTACGTGGATTTAATGGTGCAAATGTGGGGGCATTTTACTAGTCTTTTCTACGCGAATTATTCACTCTATATGTCTATAATATTTTCACAACTTCGAAAATGCCCCCGCCATTGGTTAGAAATGAACAGTCAGAGATGTAATTTTGCAAGTAGATGTTTTTCTGTCACTTCCCGCCATCAATAATACCGTTGCATCAGGCAATCAAAAAGAGCATAATTCAAACAAAAGTATGTGAATTCAATGGTATCCAATACGGAACTGGCTTCCAACTTTTCATTTCATGTATTGCCATTCTAAAATGTCCTAAAACGTGGTGTCAAAAACTTGGTACATTTCAGGGTGGAATATTGCGTGATACATAGTGCAGACATAACTGTGCTTCGGTAATCCTTATAAAATCGGCTTATATGGTGTCCCCTGTGTGAATTTGTGTTGGTTAGCTGAATATATCCATGAAAATCAATTATTAACAAAAATATTTCACTATGGCATACTCTTTTACCTACCTCCATTTGTATTTGCTGAGGTTCGCTCGCATTGGTTAATATACGATGAGGATATGTAGGCCAGCCAATCGGCGCAAAGCGGCCATAAAATCAACGGTTTGGACGATGGTCATCCTACTTTTCGCGTAAAAACGTTCAAAGTAAGGAAAAATCACGTGGATAAGGATGCTTTGTTTCTACGTGGATTCCACCATAAATTGCCCACTGGGATGCATTATCCACATAATTACACAAATGTCACAAGTCATAGATTAGTCTCCTGAAACAGCACCCCCTGGCTAAAAAACCAAGTCATCAGTAAGACCAAACACAAGCTGAAGGGAGCAGGTGGAGTCAACCTACTTGTGCTTGGGGTATTCAAAGCTACGCTGAAATACAAAGGTAATCAGATTCAAAAAGATGTGTATGTCATAAAGAATCAGAAAAAATTGCTACTCAGCAAATCAGCATGTGTAGAACTCGGACTCATAAAATTAGCTGTCAATCCAGTCATTCATGAAATACAACTGTACTCAGAATTAAAAACCATTACCCTAAACTGTTCCAAGGCTTAGGGAAGATAAAGTGTGAGCCCTACAAAATTACTCTAAAAAAGATAGCCAGCCACATTGTCTGTATACACCGAGAAACATTGCCTATCCACTGATTCCTCTTGTGAAGAAAGAGATTGAATCAATGTTGGAGCAAGATGTGATTAAGGAAGTTACAGCACCTACCGACTGGTGTTCAGGTATCGTTCCAGTCCCCAAGAAGAACAACAGAGTAAGGATTTGTGTTGATCTGACTAACCTTAACAAAGCTGTTGAGCGGGAAATCTTCCCAATGAAGTTAGTAGATCACAATCTTGCACAGTTCGCAAAAAAGTAAAATCTTCAGTAAACTTGATGCAGCTAGTGGATTTTGGCAACTTCCATTACATCCTGATTCACAGCTACTCACCACCTTTATCACTCCATTTGGGAGATTCTGCTTCAAACGACATCCATTTGGGATTTCAAGTGCAACAGAAATTTTCCAGCGAGTTATGTCCAACATCTTAGATGGTATTCCCGGAGTCATCTGCCACATGGATGATGTTTTAATCCATGGTGAAAGTAAAGAAATCCATGATGAAACCGTTCACAAAGTATTAAGAAAACTCTCTGAAGCTGGTGTCACACTAAACGAAAAATGTGAATTTTCGAAGTCAGCAATCAAATTCCTAAGACATGTAGTAGATAAAACAGGCATTCAAGCAGATCCAGAGAAAACCAACGCTATCAGAAACTTACCACAACTGGAAAATGTTACACAGCTCCAGCGATTCAATGGTATGGTCAACCAACTGGGCAAATTCATCCCCAACCTGGCCGAAATCAACCAACCACTTCGACAACTGTTAAAAAAGGACCAGACCTGGATCTGGGGTCCACATCAATCTGCATCATTTGAAAAGATAAAAAGCAGTCTACTAGAGACAACAACACTGGCACACTACGATCCCACAAAGCCAACAATCATTGCGGCAGATGCTTGTAATTCCGGTGTCGGAGCAGTAATGCTACAAGTCCAAGAAGATGGCAGTCGACGACCTGTATGCTTTGCCTCAAGGTCATTAACTGAGACGGAGCAAAATTATGCAGTAATAGAGAAAGAAGCCTTAGCTGTCACATGGGCTTGTGAGAAATTTGCACCGTACATTACTGGAATGCAGTTTATGGTAGAAACAGACCATAAGCCCTTAGTTCCACTTCTCAGCTCTAAAGATCTGTCAAAGATGCCACCTCGAATCTTACGATTTCGACTTCGACTAATGAGGTTTGCCCCAGATATTACCTATGTCAGTGGGAAAAATCAAATCACGGCAGATGCTTTGTCAAGAGCACCAACTGCAGAACCAGATGAAGAGGAAGTTAATACAGTACTAAAGGTCGAAGAACTTGTCACTGAAGTCTTCAATCTCCTACCGGCATCTACTCAAAAGCTGCAGGAAATTTGTGAAACTCAAGACGCAGGTGAAGAATGTTCAAGGGTAAAAGACTACCTAAGAGAAGGATGGCCTGCACACTTACATCACTCGACTATTCTACAACCTTATTTCGAAAACAGAGCCCATCTGACACTACTAAATGAGAAGTTGCTCATGTATGATGACCGTATTGTCATTCCTAAGACAATGAGACTCGATATTCTTGACATCATTCATCAAGGTCACTTAGGGATCACCAAATGCCTTGCACGAACAAAGGAAGCTGTTTGGTGGCCAGGAATCTCCTCAAGTATAGAAGAAATGGTCAAAAACTGTGTCACCTGTGCAAAAATCAGACCCACATCCAAAGAACCTCTCTTGGTATCATCATACCCCAGTGCATGGGAAAGAGTCGGGATGGACTTGTTCGAACTGAATGGAAGCATATACTTAATTGTCGTATGCTACCGATCCAGATGGCCTGAGATCAGGAGATTAACAAAAACAACCTCTGCAGGGGTCATCGCTGCACTGAAAGGGATTTTCTCAACTCATGGTATCCCAGACCTCGTTATCTCAGACAACGGGCCCCAATTTGCATCGCAGGAGTTCAAACAGTTCAGTGAGCAATACAATTTCCAACACATAACCAGCTCTCCCAAATACCCAGCAGCAAACGGAGAAGCTGAACGGAGTGTGAGAACAATCAAAGAAATATTGAAGAAGAACAAAGACCCTTATCTGGCACTTCTCTCATACCGAACAACGCCACTGCAGAATGGATTGTCACCATCAGTTACTTATGGGTCGAAAACTACGAACATTATTGCCAATTATCCCATCAAAGTTGTCCCAAGGTATAACAGATAACCAGTCCAAAGAAGAGGAAGAAAAGGAAAAGGTAAAGGAAAGGTGTATAGGGAAAACAAGGAAAATATAAGACACAAAAACCAATGCTAACATTGATTGCCAATTATTCCATAGAGACAAAGGCAAAATCCAAGAAAATGTCCCAACAAACCCTCCAGAGAACACCGGAGAACCACTAGCAGAATCTACGCCAACAACAGATAACCAGTCCCAAAACGAAGAGGAAGAATTTTAAAGGAAGATTTGTTTAATTGTTTGTAACTATTGATAGAAACAAAAAGACAGGCAGAGTTTAATCGTTTGATTGTTTAATTGTTCAATTGATTGATTGTTTAGTTACATTAATTTGGATGAGTTTAATTATGAGAACTTAGAAGATAAACCATATTACCATCTCTTGAGCTTGTCCAGTCTTTAGTTGCTGTGAATAACCACCATATTGCAGTCTGTGCTGTTGTCTTAAATAATTAGTCTTAATATCTACTTTAAATTGATGAATATTCTACAATTTTGAACTACAATTGATAAATACCACGACAATCTATTTGACACCCAGAATCATAGCTAAATGTGTACACACGGCTGTACTTTATTTTTCTTTACACTTCAGGGCTTGACATTAATCATGGCCCGGTGGCCCTGGGCCAGTAGATTTGAAATCAAGGCCACTTCGGGCCACTAGAATCCAAAGGTCAGTGGCTCGACTGGGCCACCTTATCCTAGACTGGATCTGGATATGTAATTCACAAGTAAGCCAGTCTCAGATGAGAGACTGGCCTCCTCTTATGAGGCAACGCGTGAATGGGAGGCCACTTGGTGTTTGTACATGTACCGGGTACCTCTCCAGAGGCAGGCTAGGTAGCCAACTGAGCCTCAGGGGTGGGGGGATCACACTAGCTATAGTTTTCAAACTAGGTGAGTTCTTTTACGTGCAGAGGTGTGGCTCTCTTCTACACGGGACACGCCTTTTAACGAGGCTTCCGAACCTCCGACTGCTTGCATTATTGATTTCTTTGAGTCTAGGATGGGCCAAGGTTAACTTAGATATTTGTTAAACTGTCATGAATTGCTAGTGTGTAAATCATTTTCAAATTCTAAATATTTATGTATGTACTAAATTAGTAACATAATATTACTTAATTAAAGTAGCAATACAGTTTTTATTGTAAATATGAAAAAAAACGCGTGAAATTGTCCCATTGCTTTGTAGAATGTCCCATTCTTTTACCCCATCGTGGGACATTTTGTGCCATCTACATTTAAAACCAAAATGAACCCTGCATACATCACAGATAATATATTTTCCTTTCGTCTCATAGTAAAATTAAATATAAACTATTGCATTTAGTATATTTAATTTAAGTTGAAACGGTGAAATTGTTGCATGATCCTAAAAAGTCTACTGACAAAATCAGCAGGCAACGACAGGCATGACACAAAAACGCCACACAGATATCTCATATCTCTGTTATACATTGTCGTATTAATATATAACTAGCTGGCCCGTCTGCTACGTAGACTATTTTGTGTATGATGGAAACAAAAATGTGAAAAATGCTGTCTGGATTCGCACTCAAAGAGGATCATCAACACGACTTGTGATGTACAATGTACCCGTGGACGGTAATAGAAAATATTAACGAAATACCTTGTAGAACAAATCACACCGCACTTTGGGATGAAGTTATACATCGTAAACCAATATTCCTATGATGATAACTTGATTACATATCATTTTATCGCCTGTGCAGTAGACATAGTGCTCTATTTTACAATAATAATATTGAATAAAACAAAAATTAATGATTTCCGTACACAAACATGTGAATACACAATGCAATCGGCTAAAGCATTGGAAACGCACACAGTAACAGAGACACATAACGCACGCAACAACAATGAAACCGATTACTGCCGAGAGGGTGGTATATTGCTGATTGTCTAGGGCTCTTCCGACAATGGCGAAGATTGGCACCACATTTCACCCGCAAAAACACCAAATTTCAAAAGCTATCTTCTCAAAAATAAAATGATATACCATTTTATAACGGGCATAGGCACCTTTAAAATACCGTAGAAGTTCAAAATAAGCTTTTGACGGGCCACCAACAGTGGAATCGGCGCCAAGACGCCTAAAGGCACGGATTTGCCTCAGAATAAAAAAAACAACCATGCATGACACGCCCACTTCTCGCGCTCTCCATATTAATATATAAATGTTGATGGAAATAATCTGCAGTAATATGCAAGTCCATTCATATATGATCATATATATATAAGTCTATGTAGGTGTTTTAAGTAAATAGCTTAATTTGAACATTAATCACATGCATCGCCATATCTAACACTCTGCATTCAGCGTTAGCTGTCAAATGAATTGGCTATTACTCGAATTTGTCCAAATAGGACTCGTTGCTATATAATTCATTATTTATTATGGTAAAAATAAAAAACTAGACAGTCTTCAGAATGTGTACTGTTAATGTGAAATTGTTCTGATGAAAATCATATGAGCTACTAAAGTGTAACTGCAGATATTTGTTATGTGCAAATTGTCAAAGTAAGCGCGGATATACGCGAATAGCAAAACGCATAACGTATGGGCGAATAGGAAATATTAACGTTTAGCAAACGAGACGTTAAAATGTAGGGGCTAAAATGACTAATGTGAACATTATTGGCAAACAATTCTGAACCGTGCGTATATGTATGAAATAAAGAACATGGAAACGATTCAATAGAAATAAAAGGATATCGTACGCGTAGCAGGAGTTTGTTGTTTATTCACCATAGAAATTACAGCCACGAAAACCCCTACATAAAGGATGAATGTTCATCTTGGGCACGTTTATGTCATAGGTTTTATCATATCAACTGACTAGACCTACGCCATTTTCTGGTCGCATTTGATCCACTGACAGCTACGCAAAAGTTCCAATTTAAATTATATCTCGCCGAAGAACTTCCAACCTCTATTGGTTCATTTCTACACGTGGAATTAAGGGGGGGGGGTGTAGGTATGTGAAATCAACGTGGATATTGGTTTATTTTTACATGTGGATATAAGGGGAATAAATATGGTGTTTATCCATGTGGATATCATGTTCGTGTTACACTACACTTGATTTCAACCAAATTTCCACCATATTGAGGGTGAAACAGCCCGACAGGGCCAGGGGCAACCTACAGACTAAAATAAATATGAGCATGAGTCTACGACATTCGATGTGTGTACGGTACCTGTTCACATGTATGCTACTTCTACAAACATAAAAGTCACACTTAGAAATATAAAAATGACTTCAATAAATATTATCTTCACATTCAATAACTATTCAAGAAGACATGAGTCTTTTTATATTAGTAAAATGCAAAATTTTTACACTTACATCACAGTTTCAAGAAGTTTGTTGATGGGGATTCCCTAACTTTGCGAGCCCTAATCACAAAATGTTTACTTTCTGGTATTTCACAACGAATGCCTCATAATAACATTGCTGATGACGGCTACAATATTTATAGTCTCAATCTGTGGTGTCATATCGTCAGTAAGAGAATTAGAGCTTAGTTAGTTAAGGCTACAATATAATACTTATAATAGCCTTATTCAATCAGACTCTGTATTGCATACAAAATGCATATAAAATGAGCGCCGCCATGACAGAGTCTAATTGATCGAGACTATACTTATGATGACTTTTATACATACTAATTTTAGTGTACATGAACTAGGTATGGAATATGATAATTAGAATTGCCAAGTTTTCATTCATTTCGATTTTTATAGTTCAGACTCCTGGTCACCCTCACGTTAATCATATGGCCGCGCGTGGATTGCCTGCATTGCGGCCTTTGTAGCCTTTACTGGTTAATGTCCATGTAGTTATACAACTATCCCAGCAGTTTCCTAGCTGATATAATTACTTATCCCTGTTTGGCTCCTGACTTCCATGCTCGAGCTGCTAGCTGCTAGCTGCTAGCTGCTAGCAGTGTAATGGGAAGGTCACGACAACACTCCCTGCTGCTATTCTAACGGGTGAAGTCCCACAAAAGTGGTAATGTTGCTTGTTTTAGTTCCTTTCGGTAGTCACTTCTCTAACTCCTGCAGCTTGTGTCCCCTGGCGTCTGTGTTTCCGTAATGCTTCAGGCTGCTTCCCCGCATGTCTCTGGCACCTTATAACAGTGCTTTTATGGATCCTGACCTTCCCACTGGTACTACAAGGCTCACAATAGTGTATGAAGGTCGCGCTATTGCCGCCTGTTGCCTCTCTGGCAGGTGAAGTCCTGCGTTTTCTGGCACCTTCGCGGGTTTCATCAGCTTGTTAATTACACGTCTGTGGGCGTCGTGGTTTGTATGAGCTCAATTCTATGGCTTCATACTGCTTTCCTTGTGGACATGGTCCCACCCAGATCGCATTGCCGCGAGCCTTAATTGTGAAGTGAACACTTCCCCCAAAGTCTCTGCTGTGCTGGTGGAAGTTCTCTTGCTGTCCCGATGATCCTGCAACCTCTCGCGGGTGTGTAGCCTGTCTGACCCGCATCTGAGAGCCCTACTCGTGGCTGACACCTCACACATGGCTGTCACTGTATGAACAAAGTCTTTACATCCTACTGGCGAGGCTGACAACTTTCCTGCGGGCATAATCTCTTCAAGGTCGCTCTCCCACGGCCTGACACTTTCCGCGAGATTGTTTACGTGCGGGAAAAGCCGTATTGCTTCTTTGCTGCAACTGGGGAACTGTGCGAGTGTAAACATGTATGGTCACATATTCGAGCCCATCCATATTCTCTTTTCTGGACAATCTTCTATTCATCAGGGAAGCTGTCTTGCTCCCCTCGCGGTATTTGCCTCACTGCACCCTCTCGTTTTCAGACAGTGTTGCCCTGCCTATGCCACGTTACCGCAACCCACCCAAGTCGGACACTCCCAACAAGTTTTGGTCCTTAACAAGGAGACTCCACTGCCTCCTGGGTTGACGGGTGACCTCCCTCGAGTGTACTGCATTTCGAACATAACCAGTGGGCGATCTGTACATAATTGTTGAGATGACGTCCACCATTTTTATGAAACTATCTCTCGTCCCCTGTTTTGGCTGATGTACACTGTCAACTTGATGCTATATTATAAAGCCCGGAATGTCACCTGCTTGTTTCTATGCAAACTAATCACTTCTTTGCTGGTTCCCTGGTGGCACTATTCATAGTTCTGATGCCCCCCCCTTTCTCTAGATTTGGCTATGATAACATGTGGGTCTCACAAACATTCCTATCGCCCGTAGTGAATAGAGAGAAATTGCCGACTTTCTATCCAAGAGTGTTGTATCAAAATTGTACTAATCTTCTTACTTTTACCTTGGAATGAATTCAGTAACCTCTGTTCTATAGCATACCAGATGTATCCTCAGAAATCATTGATAATAAAGATTTGCTGGGACATTTAGTTTTCCATCTTTTTGCATAAACTACCAAATTAAGTCCCGTGATAACAGATAAGTTGAGCCGCTACTCTTAAATGCATCGCGCTATTATCGGTGTTGACGAATTACGGCGCATGATAAAGGCTAATGTGCATATACAAATGGCGTCACCAGAGTGATGTATTTGTGAAACGAATGCATTTATCATCTTTACAATATCATACCCATCAAGACTTCACACGTCGGATCACAATAGATTGTGCTTCTGTGGCCGAGTGGTTAGGGAGTTGGACTCATGACCAAAAGGTCGTGGGTTCGATTCCAGGTCGGGTCCGGTGGTGGGTGTTGAGCAAACTCATCCCTAAAAGCAGTTGCACACTGCTCAGTGGCACCTACACGTTAAATAGGTAGAGGTCATTGGGTTGAAAGAGTGAGTGAGTGATTGTGTGAGTGATTAGCATTTTGCGCTGAATCTGCTGCCAATGCAAGTATATGAGAACTGATCAATTGAAGATCAATAAGTGGGGCAATGACCTGGTGTAAACTGTAAAGTCGTGAGATCAAAAACTTGGATCAAGACTATAAACCAGACATATACATTTACATTTATTATAAACCGATGATGAAGACATGGATGACAGGATATTTCTCAAATCACACGCATTGTTTATAAAATCGTAGTGGTTTGTGCGCGCTGGCGATGATGGCATTTAACAGCTAACAATGCTGTACGCACACGACGAACATGTTTGAATATGTTTTTATAAGAGTTTTTCACCCACGATAGGTATACATTGGATACAATGTAGAAAAGAGGACAGGTAGTGCATCTCAACTGAAAAATTAAGACGTTTATCACATTTTCATTATTAAATCCGGTGTCAAAACTTGGCAATTTCTCACTGTTTACTACGGGAGGAGATAAAGCTTGTGAGACTATGACAGCGCACCTGCGTATGTTTGTGTAAAGCCGCTCGCTGATTGGCTGGCTGACATACAAAGGGGCGTGGCTCAGAACCATGAATAGCAAATCCACCACAGAAGACTGATGAATGGGCGCCCTGGTAGATAGCAATAAGCATGGTGTACTGCCCTCTGTTTATGGCTGTTCGCCAAGACCATGGAATGCATCCTGCATCCTGTCGCGATGGCCTTGTTGTGCCGCCTTTCCCTTTATATGCCCGTGCCGCGTGACTGCCTGTCCACGGTGGGCCCATTCCCGGCTGCATTTATTGATCTAGTCAGTGTCTCTGCGATCCACTGTTCAGAGACTGTTTACATTGCCATAAAACGGTGTTTTTCGTCCCCATCGCTTGGTGAGCCAGGTTTATAGTCCTGGCACCCTCCTTTCTCTTTTCCGGCCTCCGTACAGCATAGTGATGCCATCTATTGGCTGCTGCTTGGCCCCACAGTATCATGTCGCAGCTCCCATCGGGTTGAAGTCATTCAAATGATGCTTCCCTTGGCACTTCCAACTTGCTGCAGCACGTCAGTGGCTTGCCCCAGACTGCTTTTCCCGCTCCCACCCTCGCCTTCTTCAATAATCGCCTCAAAGAACCACCTTGTTCTGCTGTCCTCCACAGCCTTTTTCCAGCACTCGCGCGTCCCTTCTCCCCATTGTGGCCACAATGAGATGATGACACTTGAGCGCGGCTATGCACCACCAAGCGGTGCGATTACTCACAGGAGCCCTCGGTTCAGTTTTCTTCTTAGTCTCTGTTGCGATGCTGTGGCCCAAACATCCATCCCCACCTGCTGGGATGTTGGAATGTCACCGCTGTGAGTGGTGACATGCCCTGGGGCTAAGTCTCGTTCATCAACTCTATTGGCTTGAGTACGATCCAGGATGGCATGCTGAGCTGAATATACGGTGTCCGTAACTGGCTTGCACAAGCAGCACAAACGTTCCCTAACACACAATATCAGACGTTATGTCAGGATACCCGAGACACGCTCATTGCGTGTACTCTCATGTGATCCTGGTCACGGCACTATACTGTAAACAAATTAAGTCGTACGTGATGGCCTCCCCTGTTGGGGACGGTTGCACGCTGCGGACCACGGCCACCCGGCGAATCGGAGTGGACTCGAACCTGAACGACTGGGGACTGTTACCAACCCTCTCACACTTGTCGTTGTGTTGTTCTTGTGTTCCACCCTTGGCCGGATGTCTCATCAGGTCTCACCAGATTTAACTATATCTATAGGTGGGATTTGAACCCACGACCTCCGGGTTGAAACCAAGTATGTAGGCTGGGGGCTACAGAGACATCGGTTCGTTCCGTGTAGCCTTTTAACAGCCCGCTGCTTGGGATGATGGTATCATGCTGGTCTCACAACCTTGGGGTCGTGAGTTCGAGTCCCGTCTGGGCCACTTGATATAGTTAAATGGAAGATGTGTCTTCAAGCTATGTCAATATAGTGAGTAGAGCTTCCTTGCCATGGAAGCTTAATTGTATCCACAAGTTTGGGAAAAACCATTAGAAAACTCCACTACCAGTAAAATGAAAGAAATTAGAACTCCCAAAATTTCCATCCTTGGTGAGAGAGAAATATAATTGTATCCACAAGTAAACTTGGGAAAACACATTAGAAAACTCCACTACCAGTAAAAATGGAAGAAAGCTATAAATATAGTGGGTAACTCCCAAAATTTCCATCCAAATTAGGTGGGAAATTAGAACTACCAAAATTTTCATCCATAGGTGGGACCTAGTACCCTCCAGGTTGAGATGATAATTGACCAAGTATGTAGGCTGGGGGCTACAGAGACATCGGTTAGTCTGAGTAGCCTTTTAACAGCCCGCTGCTTGGGATGATGGTATCATTCTGGTCTCACAACCTTGGGGTCGTGAGTTCGAGTCCCGTCTGGGCCACTTGATATAGTTAAATGGAAGATGTGTCTTCAAGCTATGTCAATATAGTGGGTAGGAGCTTGCTTGCCATAGAAGAGAGAGAGAAAATAAGGATTGTATCCACAAGCAAACTTGGGAAAAACACATTAAAAACTCCACTACCAGTAAAATGCGAAGAAATTAGAACTACCAAAATTTTCATCCATAGGTGGGATTCGAACCTAGTACCTCCAGGTTGAGATGATAATTGACCAAGTATGTAGGCTGGGGGCTACAGAGACATCGGTTAAATCTGAGTAGCCTTTTTAACAGCCCGCTGCTTGGGATGATGGTATCATTCTGGTCTCACAACCTTGGGGTCGTGAGTTCGAGTCCCGTCTGGGCCACTTGATATAGTTAAATGGAAGATGTGTCTTCAAGCTATGTCAATATAGTGGGTAGGAGCTTGCTTGCCATAGAAGAGAGAGAGAGAGAAGAATATAATTGTATGCACAAGCAAACTTGGGAAAAACACATTAGAATCAATAAACTGGATTGAATTGAATAGTGGTCTGAGCCCTATTATTCAAATATTTAGTATGTACTTTTGTTTGCACGTCAAGAATTATGGGATGCCAATGGCGACGCTAAGCGCTTTGACCACAAAATATTTTAAAAGCGTCGAGATTTTTCCTACTTAAGCATTGATTAAGTAAAATCACGATGAGTACTTTTGAAGGGCAAATGCGAGAATATAGAAATTGCTCCATAGATAGATTTGATGGAGAAAATCTACGATCAACGGCTTATTTTCTTAGCCATTGTCATAAAGGTATGCACGTTGACTTTATATTTACACTGTACAGCTCAACTGGGTCATGCTACACAGTCTACTTGCTTTCAAATTGTGATGTTACGAGCATATTTTCGCAAAACCGAGTCATTTGTGCCCACTCACTCACCTACTCGTACTAGTCTAGCACTTATTTTTGATGGTCTAGGCTCAAAACTGTCACGGATATTAAGCAGCAGGTGTGATCAACTTGGCGTGATGGACAAATGATTTTGAAATTTTACTCTCCCATCTGGATCACGGGCTTTTATATGAGTAATATAAGCAGTAGTTTGGTGTATACAAATAAGCATCATGCCTTGAATGCACAATAACATTATATAACATTATATACACTCATAAAGAGCTCCCGTGATCTGGATTAGTGTTTGTAACTTAATGCTTGCCTGTACAGCTTTGTAACCTGCAGTTAAGACCGATGAGTGATTTAAACTAATAACTGTGAGCACCATTATGCATGGCTCAATGTTCACGGCGCTCAATCGATGTGCAGTGCTCGTGGCGGTTTACCCAGTGCTCGTGCAAAGATAACCAGAACTCGTGTGTGATTTGTTTACTTTTGAACTGACAACTTTTTTTGTTTTTGGCTCCTGGTTACTTAACTGTATATCTTTTGCCCAATTACTTTAGTGCATGGAAAATGGGAATATCTCTACTGTCTAAGGAAAGTTTCAATACGCATCTGCATTGGCTGGTTTTTGCCGCTAACTCACAATACATGACCACCCCCCTCCATATGCCATTCATCCAGTAGAAAATGGAGAATATTATGGCTTTAAACACTGCATTTGGACAATGTGCACATGAGAATATGTATAGATCTTGATAGGCAACAGATCAATGCATTCTCATGCTAGTTGAAAGCATATACTGAACAAAAATGTAAAAAAAAAGAAGTGGTAAGCTGAAATCACCAGTGCTCGTGCGAGCTGCAAACCAGTGATGGTGTGTACTTCATTGATGTTATATATCAAGGATTGCTTTCAGCCTCACTTCTGAGGGTGAAACCATCAAAATTTACATACACTAATGGACTTGTCAATACAAAGACATTTACGTATTTATAATTCCATATGGATTGGTTTGCTTCATTCCAATTAAATATGCCATCAATTTTTTAATCAGGCCCAATGTTCAGGTTAATGTTTTTGTAACGTTTGTTTGCTAGCTGGAATGTTTCAGTACTCTGATTTTGAATACTGCACAGCATTCATGTGATTGAAACCGAAAGTGAAAGTGACAAATTGGTTTAACCTATGAGGTGAGATATAATTCCATTTAAATATAATTCCTATTTAAAGTTTTTTAGAAGGCCATTTAAGCCTGCCTTTGTAATAGACTCTCCAATAATAATGTGATGATGTGTATGATTTAAAAAAGAATAATATTCACTTATTTATTCAAGAATAATATTCTTCTGACAAATCTAATATAACAAAATATCCCTTATTACATAATAGAACATTTGACCATTTCCACATTTTATAGTGGTATGATCGTATGGTCTGATGTCACTCCCGTCCATCAAAAGGGATTCCATTTAAGTTTTGTCCTTTCACATGATAGTTAGAAGTCATTGCATAGTATCTCAAATCATTGTGCATAAAGTAAAATAATAAAAATCCAGTGTAATCTTTGCAACCTGCACAGACAGCAGTATGTTTTAAGATATTTCATGTAAATACATAACATCAATGAAATACACACCATCACTGGTTTGCAGCTCGCACGAGCACTGGTGATTTCAACTTACCACTTCTTTTTACATTTTTGTTCAGTATATAAAGTCAACAAGCATGAGAATGCATTGATCTGTTGCCTATCAAGATCTATACATATTCTCATGCTCACATTGTCCAAATGCAGTGTTTAAAGCCATAATATTCTCCATTTTCTACTGGATGAATGGCATATGGAGGGGGGGTGGTCATGTATTGCGGAGTTAGCGGCAAAAACCAGCCAATGCAGATGCGCATTGAAACTTTCCTTAGACAGTAGAGATATTCCCATTTTCCATGCACTAAAGAAATTGGGCAAAAGATATACAGTTAAGTAACCAGGAGCCAAAAACAAAAAGTTGTCAGTTCAAAAGTAAACAAATCACACACGAATTCTGGTTATCTTTGCACGAGCACTGGGTAAACCGCACGAGCACTGCACATTGAACGATTTGATGAGATTCACATGCTGTCATTCTGACACATTTTCACAATGTCATTACAGACTATTATGTTTGTGGGTTTGAAAATGCACAGGGTCTATATTCATGATATAGAGTTGCTTTTGTCACTTCTCACTTTCAGTACCCAACCTTTGGGCACATGAATCTGTGAAGTGGCAGGACAACTACTTTTCAGTGTGTGCAGTCTAGAGAAAGCTGTTGCTCTAAATAATCAGTCTTGTTTTTAGGAAACAGCAACCACCGTTTTTATTTGTTAATGACAGTTGCTGTCTATGAAGAGGTCATGTGTGTGTGAATGGAGCATGGATTTTTTAGTGCATCGGCTATAGAGCACAGTATATACGCCATTTGTAAGGAAAATTTAAGTGACTATAATAGATCATGTATGCATTTGCCCTCACTTTATATATTTTCTTTGATTTCTTAGATCACATGGTTGGATTGGACAATAATCAACTCCTGTATAGACTACAATCCAAGTAAGCACAAACATAAATAATTTTAAGTCATCAATGTGTTCTGAACAGATAATTGTTCTTTACAATACCATATTCATTCCAATAAGTGCGCAGTGCCCTTACAAAAAACAAATTTGAACCAAAAACAAAAATACAAGAGATGTCTAAAAAGTGCACCCCAATCACAACTCACCCGGCGTGTTTTTCATAACGCCCCAGGCGTATACCGGCATGTTTGGCTTACAATATGGCGGCAGGTAAATGAAATATTTGCAAAAAAAAGCAAGATTTGTTTAGTATTTAATCTGTGTAAACAGCGAGGTGTGCTTCATGGGGCAGGTGTGCTTAAAAGAAGGAATATGGTACCTATTAACTGATATATTAGATAAATTACACCAAATGATATAGCATATATTCTTGTTCTTGCAACACATCTTCATCTGATCGAATGTAGGTTAGTGACAGTAGGTAGATTCATAATAATAGTAATAGTTTACCATTCTCTACTGTTTACATACTTTTGATGGAAATTCATTTATCCTGGATATAACATATACAAGTATCACAATAGTTTTTAGTCAAGGATAACACTCAGTTCACACACTAACTTTCACAAGTGTACCAGTGGAGAAAGCCTTAGAGGTAGTGAAGGAGAGATTAACATCTGATATCTCCTTGCCCAACCGCACCACCCTCAACCCCAACGAGATAACAAGATTGCTAGGTTTGTGTCTAAGGTGCACTTACTTCACCTTCCAAGGGGAATTTTATCTCCAGATCCATGGTGCAACGATGGGCTCCCCCGTGCCTCCTATCATATGTAACCTAAATATGGAGGAGTTTGAAAGGAAGACTCTAGCATCGGCCCTCCATCCACCACGATTGTGGAAGAGATATGTGGACGACACGGCTGTGATCCAGAAGAGAGAACATGCGACAGAGTTTCAACAACACCTGAACTCGGTGGATAAGTGTATCCAATGGACCACGGAGGGGGAGAGCATGGTGAATGCTGAGAGATCCCTTCCATTTCTTGACACTTTGATCCTAGTGAACAGTGATGGATCTCTTCGCTGCATCTACAGAAAGGATACACATACAGACCAATATCTGAATTTCTGTAGCAACCACCCAATGGAACATAAAGCTGGAGTAGTCAGGACTTTAAACCACAGGGCCGAGAGTGTGGTTAGTGATGCCAGTGAGAAAGAAGCTGAGAAGAAACATCTGGAGAAAGTGTTACGGTTCGATGGATACCCCAAAAGTGTGATGATAAAGAGCAAGCCGAAGGGAAGACAGACTGCACAAGATACAGTGGTACAGGTGGATCGCCCCAAGAGACCTCCGGTAGTGATACCATACATTCAAGGAGTGTCTGAACACATGAGAAGGGTGATGCACCAATACAGTGTGCTGGTGTTCTTTAAACCTGTGAACACTCTTAGACAGCTACTGGTGAGACCCAAGGACCCCCTGGAGAAAGAACGTGTAATTGGACCTGTCTACCAGATTAAGTGCCAGGATTGTGAGGCCTCGTACGTGGGAGAGACTGAACGCGCGTTAAAAGCGAGGTTCCTAAACACCTCAGACCCAGTTCAGCTGGATCAGAGGTGTCTCGCCACCTGCACACAGACAGTAAAGGACACAGTGTCTCACTCGAAGGGACCAACATTTTATATGTAGAACCCAAATATTTTGAACGTGGCGTGAAGGAGGCCATTAATATCAGGAAACTCAAGCCCTCACTAAATAGAGATGGGGGCAGGTACCAGCTTCCTTCCATCTGGAACAATGTCCTCACCCGAGAGGGGGAGGGGGGCGCGCAACCCGGGAATCTCCCGAGGTCCCAGTGACGACGAATGACGTCAACCAATGTGAACAAGATGGCGGATGCCATTGAAAGCTTAGTGTGTGAACTGAGTGTTATCCTTGACTAAAAACTATTGTGATACTTGTATATGTTTACATACTGTTTAGATACTCACACAACAACATCTGATGAAGCCATGTAGTACACCATGGCGAAACGTCATAAGTTTCAACATATATAAACAGTAGAGAATGGTAAACTATTACTATTATTACATCTTCATCTGTTTCTTTAGTACAGTCGGACCCGTTTTGCTTAAGCTTGCATAAGTTGAGCACCAGCATCAGTAGAAGTCATTTTGATTTCTCTTCAAACTTACTATTAAGTATAAGTTAAAAAAAACCACGGTCATTTCGAACCTCTTAACTCAATAAACATGCCTACTTCAGAGCAAAATATAACATCCCGTGAGCCATTATCCCACGTAACGAAAATTAGCGGTGCATGGAAACACTACATGTGTTGTTTACTGACATTGCATTTATAATGCAGTTAGACCTTTAACACGCAAGCAGGTCAAGCTAATACAACACTTAACCCTCTTGACGCCAGCCGTAAATTCACTATACTCCCCCTCAGTGCCAGACACGCATTTTGCGTGACGTGTTATTCACAGTGGGGGGCTTCAGTTGTCATAGTTGAAATATGATCCTTTGTAGCTCTTCGTTTTCATCAGAACATTTTCACATTTACAGTACACATTCAGGAGACGGTCTAGTTTCTTATTTTTACCATTATAAATAAAGATACATACAGCATAAAGTTAAATTTTGACAATTTCGAGTAATCGTCCATTCATTTGACAGCTTGCGTGGTTGATTTTAAATGTCGTAGTAGCAGTAGAAATTTTAAGTGCAGCGAGTTTTTATCCAGGATAGACACAAAAAACACCATAAACCATCCCTATTTCATAATAATATATTTTTACTTACAATATTATGGACCAAAAAAAAACGTGTTCAACTTTTTATTTCTTCATTTCCGTAAAGTTTGACACTCAATGACAGGCACCACTCGACAACCCGACAAAAACATCATCCGTTTTGATAGAAATACTAGATTTCCAACGTCCACACTTATTGGGTAGTTTGCCAAACGGTTTATTTGTGATTCGGTATCCAAGATACAATAAGATGGAGCGTGGGTGACGAATAATATGATAATTCTTCTTCAAAATGTTCAACTTTGTCACTCTTACCAAAAGCCGGTATTTCCTGAAAATCAGCCTTGCGCAGCGCGCGTCGCTGATATAGAATCGTAGGAGCGCTCTTGATAAAGGCTAATTCGGAGTTCCTTAGCAGTGTCAACGTGTTTTGTGGCGCTTGAACCTAAGAATACCGCTATTTATTTTGATTAAGGCTCAAAATATATATCTGGATATGACCTTGATGAGTCTAGTTTCACATTTGTTTAAGGTCTCGATGAATAGCAGGATTCACGACGATTCAAACCATATACGACAAGCTATGGTTTTGCGAACACAAATAAGAGTATTTTGCGGCTCAAAATTGCAGCAGATAATGCGTGTTTGGTGGGTAAATATTCGTTCACACTAATATAATTAAAATATTAACACTATGCTGCTTATTTACTTCTAGAAATACTTCGAAATGTCAAGGTAAAGTTGTTGTTGTTGACATACCGGAATTTGAGACTAGAACCACGAGTGTTTATATACGAATATGGCAGACAAACTCAAACTGTTTTTTCTCAAAACTGAGGCGCATATATGCGCCTCGGCACTAAAGGCACGTAAAATCTGAGGCGCATATATGCGCCCCGGCACTAAGGGGTTAAGATCAAAAAAATTATGTAACTTTCATGTTAAGGTGAATAAGCAGTGACCATAAACCTCCTGGAGCCAGGGGAAAAATCGGTGTAATACTCCTGAGTGCCAGAGGTGCATTTTGTGAGACACTTTATTCACAGTCGGAGGTTTCCTCTGCTGAGAATGATATATAATCCTTAATAGCTCTTATGGTTTTCATCAAAACTTTTTCACATTTACAGTACACATTTAGAAGACAGTCTCGTTTCTTATTTTCACCATTATAAGTAAAGATACATACAGCATCAAGCTTCGATTTTGACCATTTCAAGTAATCGACGATTCATTTGACAGCGACCACGAGCGATTTAAAATGTCCTAGTATCAGTAGTAATTTTAATTGTAGCTAAGTTTTATCAAAGATACTCGAGAAACACAGCAATAACTGTTCATATATCATACTAAAATATTTTTACTTACTGTACAATATTATGGAGGAAAAACGTGTACAAACTTCTATGTGTTCGTCGGAGTAGACTTTTGACAGGTGCTGCCAATCTGTTCGCGAAAATTTCATTTGTTTTGTATGAAGTAATAGTTATTTGATGCCCACATTTGATTTCTAATTTCCCAGTCACCATATTTGTGATCTGGCATACAAGATATTGATAAGATAAACCTTGGGAGAGGAATAATGTAGCACTTTCCATCAAAATATCGCAATTATCCATCAGCGCCATGCAGCAACCAACCGGCAGGTGTGCCGCTATTCCATTGATTAAATTATACAAGGCGCTGGCGTATACGTATTGCAAGAAAACCATTGCGCTGTCACTTTTTCAAATCTAGTTCAAAGCCTTTATCATGCTCTGCATTGTGACAATTCATAACGGCGCTCGCCAAACCGAGGTTTGTTGCATGATAGCGTTTATCGAGTGGTTTTACGGCATGTGAAATAAGAGTAACAAGCTTGCAAGGCTATTTTGTTTTTATTAATTCATGCGACTGGTTCTGATGCTATACATTTGGTCAGCATGAACAGGTTGGTGGTGGGACATGTATCTGTAAGGGACATGTATCTGTAAATGCATTTGTCATTTGCTAACGTGGTTATTGTGGTTAGTACCAGAGGAAAGCTTGTAATGTTTTTGGCTTGTGCACAAGATAAACAATGTTCAATTGAATTAGTATTATAGGAATATTATTGTACAATATATAACTACAAACTAAAGTTATGGATGTTGTTCTAAAAGGTATTTCATGTTAATCTTATATTATTGTCCATAGTCACTCATGCTGGCCTATATGTGAGGTTTCTCACATTTCCTGATAGCTCGAAGTTCTGATACTAGGTCATCACTCAATTCCCTTCAACTTCAACCTTGGTCATTATTTTGATTTTTGTCTTTTTAGCTCTTCATACAAGTTGTATTGTTCTGATGTGACGAAGAATCTTTTGATCAGAAATCCTGCATACGCCCAATTACAAAAACATATTGTAAGTCATGTATAAGGTTCAGCTAAATGATGTAAATGTTTTTCTCAATTGCAAGATAAAACAACTTCATGCTGATTGAATTACAAGACTAATAAAGGAGCTTATTTGTAGGTGTCTCTTGATGTATCTTCAGCAGCTGGACACATAACCCACACTTTGGCAATCCCTGATGCAACCTCTGGAAAGGTATATACTATGTAGAGTTGTTAAAAATTTGTAGCTTTCATATAAACTTTTTTATAAATGATTGTCATAATTTAGACTCCAAGATGCCTTTATGAAAACTTTTAAATGTATGTAACTGTTTATCATATGAAATTTCATTTGCGTGCACAGTGAGGCCTGTACGATGCATATTAAGCGAGATACCTTGCACCAGCTCTGAACAAGCACTGCGATATACCAAAAGTTGCGGAATTTTGTCTAGTTTAAGGCGCTGCCTGATGCCAGCGCAGGAAGTGCAGGGAAAATTGAGAAAAATTGTGGTTTCCATGGTAACGTCAGCGTAAATTAGACCAAAACTACACAATATAAAAACCATTACAAAATCTTTGGTATGTTAGATAGAGATAAGTGTGATATCTCATATAAAAGGTATTTGAATCTACTTTCAGCATGTTAAAATGAATATGCAAATTATCTCATTTGCATACGCCTAATTTGCATAAACATAGCATTTTTTACGTTTTTGTCACAAATGCAATTTTTAAAGTTTTTTGGTGAAGTCATTATTCATGCAATCATATTGATATTATTCACCATCATTAACGATACAATCAAGCACTCTCACTAAACATTTGGGTAGGATCGGATTAAAATTGATGATTTGCCAGACTAATATTTCTGACCATTCCAATTTAATGTCTAATACAAAATCATGTATTAGTTGTCATTTTAAGTGGTTTTTGTCAGCAAAAATGCAAGAATTTATTTTCTAAGCTACATCAATGTGTAATACATGGAATTCGGGCTAACAGGGTCACTGATTCCATTTCCAGTATTATTTAAAAATTTGACATTATCTTGACCTCCAAATCCAAGATGGTCACTACCACGTAGTTTACATAGTAGTAGTAGTTTTATTATTTTACTTTTAAACCTACATCAATGTGTAATACCTGGGCTTTAGGGTTTAAAGGTGTCACTGATTCCATTTTTCAGCATCATTTTAATCATTTGACCTTATCTTGACCTTCCTTCAAATAAAAATTGCTACTACTTTATCGTGAACATTTTACTTATTTTATTTCTAAGCAATGTTGCTGTGTAACACATGTATTTTTTAGCTTTTCAGGGTTACGGATTGCAACTGCACTGTTATTTTTACTGATTTAACCTGATCTTAACTCACAAATCCATGGTGATTTCTTTTAGCATTGAAATATAACATATATACTGGTAAACACAATTTGAATGGTAATGAATCTCAGCGTCTTCATACCTTAGTCATGAGAGTTATGCACAAAGATGATTACAGTAAATAAATTTATTCTAAACCGAAGAATATTTCATACAACAGATACAAATGATAGATATATGTACATTTATGAATGTATAACAGATAATATTCAAATATCATTTCCTGGGGCAAAGCGCGGCCTCCCCTTCATTGAGTACCTAAAGAATCTAGGGTCCTTGCTTGGGAACCTCCAGTGGCTATGGTTCTTCCTTTACCTTCCAAATCATTGTTGTATTGATTGGACAATTTGTTAATTGGCAAGAGCCACACATGCTGATGTACATACCAAATTGCACAACTGACAGCCATTTTTCTTCTAATGACAATGGTTTGTGGAATTGCAGTGGTATGACATTCATCACCCTGCGGTGCAACCTTTTATATCATTCATTCTAAAGCCATGTCCATTGTTTTTCCCACTCCCATTTAGAACGAACATGGTTATGTTCCACCCAAACTAATACTTGGCAGTAGACCCCTCAAAGAATGATATTTACTGGATGAAATTGTAAGTGGTAAACGCTCTTGTGTGACAAATTGTTTAAAAGATGTCACTCTCTGAAAAGGCCCATGAGATAAACAAGTTCTTTTAAAACATCTTCACAATAGAAGATGGTGGCCCCCTTCCCCGCCCACCAGAGCATGGCTTCATGGATGAACTTACAGACTTCGTTATCACCATTGAAATGGTGAAGAAGCAACTAACCTGCCTCTACACCGGGAAAGGCATCAGGTCCAGACGGCATTCCAACATATGTCTTGTCACAGGCAGCAGAAAAACTTGAGGAGACCTTCACCCACCTGTTTCGGCTTTCCCTTGATAAAGGTCAACTCCCAGCTGAGTGGAAGAGTGCACTGGTTACGCCAGTTCAAAAAGAAAGGCAGTAAACGACAGCAAGCAACTATAGGCCAGTGAGTTCTACATGCATGGTATGAAGTCATGGAGAAGCTGGCAAGATCAGATAATGAAACACCTGCAAAGCAATAACAAAGCAACTTTTTATCAGAAAGGACAACATGGGTGCTTGCCAGGCCGAATTGTCAAATTTGCCTGAGGTCATGGATAACTGGACAAGTATCCTGGATGATGCTACAGTGTGAGATAAGCCATACATGGACTATCAAATGGCGCTTTTGACTCTGCCCCACACCGTCTCCTAGCAGAAATACACACTTTCAGCATCGGAGGCAAAGTCCTCAAGTGACTGAAAGATTTTTTCACAGTCAGACTACAGAATGTCGCCATTAATGGCACCCAATCACACAAGGTGCATGGGAGTAGTGGTGTGTACAAGTAATGTTTGTCCTTTTCAATAATACCTGCCAAGATACGAAGATGTACATGAGAAGTGACACTGATGAAGGCCATTAGGATCTGCAAGTCTCAATGAAGCAGACAAGGATCTTGTGGTGGTGATGGACAACAGACTAGCATTCAAAGACCACATAGCGCAGGGGCAACATCAAAGGTTTTGCATCATTTGAATCATCCGTGAAATCTTTTTTTTGACTATCTGATGAAGAAAAACTTTGTCCAGCTGTACAGGAGTCTGGTGAGACCCATCTTGAATATGGACCCCAGGTCTGGTGTAACCACACCTGAAAATATTGTGCAGTGATATCAAGGGTGTACAGCGCAGAGCCACAAACCTTCTATCCCATCTGTACAACAAACCCAACCCTGAAAGACCACAGATTCTGAAGTGGAGCATCAACACAAGAGGTGACTTGATCCAGGTATTCAAATAATATCATCCAGTAAATATCATTCTTTGAGGGCCTACTACCAAGTATTAGTTTGGATGGAAAATAACCATGATCCTTCTAAATGGGAGGGGGAAAGCAATGACATGACTGCCTTAAAATGAATGATATAAAAGGTTGCACTGCAGTGTGTGATTAATGTCATACCCCTGCAATTCCACAACCCATTGTCATTAGAAGAAATGTAGCTGTCGGGTGTACAATCTGGCATGTACATCAGCATGTGGATCTTGCCAATTAACAAACTGTCACAATCAATACAACAATGATTTGGAAGATGGAAAAGAAGAACCATAGACACTGGAGGTTTCCCAAGCATTGGGACCCTAGACTTTTTAGGCACTCAATGAAGGGAGGCGATTATTTGCTCCAGGAAATGATATTTGAATATTGTCTGTTATATATTTATAAAATGTACATGCATCTGTATGTATCTGTTGTATGTGAAATATTCTTTGGTTTTTTAGAATAAATTTTGTTACTGTAATAATCTTTGTGCATAACTCTCTCGTGACTAAAGGTATGAAGACGCTGAGATTCCATTATTCAAATTATGTTTACCAGTATATATGTTATATTTTCAATGCTAAATGAAATCCCCGTGGATTTAAGGGAGTTAAGATAACACAAATCAGTAAAAATAATACAATGCAGTTGCAATCCGTAACCCTGAAAAGCTAAAAATACATTGCGCTGTGCAACACTGGATTTGAAATAAAATACGAAAATGTTCACCATAGTGCTACAGTAGTAATTTTGGATTTGAAAAACAAGATAAGGTGAAATGAATCTAAATGATGCTCAAATGGATTCAGTGACACCTTTAAACCCTAAAGCCCAGGTATTACATTATTGAATCCGTCAAAACCTAAAATATGGTGAACATTTTTCCTGGATAAGGGACAGCCATCTTGGAATTGAAGGTCAAAACAATTTCAAATTATTGGCGACAAAAATACTGAAAATGGAATACATGATTTTGTTAGCCCCGAATTCCATGTATTAAATTACTGATGCTTAGAAAATTTAAAAGCAAAAGAGTTTTTTTCTTTATATTGAAGTGGTGAATAACTTGAAAAATGATTGCATGAAAAAACTTCTAAAAACTTTTTAAAATTGGGTATCAAAAGGCAGAAATGCATTTTCCAAATTAGGATAGAAATGGGGCATCATATCTATTTGAATAAAATCCTTTTTAACAATTTCACACTTTATTCTCTATCGCAAAAAACACTTAAAATGGTTTTTTATATTGTGTAGATTTTGTCCCATTACCATTAAATTACAATTTTTCAGAAATATTAGTCTAGCAATTCATGATTTATATGATAAGGTATTTTCATTTATTTTCCTTTCAGATAGACTATGAAGTTAATGTGACTCTGCTACAAGCCAGGACATTGTCGGGATCGGTTATGTATGTCACAATTTTTGTTTTGTATTATGCAAAAAATGGGAAATATTTTCACAGCAGAAACGTCTTTGGTTATCATTTTCAACTAACATAGATTTCAGTTTTACATAGCTGGAGACAGTTTGAAGTAAAAACATTATACCAGATATAATATATCTGCTGAACTGTATACTACATGATAAAGCAGCTTCTTATTTTATTACTGCGCAAATGTAAGAAGGAAATTATTCTGATATGGTCATTGAAAAGGCAATGACCCTCAGACCTGCTTTCAGAATTTAATTTAATCCTGATAATGTTTCTTGCCTTTGTAGGTTTCTCTTTGAGGGTGCAGATGGACGAGTGCTTTATACTGGAGACTTCCGTCTATCAAAGTCGGACTTAATGGGGATGGAAGCATTACATAATGGGTCAAAGTAAATATTACCATTTTCTGTACTATATTTTACAACTACCTATACCTTTCACCAGCCATGCTTTTCAGTGGCACACTATGGCAGGGAACTCGGCAACATACAGTACTGACATGGATTCTTAACTGTCCTCCCATCAGCAAAGACTTATCAATATGCATTTTGATATGTTAAGATACAATGCTCTCATGTTCTATATGATGTATTACCTTTAAAACAGTCTCTATGATTTATATACTGTCTCAACATGAATGAACAAAATGACTTTTCTGGCATTAACAGGTATCAATGTAAAATGACGTTATAAATCCAAAACTATACATACACAGGGAAAAAATAAATTACAGTTTACTAGAGGTTGGAGCAGTCTTTAGATTATGCAAATATACATGTCGTACTTCTAAATAAGAATAGGAGTCTGATCAAATATTTGTAATAGAGTGACAGTGTTCATATTATATCATAGAGACGAGTCAATATATGTCATAAATCAAATTAGTTCAGTTTTCACGAAGCCATTGAAGATAATGCTAAGTGAAAGTACATTTGGTTTGTCAAAACCAGTGTCAATAAATGATGCATTTTGTATTGCAAGTGTAGGGAAAATAAAAGTTATATTTTTCAGGTAACATGTTTATCACCCTGTAAAATATACCATGCCATCTTGTTAACTAAAAACACAAAATTGAACAGATAAGGGACTTTTTTACATCAACTGTGAAGTTATGTCTGATGAAAGTCATTTGGTTGATATTTCTTGCATACATATGTTTTGGCAATTTCAAAACAAGTGATTCTAGGCGGGGTATGTAAATTGTTCTAGCTTTTCTCATTGCATTGTTCAAGTGAAAAAAAAACTTTCAGAATGCTCAGATCATAGTGCTTCAATAAAGGCCGTCTTGTTGGGCCTCTTTAAAGGTTATGCTCAGAGGGGGAACACATATGCTTACACAGAAGCTACATAATGAGTTCTGTACATTCAGATGAGTGCTGTGCATTCTGAAAGTTTATTCCATTTAAACAGTGTCAGGGCTGGACACAGCCGCTATCCCGTGGATAGCAGCTTTTGGGAAGGGATAGTAAAATTTAGAAGTTGGTAGTCCGCCGGTCTAGTATGATTTGCCAGCTTCTTTGCCACCCTAGATTTATATTAAATGCACCAGATTTTCTAAATCTCCATTAATTCGATTATTTTGACAAAAGTAGTGATTTTATCAAATATTTCTTTAATATTTCATGATTTTATTTTCATAGTTTAGTTGGCACAGGTATGGCCTGATCATCTGGCCTGAAGATTAGATCTAGCCTAGGTCAAACCGCGTCACATTGTTACTTGTGGTAATGCACTCCGCGCTTGAGGCTAATCCAGCCTTTATTAGTTTGGTATATGTTGCTTCAATTATATATGTGTACCTTAAATGCTTCGTATCGAGGCTGTGCTGTACCCGGACCCTACTTTTTACATCATGTCAAAAAGACAATCAAACATAACGTTTATAAGCAATTTCTTTACAAAAAAGCCAAAATTGACAGGTAGCATTTGATCACATTGTTTTATTCTCTTATAACAATATTCAATGACCATTCTTCTCTGATTTTTCATTCATCTCAAAGGAGAATTGAGCATGAATCATCCATTCTATCATTCCGTGCAAAAATCACCGCCAATAACCAACGCTGATTGGTCAACCAGCGTTCTCAATTATACGATTGACTGCACGCGCGGAGACCACTACTACAGCACTAGTCTAAACTCGTCACATTATCAATACAGCCGCTGACGTCGCAAGGCGTGTCCCGTGTAGAGGAGAGCAAAAGTTTAGACTAGTGCCGTAGTAGTGGTCTCCGCGCGTGCAGTCAATCGTATAATTGAGCACGCTTGTTGACAAATTGACTTGCAATGAGAACGTTATAATATGATTTATTTTAAAATAAAAACGAATCAGACACTCGTTTAGTGTGGATTTTAGTCATGATACAATGGTATTTGACAACTCGATTGTCGTGTCAATGGGAAAATTGAGCATGCTGAATTTTCCCATTGATACTCCAATCTCGTAGTCAATTCCTACAATTATTGTGGTGGTAGATCTATTAGCTTTCTTGTAGACTAAGTCTATTTGTATATCTATGGTAATGGGGTTTGAAAACTTTGCATACAAATATTCAATGATTATTCTCCTCTGATTTCTCATTCATGTTCCAAGGGATTTTAGAATTAGTCATCCAATTAATGTGGTGGTAGCTTTCTTGTATGGTGATGGGGCTTTTGGAAATGGCGTTTTTTTTCTTCTAGCTAGATCTACAGATGCTGACAGGCAACCTGATGCACCTGCTTCTTCTGGGCCCACCTTCAAGTCAAATACTAAGACCAATGATGCTACTGACACAAAGAGCTTACCTGATATTGATAATTGTGTTTCTTCTGGTACTAATACCAATGATGCTACTAACACAAAGAGCTTACATGAAATTGATAATTCTGCTTCTGGGCCCACCTCAAAGTCAACCCACGTTGCTAATACTAAGTCCAATGCCCCCGGACCCCCCCTAGTCAATAGGCGCCTGCGGCACAGATAGCGTGCGCCGACGCTGGGATATTCGGTTACTAGAAGAGCTAGCCAACTTATAAACTAACTAGCCCTCCTGTCTATTTAATTAATACTTCTTATGTCAAGCCCTGAGTGTATTAAAATATCTAGGGTAATTTAAATACCCCGTCGTAAAGGGCAGTTATGAAACTGCCAAATCATGTGCAGGCGAGAAATATAAACCCGATGATTTTCGTCAGACATAACTTGACTGCAAGAAGCCGCTCATCTCACCAATGTTAAACGTGATTATCTTTGGAAATCCACCGTAAGTCTAACGAAAATCATTCGATTATGAAATGCTCAGACAACCTCGTGTTTTCATAACAAGGACGGCATGGTACTTTTAAGGGCGTAATAAATGTTAAACGTTAAGAACAATATAGTATTTTTCTTACACATGATATGGAAAAGGCATTGTTCATTGATACAGGATTGTACATAACAAATATATTTTTGGCTGAGCATGATCTTTTAACAAATAATTGTGAGCACTATTATGCTTGGCTCAATCTTTGACTGATGTAGATGCACATGCTGGTATTCTGACACATATTTCTCAAACTGTCATGTCAGAATATTACGTTTGTGGGTTTGAGAACGCATCTTTAAAAATTATGTTGCACTATTAAGAATCTTTAAAATGATTGCCAGTTTTGAAGCAATAATCAGAGCAGCTATTGTGTCCATGTGACTCCAGTCACAATCAAGGTTTCACATTCTAATTTACTGTTCTGTTATAACAAAGGAATTTTTAAAAGGTTATTGTTATTATATTAAAGTATGATAATTAAGTTATTTTATTTTTTATTCAGCCCAAAGCCTATTAAGTCCATGTATTTGGATACAACATTTCTGTCCCCTTCCGCGGTGTTTATTCCTTCACGAGAGGAAAGTGCTGAAGTAGCCACTAGTTTGGCAGGTGACTGGCTTCGACAGGGAGATCATCATCATGTTATGATCAGCCATCGGGCAAGTCTTGGATATGAGCAGCTGTATAAGGAAATGGCTGTTTCTTTAAAAATGAAGGTATTTATTCTATTTTCATATTTAGCTGTTTGTGTATGTTTTTTTTAAATGTGTTGCTTTTTTATTGCGAAGTAGATGCTAAAATCTTAGGTTAACTTATCATCAAGAAAATGGATGAAATATTATACAATGTGTTCTCATTAATGCTATTCAATATATTTGACACAATCAGTTTGAGATAATTGTTCTACAGGTGCATGTGCCAAGGCTTAAATATGAAGAATATAAGACTATGGGAGATATGAAGGAATACACAACTCCTGATGCTTCAGATACTCGTTTACATGCATGCAGATGTAAGGTAAAGATAATGTACTATTTCCTTAAACATCCACAGAAGTGTACTCCACAATGCTAATAGACTGAAGTTTTTGTTAACGGTATTTCATTGTGTGTTTATTTCTTGCCAAATAAATGTTTGCGTGAAGAAATTAATTTAAATCAGGCATTTATTTTTCACTTTTTCATATTTGAAGTTACAACATATTTTTATTTTTATAGGACTTTAAGATGGCTGACAATGGTTTACCCATTGAGTTGCGTACGATCAAGGTGTCAACTATGGCCTTTGTACAAACAGTTGGAATGGAACATATAATGAAACGGTAAGCAGCTTTGTTCAAGGCATATTGGTGAATTGTTTCTGTCTATTACTATTGATACCCAACAATTACTTCTTTGTAATGATCTTTCTAATTTGTAATGATCTTTCTATACACACCTACATCTTATTGTTCTGATTAGATATTTGGTATATTAAATGTTTATTTCAGGTTCAGTGAGAAGTTCATTCGTGTGTGCTACTCTTTCCACTCCTCTTATAGTGAAATTCGTGAAATGCTTATGTATTTACATCCTTCAAATGCTTACCCTAATGTTATACCAATTGGAGAGACAAAAAAGCAGGTATTTACCCTGATGGTATCCTATCTGTAAACCATGAGAATTAAAGAAATTTCAATCCAAAATCCACACTTTGGATTACTTGATATACTTTTCTTGATCACGTATGCAGGAAAACGTTTACCATCTTACTTAGTTTTATGAATTTTGGAAACATATTGTATATTTATTACAATATTATTTCAGATATTTGAACGTCTGAATAAAATCATTGAATACAGACAGCAGATTGTAGTTCCTAATGCTTCCCAAAGGTCATGTGATCTTGGCAAATTGGTGAGAAGACGAAAAAGAAAATATACACGTATGTTTGAATTGATTGTTTTAATTGTATAACTTAATTATTTTTGAGGTCCAAAATGTATACTCTTAGAATCAATTATATTCAAAATCTATTCCTACCAAGGTAATTCTGCCCAATAGAGAAGTAATTTTAATAAGTAAAAAGATGCCACTGGTATGACTGTCAAATTCATGTGGGGCAAGAACAAATATATAGCTGACACTTAAGGGTTACTCCAACTTTGAAGTGTAACATCTCATTTGCCCACTATTGAGAAATTTAAAAGCAGCAGTGTATGCCCTTTTAGGATCAGTTTGCATGCTTATTGTAGGGTACCCATGGGTAGTGAATTTTCCACTTGAGTACTCACCCCCCTGTACTCGCCTCATATTCAAATACTCGGTCAGAAGTATGTTCCCTGTCACACTGGTTCGGATGAGAGAGGGGGCAGGGGTGGTCGAATGTAAGACATCGTATGCATATGATCATGAATGGCTACGGCAGCGAATTTTTTTTTTGATTCACCAAATCGAATGCTTAATCCATTTGGCGAGTGGGGTTCATTTTGTTCCTGCCAGTTTGGCAATTGCCTTTTCTTCGATGTAAATAGATAAAACTATTTTTTAACAGCCCCAATGTTTTTTTTTGCTATTAAATCGCCCGCGGAAAAGCCTTAATAAGCAAACATCAAATAATTTCATTTTCGATTTTAAAACTTCGAACGTTTCGGGACATTTAAATTACTGTGAAATCGAAAACGAAATTATTTGACATTCTCTTATCACTGCTTTTCCGTGGGCATTTTTTTCTTCATAAATAAGTAAGTTATTATGATTTTCCGACAAGTATTCACAATAGATTATCAGGATTAAGTTACTAATGGATTATACAATTATATATTAGAGAACTACCATTGACAAATACTACAGCAATCCATTTGACACCCAGAATCAAAACAGAAACGTACACGGCTGAGCGATAATGAATGCTGGTGATTACTACACGAGTTGGTTTTCTTTGAGGGTTTCGGGTGGAGTGCTACTCAGACTAAGACACTGAGATGCAGGGAAAACGATGAAGAATCAATATGTGTTAAATTTAGCCATATAAAACCATTAAAAAAAATAAAAACAAGTGATCCAAATACCTCCATTTCACAAAAAATAAAAAATAAACTACTTTTCTCAGATAAAGAATGGACCACAGAGCTTCTAGAGACATCCAGTTAAAAAATTTGTGTGAGCATGCCCCTAGACCCCCCTAGCTATACTTCACTCGTAACCGTGGCTTCGACCGTCACTTCCAAGGTCAAATTTTGGCAGGTGCTATTAACATTTGGCTAGTGCTCCCCTTATAGCTCTAGCCAGAGGTGTTATAGACAATGATAAAAGATATTCACGAAATACCTTGTAGAACAAATTCTTCCATCACTTAGGGTGGAAGTTGTATATTGTAATCTATTATTCCTATGATAATTCGAATAACCATCATTAATATCTTTTGTCCAAATAATAAAGTTATATTTTGCAATTATTTTAACATCAAAACACATGCTTTGTTCGTTACTGACGCACGTGACGTTAAGCCAAATGAGTCTCGATCAATCCGTCCTTATGGTGGTGTGCATTCAGAAAATAAAGTAAAGCACTTTTTTATCAAGGCTACAATACATGTGTAGAAACGGGGTTAAAGGTGAGTCACGAGTCAGAGATCAAGTACATTCTCGATCTGCCTTGCACACATCTGAAAAAATATGAATATAGCAAAGCGTCCTCGAGCAGTCGAGTACAAGACTTGAACTCGAGTAATGGACATATTCTCCACGTGGATGAGTACTCAAGGTACCCGTGGGGACCCTAGCTTATTGACATAAAGGGCAAAATGTTCAGATAGACTGCACTTGTACAATGCCTAATCCCATTTTTTATTTGTTTTCAGAAAATACACCTGATTCAGATTTAGACTTTGGAGACTCGGCAAAGCCCTCAAAAAGATTGAAAACCAGCCAAGTTCATTCCAAAGGCAGTTCTGGAAATTCAAAAGATATTTCATCTAATGCTGATGGTATGTTAAGATTTTCTTGCGTAGAGGATGATTGTGTTGATACCTCAGTTGAAGATAAAGAGACTGTAGACTTAACCGTAAGTTCAGAGAGTGATTCAACATTGAGTGAAATGGAAGACTGTAATACAGACTCAATACATCGTCTTGAAGAGTTAAATGCAGAAGATCAGGTTTTATTAGACAGTTTCATACCTGTTAATGGTGGTAGCTTAGGACAGTATGTATCTTACTGTAGTGACATAGAAAGTGAAGATGAATCGAATAATAAAGAAAACAAAATCACATGCCAAAAGATATGGGAAAAGCGATCGAAATCTATAATATCCAATGGTATTGGATGTTGTAATCTCATTACTATATCGGATGATTCACAGTCATTGAATTTATACCTTGACGGAGCTTCCGATGATTCAGAATCAAAAACAGAAAATCCTATCAAAGAAGGGGGAGGAGATTCAAGCAAAAGTAAGGAGGAGAATGTCAACAAAGAAGATAAAGTAAAAGTTAAAAATGGAGACATTGGAAGTGGTGAAGGAATAGATAATGACAATGTAGAAGAAAAGAAAAATGTCTCCGATGAAAAATCTGGAATCGATTTAGAACCCCAAAAAGATTGTGCTAATGCTAACATTGAGCCATGTGACATAGATGATATGAATAATGATAAATCACAATCTGAAAATGATAAAATTGATTCTGTGGGAGATGATTCTAATTTAATCGAATTGATCAGTGACAAAAAAGAAGATGAATCTATAAGTGAAATTCTAGAATTATCTGTTGATCAGAGCAAAGGAAAGAGGAAACGAGAAGATACAGATGAAACAGAAAAACTTGAAGAAAATGAACCTCCAGTCAAGAAAGGACCAAAGACAAATGAAAAGTCACCGAAATCGAACATAGTTGCATCTTCGTCTAAGGGCTCAGCAAAAGAGATTGATGGCATGGAAGAAGAGGATGAAGATGTCATTTTAGTAGATTCAGATGAAAATTCAAAGGACAATAGTAATTCTGTTGATTATAATTACCTTACAAAGCAGCAATATATGGTACAATGTTTGATGGCACAAGAAATGAAAAAACAAGCTATGGTTGCCATGAAACCCAAAGGTGATAGTGGAGGACCAATTGATTTGACAGGAGAGGAAGAAAGTGGAGAGGACAGTTTTGTTGATAGTGATGTGGAAGAACTTGATTCTAGCGAACTTGATACAGAGGCAGAAGCTGAATTGCATGATTATGACTCAGACTCTTCTCGTAATAGTGTAGATGAGAGGGAATGGAAGATTGCATACGACCAGTTGAGAAAGTTAAGGAGACAAGGTCAGTCTAAAGATCCTCCTCCATCAGAGGGGGTTATCATTCTTGATTCATCAGATGAAGATGATGAAAAGGAAAGTAAAAAAACTGAAACTAAACAGGAAAAAACTGAAACAACAGGAAAGAATAAGGAAATGGACGAAAAAGATAATGTCAAGTCTCCACCAGAACAATTGGAAAATGAAAATGATAAGAATGAGCAACAATCAAGCAAAGGATTAGAAGCAAGTGGTATAGATGAAACAAATATTGAAAAGGGCGATAATAAGGAAACTTCAGACCGTTGTGAAGAAAAATCATCAGCCGCTTCATGTGAAAACTACTCGAAAGCTTCTGTTGAAAATGATACAGCTCATAATGATAATGACAATAAAACTTGTGACATGGGAAAAGAAGTAGACAACCATGTTACAAATGATGAATTAAATGCAAATGATAGCAAAGAGAAAGAAACCGATCATGTTACTGACTCAGTGGAGCAGAAAGATGTAGAAAAAAACAACCAAGATGGTATTGTTGAACCTGAAGAGAAGAAAAACACTGAAGGGAATGGTGCTGACGACAGTGTAATGAAATCAATGGAGGAGAATAGTCCTACAATTGATAAAAACAGTGGCAATGAGGATCAGCCTCAAGAATCTGAAATGAGTGAAGAGTTGTAGAGTGTTTTGTGTAGTGGGAGTTTTATATTGTAAAGTCACTAAATTTTACAAATCAGTATGTTAGTGGCACTCACCATTTCTTTCAATTCACCAAATAGCGATCCAATACACGACAGGAATATAAGCTCCAACAGTTTACCTCTTTAACTTGATCTAATTCAAGAACTTCATGGTAAAGAAGAATCAAAAGTGATCATAATAATGTAGGGATGGTGAAATTATTGTGCAATTATTGAAATTACCAGTAAAGCCCAATTTACATGACTTGAAACAATTGACCTTGAAATTTAAACCGTTTGTAATTTTAACCAAAATTAATGATATCACAATATGGTTAAGTTTTAGAATTTCATTTACACTGGTGTATATTGTAATTTATTTGTGATTTTATTGTTTATGGAATGTAATTGGTGTTATAATCCAAATAGTTTATAAAGTAAATTATAATTTTAATGTACATTTTATTAATTTATAAATGCAAATTATATACATGTACATGCGAATACATCAGGGTTTGAGATTAAGCATTGACCAATGGCCCTGGGCCACTAGATTTGAAATCAAGGCCACTTCGGACCACTGACCTTTGGATTCTAGTAACCCGGCGACCTTATCCTAGAATGCTTGCATTATTGATTTTTTTTAGTCTAGCATGGGTCAAGGTTAATGAGCACTGGCCTACAGTTTAGATACTTGTTAAACTGTCATGAATTGTTACTATATAAATCATTTTAAAATTCTAATTATTTATGTACCGGTATGTACTAAATTAGTAACATATTACTTAAAATAACTAGTTTTTATTGTAAATATGAAAAAAAAGAACACGTTTTAATTTGTTGCTCAACATCAAATTGGGCCACTAGATGTTCAAACTTCAGGCCACCAGTTAGCAAATCTTAATGTTAAGCCCTGTACATATATTATGAAGGATTTGAAGCAGGTTTTGTAATACAGCAGAAAGAATTTTTGATTAATGGGGTTAATACAATGAGATATTATAGCCAGGTTGCATTTAAATTTGACAAATTATACTACTTACTATTGGGAGAAACTATATCCGTTTTGGTGATATTGATCTTCAAAAGCTTTTTTACATGCTACATTTAAAAATATATATACATAAAAAAATTTAACTAAACTTTCAAACATTGTGTTGAGTAATTTTCTTCATAACATGCACGTCACAAAGTCTGGTATTTTCTATAGCTTTACAATACCGTATACGACCATCCAAGTGCCCACCCTTGTGTAAGAGCCCTCCCGACTTTTCCTTAATGACGTTAAGAATTATGTAGTAACTGCACTCTCGTGTAACAGCCCACCCCCTAGTTTGAGAAAATTTCAATTTAACAGCCCAGTGCACTTGGATGGTCTTATTAGAACCATCACAACTAAATCCATTGGAATCTTTTATTGTTGAAACTATGAAGTACATTGTAAAATCAATGGTTAATCCATCAATTAAAATGTTTCTTCTACAATAAGAACCATGGAAAATAACTGAATAGCACATAAAAAGATGCTTAATAAAGCAAAGTAGTCTACCAAGGTAAATTTCACAGATATCACTTAGTTCAGTGGTCTGAAATTCTGCTATACGATCATGTATGTATCTATTGGTTGACATAAAACTACCTTACTAACTGAAACGATACTTCATATGTTCAACACGAACTAGCGGGTGGGGTTGTGTATGAGCAGGTACATAATACATCAATATCTCCAGGTGTCTAGCCTCCATACAAAATTTTGAACCCAAGTTCTTATAACTGCTAGAATGTTTGCTAGGCAACCAGTAAAATAAAACTAGTGAATTCATGTACCCCGACATTAAGTCACATAAAAATGTTGACCTGAATCATCACTAAATTAGTTATACATTTTTTTTCAGATGTATCAAATTTCAAGGCCATTTCAATGTTGATTTTCTGGTTGCTGACATGAACACATGGTACAAATCATAGTTGAAGCATTTAGTATGCAATTAATACTTGAAAAAAGTGTTCAACACTAACATTCACACATAAGATATTAAGACAAAGAATTGAGAAAAAAAATGAAACAGCCTCGAGGAAACAGCACCAAATTGTGTATGAAAAACAAAATTAAAAAAATGTGCACCCATAATACAAACATTGATGCATTTTTCATATTCCTAAAAGCATTACATAACAGTTGCATTCATTTATAATGGCTAAAATATACTTGTCACCTGACCTAATCTGTCCCTGATCAGTGGCAAACTGATTTTAGACTTGCCTTCGATTGTCTTATGTACACATAAAAATTGACAATAGCAATAAACCAAACATATTTTGTCACTTGATTTGTTTTTAATAAGAACTAAACATTTGCATACAATATATATAAAATATACAATATTGGGTTGATTTTCAGTCAACCATTGTGCGGAAATCATTTGGAAAGTCAAAAAAAGGCCTCATAAGACTGAAACGTAACTACTAGTTTGGTATATCTTCAACAATAAATTCTAAATACTAGATATTTTTAAATGGTTTAAAAGATTATTAGTTTCATCAAGGGGCATATGCATGGATTCATTCTTCAGTTTTAAAATCTCAAACACTATTGCAATACATATGTATACATTTGAAAGCTATACACCATTAAAGCCTCTAGCTATCAGATCAGGAGAGTAGTTATTTCAATATTTTATTATTTTATTATACCCGTAATTAAATGGTCAGTCCATCAAATCTAAGATCAATGTCCAATTATGCTTTATTTTCAGTGATCTAAGACAATTTCTACAGTGAAGAATTCTGTTCGGCCATAACTATACAATAACAAATTCAATAAAATTAGAACACACATGTCCATGAAGCCGCATGGGCATAAAATAAAATAAAGTAAATATGAAATAGATCACTGTCAGATTTATCTTGAAAATAAATTCAATAGCAATGTACCAGTGAATTTCAATTGTAATGGAAAATAAATTAACTGCATTTGAATTATTATTCACGATTAGAATATACATTCAAACAATAATATCCACATTTGTTAAGAAACAAATTAATAAAGCCACTGTCTACAATTTTTAGCACCACACTGGCAACGGATACGGTACTTCATGGCAGGGGGACTGTTAAAATCGTGTCTTTTCTTTGGAGCCGGACTTCTCTCCATATTATCTTCTCCATAATTACTTTCGCTGGGAGTAGGAGGCATGCTCGAGTGAATATTGTCAACTATATCCCCATCTGGAATATCCAGTTTCAATGGTTCCTTTTTCTCAACACTTTTAGGCACCGCAAACCCGTCACCCTCACCCTTTTGAGGTGTTTTACGAATAACTGCTGGTTTTATTGGACTCCTATTGACTTTCAAAGGCGACAAATTTCTTTTCAATGGTGTACTAGTTGCTTTTGTAATTGGTGTTGATTCTTTGACTGAGTTAGTTTCTTTAGTTGGCGTTGAGACTGGTATTGCGGATTCTGATATGTTGGATGGTTGTTGCTCATTACTTTCAACAACTGCTTCCTTCAAAAGCTCTGTGCTTGGTGAAGACTCAATACCACTTTCTTTTTCCTCATCATCATGGCCCACAGCTTCATCAGCATCGTGGTCCACTTCAAGGATTGAACTATCCCCATGCACCGCACCTAATAAATTAAGATACAGTTTGAACTAATAAATACTATATGTTAAAAATTCATAAGTCTAAGATCAATATACCCAATTAGAAAGCACATTTATAAAATTAGTTTGCATTTAAGGTACTTTAACGCCTGTAATCAAAGAAATTTCTTCATAATTTTACCATTTATAGCAAATAATTATAACTTCTTGTGCGATCGATTGTCTGCCTAAATTATTAGGAACATAACTGGAAAATTTTAACAATTGTAGAATACATGAAGTATGGAATTCTGAAAACATTTTATCATTTATAAGTACTTAGTCTTCACAGATTAAAATTACTCGCTTACCTGTCATCATATAGTCAAAAGTGAGTTCCTCTCCCTTTGCAATGTCTTTTTTAGAAAACAGAGCTATTCTAGGTAAACGGTGATCAAGATGGTTGATCCAAACACCATACACTACTAAGTTGGGGTCACACTGAAAAGACAATTCATGGTTTCAACATATTTCCTAACTTTTGTAATTTGTCTAAAAATTGCAGTGAGAAAAAACAACAATGATCCAACAATTGCATGTTACATATTTACCAGAATTATGATCCTAATGCAAAGTAAATGCACAATAAAAAAATTCTGCATGCTAAAAGTGAAGTGATACAATAAGTGATCAAACAATAAGTAGGAATCAAAATGAAAATTCAACTAATGCCAAACGTGAATACTAGATGTGGGGTCTATCACAATAATTGGATACTTTCATATTCCTATTCAGTATCAATTACAATAACTGATGAATTTTCTTTTGAAATAACAAAACAAAAATGAATATTTCTTAACGACTATTGGTATACAATGTACATGTATATAATTCAAAGATATTTTAGGGATAAAAGAATTTGAATTGCATTTGGTTAGTAAAATGCACTCACAGAATGATTGACAAAGTGAGACACATTTCCATAGGTTCGAGCATCTACTGTGAATGGGCAGTCTCCATCATTGTAGTCAAGATCAAAAAGATAAGTCATTCCTTCAGCATCGTACACTTTGCCGCGTCTTTCAGCCTCTTCAAAAGTAATTACCTAAAAAAAAAAAATGCAAGTGACCATGTACCTGGTTACATTCAATTATAAAAAAGAAATGATTAAGAGATTGTATATGCAGGTAAATTATGCTTATTTGTAATCGAAAATGAGAAGCAAACTTACCTCTCCCACATATTCCATAACAAAACTTCCTTTCGGAATCTTTTGCAATGCTTTCACACCCCAGCCTCTACAGTTATCTGTTCTGAATATACACACTTTATGTCTACGTCCATGTTGGACAACCCTATTGCTGCAATCTGGACCACAACTGCATCTTTTGTTGCACTCATAGATTGGGTTACCGGGCAGTATTCTTACTTTCTTACTTTTATAATAACCAAATATTGTGCCCGCATTTACAGCACAGCATGATTTTTTTTCATCAAAACAGTTTGTGCATTCACATCCAACAATTGGATCATTGGGAATATCTATTCCAGGCATTGGTTTATAGTCATTTATGTATGTAAAGGTAGTTGGAGGACCCTCTAGATCAACAGTGTTTTCAACCGTAATTGGGGCAGGGTCTGTGTTTATTTCATTGATACTTTTTTCCCATTGTGCCAATTGAGCTTGAATGTCTTGTTTTAAAAGCTTGTGAGCTTTTGTTCGCTTATTAGTGAGATCACTACTGTGTTTAACTTTTCTCCATCTAGGACCATTCGTTGACAAGCCTTGTAGTCGCTTTGCATTGTTGAAGATCTTTACATCTGTTGAGTTGCCAGATAATTGCAACAGCTTCACTGGAGTTAGATCTTCAGTTTCTAGAAGTAAGTTTAACATCTCCTCTACCTATTGTTAAAACAGGAATGATTATTTAAAAAAAAAAAACGTTAAACTAAATTTTAAAAAATCAAATAAAAAATGAAAATACTAAAACAAAGCCCTACTAATGGAATTTCTATATTCAGAGACAAGTTTTGCATTACCCAACCTATGTATGCAGTCAGATTATTTTAGTTTGACATAAATAATGTACTAAAAACAATAAAAAAAGTCCCAACCTTCTTTTTCTTAGTATCTTTTTGATGATCTAACGAAATCTTGCGTTTTATTCCCTTCTGACGTGAATGAAACTCATCAAGCAATTCTTGGCTTCCAATCAAATGTTCTTTTGGCTCCCATGTATTGTGTTCATGACTCCATCCTTTCCATTTGACTAAATACAAATGCCGTTCTTTTTTTTCTTCATCCTGAAATATATTAATAACCAAAGTAAAAATCAGTGTTTGAATCACAATATTGTTTTGTATTTGAAATAAAGGATTACCCTTTAAATGGGGAAGACAATTGTTCCATGTAATTTATTTGGATTACCGCTTCAAGGTAAATACTTGCACATGACCACAAAGCAGTATATGTACATGTGTAGTGATATTGATTCAGTACTTTTTAACTGACTGCTTTTTTTTTTTTTGTAAATAGACTGCATAGTCCCATGTTACCTGAAGCATGATTTGATTGCACGGGTAAATAATTATTTCTTACATGAACTTCATTACAAACACAAAAAGTCAATTCCATTCTCATCATTAGTTTGTTATTATTGAATAAATGACCAAAATAGGTTACAACACATACCATGACATGTATTTGAAATGTCATCACCTAGGACCAGTGTACATGATTGAATTTCAAACCTGTTCATTTTCAGATTCCACTTCTTCTTTAACATAGTCAAGAATTGCCTCTGCTTCAAAGTCTTCATCTTCTTGCCACTTAACTTCGCCACGTTTAACCACTGAAAATGTAATATTAAAATACAAGGTAATTGTAACTTATTAAAAAAAAACCTGTCAAATTAGTTGAATAACTGTACAAAATAGAACAATCTTTACAAATAATTTTGAATACTGACAAGGTAAAGAAAAATATCTGAAAACAAGTTAAGACGAAAGACACCAAGAAACACCACAGAAAATAAGATCATATTTGGATGAAAAATCCCCTAAGTCTCTACTCCATGCATTTGTTACATCACGCATTGATATTTACAACAGCCTGTATCTAGGTTTGGCAGATGTTCAAATACAGAGACTTCAGATTCTACAGAATGCTGCCGCCAGAATGGTACTCCGTCTCCCAAAATATAGCCATATTACAGAAATTCTGTATGGACTACACTGGCTGTCAGTCAAAGCCAGAATTACAGGTAAATTCAAAACTTTACTATTTGTTTTTAAATGTTTGCACAATGAAGCCCCCTTATATATTAAGGAACTCTTAAAATTCAAACCAAACTTGGTTAGATCTGCACGATCGAATGACAAAAATCTTTTAGTGGTGCCTCGCTTTCGGACAAAAGCCTATGGAGAAAGGAATTTTAAATACATTGCTCCAATCATGTGGAACTCTCTATCCACTGCTCTTAGACTATGCACTAATATCAATAGTTTTAAAAAATATCTTAAGACATTTCTCTTTGAAGAATTGTATAGGGTTAACTTTTAAAGAATCATATTATGCTATCATTTTTATTCTAATTTTTGCATTGTTAACTTTTATATCCTCTACTGTATTTTTATTGTTTATCTATTGTAAAGTGTCTGTGAGCATGCTTTGGATACGGGCACTGTAAATACTTGCCTATTATTTACTATTATTATTATTAGAAGACCCACAACCTGACCTCACCACAGAGTAATGATACAGATACAGGGTCAGGATTTGCCACTCATCCAGTCATGTTGACTTGTAAAAACTTGTGGACGAGTGAGAAGTTTTAGCCACTAGTCCTTTAGACGAGCAGCCTGAGGCTCAGAGCAGCAATTCAGGTTAATTTGTGCAGGGAGGACGAGTACATATTTTGCAGGACGAATTGATATCTGAGGGTTACTCGTCCTGACGAGAACAACTTTTCCACCTAATCCTGACCCTGCAGTTATCAAAATGTCTGAAAGGCAGACTGGAAAAAATTCCATTTTAGTGTTAGTGTTCACCCAACATTAAAAATTACAATGTACACCCTGCAAAAAGATTGTATTATTCCTATAGTTTATATTTTGATATTCAGTATTATTTTTTAACTTAGGCGATCACAACTTGATTCGTCGGATGACAGCAACGCCGATGCAGGAGTTTTAGCCCCTATAATCAAATAAAATGGTCAGCAAACATATTCTTTATATATCGTCGCCGAATACCCAGAAAAATACGCCTTTTTAATGTTTTGTCCACCACTCTTTTCTTATTTTTCATCAGATTTTGAAGTTTAATACATGCATTTAACGGGAAAAATGCCTAGATTACGAATATATTTATGATACGATAAAACACACAATTATCGTCCTGTGTCTCAAAATGTGTTTAGACGGCTTTTATGAGGTTAGCGGTACTCGTAACGACCAATATGTTCCTACACAAGGAATTGATATTATGAAATAAGCTATTAAATTACACCAAGAACGTCTTTCTAGCTGTATCTATTGTGGTGGAGGCTCTCTTACTGTTGCAGAAACAGAGATGGAGTATAAAGGAGTATGAGAAGAAAACCAGACTTGATGATGGTTGATAGATTGATATGCACAAAGCTTCATTGACATTTTTAGAATATGTATGTTGTTTGGAACACTAAATAGTTACATTTTGATACTAGTATGTTGTAACGAGATGTTATTCATTAACGCTGGTGCTGATTGATACCATGCTGGCAGTGTACATGGGTCTATATGGTTACATCATTGTTATATGACATTGCAGCTGCAACATTGTATATGAAAGCAAAAAGTGTTTAAAGGAAAATAAACTATATTGGTACTACTTATATCTCACACAATCATGTTTATTTCATATTCTGTATGCCACTCCACTTAAGTAGACTTTGGACTGTCTTGGCATTTCAATCCTTTAATAAATATATTGTAAAGGGATTTTATTGAAGTATATCTAAAGCATAATGATAAAATAGAATGCATGGGTTACATACATAGTAAAATAAAAAAGATTGTTGAACCAAAACCATAGTACAACAAAGCAAAGATGGTGGATTAAAGGAATATCATCATCATCATCATCATCATCATCATCATCATCATCATCATCATCATCATCATCATCATCATCATCATCATCATCATCATCATCATCATCATCATCATCATCATCATCATCATCATCATCATCATCATCATCATCATCATCATCATCATCATCATCATCATCATCATCATCATCATCATCATCATCATCATCATCATCATCATCATCATCATCATCATCATCATCATCATCATCATCATCATCATCATCATCATCATCATCATCATCATCATCATCATCATCATCATCATCATCATCATCATCATCATCATCATCATCATCATCATCATCATCATCATCATCATCATCATCATCATCATCATCATCATCATCATCATCATCATTTGATTAACGTGCAGGTGCTGGGGTAACGTCCACTTCAGTGGACCCCCTTCCAGGTAGCTGGCTAGCTGCACGCATGGCTGTTCGTACACCGGATCTCCATGTGTTTTTCTCATGAGGATCGGTTTTTGAGAGTCCCCAGTCCCTCATATCCCTCTCAGTCACCTGCTTCCATGAAGTCTTGGGTCTACCGGTTCCACGTATACCAGCCACTTGCATGTCCCATGCTGTCTTGATTGCTCCGCTTGACCGTACCACGTGGCCATACCAACGAAGTCTTCTCTCCTTCAGAATGAGGTCAAGGTCCTCAAGGCCGAGAAGCTTCAAAAGCTCACTTGAACTGGTGGTGGCGACGTTCTCCGGCTTCACTTTGCAGATCTGTTTGATCATTGCCCTGTCATTGCGTTGCAAACTTTGAAAGTTTGGCTTGGTTAAGGGCCATGTTTCACTAGCATGGAGCATTGCACCCGTACACAAAGTACTGTACATGTCCCCTCGCGCCTGTGTGAGAGGTGGCGAGATGAGAGAACAGGCAGTAGCTCCTTAAACTTCTTCCAGGCTGTCTTCACCCGTGTTGTCGTTGCAGCCACAGCCACCGGCAGCCGAGCATGTCTCCTAGGTAACAAAAAAGGAAGCTACGACCTCCAACTTGTCGGGTCCCACCTGAACCTCACTCTGTGGTCTGCCATCGATTGGTCTCGCAGTACCCAGGCAACGCCTGCACTTGAAACTTGGGTCCTCTGTTGGCGTTTAAGTCCACTGCATTTCTTATGCACCCACTTTTGCAGCCTTTTACAGAGAACGCTGTTTAACCTACACCAGTGCAGCAAACAGCACAGGAAACTTGCCAGAGTTTTGGAGAACATCCAGACCTGAACCGCAGATCCCCATGATCTTAGTCTTCCTTGCATTCACTCTTAGACCTTTTTTTCTCCATGCCTTCCTTCCACAACAAC
>CM032663.1:41662953-41888008 GCA_019095985.1 Streblospio benedicti | reverse complement strand
TTCATTAATTTTCATACTATCAAACATAATTTAAAATATTTTCCACCCAGAAGTTTGCCATTATATGAAAAGTGTCTCGGAGTTAGTTTACAAAAAGACTGCAATACTGTGGTGGTGCCACACGTCTTAAACACTAAAAAAAAAGCGGGCCTATTTGATTGCTGCCAGAGTAGATTTCTCGAGTGATATTTCAATAATTTACATATGTATGGGAGACGTCTACAACTCATAATCGATCTGATTCGATCATCAGCCAGCAGATATAAAGCGATAATCAATGGCCAATAATAGGAGCGACTCCAACCACCATATATTGTCGATACAGAAATGTTTCTTCTCACATGCAGTTGTGGGAAACCTCTTAAGTAGTTTTTAGGAACAATATTAGCTTGTAAAATATAGTTTTAGTAGGAATAGCAATGGATGCTGGATGTTGGACATGTAAAGCAATATCACAATATTTCTTGCATTCTCAAGAAACCCCTCACTTCCGTTTCCTGTCTGTGCGGGTCTAGCAGTGACAACAAACGCACGGGAAAACACATGTGTGCCCTATTGACGTGAACAAGATAATGTCTGGAACGTGTACCGTATTTCTTAACAAAGGAAAAGCAGCGTATCGTTTACAGTGTTTCACTTGATTGTTTGGCAAGGCACGTATTTGCTGTAATAACATTGGCTATTTCAAAGCCTCAGGAAACTTTCATTAGCAGCCTCTGCTCTAAAACCTGTCCAGTGTGTTATATACAATGATACATATACAACGTATTTTAATTCATAACTAACAAAATCTAGCAACTTTAAGTACAGAAATATCACGTCAAAAATGGCCACTTTCCCTTGCATTTATATGGTAACTAGTCAATGCTATCACCTCACGGGGGTGTAATCACGTGATGTATGACGCGGGGGTTGTCTTGAGAATACTGAAAGATATGTTAGTGACCAATTGTGGCAACATAATAATGTAATGACCATCACAATATATATATATATATATATATATATATATATATATATATATATATATATATATATATATATATATATATATATATATATATATATATATATATATATATATATATATATATATATATATATATATATATATATATATATATATATATATGAAATCTGGAACTAGACGTAACTGCGGACACTCCCTGGACCACACCACACCATGCAGTATTTTTTATAGGTCACATCACTGTTTGGTCACGTTTGACCCGTGGTTTTAGACGATACGTAGAAAAACTTAGTCAACGAACTTCCTGTCAGTACTGTACATTAGACCTAGTTTACATCTTCATTAAATGGGGTGTGGTACTTTCGTTCAATCTAAATTCAACAATACTGATCATAACAAAAAACTTCATACTAACACTTTTGAATAAGTTTCTGGGCTAAGTATGGGCCAATTTTCTTAAATGTTACTTGCAACATGTAACGGTTCGTGCTGTCGGAGAGCTTCACATTCTGATCTTCACACAGTTTTTGTAAATCAACAAAATTATACAAGCATGGAAGTTCTACATCTGGTTCCTCCATACTTTATAAAGAGGAACCCGTATTCGATATCCCTAAAAATACTTTATAACTTTGTTAGTTAATATATTTGGTTTTAAATTTTATATATTTTATATTTTTCCCGCGATAACAACACACTTCCGGGTTGTGCGCTCCTTGCAAGAAAAACGTTATAAATTCGCGAACAATAAGATATTTACTGTGCAGAGAGTTTGCTTCAGTATACCATTACATTCCTCTTGATTATATTGTATATCAATAAACACATAAAAACTATTTGAATTAACAAATTACAAATAAATGATACTCTAAACACACAACATAAATGGTTTTGACTTACAGATTCTAAAAAATACAAGCTGACCAATTATTTTTTCCATTTAACTTTGTAATGTAAGGTCTGTACCGGCGAGAGACGTACCGCATGACTGTCATACCTGAAGCCAAGGCATAGATTGCACCCTGAATATCAAGGGCTCAAATATATATGCTCAAAACTTGCTGCAGACCAGGAACCGATATTACATAGAGTGATAGATTGTGACAGCTGTGGTGATTGATTTATAATTGCCAACAATTACCATTTTTCGAGTAAGGTTCAATTTTCATTGCGGCCCCACGAACACAGTATCTAAAAATCAGTGGCAGCTATGTTTTATATTGCAGAATACTGTTGGTTTATAATGCCAACAATGACCATTTTACAAGCTAATTCAAATTTTCATTGCGGCCCGGTTAAAACAGTGCATTATAATATATATAAAAGGAATTAAAGTAGAGGCAGCTATATTTAGAATGCTTACCAATGGCTCGGATTAAATCAATGGCACAATTAATTGTGTGTCATAATGTAATAACCAACAAAGTAATGCCTAGCCATGAGATATAAATTAGCAAGTGAACGTGACAGTACAGCTTTCATTGTAGTCAAGAAAAGGATAAAATCCTTACTCAGATGCTTCTTTTAAACAAAGACGTTTCCGTTTCGGAGGACATTCCTCCTTCTTCAGTTTCTAGTGGCAAAGTGCGACTGTTGTTTTTGTGCACCTTGCAATTGTGTCGAGTCACGTGATGGGTGGAATTCACCATCACGTGTAGAAGTTTCGTCAACACGGGGGGGGGGGTCTTGGTTGAGGTTGAGGGAGGGTCTGCAGGTGGTGATCTTGAGTGCCTCCAGGGTCTTCCTCCGGCTCCAGCTTTCTTCTTGGCCAATAATCTTGCAGCTCTTCTGAGGGATCACATGTCCAGTCTGGCTGGTGTGTATTTGCACAGCAGACTCTGGGTTGGTCTTATCCAAATGTTCCGCTAGTCTTATACCAAGATTGCGACCAGTCTCACCAACGTACTCTCCATTGCACTGAGGACAAGTGATGCAATAAACCTCACCGCATTCCTTGAGTATCTTTAGGTCTGACAAGATTGGACCTCAGCGTGTTGAAAGGTTTGTGGTAGCTGGGTATTCCATGATTTCAAAAGACTCTCTGTAACACTTCAGAAGTTCCTCGCATATATGGGATCTGTACTGGGAACTTGGGGTGTGCACCTTCATTGGATTCTGGGTTGTCTTTCAGTGGGCGCTTCTTAGGGATCTTAAATGACCAGGGTTTGTAGCCATTCATGATTAACACCTCTTTCACATACTTCTCTTCCTTCTGACGATCTGCTTCGTCTGTCACGAGATGTTCCGCTCTGCGAAGGAGGGAACGGAGTACGGACCTCTTGTGTTCAAGGTGGTGGTTACTCGTCCGATTCAAATACTGGTCCGTGTGAGTCGGTTTACGGTATACTGCGATTTTCAGGTTTCCATTTTCTAAACGTTCAGTATGTTGGGGTTCATGGAGTTGAGATATGTCGTGAATTCTTCTATCTGGTTAGAAGGAAGCACAGTAAAGGTGTCATCGACCTATTGGTACCAAACGGTTGGTTTTACCGGCGCATGGTCCAAGACGTTCTTTTCAAAGTCTTCCTTAGTGAGGTCTGCCACAGCTGGGGATACGGGTGAGCCCATGGGTGCTCCTTGAATCTGGCGATAGAACACTCCATCACACACAAAGTAGGTTGCTTCTACGCAATTGCAAGGTGCACCTTGCTCAGCCATTAAAATATGTGTTCTGTAAAAAAACAGTGGTCAATAAATGATACCCTTTCCATTGACGTGTATGGAAAATCAGGTTTATGTTCTTCACATAACATTTATTACACTTTAAAAAAATACCATGACAAGAACATGGTAAGTTAAATTGAATAATTTCGCTAGACATACTTGTTGGTTTAAAGGCAGACGCCACATATAACATTGTATTTGGGAGATAGGCAATTTATTTTTTCTAGTTATGTTTGATGAAAATCATTTTGGTCACATTTTGCGACTTCATGACTTCGGGACCATTCAGTATTTGTGACAGGGTGGGGTAGGAGGATTTTCCAAAATTGCTGTGAAAAAATTAATAGCCCCCCTCAAACCTTTGTGAAAAATTTGGTAACCCCCCTCAATTTCATGTGACAAAAATTGATGACACCCCACCCCAACAGTTAACACAATCATTGTCAGTTAACTAAAATCCTATTTGATGGATATCCATAATATAAAAAAATAGTAAATTTTAGTATGGAATCTCTTAAAAATAGGGGTAAATTTTATGTGAAAAATTTGATAGCCCCCCCACCTCAAAAGGGTGTGAAAAAATTTATCCCCCCCTCCAAACATTGTGACAAAAAAACAGCTGGCTTTTTGTGGTATAGGTGTTGTATTGGTCTAGTTATTTTCTTAGCGCTATTTAAATAAAAGGAATTTTCCTGATACAAAAAATGCATATTGGTTTTATAAACGCATAGTTGTTTAGCTACTGAGCAAAACCTCTATAAGCGTGCATAAATCAGGCTTTGGGGACTGCATTTGTGTATAAAATTGTAATCTAACAAACAGCTGATAATAACAAGTATACATTGCAGAATGGTTACTGTAAAACTAGAAATGTTTGCACACATAATTTGCAAATTTCATGGGTAGGTGCAAAAACGCAAACTTAAATAGCCTATATAAAGTATGTCCAGGATGGACCAAAATCGCGAAATTAAATAGTCACAAAATAAATTGCAGATGAAAATCACAAAATTTAATAGCCATGAAATATTTTGGTTTTACAGTAACCACATGCCATAACAGTGAAAGAACAATACTTTCAACTGGTCAAAGCCACACTCAAGTTCAGCAGTCTTTCTGGATAAATAATGCTTTGTTAAAGAGGTGAAATTTGATTTGTCCATATAATACATGTAATTTGCCAATTTGGGAGTAAGTATAGTGTCCACTGATCACATAAGACAGGTACCAGAGGGTCATTTTATACAATGTATATCGGGAAACTGAAACAGTGGACACAAATTGTCCAAATGCAGAATGGGACAGACCTGTTCTAATGTACTATGAATTATGACACGCGGTATGTATGTGATAAAAGGAATGTCAAGAAGTTAATAATCTTCAACTTTTTTACCAGTACACCAATATAAAATAACAGTAATATTTTCAAAAAATTTATTATCACAAATTGAAGATTAAATTAAACTAAAATTCAGTGATGGAAATAATGAGATGAGAACTTGTGAAACGAGACACTGCTATGAATGGCTTCACTTGCACACAATATGGACAGGTTTCATTTGCTCATGAATAATTAAAGTCGCTATGAAGAACACCAGTCTTAGCCTATTGCAATATTCACAAAAAATTTGATCTAGCAAGTCATTACAATTTGCTCAAAATTTACCTATCAATTTGTATGAATAAAAGTTATGCATCACATGGTGATGTGAGTACAAACCTGGCAAAATATTAACAAACATTGCACATTATGCATTAGGTAACATTAGACTTACACATGGACTTCATTGTGATCCAGGAAAGCAATATCAACCCATCAATTGTATTTGTACATAACTTGAAAAAAACAATAACAATTTTTGAACAATATCTTTCAAAAAGTGATAAATTATAATTGACAAATATGATAATGGGAACAGTAATGTAGCCTATAAGATAAAAACACACCTGTTACATGGAATTTTGAAATTGGTCATCATTAATTTTATAGTATACAAAAGAAATTTGTGCATTGATTACTATATTTCATGTTCTATCCCAATAACAAACACTACATTTGTACTTCAATTACCTACACATTTTTCCTAACACATGTCATATAATTTTACTAAACCTTTTAAACATCGCTGAGCACTCATTTCAACGTTATGTTCTCTTGAAGTGTCAATAGAGGTAACAACTACATAACAATATTAAGTTTTACACAAACATATTTCACCAGGACGTATCCAAACAGAATACAATCAACAATATTACTATTGAAACTTAAAAGCATAAATAACCACGACGTTAATCTTTCATATTTCACTATTTGAAATTGATGATAAACAGCCATGCCAACACCATTTAAGAGTAACTTTCCACTCAAATACTTCAAGATTGTTGATTCGTTTCACGTAATATTGAATTATGGATCCTGGGCCCTAGTATCAAAAGGGGTGGTTAAATACAATAGCTACTCTCAGTATCCATTATGCAAAACATGCATATATATAAATTATACATGCAAGTTTCCTTGTTGTTGTGAATATAATATTTAACTATCCCTTTTAACCTTAAGGCCCATAACATAAATTTCGCATCAAGACTCATTTATCAAGATGATATGACGGATATATATATGCTTCACTATTGATCAGCTTCCATTCATGCTGTTCATCATTTAATATATTCATTAACATAAACCATACATTAAAAACACATTCAAACTTTTCACCCGATGATACCACAAGACACATACTAATGTGTTGATCCAAACAAAGCTAAAACACAATTGTTACAATTCATTCTTCTGTCTTTTTGCATGAGCCTCTGGTGCATGTTTTGGCATCAGTTCAACAATCAACTTGATGAAATCTTGTTTTTCTGTACAGCCTTTGCACTGTTCCTCCCAGTCCGAAAGAATAGCTTTGAGGTCTTTTACCTTTAATTTATTCAGGTCGACAGCAGCAAGATCAAGGCTCTTTTCTAAAAAATAGTAAAATATAAGAATATTGAATTCAATGAATGCCTAAAAATATCAAGCATACATATTTTTTAAACTTAACTAACATATGAAGGTAGTATACCATATTTGAGATCACAGATTTGTTCATCCTTCCTGTACAATTTCATACACACTTTATCAGCGGGCATACTCCAGCTGATAGGCTTTGACATTTCACCAAGCATTCCTGTAGCAGATTCTTCAAGGCCTCCAACATAATAACACTGTAAATAAAAGGTGGTATGATTGATTGGCATAGTGTAGGTTGTATGTTGAATGAATGGATGTTAGGATTACAAGCACATTTCTGAATGCATAATGTGGAGATAGTTTACTAGCATTAGGTCTGTGTGCTGAATCAGTACACATATAGAAAAGTGTGACTCAGCATCAGGCAAGATAGTATTATTGGTATCCTATGAATAACTACTAAAATCAATTCAGCTGCGGGGAGAGTAATATATTCAAAGAAAATTGTAGTTTAATGACCATAGATCAAATATTTTCCCCAGTGGAGTGTCAACAATTTAGTATGTGGACTGATAACCGGTTACGGTTGAGTTTCTAAGCATAACCGGTCCCTACATTGACAAACCGGTTATTGATTTTGATGATTATTTTCATGCCCAAGCTATATATATCCATATATTTCATTAATTTTGCATGATTTGACATTTTTGGCAGTTCAAATTGCCTTGCTGGTGAACGTAAAAGACGGAATGCATAAACCGCGATTTTTTTTTTCAAACGCTAATTGATACAGGGTGTCCAATCAATATATCCAGTCGCAGTATCGTTTCGCTTTACTGAAAATAACATGAAATACTTGGATGAGCGATAATCGGCGGTTAATCGGTTACAGTTCAGTTACATTGAGCCGATTAACCGGTCTCAATTTTCTCGAACCGTCCACACACTACAACAATTATTGTTTTATCTGAATATTTCATTTTTTTTTCAAAAGTAAGCCAAAGTACACAAACATCAAATCACCCTAGGAGCGTAATATACTCATACCAAATGTCAAGTTGGGTTATGATAGGCCATAAACTGTTCCTAGGAGACAGATAAACACAAATTCGAAATATTTTGTTTTTAAAAACACACCATAACTAATCATTGAAAAACGTAGATATGAGCTAAAGGCTGTAATTCACGACATGCCCATGGCAGCTATAATTATAATATAAATAAAACTCAGTTCTCTTGATTAGGTATGTAGTATAGGGGTTCATGGTATCTGTGTATTCAATGCTACTAGTCAAATCCAAAATTAAACATAAATCTTTTTAATTCAGGGTTGGCAGGTTTCTCCCCTATGGGGTTTCTCCCCGGTTTTTACCTGTGCGGCAGAAATACCTTTCTCCCCAGTTTCTCCCCTTTTTTAGGGGAGAAACTCAAATTTTAGGGGAGAAACTGGGGAAAAACTATTTTAAAGCATTTTCCATACAATATTCTTTAATATAACTATATTAGAATACATTGTATACAGGATAAATGATTATTATTTATTAAAATATAGTTATATACCCACCAATTATCACAATTTATGCACAGGGGAGAAACTGGACATTAGGACAGAAACTCTTTTTATGTTTTTTCCTATTTTTTTTTTTGTTTGGTTAAACTATATTACTACATTGTAAACATAATAATAATTAGATATCAAAATAATCAAATCCTAAGTACTAACAATTTGACATGATTTGAAGGGTTGGATGATAGATCAAAGGCTTCAGTAAGAACTTCAGGTGGGCAGCCACAGCCACTAATTAAGCACTTTGATTTACTATCTAACTTTTCTTTATTGTTTCATATCAAAGGGGTTAATATTGTTCCATAAACAATGTCTCACAACTTTCCTTGTTGATGTAAGCCAGTGAAATTATTCTTTTGCTTTATATCAAAGGGGTTAAAATAGTTCCATAAACAATGTCTCACAACTTTCCTTGTTGATGCAAGCCAGTGAAATGTATAAAAGGAATGTATGGATTTAATAGGCAAACAGTTTTATTCTGAGCTTTGGACATGTTAAATACATGTACATCTAGGATAAATATAGAATAATAGGTAAATAATCACACTACATCAACTTTTCACACATTCACAATAAAGTGAGAAACAGACTTGGAAATGACAAAGCTGCTAAGCTTGTCTTTTGTTTTAGGATGCTCCGTGGAGATCATAGTTTAGAGTTTTAGTGTATATATTTAATTGTAATATTTTCATATTCAATGATAATATTGTTATGTATGTATGACAGCTGATGTAAACCAAATTATAATATTGATGTTAATGTAAATTTTATATATATTTCTCATATATCATTTTGTTGAACGGATTTATCATTGTAGGATTGTAAAAGTGATTTTAAATTGTATATTATATGAATAAATGTTTTAATATTTTAACTTCTGTTTACCATTGTTGTTTAGTATAATTTTTCACACTAATCATATAATATAATATCATCAAATGAGTTTCTCTCCAGTTTCTCCCCTTTCTGCCCGGCAGAAACTATTTCTCCCCAGTTTCTCCCCTGGGGAGGGGAGAAATACCTTTCTCCCCGGCAGAAACCTAACCCTGTTTTAATTTTATTTGCTACCCCAGAAAAATGAATAATCAGCTGCATGGCAGAAATTAGTGTGGGTTCATCATCAAAAATGCATTGGAGCGGTCAACGAGATTTTGTCAACCAAACACGCTAGCGCATGGCACTATGGATTTTGTCACTTACTCAAGACATTTCCACCCGTCAGACAAACGCAGACACATATTTTATCTTAGAGGTTGCCCACAGGGCAAACAGCATCCTATTTTGCGTTGCCCTGACCTTTGCATTAAACCAACCCTCTACAGATATCATGCAGTGTTTTTGAACATATTTCAAAATTTAGCGATAATGTCACAAATATTGTTTTTAATGTGGTTATTGTTAAAAGAGAAAGCAAAAAATATTCCAGAAATGATTGTTCAGGGCAATCTTAACAAACAGACCTGGAGTTATACAGAGCCAGTTTCTACACCATGTTATTTACTTACAAATCTATTATCATCTTTCTTAGCGTTCTTGCATTTCTTCCTGAAAGCATCTTCAATCTTCGCAGGGGATTTTTTTGTAGCATCATCCAGTTCATCTATAAATTTGGCCAAGTACTTCACGCAAACTGAAAAATGATAAAGAATAGGATATTGCAACTGCTTCGCCATCTACACTACAAATTTCTGTAACTAAAATTCAAGACCGCCAATCCTCTTTTGTGGATTTCTGTATTGCCAATGTACCAAACGAGAAGTATGTCCGAAGTCTGTCCAGTTGATTTTTATTAAGTGGTATAAAGCAGTAGGTCTCATGATTCAATCAGTTTTTTCTTGTATTGCAGCACAATAGGCTATGTATAAACTTGAAAACATTACCTTGTTTAATTACAGGGTTGGGAAAAAACCCGTTTTTATTTTAAAAAACCCAACCCTGGGCTTTTTGGGTTATTTCAATTTCAGGATCAATATTATATTTTTATACATTCCATTTCTCTTAACACATATCATTACTTATTATAATTTATTTTATGACTTTTATTCAGTATATTTGATAATGTTTTAATTGCCAATCAAAACAGATTACTCTGTATGAATTTAGTAAATTAATTTTGAAAACGAATTAAATTTTGACTATTGATAAGACTTGGAGCTGGCTGGTTACTTGAAATGAACAATAATAACAACTTGCATTTGTTAGCCCTTGTAATTAGTGTATCAAGTTGTTAAGTTTTGACTTCTTTCTAAATGGGACAGACTTGGAAATGTTTCTAATTGCTTTTGTGTATCTGATTTAAGCAATTATCAACTCCTGTCACCCCAGAATAACTTTGCAAATAGAGATAATTAAAAACTTTGCTCCAAATGTCAAAAAGACATTACAAATGCACATGCTCTGCAAATACAAAGCCACTACTGGAGGTATTGTTATGAAGTCATTATTGTACTAATTAGTGCAGGTCAATAGTGTCCAGGTTAGGAGTTTACTTTGAAGTTGGTTAGACATTATTAAGTACTTGAGCATATTGCTCTGAAGTGTCAGCAGGTTAGTGTCAGGGTTAGTAGTTCAATTTGAAGTCAGTTAGAGCTACTGGTTAGAACAATGGTAAGTCAGTGCTTGTACACAAACAATTTCTCAAAATTCTCATTTGTCAACATATATCTTCTTAGCCTCCATAAATAGCCCTGGTTTATCTAACTCTTAAAAAACTTATTAAATAAAAAGACATTTTGAAAAAACCCAAAAAACCCCAATAAAACCCACTTTGAAAAAACCCACTGAAAAAACCCAACCCAAAAAACCCGGATTTTTTGGGTGGGTTTTTTCATGACCAACCCTGTTTAATTATAATTTAAAAAGTGTAATTCAATTACATTCAGGGTCCAAGACGGAGTATTGGCACATGGCCATCTATGTTCTTCCTAAGTTAAGTCTCCCATTTAGTAATTAGCCTGTTTGTCTAGTCTAATGCGCAGTATACAATTTGGTTCCCAACAGCCAGGACAGATGTTAGATTATCTTTGTGTTCAATAATTGCGGAGTCCTCAACATCTACATGGTACTGCCCAACGTCAACTAGCTGACGACTATTGCCACTGGCTGGGCTAGCGCTAGACACATCTCAAATTTAGCCAAGCAAAAACCTATGTAAATTAATTAACATGGTAATGATAACACAAACATCATTACTTTTAGTTACTTTGACAATATTTCTCCTTTAAATATCTTAATGTCATCTGTTCAAATTGTGTTTAATTTTCCGACGCTCAGGCGAGAACGATGAAGGTTATATAACTTTCAAAACTTGAGGAAAAGACCCCGCTGATGACTGCTTTGCATCAACCAATGAAGTACATTGGCCAATCTATACAAACTTTTGATAACACATATAATACACCATATTTTCTTAATTTTAAAACAATTTTTTCTGGGGTGGCCCAGTGGGACTGGACGGAGACCTATGCACATCTCCTTTTGAAACCTCTCGGCGCTCCGCCATTGGGCAGCCCACGTTGACAGGTGTCATGCCGGGGGGAGTGGAGAGGGAGGGCTGTGTGTGTGTGTGTGAATATACTTGTATTTTCGTTCATATTTTATCATTACATTGTGAGATTCGAACGGCTGCACTTATAATCAAAAACTAACCTAGCCTACCAGCCTTAATTCCTTATTATTAAGAAACACCAACGAACATTTAATCCATGGTATTTGCAATAATATTGAGATCGTTCTACAAACATGCTCGCCGGTTGCTAGACTAGATGTGAAGACTATAAACCAATGCATCATTGAATCACGTTTTATTTACTCACGATGAAAGTGTCGATATGGCAGTCAATGGCACGATACTTTCACGATACAAATGATAATATATAAATATGAAAAATACCGGTTTTATTCAAGTAAATCATGCATATTTTTACGTGTAATGGACGCCGCCATCTTTGTTGTGATAGCGATAACGCAGACTGTTACACTGCCTCGCTCCACGATTAATAACATTTCAGCAAGCGTGAAGCGCAGAAAAGGGGTCAGTGTAACAGTCTATCCGCGAACGGCGTTCCAAAATGTTGTCAACTAGAATGATTGATGGCGAACGGCATTCTGACATTTAGTCTCGATTTAGCGCACAAAATTAGTTTTTTACAAATTTTTCTTGAATGAAAATGATTCGCCACACTGGCGAAAGAGTAATCAAAGTCTCTCGCCCATCCTTAAAATCTCTCGCCCATGGCGACAAAACGAACTGACGCCCGAGCTCAGGGCAGGGAGGCCACGTGGTATTGGTGTATGGACCTCCAGAGGCAGGCTAGGTAGCCAACTGAGCCTCGGGGTGTGGAAGGATCACACTAGCTATAGTTTTCAAACTAGGTGAGTTCTTTTACATGCAGAGGTGTGACTCTCCTCTACACAGGACACGCCTTTTAACGAGGCTTCCGAACCTCCGCTTGGCGTTGCCACCGTCTAATAGTAACACTGTACGGTGGCGACGTGCTGTGTGGTAATCAGCAACTCAGTGGCAGACGCATGACGTCTTGGTTTTGGCGACACTGTGTCTGCCATGACCGGGCCACGAACTTGCGATGCAGACAAATCCTGTTTTCAAGTCGTACGCTCTAACGACTGAGCTAAAACTCAAAAAGCACATGGCATTGAAAGGCGACTTGCTTAGTCGCTGCGCTTACGCTGACCAATCAGTTTTAATCTGATCGAAACTAAGTAAGTAAGCTGTTGATTGGCCTAATCTTAGTAATTAATACTGTCTTAAAGTCAGGGGACACTCTGGGTGTTCACAGACTGGGCCTGTACCATATCTTCCTCTAGAGCATTCCATTCTCTAGGAGTCCTCCCAAAGACAACCCCAAAGAAGGAGTTGGACTGAGGCACCACAAAGGTTTTGGAGTCATTCCTAATGTGGGCACTCACTTTAGTTTACAGTGAGACAACCTGAAAAGCCTTAAGGCCCTCGCTCTAACTCTTTCACCAGGTCTTGATGGGGTAAAGAAATTATCTGGTGGCATAGCTGGTATGAGACTACTAATGACTTTGAACATAAAGCTGAGACGGAGGTCTTTTCTTCGGTCTTGCAGGATAATAATATCAGGTCTAATGTCTTAAGCATATTCGATACAGATCTGGTTTTGCAGACACCAGTATACTGAAACGGGCGGCTCTGCGCTGTATTATCTCGAGCTTATCACATTATGATTACGTGTTGGAATAGGATACCACACAACGGCTCGATAGTCAAGGAGCCATCTGACCAGCGAGATGTGTGGTTTTTTAAAAGATCCGTTGGTCAACGACGATTTTAAAGAAAAAGTTACAGTTGCGATCCAGCTAATGGAGGAGCTATCAGATTTATTTACTCAAATTTTTATTACCAACAAAACTATTAGTTTGAGCATAAATATTTACCTTCACAATTTTCTTCGTCGGTCTGAGTTATTTTTTTTGCCTTGACATCACTCAAAAGAACAACCATCATCACAACAAATGCAGACATCTGTATACCATTCATTTTGACAAAATATACGCCACTTCTTTGATGGAAAATTATACAAAGCTTTGTTCGAAACAGTTGCTCCGTCACCTTTATCTTTAAAGACCGTTATGTAATGAACTGTGCCGATGAATAAAGAAATTTCACGAAAGTTTATATGCCGACGTGTTTCTTCTGCAACCCGGAAATATTGTGCTGTCGAAAAATGATTGGTTAAAATTATCTAGGTCAATTTCACAGGCCTCTGAGTGCTGTAACTGTGAACTGTGACTGTGCGGGAAGCGGAATATGATATGTATGTGAGACCTAACAAAGTCTCGAGTTACGAGATCGAACATGGCGGCCTCCTTCGGTGTACACTTTGGTGCAACTTCTGCTTGTATTGCTGTTTCACGAGTGAGTATAGCAATTCCGTGATGTTTATTTCTTCTTAAAATATCGGCTTGTTTCAAAGATCTATTTTATGACCACAAGTCTTAAAATGATTGTGGATTAAGTCAAATACAACGAAATGTAGTCGTCTTTTTGTGCACATGTGCAATACAAGTTTCTCGGGACCATTCAGTATTTATGGCAGGGTGGGGTAGGAGGATTTTAGGACGGGCCATGAACTTTTGTCACAATGTTTGGAGGGGGGTTATCAATTTTTTCACACACTTTTGAGGGGGGCTATCAATTTTTCACATAAAATTTACCCCTATTTTTTTTAGAGATTCTGTACTAAAATTTACTGTTTTTTATATTATGGATATCCATCAAATAGGATTTTAGTTAACCGGCAAATGCTGGGGGTCGGGTGGGTGGGGGGGTCATCAATTTTTGTCACATGAATTGAGGGGGTTACCAATTTTTTCACAGAGGTTTGAGGGGGGCTATTAATTTTTTCACAGCAATTTTGGAAAATCCTCCTACGCCACCCTGTCACAAATACTGAATGGTCCCCTAGGTCTAGCCAAAGAGCATTACCAAGAGACCTAACATCGTATGTTTCCTATAGTGGACGTAAAAGTACTGAACAGGTGCTCGCAGGTGCGTTCTCGGGGATGGTTTACATCTGAAATGATTACAGTATATTTGTAGGTTTACTACGGCGGACTCAACGCCACGCAAATATATGTTCATTATTTCACTTATTAGTTGTTGAATTAGTACAATATTTTGATGGAAATAATCTGTAGTAATATGCGATTCCATCCATATATATAAGTCTATATGTAATTGTTCCAACTAAATAGTTTATTTTGAGCTTGTATCCGGTGGATTGGAAATTTTGACAGGTGAATTTCGGCGATGGTGTCAGTGCTGTGTCGATGTTTGCAGGTTATTACAACAATAACTATTTAATATTTTGGTTCCATGTGTTGAAAATAAGAAACTACATACATTTCTTGTCAGAATGCGTTACTTTTATAGGAATTGATGCAATAATTAATGCACAGTTTTCAAAAGGGCATCTCTTATCGTGGGTCCGTTTTACTACGGGAATATCTACATTAGACTAGCACAGAAAACTAGCAAATATAACGTTCCAAGGAAAATATATCCTTTAGAAGTATTTGAGAATGATAAAGAACCAATATGCGATTGATTTGACACCAAGAAATATAAAATTAAACAATAATAAGTTTGTCAAATATAAATTGAAAGTTAGAAGATATGTGAAATGTTGACACTTGCCGTTTGATCAAAGAGCATTACCACTATCAGTGGCAATGGACCTAAAACACCACCACACGGATGTTGCATCTTGATGGAAACAATCTTCAGTAATGCAATTCCATTCATATATATATCTTCATATATATATATATATATAATATATATATATATATATATATATATATATATATGTCTATGTAATTGTTTTAACTGAATAGTTTATTTTGAGAATCAATCACGTGCATCGCCATATATTTGACAGTCGCCGTGCGGTGAGAATACCCATGACCACGGTTTGTAAATGTTCTGTGAAGTTTTTTTCGGGTTTGTCAGCGCCCAGAAATGGTCTATATGTTGTAGATCATAGTATAATGAATAACTTCTCATTCATAGCTATCTATATTTCTAACCATAAAATGCAAATATATCACATCAAAATCGCCCAATTTCCTATTCATTTGTTCAAGAGAGCTCTTGTTGACCATCCCCAACAACGCACCTGCGCGCACCTGCTGAGAACGCAGATATGAACGTGTTGCGTATCTCATTAAACTATCTCTGGTCTAGCTCTAGTTTTTTTTTGTTTTTAATCTGCAGGCCACCACAGGGAAGTATAATGCAGATGTGAGTAACTGGTTGGTTCTGATCACGAGAGCAATTTTTAGATAAATCTATGGATATATATTAGAATTTTTTAGATACCAATAGAAACCATATGGCTCACATTTTGGCGAGACTTTCGCTCTTTTCACAAGAGCTTCTTCAGGCCGAATGTCGGTCCTTAGTTGGTCATGTGACCGCCATGGCTGTGGCAGTCACATGACAGCAGTGGCAGGAAAACGGGGGGCAGGTCGTAGCCGGTGTCTCGGTTCATCTCAGGGCACCGTACCAGGATTTCAACTAAGGACCGACATTGCAGAGACATTCATTTGTGAAACCCCTTTCTATTGGTATCTAAAAAATTCTAATATATATTATGAATGAAGAAACCCAAGATGAGAGAAGTGTTCATTCTTAAATCTATGGATGTTATGTAAAAAGATTGGTTAGCTGTACACATCTCCGTTGACACTATTTAAAAAAGTAATACCTCAGAGACATTCATTTGCGGTGGGAGTCGCAATCTAGAGCATCAATCGCACTGTTTGACAGTTTGACCATTCACACAGTCTGTGAGTTTACGTCTGATGTGAACTTCCCAGTTAGAGAAGTCACCAAATTTCACGTCATAAGTAAGATTCATGTGCATGGCCGGTTTTACTGACTGGTGATCTATAAATGACAGGGGTGGAAAACCAGCTTGCGTAAACCTCGAGGAGTAAACGTTTCGCGCGTCATCCGCCTTTCAATTATTATTTGACAAACTTATAGTTGTTGGATTTACTTTTTTCCTGTTGTCAAATCAATCACATGTCGATCTTCTTATCATTCACAAATGTTTTTACAGCGGATAATTTCGATGCAACCATAAATTTGTGGCAGAGAGCACAGTAATTCTAAATCGTAGCTAGGACGACCTACCACAAAACTTAGGTGGTCCGGGTGATATTCTGGGTTGTACAGAAGAAATATGAGTATTTATCTGTTTTCGCATACATTTATCATACAAGAAAATTCTAAAAATAACATCACTTATTATATCAATACAGACTCTAGAGCTAACAGCCTAAACCGGTGGTATCATTTCACATACAAGGCATTTGTTTGGGGTATATCTTGGTAAAACAACAGTGTTCTAAATAAAACTAGACAACTTTATATAAAACCGTATGAGGAATCATCGCAGACAAGTCATTTTAATCTTACTTTAATATTTTAAGAGAATATCAAGAAGTTTCACTTCACATCATTTGTTTGCTGCTTACTGTAGCGGCCTCACAAAACGGAAAAATTCAATTTTTTGATGCATTTGTAGACATAGTTATAGCGGTTTGATTCTAGAATAAAATACATATTTGTGTTACCAACAAATTAAGCTTTGTCATGATATATATATATATATTTAATGAAAACATATATTTAGTATTTTAAATCTTTTTTTTATTTTTATTGCTGGTGTGATTTGTATGCCAGATACCGGTTACGTGATGCACTGTAAATAAACAAAATGGCGACGCCACAATTGAAATGTGAATGAAAAGAAAGCAAATAATTTCTTTCAAATATTGATGATCACACGTCCCTATACCGTGAGTTGTCCATTAGACGTCTCATGTTGAAGTCTGTTGTGTCGTTTGGGCAAAATGTGAGTCGCCTCGGACGACCAAATGACCAATTAGTGTGCTCTCTGTGTGGGGTTGTATGTATGCACCTAAGGTTTTTCTTGATGGGAATTCCCCGGTACACCATTGTCCAGCCTTTTACACATACATTTTTTTAAAGAGATTTCGGGAGCATAGTATCATGCCAGCATTATTCATATTTTGAAAACAAGAAACTAAACACTTGTTAATTAATGTGTTTATCATTTCATAAGTTATGCTTATATGTCATGTAATAAGTTTTTTGGGAATCCTCATTCTTTTCACATGCTCCTGACATAGCACTGCTGTGTACAGAGCAGCCATTGACAAAACCTGTGTGTGGTAAAAAAAAAATGCCAGTAGACTGCTTAAATATATCAATCCATACCTCACTGCAAAATAATTTATTGATATATGTATAATGTATGGTATGGAAGTATGCGTTACATACCAATTACAAAATTTTAGTAAAACATTTCAACACCAAAATATTACTACAGTGTGCAAACAATTCACAACTTATATTCCTGAGTGGAATGTACTGTCTCAAGAGACTGGAGTGTGGATCGCGATTTTGCAAAATAAGACACTACAGCGTAAAAAATGAATGTCAAAGTTTCAATTACATGTTTATATTTAGTAATCGTCAAAAAAGCCTTTTAAAGGGATAGACACAGTAGAATATACAGTTTTTATGTCAATTTTTCAGGATGGAAAGGTTGACGTTGTTGCTAATGATGCTGGTGATCGGACAACACCTTCTGTAGTTGCGTTTACTGATCATGATCAGGTAATCAAACAAACATCTCTGCTATGTGGACTTAATTAATGTGTGGACAGCCATTTCTTGTGCCAAAATAAAAATTGACTGATGGGTTATTTTGCCTGGAACTGATACGTAAAGAATATTTTAAATGTGTTAAAGAGCTAGTATGAAGGTCAGTGGTCACTGTTGCCTTTTATTATTATATTTATATAATATTATTATATAAAAGTTGTCTGACTGTCTCTGCCATTTTATGTAAATGTTCAGTATGACACCTATCAAGCTCATTTTCATTTTCAAAATAGAAATGTAGAACCAGGAAAAAACAACGTCATTCCTTAGACAGAATTTCATGCCAAGGAATTGCTGTCAGCATGTTATTACCGCATTGTAAATAAATTTTAATGTACATTTTGATGATGACAAACAATGCAACAACCTGCATCATAGGCTTAATGCTTGATTTAGAATTTAAGATACATAATTCTTAATAATGACCAATGGCATGTTTCATAGGTTCTTATTTAGTCTTTGAATTACAGACTGTCGGCTTAGCTGCAAAACAGGGTATCATACGAAACGCTTCAAACACAGTTGTTGGTGTTAAGAAAGTGCTTGGAAGAAATTTTGATGATCCTGTTGTGCAGGAGACAAAAGCTAAATCTCCTGTATCGGTAAGTTTAATATGGTGATTGAAGATCATATTTTTTTTTCATCTCATGCAGTATGTATGGGCTCTTCAAATTTAATTGCATTTACTCGAAAATAAAATATACATAAAATTGTATAATTTATTGTTCTTAAACGTACTTACAAAGTACTTGAAATTAATTGACTTTCTTTACTTTTATGAATCCTGTATTAATATTGTATGTTGTTTGGTCACATCGATCTTAAAGATAAAATGCTATTTTGAATATCTCAAAATTATATTTTGTGTAGATAATCAGCAAAGATGGTAAGCCTCGGTATGAGGTTGATTATAAGGAGAAGACGGTCACATTTTCTCCCTCAGATATTGCCAGAGACATTTACAAGAAAATGATGGGTATGAAAAATCATTTTTATTTGTCTGTAATTTGTATTGTACATTGATTATATTTTGTATTTTAATCAGAGCTGCAGCACTTCCTCTCATATTCAATGATGAATAAGTCTTTTTTCTTTCAATTCTGCTGTTTTAAATCTGTCCAAAAGTTTTGAAAATGGACAAAAATTAAGAAGAGAAATAAGACTTATTTGATTTATTATTGGCATTACATCTAAGTTAGAGTACCTATGTATGACTATATACCAGATGCTATGAAATTATTTTGAAAACTTTTTTTTTATTGCAGAAACTGCTGAAAGTGCCGGAGGTCTTGCTGAGTCGCATGATGCTGTGATCACAGTCCCTCTTGAATACACAGAAGATCAGATAAAAGCAGCACAGTACGAAGTATTTTTTTCTTTGTTTAGTTCAGATATTGAGTTGATATGGAGTGAACCATTTATTATTGAGTTGATATGGAGTGAACTATTTATTATTAAAGGTATATTGTCGCTTTGATTAGCATCTTTAATGCACACAATCATTTTTTTTCATACTTGGAAGACTTGTGGAAAAAGATTTTGATATGTATGATGTCTTTATTGCTCTCTTTGCTTACGGTGCTGTTTTTTTTAGTGAGTCCGCTACAAATGCTGGCTTTAATGTTTTGCGGGTGATTCATGAGCCAGTGGCAGCAGCATTAGCCTATGACATAGGCCAAAATGATATAAATGAGATGTTGTAAGTAATACAGTAAAACTGTCATATTGAAACTTCCATGCACAAAATGTAACATTATTTTAAAATTAACAATTTATAATCATAATCATATATAATTAATAAAATTTCTTACATGAAATTGTTTTGTATATCAACTATTCCATACAAAACTATGGCCCTCGTTTAAGATGCTGCATTCATAATAGTAACATGTTATGGCAATCTGCTGCTTAAAGCTAAGGATTTGAGCAAAAAGTCCAGGATTATATTTGATCTTCAGTCTTCTGTATATTTTTACACTACTTTTTAATTATTTCTAATATTCATTTCAGCAATGTGTTAGTATACAGAATAGGTGGTACATCATTGGATGCAACAATTCTTACAGTTAATAGCGGAATGTATAAAGTTGTAGCTACACAGCATGACTCTTCTATTGGAGGCTGTGAAATTGATGATATTCTTGTAAAACATTTTGCAGGGGAATTTAAAAGGTATGACAAACTATTATATTTGGCACATTTTCATTTCAACTTATTAGGGTTGTGACTTGTAAACCAATCATTAATTTTGTATTAATGGGAAGACTTTAACTTTCTTATTCTTTTATATACTTAAATATATGTCTTATTTTTACAAGACAGTGGAAAGCTGACTGCCTGGAAAATAAAAGATCTGTGATGAAGCTAAAAATCGCCTGTCAAAACTGTAAACATGTTCTCTCAACCATGGCCTCAGCACATTGTTCTGTTGATTCTCTCTATGATGGTTTGGATTTCAATACAAATCTTTCAAGGTAATGTGGAAAATCGAATGTTAAAAAAATTTAGATTGTTAACGGCATCAGTATTTTTTGTAACAGATCTTAATCTTCGTAATAATTACAAATCACACTTTCCTATGATTTTCATGGAATGACACATTTGTAATTTTCTATATAGGGGCAGGTTTGAAGGTCTCTGTACGCCATTTTTTCAAAAGTGTTTGCAACCATTAACTGATGTTTTAAAATCTGCGAATCTATCTGTAGAGGAGATTGACAAGGTGAGTACAGTGAAACCCGCTATGTCTTATGATGCTTTTTAAGAAATATCCTCAATCTTGAAGTGATTTTTTTTTGCTTTCTTTTCGCCTATACAAAGTCACTACTTGTTTCTGATTACTTTATTTTGTCTTGTAGGTCATTCTCTGTGGCGGTACAGCAAAAATTCCACAGCTACAGCAAAACCTAAAACAGTATTTTTCTTCCGCTGAAATATTCACAAGATTGGTACCAGATGAAGTTATTGCTATAGGTGCTGCGAACCAGGTCAGTTTTGTTTTACTGGTTTGACGAAATAAATGATTTTCTGGATATGAGATTGAAATATAGAAATCCATTTTTGTATTGTAATGATATCTTGTTTTGATTGTTGTAGGCAGCCATTCTATGTGGAGCGGATGAATCTGAAATAACTCAACATGAAGGTTCTACGGAATTGCCTTGTCTTTCAGCAGATATATTAATAGAGGTACTCGTTCTTATTATAGCTTTACAATCACAACAATGATTTCCTTTGATTTGTATGAAATTTTATCATAGGTTATATATCTTGCAATAAAACATTCAATGCCACTTTCTTTTACAATAGACTGGTATTGAAGCAGAACCATTCAAAGTAGTGCTTCCACAGTGTACGCCAATTCCATCAAGACGTCAACACAAATTTGTTTTGCAACCTGAACAGACATCATTATGTCTTAATATTTTTCAAAGAATAGGAGGGGGACGCTCCTCAAAGAATAGCAAAAGTAAGTATACGACAGTCTGAGGATAGTTTTGAGGGAAAATATAATGTTAAGTGACTACATAAGACAGGTATTTTTAAAAAAGTTTCACTTTGTATATGATATACACTGAACACAAAATGGGGGGGAAAACGATCCGTGTGCTTAGAAACAAATGCTGTTTCCTTTGCCAACTGTGTTTATTTAGTGTAAGAAATTATCTGCTATCAGCATTTTGTTTTAATGACATTGTATTTTTGATATGCAATATATTGTATTGTTGATAATAAGAATAATTGAAAAAAGTGAACTTCCTTCTTTAATGGAAAACCACCATCTATTTTCCAACCTAGAACGCATTTATCGGAAAATCCATTGTACTTCCTTTGGCATGTATATAATGTCTGACTGACTACATTATTTTTTAGTGTGTGTTGCGTGATTTACCTGCTGGAAGTCAAATCACAACAGTTTTTCATCTGAGGAGGTACAAAATAATTATTTATTTTTTGTTTTTTATCATGTTTATGTTGAGAATTAACCTCCAAATGCAACCATATGATTAGATAGCTGAGTATCAATATCTAACTATCTGCTGACACTTAGTTGTGGACTTTTGATATCAAACTGATGTGTTTGTACAATGGAATGTAACAAATGTACCAAAGGAATAGGGGATTTTTAATCACATGCTTTTTGATGGGAATGAATTGTTTGGTTAATGTTATATATTTAATGCATGTAATGTGATAATTTTCATTTTCCAGTGATGGAACTCTACATGTGACATGCACAGAACAAACTTCTAACAAATCAACTGATGTCACAATCGAAACTTCATGATAACCATTGTAAAATACACACTGAACGCATTTATCGGAAAATCCATTGTACTTCCTTTGGCATGTATATAATGTCTGACTGACTACATTTGGCTCAATGATGTGTGTGTAATTTCACTTAAGTTTCAAAGTGTGAAGTGTGAATGATGCGTAAATTGTTATTTACCTGTGGCACATGTTTTTTAAATTTGTTTGTAAAAATGGAATAATTTATCAACATATATTTGCCATGTTTGTGAGTTGCAGTAACATAATCCTTATTTGATAATTATTTTTTTTAACAGTTTAGCAACCAGTAATATCAATAATTTGTATAATTTAGTAAATTGATAATCAAAAAATTATTGATTTATGTATATACTGTTATGAATATGCAAATGTCAAAAATGATTTTCATAAATTTGATTTAAGTTAATGCTATTTTATAATTTTGAAATTTTTGCTATTAGAATATATTCAGTGCTACTATTTTGTAGTTCTTCACTTTCATCAATGTTTTTATTATTTTTTATATTTTTAAAAAAAATTTATAACAGATTTTGTCTCCATAAAATTTATACTATTTTAGCAACAAGCTTGAATTTGCGAACTGTGAAACTGGATTTTGGTTTAAAGAAGTCTGAAAGTGAAGAATAAATACAACTATTTGGCTCTGAAGTCATTGTGATATTTTGTGAATACTCCCGCAAGGATTTCATGCACTTTAACCATGTAAATATTCTCTATTGAAAATAAAATAAAGGAAGCTGAGTCAATCTATTTATAAATGTGTTTTCTGTAATTGGACAAGACCGCATAGGAAGCCTTTATTGGGACATTGTCCAAGTAAACTTGGCAGCAATGTAATTTAACTTATTAGCTCTTAAACCAGGATAACCCTGTAATCTAAACAGTGTAAAATGTTCAAAATATTTTTTTAACATCTAATTTGCATTTTATTATCATCTTTGTCCATGTAAAATAACTGCATTATGTTCACACTATTATTGTCTACTTTCGATGATTTGAAAGAATTTGTTAATGGAATGGGTTGAATCAGACAAATGAATAAATTAGCAGAAAAATACATCTAGGGAATGAATATCATTAATAATATCATTAAATCACTCGTGAGCAATTCTCAAACTGAAAAGGTAAAATTTTACGCACTTTTGTGATGAATTGATGTATTCCTGCAATATGCATTGTTTTGCATTTACTATTGTAATGTCCGAACAAGTCAACTAGATTGCTAAAATATATATTCATTGACTGATTCATTGCATTACACTTGAAACAGTTTTCAGGGAATGTGTCCAATATCAAACTTTATAATACAAAAGTATGTCATTGTTTATATTTATCGGGGAGTGGGGTGGGGCGCTCAATTTGTTAAATTTAACATGGGGAGGGTATTCAATTTCAGCGTAGAGAGTTCGGGAGGGCATTCAATTTTCTTATCAATGCCAAATGACCGCCCCGCCCTGTACAATTAATGACGGTCAGTCCCTTAGGAAACTGGTTGATAATGGGTGAAAAGAAATTAATGACAAATCCTTGAATAATGAATAGCTATTTCACCAAATTGCAAAAAATCACTAAATGCACATTTTATTTACATTATCAACAACCAGGCTCTGTACTTTGTTTTTTTTTTATACATAATGCACACAGCACAATTAATGTTTGTCTGTTTACTTTGTAAATCATATCACATGACCCCTGATACAATCAGTAAAAATGTAAATACATGTAGTAATGCAGCTAACTTGCTTCCAGAAAAATGCTAATTTTTACTCAAACCTTTGATGTAGAAAGTGAGCTGAAATTTCTCCTCAATGGAGATCCTACCCACACATTGGATTCAGGTATTTTAACTAGTTGTTAACAAGTTGATAGTTAAATAACAGCACAAATGCTTGAAAATTAAAAAAAAAAAGTATAGCCCAGCTATTATAGAAGTAGCAAAGACACCTCAAGCTGTAGAATATTAATGGTGTTAAGCCTCCCCTATGTTGGGAGAGGTGATCACTGAGGACATTGGAACTAGACAAATTGACCCATTATTGAGGTGGTCTCTATTGAAGTGGGAAAACAGGTATCTTCACTTTGATAAAGAGTAGTAAGTTAGTACATTAACAGTATAAAACTCTTATTGAGACCACTGGGATCAGGGAGTATATGGCCACAAGTAGTGTAAGCAGAAGAGTAACCTCTTAGGCGTATATGTATTACATATATGTAATCAAGTCATTATTCTTATGACTCCATGTCCTAACGTGACTTGGAGTCATAACATATAATGATATATTATACACCCAAGTTCAATAAATCACTAATCATTTCAAACTCCTTTAGGATGTTTAAATTGGTGTCTTTTTGATGTTTTGGAACTGAAAAAAAGGCTTATTGTGTAGTCTCTTTACAGAGGTGACCCCAGAGGTGGCTATACCTGCCTGCACACATTTAACATAAATCCACCTTTATTAAGGCATTTACTGATAATTGACAAATATTTAATATTGGTGAATTTGAAGTACATGTAATAAGTAAACTTTGTTGTCACACAAAATTGTTGTCAGACACTTGTGTATTGGCTCTTCTTCCAAAAAATACTCTTGAAGTGAGGTGTCCATCTTGCTCTGTGAGGGGCATTAGGGGCACCTTTCTGTGCTTTAGCACAGTACACTATCCACAAATACGTGCCTTAGCATTTACATTTACATGTACAATGTAGCTACGGGTTTTTTTTAGGCATTTATTCAGTTACTATTGCAACAGGAATTTTAAAATTCCTCATTAGATTTGGTATTTATTACCCATCTTGCCACAATAAGTTATTATTTACCATTCATTACTCTTTGATATATTGTCTTAAAATCACCCTTGAACAATGGAAGGGGCTATTTCCTAATTGGGGGTTATATTATATAATAGAGCTAGTATGTGGATGTAATATGGTGTTTCTGTACTGTAGAAGTACTCATCCGTTGACTATATTGTTTGAATAAGTAAATAACAAAAAAGACGCCACCCTCCATCAAAGCTACACAAGTCGGGAAATTGACTAATACGTTCTTCTAATTATTTTTAGCATTTTCTATTTTTTTTATTAGCGCTTCAAATTCAAATACCTAATATGTACATATTTCTTCTTTCAGAAATATCATTGGATCACATATCTGGTCTTCAAGTTTTAGGACAGGAACAAAATCATCAAATTCTTTTCTCATGGAATGAAAGAGCTCAGTTACCCGAGGCGACTCCTCAGACTGGTACCGGTATATTACCAGATTCTAACGAGGTGCATTTTTATTTTACTGAAAATATTTATTCTAATTTTTGCAATTTCATCATTGATAATTATTATTAATTAAGGTGTGCGAAATAACTTTTACGAGATTGCTTCTTTATTAAACCTTGCTGTACTAAACCGAGTAATTAGATGTAAATATAGCATTTTTTAAAGAATATACATAAAACTTGCTTTTTTAAGGCATGAAATGAGACAAGTTTTCTGTACTTTCAGGATGATTCTGAAGTGACACGTATAGCATTATTTGACACCCATAGAAGAAAACATAAAGTAAGAACATTCTTCATACTAATACATTTATTGATGATTGTGTTTCCACAAAAAGCAAGTTATCACTAGTTAACCACCCAAAGTATCCAATGTCTGTCTCAATATAGAGTGACCTACCTTAGCCTATATTAACTCAGAGTGGGTATCATTTACAAGATACATTGGTTAATTGATGTTATTGTGTGTAGATTTACCACAGGAACCTGCAAGAATGTGGACATAAGTAATTATTTATTAGTAGTGTTGAAATAAAGAATTAGATTTGATATCTTTTCATATCTATTCAAAATACATGTTTAAAAGTGTACAAATAATTATGCTGGTGTCTTTGAGATTTATACTAAGAATTAGTAGAATTTATATCATTGATTTATATTTAAATGAAAAAGCAAAATATAATATTGATTTATGCATGTCTCTATGTTTCAGATTATATATACGTATGATAGAAAAGTGAAAATCGTCAATGCAACAGTCAATGAAGAACATACATTTTTAGGTTTGTAGGTCAATTTTGATGTTAATATTCAAATAGTTTGAACACAATACTAGGTATTGTTTTGATCTTTTTTAAATGTGAAAATCTGCAACAATTCTTATCAAATGTTGATTTTTATTATTTTATGTTATAAAGGTTATAATATGTTGTATTTTTAATGTAAATTTTGATTCAGGATTTGTAACACAAGAAAAGGTTGAAGTAACTGGTCAACATGGTTCCTTGAAAAAACAAGACACTTATAAGGCATATCTTGCAGAAATACAACCATTGAATAGAACTTTCTACCTTAATCTTGAGCGTGCAAATTACATAAGATTGCAATTTTTATATGGTCCGTACAGAACCACACGAGAGGCACATATGTTAGTGTTTTTACATAAAGAATGTAAGTAAACCTCTGAAACCTGTGTAGAACATTTATATTTTTTCTCACTTATTTGGTTTTTAGAGTTTGACAAAAAATGTGATAAATGCAATTATTTTTGTTTTAATTTTTCTTCACTGTTTTTTTTAAACAAAAGTATAGAAAGAATCTTTATGATAACAAATTGAAAGAACTTGAAAGAAATTGAAGAACTAATAGTACATTATTGAAATAGATTATATCAATGTTAATTAATATCTTTGAATTTTAAGAACTAAAGAATAATCTTAAAAGATGAATTTTAAGAAAATATACATGTATATTATGAGTGGTAGGGATTATTAATGCAAGTTTTATACTGATATTGTGTATTTCAGCTATTGGTCTCTATCATTTGCCGATGGCAAGAATGGGTGATCGAGTGGTATAAGATTTTATTGTAATTTTAGTAAATATTTTTATCAAATATATATTCTCGCGGAGCTTTATATCAACCTACATGTATGACTTGTTATCTTTTAGATCATGTGTCAAGAGCCAAGGAAAGAGCAGTTGTTTCATCGGAAATTTATTTGGTCTCAATGGGATCCATTGGGACAAAGGTTATATCTTCTTTACTTGAAGAAAATTGGTCGCTCTACAGACGGACTTATAATATCCAAACCTGTATTCACTGCATACCAATTTAGTCCACAAGCATCTAAAATGGCAAATTTTATGGTCAGTGTTATCTTTTATGTATTTTTCCTCCATGTTCTTTAAATGACGGTTATTAGAAGTACTATATTAAGTAGCTTGTTTTTAATAAGTATGTAAAAGAAGTGCACGCCGTGCGCATAATTAAAATGATAGGTTTAAATTGATAGCATGTCCACTAATATTAATAATGATTTTTTTTTCACATGATAAACGTGTATATACATATACAATAAATAATGTGTCTAATGTTTTTTTTTTAAATATACAAGAAAAAATGAAAATTAAATAAATGGCGATTCTAAATCTTTGTAAAATTCATAATGATAAATAGGACGGGCCCGTCCAGGGACTGGCTTTAATAGAATGAATGGCCTCAAAAAGAGAAGTTAAAACCCGGGAGGTACTATATTCATTGAGATACGATACTGCATTTATGGAGACACGGACACTTATTTATTCTGTGACGTTTGACATACCTAATGCACTCAACTAGATCTTTTGGATGTGCAAAGTACGGAAACGTATTTGGTGTCTTGCCATTCACCTTTACACATAATCTTATTTTTGAATGCTAGTACTTTGAAAGCCATGAGGATTAATTCATTAAAGAAATAAACCGAATGGGCCGGTCTTACCATTTATGCTTGCTTATAATATTATGATATATTGAAACTTATACGCTTAAGGATAATGCTCAGCCAAAAAATATTTTTTCTATAAAATATATTATCAATGAACAATGACTTTTTCATTGCAACTGTAAAAAATTATATTTATATTCTCCACATATAATATTTATAATTATTACACCTTTGAAACTACCATGCTGTCTTGTTCAATAAAACACATGGTCATGTGATGTTGCATAATTGAATGATTTCCCCCACACATACCATGCATTTCTAATGGCAGACATCACGTTTACCATTGAAGAGATAGTGTACTTTTTTCGTGCACTGTGAAGTTAGACTGACGAAAATCATTCGGTTTACATTTCTGTCCTTCATTAATATATTTCTGTTTTGTATTTACAGATGGAAGCTGATCTTGATCTATCAATTCCACAAATAAAGCAAGGAACCTCTCACTATAGTTCATTAGCACCATCTTCTATCATCCAAGGTGCAGGAATGATTCTTCTGCTCTCCAACTTCATATTTATTGACTTATATTTCTGTTTTACAGTATAAGTTATTGATCTATATTATATTCATTTCAACTAGTACAATATTTAGAAATAAATAATTACTTCCAAATTTTCGTCAGCGAACAACAGCCTTGATCATGGAATGAGGCTGTCATAACAAACAGCCTTGCACCTAGGGATTCTCAGTGGTATGGTCCAACACCCCCACCCCCTTTCCCCTCAGCCTCCTCCCTCAGAACTCAGGTATTGAATATGCTTGAGGCAAGGTCAAAACTGTCCATCCTGTTGAGACTAGCCTTCTTTATCTTGATGTCTATGGCTTCAACTATTTTTCTGTGGATGTCTCTGTTTTCTTTATCAATGATCTATAAAGAAGTGTCTGTGATGTTATGTCCACTATTGATTTCATGTTGACAATGGGCAGACTTAGAGTCTTGCTTTGTTCTTGATTCTTCAATTCTTTCGCCAAGAGATCTGCCAGTTTCCCCAATATATGTGTTCTTCCATTCCTTACAGTCAAATTGGTATATGACTACACATCTCTTCCAGATCTAAATGGTCTAAAGATCTAACCAAGGCATTTCGAATCGTTTATCCTGGTTTATCATAAAGGCTTCTCTTGTATTTTTTATTAACTCTTCTTAATCTTTCAGACACACCTTTTGTTTGTGGTAACACTGCATATATGTTAGCGGTTTTCATTATATTTTCTTGTTGTTATCTTTAATTTTATTCTGAGCTTCAATTTTACCTTCTTTCAACAACCATTCAGGGTATCCACAAACTCTCAAAACACTCTTGATCTTACTGAGGGGGGGAGGGACCACACCACCGGGAATCCCTAGATGCAAGACTGTTTGTTATGACAGCTTTGTACCATGCTGTTAGCTGCCGAAAATTTGGAAGTAATTATTTATTACTAAATATTGCAGTTATTAAAATGAATATAAGATTGATTTCTATAATATACATTTCAAATGAACGTTTATAATGATAAGTTATTGAGAAAAGTTAAAGTTTAAAAGCCTCTGCAATACATTTCAGACAGCACTCTGAACCTTACTGTTTTAACACAACCTAATGGAACAGTCTGCATATGCTACCAGCATCCTTGGAAGGAAAAGACTAATAAATCTGTACGTGGTTAATCAAGTGATTGTTTTGTGCATATAAGATAAAAAGCTGTTCATATTATCATTTTGTGACATCAATATGAGTGTCATGATGATCAATTGTCTTAATCTATATATAATATTATTTTTTTTTTTAATTATATGATTTTACGGATTTTCTACAGAATGATGAAGATTCAGAGTCCAGCATTTCTTACTCCATTATAATGATTCATCACAGTAAGTATTTTAAAAATATTCATAGCAGTATATAATATGATTTCTAAGGTTCTGGAATATTTATCTGCTTAGATTATAACATTAGTTTTTTGACTTTGCCTTTTGTAATTTTGCCTGTATCAAGTTCTTTTAAGAAAATTGGAATCAAAATATTGGTAAAGAATAGTTATTAGAATCATTAATGAATCATTTACTTATTTTAGAGCAAAAGCTTCATACAAGATGCAATAATGTATCAAAGGAAGTGGCAAAAAGTGGAAAACTGCTATTTTCTTGGATTGGTAACACTAATTCCAAATACTGTATATATATTTATAGAAAATAATTTCTAAGTTTCTCCTAAAGTTGTTTGTCAATATTGACTTTCCATCTGCATTTTAGATTATATTTAAATGTTTAACAGACTGTTTTAAGTTAATAGTATGATTTTCAGGAGATTACATTGTTGTGCAATTGACTGGGTGGTTTGTACACCTATTGAATGTTGATGTAGAGTATGAGCCTGTGCATCATATTCTATGGCATGGTAAATCATTACATTGATTTCAAAATTTACATTTTACAGAAGATACTTTTGATATCAGATAAATATTCAGTTTTGCACATTATTTTGGTTTGAAATAGTTTAAATGTCCTTATTTCAATTTTAAAGCAAAACATGATTATTTTCTTCCCAGATGTCAATGCTTATGCTAATCAAGTTAATAGCAATGCAGTTCCATTATTTTCAAACCTATTGAGGGAGCGACAAACATCATTAGCGCCAGGTATTTTATTCAAATTATTATGATTCATTCATTTACTTAAGTTGTTTATATACTTGTAATGAAAATTCACCCATTGATCTTTCAAACATATATCTCCACAATTTATATGAAACGTACTTAATCTCTACTACTGAATTTTCTATGCGCTTACACATATGTTTCATATAGCATCCACCATATTTCTTCAGTGTGAAGTAAAGTCATGATGGAATGATGCAACCCCACGATGGGCCAGGTCAGATGGTTGCTACACTCCTAGGGCTTGGTCGCGTGCCAAAGAGAGTCCAACTTTAAGTTCCCCTTCATGTTTAATGAAGGCTGTTGCAATCTTTCATGAATTGCCTTTCTTATGCCCAGCTTGATAAATATGGTGATAAATAGGACATGAGTACCCACTTGTGCTGGCTTTCTGGTGTTGCTTGAACCTCTTTTAAATGGTTGACTAGTCTCCGATGAAGGAGTCATTGCATTTTGGATACTCACAATTTAGTCGGTACAATATTGGATCATATGTCTTTCTTAATTTTATCTTGATGTGGCAGCCTCTGCCTTGGGGTGTTGTAAGGCTTAAAGCTAGCGGAGATATTAACAATTGGAACACGCTTCTAAGTTTCTCAGATATGCTGGGGAAGTGTGCTATTGAAACATTGGTTGTCTCTCTTGTGAACTAATGTTTTTGTTCCTCTTTGACTCCTCTGATGATTTAAGGGTCTTGGTGAAGCACCACTTCTGGTAACTGCACTTAGTTAGTGTGATGGAGATGTTGGTGTCTTGCAGTAATCGTTTCTTCTGATGTAACGATGTTAGTAGGGTGTCGGCTCTATGGAATAAAGTTCATTTAACACCTAGTTTCTGTTCCAGTGGGTGGTAAGATTCGAAAGCAAGATACTGATCAGTATGACTGGGCTTCTTATACATATCCACTTTGATACGACTTTGTTCCATCATTACCAGTTTTGAGTCTAGGAACAGCAGTGTACCATTCGTGCTGTCTTGAGTGAACTTATGGAACTGGATTTTAACATCACTTGGTTGATTTAGGTAAAGAAGCTTTTCAGGACACTTTTATGTAACCATAGTTGTTGTAGTTGTTAGCCATTTAACCATATCCAACATCATCAAGAACACTTATTCAGCATAGAAACAACTGCTATACTAGTCAGAGACCCAAGGTGGTTTGAGAGGGGCTTAAGATGGGCAATTCATGAAAGATTGCATCCACCTTCAATGCAAAAGTGGGGACTTCGAGTTGAACTGTCTTGATCATCTAGTAGCTCAATACCCTAATTAGTAACCCCACCCATCTTGGAATTCCGTCATTACACGTGATGTCACACTGAAGAAATAAGGCAGTGCTATATGAAATGTCTGTATAAGTGCGCTAAAAATCCAGTACTAAAGATTGAATATGCTTCATATATCATTAAATTAGATATCTAATCTTCATAGTCTCCACAATTTAGTTTATATATTTTTTGCAATATCCTTATGTAATGATTACCTTTTGTTCATACTGTACATGTCAGTCAAGATTTGGTTTACCAAGAAAAAAAACTGGCAAACACAATGAAACAAACTTTCTAGGTATTATTTTGTTTCTTGTATGTTCTATCTTCATATTGAAATGGAATTGGTAGAATGATGGTGATGAACCAATACTTGCCAAATACATCAAGAAAATTTTCTTTTACAGTTCTGCTATATGCAAAAATCTTTCTTGAAGCCTCATAAGTTGTTTGTCCACGTATGATAATTATAATTTGCCAAATGAAGAATGCAAGTGCAAAAATGCTTCCTGATATACAATTAATCCAAATAGCTATTAGAGTGAAAATGTAACATGATTCTTTTGAAAAGTTCTTTATATTGTTCATAATGTAAAATTTTGATAGGTAAACTTGGATATAGTATGCTACATAAATTCCTGATATGCATTGGTAGAAGCAGTACACTGTAAAATATTTTTGATTATGGTATCCAACACATTGCTTTATCAGGAAACAATGATGGTCTCTCTTCAATATGCATATTTTGCATATAATGCAGTGGTGAACTCTTTCTGCAATGAAATCTTTACATATTTTACAAAATTGCTTGCTAGGAAAACCAATTGCATTTGATATTATAGTTCTTTTTCTCAGCAATGTGGATGGCATGAAAGAACAGCATAAAAAATTTCCGACGGTATTGAAAAATAAAAAAGATATAATGCTTCTGTGTAGTTTTCCGGAGTAAAATTCTTTTAACTCCAGTTCTGGAAGGATATGAAACACTCCAATATATGTTGTAATTATTACAAGAACTATGTAATACCATGATGCAGTTTTATTTACTGTCTTCATCAATAGATAGATTGCTGTCTTTTTAGTAAGCTTGAATTGCATTTTGTATCCTAGATATAGTGTATTCAAACCAAGCATTTACGCAAATAAATATTGTACATTAACATTGTATACAGCTTATGAAGAAAGCACTACTACATGTATCTCCATTATAGTGCACTAAATCTGGTAACACGCATGTTCATGAGCTAAGATTTGAGTAAAAATGTAATTTGAGATCTCAAAACCAGTGTTATTGAAATGAGCCCTTGAGCGTTAAAGTTATTATACTCTGAAATTATGAGCACATATTTTGTATGCTTGTTTTAATTCCTTAAGAATCTCAATACATGTACATGTATTGATCATTTAGTTTTAGATTTTTCGTTGCAGGATGTTTAATGTATGACCATGCTAGTGGTAAAGGTTTTAGAGTGACCATTAATTGTGACATGGTAGCTTCATGGTTTTCTGAAACTCAAGATTTGCATATCAGGCTGTCAATATTGCATTTTGCAGTGGTTCATAGCAGAGATATATATCTCCAAAAACAGGTATCTTTCAAATATTCCTAATATAAAAGTCTACTCAGACAAATATGCTTTCTATCAAATATATATACTTTTTGAATTACTCAATGTGAAATGCTCAATTTTATTTTTTCGCTCACCTGTCAATTTTGACATGGTGAGCTACTGTCCATGGTCCGTCCACAATTCATATTTGCATAATAGTTTCTTCATTTTTCATTTGATTTTCACCAAATTTATACACAAGTTGTATAGCTAATGAAATTGACCCCTTCCCAGATGTCAATTAACAAAATGTTTCAGAACACACGTACAAAAATTGCTTTTATTATAAAAATTTAGTTTACCAATCTAGTTGTTGTTTGATGTTTAGATATATTTCAATGATTTATTTATTTTATTTAGTTGTTTGACTCCTTATGTGTAGACTGTTCAGGAATGGAACTTTCAACATTCTTTAAGGAAGCTCTAATAGGTAATATTTTTTACAATAACTATAATTAAGCCATTTATTACTAATGTTATTATACAATTATTATTATTATCAGCATTAATATTAGACTAATGAAGATTTCAATATTTTTAGGTTATGTTGAAGTTTTAAAAATGAGCTGTTTATTGTTTAGGTAGTACATTCAGTTTTCTTAGAAAAGGTTTAGAGAGGGAACTGATGCAATATATTCCTTATACACAGAGTGAAACTTTTCGAGGGCAAAGCATTTTGGTTTGTATTTTTCTTAATTTTGCTATTATTGTATGTCATTGCTGGTTATATTCAATATGAGAGCTTACAAAAATTAATTTGATATTACTGTACTCCCCTTATTTTTGTAGAGAAATCTTAATAGTGTTGGACTTCTCATATTAAGATATGTGTTGGAAACATCTTATTTCAGGAAAGATCATCTCCGGTTCCAACATTCCAGATTGCATACAGCAATATTGAAAACCCACAGTTAGGTGATCAACATCTTTGCAGACAAGGTGATCTATGGGATAGATTGTTTTTAAGATTAAAAACAGACTTTCCCTCAAAAAACACTCGCTTTGATCAATGCAGTGTTATAGGGCAAGTCTATCAAGAAGTGTCTCCAGAACAAGAGGTAATTGATTTTATTTAAAATTTTTAAATTAAATCCTACAATGTGTGATACCTGATTTTTAAAATTTCCACATGCCCTGCAAATGGCTTTTGACAACCTTTATAATGATATCGCTGAAAGCACATTTTGCTATTGAATTACAGTGAGTAGCCAAAGTAAAACTTAAATGATTCATATCATCTACTATTTTGCTAAACAATGACTGCCAGCAAAATGTTTGTGAATCAATATACAAACATCGGGAACATGATAAAATAATTGTATTATGTTTGTTTTTTTCTACTTTCAACAAAGTTTGTACTATTATGAGAAATGTTCCATAGTTTATAGATAAGATTATACACTTACATTAGTTTCACTATTACAGGAAGTTGCCAAAGAAAAACAGCAAGAAATCCCTGATAAGCCGAAAACATCTTTCTTTCAAAAGATTAGTACTGCTGCAAAGAAGTAATAAGTTTGTAACTTCAGTCAGATGATGATCATAGTTAATTTATGCCTAATTAAAAAATTCCTTTCTTTCTTTAATATTTCAAAAAGTGACAGTTCCCATACGGACACATATATTCTGCATAATTAAACTACAGTAACTGTTCATAGTGCTTGATAGGCTGTCCAAGTTTGCTATGAATCAAAATAGAATTTTTTACAATGAATATAAATGATTATATTTAAAAGTTATGCTCAGTAGACAAACACATATTTGATAGAAACAATGTGATGTGTTTTATTGAGTATGAAAATTCCACTCTTTGATTCAGAGCTAATGAAAAAATTAAAACAATTTAAATACACTGCGATGAAAAGCTTCAATAAAGCTGTCACAATACGTATATGTGAGATTATCAACAAAATTACTTTTGTCAGATACATGTAACTATACACCAATTCACCTATTTCTCCTTGGTGTAGCATTTTCTCAAGATATTTAAACTCCTAGATAATATTTACAGTTAAAACTGAAACAGTATCATTTATTGACTATAGTGTTCACAGAACAAATATTTTTGTGAAGGAGCAAAATATTTTCAGTCAGTCATGCTTGAATTAATCGAACATATTTTATTAACGAGGGGAAACATAATATGAAGATTTTATTTTCATAGTGCATTTACAAGTCAGCAACTCCAACCCCAACCACCAACAAAGTCCTCTTACACACCTACACCAAGATCTGCCTCTAGAGCTGAGCTTATACTTGGAAAGCTTCCATCTTTTCTCGCCAAAAGTAGTGACACTGATGTACTTTCAAATGCAGTTGTTAGTAAGGTAGGCACAATTATTTCATCATCCTATGCATCATGAGGTGTAGAATCGTTTTTCTGACCTCCCTCTACTATTCCTTTAGACACAGAATATGATCATTGAGATTATCTAGCGTAACTTACGCTCATTCATTTTTGTCTTGGTTGAATAATAAACTTGACCAGCTCATAATCAGAATTCTAAATGAAACAAGATATGACCATGCCAATAGCAAACATGGAATCCTAATAATGTTCACAAGCAATGCCTTCTAAAACATGATTACATGTATATGGATATCTCTGAACTTCCAAATCTTGTGTTTATATAATACTAGCTTCCCTCCCGTCTCCTACGGAGACATAACGCACGCATTAACAGACAAACGCATGCAGCAACAACGATGGCCAATAGCTGCACGCAGCAACACTTAAACATAACGCACGCAGCATTTCCAAACCCGTGAGACAGACACACGCAGCAACAGTGAAACATAACGCACGCAGCAACAATGAACCCGAAGTTCACAGTAAATAAAAAAGCAATCAGTTTCATTAGTTTTTTGATGGTAAGTCAGTTTTCTCGTCAATACTGATGAAAGCAAGCACACAAAGAACAAATAAACGCGTAGAAGGTGATTTCCCATAAAGTGGTACACTCAAAATGCGTGAAAGTGCCCCAGGAAAGTGAATGCAGGCGAATTTCCAAAATAAAAAACAACAACCATGGCTACGCCCATGTCTTCGTAATTATATATAGATTAAGCTCAAGAGTTAAATTTAAAAATATGCTCTTCTTACATCCTTGTATTCATCAATTATGTTTATGTGGTGATTGTACTCAAAAATATATGTGTTTTAAATCATTTTATTTTTTATTCTTATTTATTTATTTTGCCATATGTACAAAAGATATTAATAATATAAAATTCAGGTAATTTACAATAATCATAAAAACAAAAACATTTAAAATCTCATATATATGTAGTAAGATAAATGGCTGGGGAGGAAAGAAGTGGATTACTTATCAAGTTCCTCCCCATGTGTATAATACTTTTATGACTATAAAATTATAATAGCATTTGCTTCACAAATTTATTAAAACAGTGATAAAAACAACAATTCACATTAGTCCTATGACTTGTGTAAAATACAAACATGAAGAAAGTGACATTTTGGTTATTTATAAGTTACCGGGTATATTTTCCTGTACAGTAATTCTTAAATAGTTTTTTATAAGTGAAATAAGTTTTAGCTATTTTAACATCAGTAGGTAATGTTTTCCATAAATTAGCACTAGCATATTGAAACGTACTTTTAGAATAATTAGTTTTAATTTTACATGTAACTCTGAAATCACTTTTGTTTCGTGTATTATAAGAATGAACATCAGTACCTTTATAATTTGTCCAAGATAGATTTGGCAAATCACCTATTGTTATTTTAAATACAGTAGTTGTTTCAGAAAATATTTTATTCTATGTTTCAGACAAAGAATATAGTTTGCCAATTCATATTAAGTAAAACACCACATGTGCTAAAAAATAAACTAACTCATGTAGCAGAAGAATATGTTCAATGTCAAGTAAGTTTCTATAAAAAACATGATATCATGTTTTGCCCTATGTTTACTCTTTATTAGTAAAAAAGATAATTATTTAAAAAATCTATAGTAGTATTTAATGATCATAGTATGCATGTTTTAATTAATTTCTATATTTTGTAGCTTAATGCAGCTAGATTAATGTTTCATCTGGTGTGGAGTATTCTTGGGGCCGAAAATTCTAACATGGATGTAAATATTTCTCTGTAAGAAAAACTAAACATCCATGAATTTTGTTATTCATATTTGCACAAACATTTTTTTCAATGTCACAATTTGTCATGGTCTTAATCAAAACATAGCCCCGTGTTAACACTTTTAGATCATGAACAATAATGACACAGACATAATAATGCAGTATACATGTAAACTTTTTCATTCTGGGTGTATGTGGTGGTCTTGATCCAAAGGGGATGAGGTCCAGCGTTATGTTAGAGCGATTCTCTAGGTTCCTTTTGCCATGTAAATACAATAGCCAGCTATTGACTAGATACTCATGGAACCGTGGTGATATAGGCACTCACAAACCGTGCTTCTCATTGGTTCTCATTGTATTGTTACTGGTGATCGACAGGGTCTGGTGGAGATACGCCAAGCCATCCAAAACCACCGCCTTTTTACCTAATTAACTAGTAGATGCCACGGAGCAGAAAAATCTAAAAAATATAATTTTGGGCCAATTCATGATGTAAAACATTTTATTACTGATTTTGCTTTACATTCAAATTTTGAGGCCACATTTTGTATAATTCATTCTTCAGAAAGGCGTCCAGCTCTGAAGAGTTTGAAGATCTTTTTCATGCATTTGAGCGAATTGTTCTAGCTATCAAAGAACTAAGCTATCCCATACCTGCAGCATTTCAAGCATATTTTACTACTCTTGGATTTATAGTCTTAAACTTTAGGTAAGGCATCAAATATTGTGTGCATTATTTATCAGATATGTTAAATATCATTAGGGCCTATTAATAAGGTGATTATAGTACATTCAATTTTTATTACATTGATACATGAATTTATAGGATGTTTTTGCAATATGTTGATGATGGTATTCTAAAACTCCCACTAGATTTTGCCGTTCAATTATTTGAAGGTAAGAATTTGCTGTACTATAATACCACATACACATCATAATATCTTTGTTTTGATGAAAGTGTTATTAGTTTTGTAAGAAAAAAATTATTCCATCAGCATGAATTTTAGATTTAGATGACTCTGCTGAGAATGTTCAAGTAAAGTTACTGGTGATTTCAAGGCTGTCAAAGGTGAGGTATTGGATGTATTACATCAAACCTTGACTTAAAATGTAATAAAAGTCTTATCTTTTTCATAAAAAACAATGCAGCATTGGATAGGTTTTTTCCTTACTTAATATGGCCAGGTTTTGTCCATGAGACATTGTCCAGAAACTTTGACAATGAATAGCAAATTGGTAGTGTAGATTTGAGAGATCATTGTAGATAGTGGGTTATGTTTTTGGTTTTCTTTTTGAAATTTTGGTTTAATCAATCAGTGTCTTCAATAAAGTTTCTCAAAATGTAAAATGTTTGTTTGCAGTAGTACAATTAAATATACCGGTATTTATCAAATAATCTTCTTTTTCAGGCTAATGCCCAGGAAATTTTGCAGTCTTGGTCTCATCCTTTAGCTCAACGCTATCTTGCGAGATCGTATACTACACATCTTTTTGGTAATATATGTTCAATTTCTTTTGAAAAATGAAACTTAAAAAAACCCTGCATCTTTCATATTTGTATATATCTTATCCTGAATGTATTTGCCGTTTAAATGATAATATTTCTGGTAGATTATGATTTGTTTCAAATCTCTTATCACTATTTTTTTTTCAGGTCCGTCTTACAGACCAGCTAATTTAGTCTCTAATCCACATGGTCGCCTGAGTTTAGATACTGCTAGACATGGTGCTATCACATTTCCTCCATTGTCCGCTTTTCTAAGTCTTGTAGAATATAGAGGTAAATAACATCATCTACCAATGCATTCATAAATCTACTGTTGATTATTTTTGATGATAAATTGATAAATTTCATCAACATATAAAAGTTATTCTAAATTTATTTACTGAAATATTATTGTGTTTTTTCAGACCCTGAAATTTTACATACATCACATCCAGGTGATTTTAGAATGAATTCTTGGTATCTTGAAAAGGCAGCTATATTAGAATCTACAAGCAACGGTTTAAATAGTTAAAATTTCAAATATCTATGAACCATCCACTTTGCTATAGTGTCTCATTTATTTTGAAGTCTCCACAATTACAGAGGGGACCCACAGCTTTGCTTTTGTCTGTTTAGAAACAGGTTAACTGTATAAAAATGCTTTTAACATATAACTATATTTTTGCAAACTGAATGAAATATATCAGAAAAGTACCTCTGATATATGATTTTCATGAACTTTTGTGGAGTGAGACAAAATTTACATCTTCTCTTAGTTAATCATGAAACTTCAGATTACTCACTGATTGGTGACATGTATGTGATTATGTTTGGGTGCACTTTAGCATACATTTATATATGACTTGTGAACAAAAATGAGCAAAAGTGAATTAACTAATTACGACCCAACTTTAGACTGCTATACGATGTATGTATATCAAGACCTGATTAGATCCTGTTTTACTTTGGTTAAGGTCTTAGAAAGTTATGATAGTTTTCAAACTAAGATTTTGAATTTATGCTTATGAACAAAGTTGGGTGATAAGTCTTCAAGCTATTAACTTTAGAAGTTTGCATTCAGTTGGACTATTCACAACCATTTTGTAAGATTCATAGATTTTTTATTTTTGATCGTAAACTGTTTGTGAGTTAACTTTCAAATTTCTATTTTATAATGGGAGACTATACTTGTGTTTTTCAAACACCTATCTGTTTAATTCAAATTGTAGCATGTTTATACATAGCACTATTACGAACATAGCAATATGGTAAGACTAACATTTAGATTTTATTGTAAACATACCATATACAACCGTCCAAGCGCCCAGGGCCGTTAAATTGAAATTTTATCAAATTGGGGGGTTTGGCTGTTACACGAGAGTGCAGTTACTTCATAATTGTCATGGACATTTAAGATAAAGTGGGGGGAAGGCTGTTACACGTGGGTGGGCACTTGGATGGTCATATACGGTGTTTGTAACTACTTATGAGTAACCATTTAGTTTGTAAGCACTGAAAATCTGCAAAACTTGCTTTTTATGCATATTGAAAAACTGTGATAAGATATACACATATAATTCTTTGAATTACATGTGATAGGATAGTAATAAGGTAGAAACCATATTAAATGGAAAATTTAATTCAATTGTATATAATATGGAAGAATAGTTTACATCTTTTTTGAATATTAACATTTTGTAAGATACATAGCGATCACTGTAAATATTTTGAATACAGCATGATCTCTTCTAATTGACAATATATAAATAAGGCTACCAGTATTTGTGTCAACTGAAAACGTTTGACGAAACAAATGCTTACCAGTATACTTTTTCTTTAATGTTCTACATAAACTGTAGGAATTGACCACGAGATTGGAGTGTCAATCTTGACACGACAATCGAGTGGTCAAATACCATTCTATCATGACTAAATTCCACACTAAATGAGTGTATGATTTGCTTTTATTTTGAAATAAATCATATCATAACGGTCTCATTGTCATTTGACCGTGCGACGTCAGCAGCTGTATAGAAAATGTGACGGTACTAGTCTAGTGTTGACTGTGGTCCGTGACGTCGCATGGTCAAAATAGCAATGAGACCGTTATGATATGATTTATTTCAAAATAAAAACGAATCAGACACTCATTTAGTGTGGATTTTAGTCATGATAGAATGAGACTGGTATTCGGTTAAAACCTTTGCATTTAGGGTAGTTTAGAAATTATCCACTGTAAAAACATTTGTGAATGATAAAAGACGAATATGCGATTGATTTTTGACACCAAGAAATAATAAATACAACAACTATAGGTTAGTGAGTAGACATTTTTTGTTGGTGTCGTAGCGTGCAGTCAATCGTATAATTGAGCACGCTGATTGACCAATCGGTGTGGGTTATTGGCGGTGATTTTTGCACGGAATGATAGAATGGGGTTTTTTACCCTTAAAAAATAATTTCAAGATAAATTGCTAGCTTTTATAGTTAACCATAACAAAACTGCCTGTACTTATATGAACAATCATCATAAATATCATATCACTACACAAACTAATCATGACAACATAGCAGTAGATAACGCAGGAGAGGTGAGTAATATAGAATCATAATGGTTCTCTTGTAAAAGTTAAACACTGAAACGTGCATTTCCCAGATGTATCAAATATGTGCATACATTTTTGTTGTATTTAAAAAAAAGTATAGTTACAAATGTAAGTGCTCATTAACTGCATTTTATTTTGTATTGATTCATGAGTTAATTACTTGATAAAGAAACAAGAACAATGTTGATTTTTATTTTTATATTTTTATATCAAATTTAATGATCACACATAAATTGTAAACAGCATACATTTGTACATGCACATGTTGTACATGATGCATACATCATGCATCACCTTGTCAATAACCTCACTTATAAAACAAATATATTTTTCAGCATTTGATAATAAATTGTTTTCAACTAAAATGAAAAGTATTACAGTAAAAAAGCTTTTTTGTTGTTCAAATAAGATAATTCCATCTTGTATGTTGATGTACTATAAAGGACTCCTTCATGAAAAGTATTTTGTTGCTTAGTTAATATCTATGAATTTTCCACTGTCCATTTTCAGTTTAAAAATTGTGTAATACGGCAAGATTCATTCAATAATTTTACATTTACAACATGCATATACCGATATACAGTCACTATGCACTTCATGCACTCCACATATAAGCCTCAAATGATATACTGTTTAAAATATTGGTAAAAGGGCAAACATAACAAACATAATATTACAACTGCACAGCATTTTTGACCTTCACGGAGGCTAAAAATTTAATATTGAAATTTCTACTTGTATTTAGCAAATAAGACCAGCTTATAGCTCCGACTATAAGAACATTAACTAAAACTACATATAAATAATGTACAATCATGAAAAAACAAATTGGAGTTCATCACAAATCAAAATTAGTATATTCTTTTAATTCTCTTAATTATGAGTATTTCATTTTATTCATCCAATAAGTATCACTTGCTCATAGAAAGATTGAGAATTCAGGTTAGATAGAACGGCAGTAAATACTGGGGTAATTATTTCTTAATTTGTTGACAATTTGGAATAGTAATCAAACAAAATGCTTTATATAAGGGATCTTGCAGGAATAACTCCCCTATCGAATCAAATCAAATATAAACTAATTTAAAGCAAAGAAAAACATCAAATTTTTAATACAATTTCTTCATGTATAAGCTCGTGTATGGAATATTGTACAAGTTTAACTTTGTTAATATTGTGTATGCATTTCTCTTCTATGAAAACCTTGAAATTTATAAATTGATAAGCATAACCGTTCATATTGAATTTGTCATTGGAATTCTCTTCCTTTTACAAACTTGACACAACACTGACAACAGTAAAAGTTTCTGTCAAACTAACTTCGCAGGATTAGGTAAGGAATGAGTAAATAATATCACAAACAGGACACACTTGTATTTTTGCATTTGCTGATTATTACCAAGATTAACAGTAGTATGGTACCATGGCAAAAATGTAAAATGGCAGACATGTAAAAATATAGCCTTGATACTTCTGAAATCCATTAATAAATACTTATTTTTTGTTGAAGTGGTAAAGTAATTCAAGCTATATCACTTGTATATCCTCTATGAAGTAATTAAAAAAAAGACGTTTTAATGAAGGATTATACAGCAGACTCTCGCCGTGTTGATTTAAGACTGCCGTTTAGCATTAATGAACCATTTACAACTGGTGCTGAATGTTGATGTTTCAAAACTTTGGGTATAGTTGTGAAGGATGGTAGTGAATTTTTTCCTTCCAAGCTCAAGTTAGTTAATGACTCATTTAAGCTATCATCTTCAACAAAAGCTTGATTTGAATGACCACTACTAGCACCCATACTGTCTAAAGATGTATTCATTTTGTGATACACTATGTCGTTCTTAAATGAAAGTTCAGTGCATTCTTGTCTATCTTCTGCTTCTTCATAGTCCAATTTATTACCCCATAATAGCACTTTCAAATCTTTATTTGTTTGTAAAATATGGCACACCTTATCATATATTTCTCTAATGCTAGGAACTGGTGAGTTTGACCTTTGTTCTCCATTATTTGCAATTGGACAACCAATGTTATTATAGCAGAGTTTCAATGTAGTCATAGTACCATTAAATTGGAGAGAATCCATAAGCTTTGAAAAGCCACTGTTTCCTACACCACACATATTGAGACAAAGTTTATCAAGCACCTGATTATATTTCACACCATCGGCCAGAGCCTCCACTCCTTCATCTTGAATATCATTCATGCTAAGATCCAAACTCTTCATTGTTCTGTTAGTTTTCAAAGCTCTGGCAAGAACAGTACAGCCATTCTTTGCTATTGCACAACCTTCCAAGTTCAGTTCTTTCAGAGTTCGGTTGCACAATAAAAGTTCAGATAGAGTAACCATACTCTCATCTTTGATTTTATTTTCACTCATATCAAGAAACCAGAGCCGAGAATTCTTTTTCAAAGATTTGAAAATGAGTTTTGCCCCATCCGTTGTCACATAATTTGATCTCATTCGTAGTTTTTTCAGGGCACAGTTTGTACCTAATGCATCTGCTATCACTTTAGCTCCTGCATTTTGAATGTCATTAAATCCCATATCTAAGTCGGTCAAAGATGGGTTAAGACCGATACCCTTGAATAGGTGACCACATCCAACACCAGATAATTCAGTACTAGCAACATTAACAACTTTCAAAGTTTTATTACCATTCAATTGTTCAAACAATATCTGAGCACCATGGTCATCTAGAGTGTTGAGTTTTAAATCTAATTTGAATAAGCTATTGTTTTTATGCAGAGCTTTTCCCAATACGTCGACAGCTCTTAAGTCCAGGTGATTCTTTGCTATAGACATCTCTCTTATGCATGTATAATTTGACAATATGTATGTTAACTTATCAATGCCATCATTACATAAACACTTATTGTACAAACTAATTGAGATCACAGGAATATATTTATCTGCTTCATTCTTTAACAGTAACTTTTCCTCGGGTGTCATTGCTAAAGGCCTTAATCTATGTTTTTTAATAAATGCAATTTCTTTTAAAGGTTTTGTGTTCCCATTTTCAATATCCATATAAAGAATTTCAATGTCAAATTTGGAACAGTCATCTAACAATTCCTCTAGTTCTTGATTTTTTCTATTTAATTCACATATTGAACAGGATGAATTGAGCTTTTTATCATGTGGTAAAGCGTTCGAATTGCTGTCTATTTGTGGCACAACAGCTATATCAACTAACATATCCAGAACAGCCAGCAAATCAGCCAGATATTTATAATCATTATTATACCTCAATACCTCACAGAATCCGTTGAAACCATCAGGTCCCTTCATCATCAAAATGTCCAACAATGTATCCCACTTCGAGTCCAGTGTGGAACATTTATGAATCTCCATATCAGATTTAAGAGTAACAATACCTCTATCTCTAAGTCCTTTAATAATTGGGTCAACATAGATTTCCAATGCTAAGAAATCTTTGGTTTGCATAAGAATCCTGTTTATTTTTTCTTCAATAGTGTATCCAGTAGGCGATATCCTTGATACAGGTGGTAGGTCTAATGAATTGCACAGTAATGATGTATCCAATGTACTTGTGACATCAGCTATAGAAGATTTCAAGCTACTAATACCAGGTGACTTTTCTCTTCTTTCAAGTGAACCAACAGGCGTATTGTGGGAAGAGTTCCCCCGAGGATTCATCCTCGGTGGTTTTGGAGGAGGTTTTTGTCGAATCATAGTGTTATTGCATGTATTTACAACTAACGGACTGTTAGGAGCACTTGCTGTAGTATTTGTAATACTCAGGAAATCATCAAATGTTGATGCATATGAATCTGCTGTGGATTCTGGTATTGTGACTTGACTGCTAGTTATTTCAATGGCAGGATTTATGAATCGACCTCTGTTTGAAGAACATGGTGATGAAGTCATCAATGGGTCTGTTGATAGGTACTTTGTAGATAGAATGCCATTACCAAATGCTTTTGGACCTCCATTGTACTTTGCTCGCCGAGTGCTGTTACGAAGACCATGAAATGTCAACAGATCACTGTGTGATGCTGACTTACCTGAAACAGAAATAAAAACATTGCAAAGAGGAATAAATAACCAAATCAGCAAAACTGTTAAAATATGTACAAACTTAGATAGCAGCTATATGTTTTGTTAAATGGATGAATGACTTCACTACAAACTAGGTGATAAATTTAATTTTGTTCACGACAAGCATTTCAATGAAAGTGAAAGACATTTTTTCCTCGTCTCATAGATGCACATAGACAAGAAAATTGATATTATTCAATGACTTGTTTTTTAATGTCATGTTTCCATTTTAGAAATATTTGTATTTTTATATTTGGCAATCCATAGCAAAATGGGAAAATATGACATAAATTAGAATTCATTATATTTGCTTTCCATAACAAAAATAAAAATACGGCTTGCAAATGGTTAGGAATAATAAAAGTAGACAATTGATTTCGTAACCTTTACACAGCCGTCTCATGATTTTCTTTACTTTTAACTTTGTATTATATTTTTTGTGAGCATTACTAAAGAACTATTTATCATATATTGACTTGTAATTTCTTGGGTTATCAAGCACTTCAACTGCCGTATAACCCATACTGGGTCAAAATGCTAATTTGAACTGACATGATGCTAGGGTTATCAGTAATGTTATCATTGATTTCCAGAGAAGGCAAAAAATTAGTTTTGAGATATTGGCCTTTGAACTTTGAAGATCACTATATATATTAATTACTACTAGTTATTATTGTCCATAAAATGAACCATATTAGAAAAACTAATGATGATAAAAGTTTCATTTAAAAAGTATGTTGTTCTTTATTATTTAGAGTATAATTAACATTAAAAACATTTTATTTTTCATTTTTCCCACATAATCTCATAGGCCTGCGGAGAAGGTGTCACTATTTGTTCCTACTGAATGTTGTCCACAAAATGTGTTATAATAGGAAAACTATTGATGATAAAAGTTTCACTTTAGAACATGTTGTTCTTCATTGTTTACAGTATAATAAACATTGAAAAGCTGAAAATAGATCACTCTTCTCCCTTCCCCTGAAGAATTGTAAATCTGTTTAGTGTGGTACGCTTTCACTTTTTTCATATTCTTTATTACATACATCTCGTCGATTAAAAACATTTAAAAAAAATCAAATTATATACACACATATATATAGTTGCCTAGTGGTTTGAATCTAATCAATAAGCGGCAAAACCCACAGTGACGTACGGCAGCCATACGGGAGCCGTACGTCAACTTGGTGTGAATTGCTCCAATGCATTTTACATAAGGTAAAACCCACAGTGCCGTACGGCAGATTTCTCAATCGCCTAGTGGGGCAATTGATACGAACGAGCCGTACAGCGTCTTACAGCGCCGTACGGCATCGTATGGATTGCTTTAGTAACTTTTCTATTGGGTAAAACCCATACTGACGGATTGGTATCAAATATAGCCTTACGACAAATCACCTTAGCACACCTGTAAATAATCCTTTACTAGTTATGCATTTTGAAGTTGATTGAATGCCGTGTTTCAAACTTATTTTACAATGATATTGTGTGCTTCAATTTAAACTCAGATAATCATCACATACGACAAGTTTTCTACGTTTACAGTCTAGTTACGTTTAGTTTCCAAAGTCACCAGTATTAAATCACGTTTACTCATAGAAATCTTCGGCATTTTAAGAGTGATATCAAAGAGCATTAAACTATCTCTGGTGATATTGTGAACAGAAAACCAGTATACTGCTCGTTTCAGTACTTATATTCTGACGTAAATACTATGATTTTCTTAAGAAATCAGGTGTGCTAATTCCAGAGCCATACGTCAAATAATATGATCCGTCACTGTGGGTTTTTAAACGCCGTACGGCAGATGTGCCGTATGGCAGCCGTACAGCGAGCATCCATTGCTGTGGGTTTTGCCTCTAATACATATAAGTGAAGAATTTATTGTAAAAGACCAACACTGCTATTAACAAAGTGGTACTGGTAAATGATTTGATTCATTTTCAGGACAAGATTTGTTTAATAAATTTACATTTTAGAAACTTGAAAGGAATAAAATTTTGGCAAGAATTATTATGAACAACTGTATATATATTTTCCCAAGTTTGCTTGTGAATTAATTTTACCTCTCACTGTTCTTGCAAACAAGCTCCTACCACTGTATTGATATAGCTGAAGACACAGCTTCCATTTGACTATATCAAGTGGCCCTAACGGGACTTGAACTCATGCCCCCAAGGTTGTGAGACCAGAATGATACCATCATCCCAAGCAGCGAGCTATTAAAAGGTTACTCGGATGAACCGATGTCTCTGTAACCCCCAGCCTACATACTTGGTCATCATCTCAACTCAGAGGTCGTATGTAGTAGTATGTAGTATGTAGTATGTAGGCTGGGGTTACAGACATCTGTTCGTCCGAGTAACCTTTTAACAGCCCGCTGCTTGGGATGATGGTATCATTCTGATCTCTCAACCTTGGGGTCATGAGTTTGAGTCCCGTTAGGGCCACTTGATGTAGTCAAATGGAAGCTGTGTCTTCAACTATATCAATACAGTCGTAGGAGCTTGCTTGCAAGAACAGTGAGAGCAAAATTATGAAAAATAAAAACAAAGTCAATTGGTTATATATTTGAACAATGGAATGCAGAATTAATCTTCAATATTGTGTTAATGTTAATGTATAACTGTACTGCTGTTGGTGGCACTTTAAAAGTTTATAATTTTGATAATTTCTAATAAAATATAATATTATGAAATTTGATCTTTATTTTGGAATTTTGTATTAATTTCGAAGCCTCAGCTTCCTTTTCAACTAATGTAGTATCCATGTCTAATTTACAGGTACCTGTAAATTAGACATGGATACTACATTAGTTGAAAAGGAAGCTGAGGCTTCGAAATTAATACAAAATTCCAAAATAAAGATCAAATTTCATAATATTATATTTTATTAGAAATTATCAAAATTATAAACTTTTAAAGTGCCACCAACAGCAGTACAGTTATACATTAACATTAACACAATGAGGCCAACTGCTAGATTCCAAATTAGACAATTATCTCAATAATCTTCAATATTAATAAGAGAAAAGAACAAAAAAAAAAAAAAACCATTCCAATACATTTTTATACAACTAGTAATAACACAAAAGTTTAATCATAGTTTAATTGAGTGCATTACCCATTTGAGCTTATTTGATATAATAGTATAACTTGAAGTAAAAGAAAACTAGATCACTTTAGAAATTATTGCCATCAATTTGTTTCTTGCTAAGGAATTTCTAAAATGATTTAGCTTTGTTTTCCTTCATACTACATGAATATGATTATTATACATGTAAAAACTTGCAGATATGCAAAGCATAGAGAAGAAAAGAAGCAAATAATTTGCAAAATATAGTTAAGTAAAATAAATTAACTAAAATAAAGTCATTTTACCAGACGCATTAATATCCCAAATAAAAAATTGCTTATCCCTTTGATTATCAATATCAAAGCAACTAAATCCTTCCACACTGAGCTTATCTTGTTTATCATAAATTTCTTGGACTCTAGATTCTTGCATCAAAGCAAATCCATTGCTATCTCGAACAATTTCTATATCTAATTTTCTTCTTCCAAGGGACTGTGATTCTCTTGTTACTACTCCCTGAGTCCTTGTGGGATTCTCTTCATAGCATAAGACAGAACCCATTGTATGTGTACTTGTGTCACTACAGTAATGAGATCATTATTTTCTTCATTCTATGTAGCTGGTACGTGGAACTCTCCTATATGTCATTTTTAGTAAACTATATTTTTCAATATGTTTGCAATCTTTTTGCAGCTACACGAATATGTTTAGATAGGCATAATTAATAAACCAGCAGGCGATAATAATTAACTGTAACTGTATAAGTGGCTTTAGCACCAAATTATCTGGTATATTTATGATCATATCATCCATTCTTGCCTCACATTGTAACATCATGGTATGGCACATGCTATTTACTTGTTTTTTAGCTGCCATAAGAAATGCATTATGGAGATATTACAAGATAATTATCACAGCTTAGTCCATGTTGCCCTGGGATTTAGATGCCATATGTGGCACAGTTTTCGAGTAAATTGAAGTATTATTGTGCTATGTAGGTTTTAATTGAATTATTCAAAATGAAATTGATTATATTTCCATTTACTAACTTAGCATAGATCTATAATAATGATATTTGAATATCAATACTAGCATCAAAACATTGATGTAACTATGGAATAAACACTTCACCAGCATATGGAACAATTTAAACTGCCATATTATTGTGTTTTACAATGCTATAACTCCGAACATTCAATTTGGCTGCTCTTGTACTCATTCCAATATGCAATACAATTACAATAATTTACATTGTATTTGCATTATCCTGTACAGACATTTATGAACATGATTTTGTATTCATTTTACATTACCCTAAAGATTCAGGTAAAAGCCGCGTCCCACTGCTTCCGGCGCACTGGTAACTTACTGGGAACTTACGTTCAGCTGATAAAAATTGGTCGGACAGCTAGATTTTTTCACCTACGCTAAGCATCTGCCCACTGCGCCGACCCTACGTCGACCTGACGTTCGTTTTACGCTGCACGTGTGTGTGACCCCCGTGTGACCCTCGCTGCCCATACGCCGGCAAAATATTTCTAGGAATATTATCGATCGGTCCATTGTTTTATGCTCCCAATACTTTGGGCTGCTCAAAACATCGAAAGCGTATACGGCATATGCCGATCGATAATCCATTGATTTTTTTACATCGACCATACGCCAAACATACGTCAAACTTACGTTAAACATGCACCTAACATGCGCTGCGTACTGGGAGCAGATGCTTGGCAGATAAAAACGTTAGCATAAGCTTGGGGCACATTGAGCGTACGATGGCGTTCATTCGGCAGGCATTCAACGTATTGTAGACGTATGTTCAGCGCACAGCAGACAGTGAACGCAAAGTCAGCGTTACCCCGACGCACGTCACACCCAGACTTTTTGGTCGTGCTTCAGTTGTGCTTCGGGGTTACGCTGATCTTGCTTTCACTGTCTGCTTTCCTTATGCCAGGTTTGCGCCGGCTGTGAGTTGACTATGCGCTGGGGAAAAAGTATTTAATGCCAAAAGGGGTTATCTATCAGCAGATGCTCGACGTATAAATTTTTTGCCTGGAAATCCCTAGAATTTATGCGTCGACCATACGTCAAAACTAGTGGGACACGGCCTTAAAGCCCATGTGCCTTAAGATTGAAGCTTGGTGGCTGTTACTTGATTGGGTATTTTGATTGACAACCAGTGGTGATATGATAGAAACTGTTTTTGATGGCAGGCCTTTAAATTGAACATGAGCCCTTGTGTGGATGTTGAAGGTATATTATTTTTGTGGATTCTGTGAGTCTATTATTTTTATTACAGCTATAGCACAAGTTTCATTGATTACATTATAATGAGAACATGGCACAGAAAACGCATTTCAAGACGATTTAAAGTATGGATGCATTTCTCAAAGATACAACACATAATTTCTCATATATATTATAAAGCCTAGTATTTATATGACAACTTTTTAAAAAATGATTAAAGAAACATGTAAGCTAGCAATGTATTCATAATGTACATGGATTCTAGAAATATGTTCACCCAAAATTCTATGAAACAACACTCACACAATAGAAGATGTTCCATATTTTACAAACACTTATTCACACATTGCTGATGAATATAATTGTTGACAAGGGAAGTTGGCTTGGCTTCATTGTTTACAAGAATTTATCTATTCCACATGTGAAATATATCTAGCAGCTTGGTATATCTTTTGGATTGAGTGCAACCTTATATACTTTAATGTTGGTTGTTTTGCTTGTTTTGATTCATCTGAAGTCTAATCATTTACTATTGCTTTTACTATAGGATACAATATTTCATCCTGTATCAAATGAGGTCACTTTCTGAAAATCTATTTTGCTTAAAAAAATATGGAACTGGTGAATTTTTCATTTGTTATGAAATCAAGTCTTACCTTTCAAACTTAATACTGGCGGATCCAAGTTTTTAGAAAAGAGGGGGGGCACATTCTTAAAGGATTTCATGTTTTTTTTTTTATGCGCGATCGACAGCAGACATGCCCATATGCCAAAATCCCTATGAAAATAAGATATTTTGGTGAAAAAAGGGAAGGGGGCGCCCCCTGCACCCCCTTGGGGCACCCCCCCACCCCCTCCGTGGATCTGCCTATGCTTAAGGTATCAAAACACCAAGACACCACGAGGATCATTCAAATATTCAAAAACGACTATTTTATATATATAATAGAATATACAATGACATATTCTTTCTACCAAAAATCATATTATTAATGATCTAATTAACATATGAAATAGCAATTTTGTTTATGTATTGTGATAATATGTGCATAGATTCGAAGTTGAATGGCTTAGGTTAACCAGGATATAATTTTCAGATACAAATATATTTGCATGCACATGTGCAAGATTTCTGAGTCAGTAACTAAATATGCAAAATGATTTATAATAGGATCTCTGAATTCAATAGTACTTCTATTAAGAACCAACAATCAAATAAAGCATACTATTTTGTATAATCTACAAATATGTATCATATATTTTTATAGTGCATAGCAAAATCTATTATACATTTGTATGTTCATAAGTTCATCTTATGTTTACATCCATATCACTTAAGAACCACATTTGTTCCATGTATGGAGCTGATAATGTGATAAGACCCATTTAATAAAGTCCATAGAAATCCATGCTGAAAGATTAAATATACTGACCATGTCAAACCATTGAACAAAGGTTAAATGGAAAAGATACAGATACATTTTATGGCATGGGTTAATCTTAAGATTTAATTCTTATTTGTAAAATATGACATGTAAACAAAACAATGATTTCAATGGTGTCTCCATTATTATAGTTGAATTAATGCCCTTCTTGAGTTTGTCAGCTGTGTATGTTTTTATAAAACTAAACTTTAGTACCCATATGATCTGTTCAGCAATTTATACCAAACTACATATAGCCTGTTTTCTCTGGTACGCTTTTTGACAATCAGTTCTAGCTAGTATTTAATTGATACAGAAAACTCATAGTTAAGTAATTCTATAGCTTATATCCCTCTAACTTATTCCGAAATGGGACATGCCTCTCACATATTTGCAAATTAAACAACTGATCTATTTGAGAAGACAATTCCATGTTAGTATCTTCAAAAGTACATTTGTTTACTATTCTAAGATAACTATTAATAGATTTTGTTTTATGCAGAAGAAGTATTTCTGTTAGAGGAGATTGACTAAATATATATGAGTCTTATATATAAATCATATAAAAATCTATGACACTATATCAACCACCATGATAATTAATATCAAACCTTAGTTTCAGCTATCCAAAGAGCACCACTTAGCTAAATACATAATATAAAATGTTATGTTCACAACACAGTACGTTTACTTCAATAACAAAGATCCTTATCATATAAAGATCTGTTAAAAGATGTCCATATATCACAAAGGTTTAAAAACATCTGTCAAATTACATTTGAAGACTATAAAGCCATCCAAGAGGGAGTCTACACAAGAATGCATGCACCTCGTTTGCCCTTATACAAACTTGTTCCTACCACACCAAGCACTAAGTGAGATTGAAACAAGTCTACTAAGGATTGAAACTTGTCACTTGAAAATGAATAAAGAATTTAATATCTCTATCTTGACTAGAGATTTTGAGAGTGTTGCTGGTAAAAGCCAAGTTGAAACTATGAATATGATACTATCTTGCATAAATTTATTGAAAAAGACATGCACTTCCCTGGATGTCAACTCGTATAACTGGTGTAGTATATTAGTGTCTTGTATAGAAACTCATTGTCTGGAGGCTTCAAAATTAAGAATATTCAGAAATAAAGAATATCATTTATTTGGCATACTTCAAACTGTTATATGACATTAGGTTCCATTGGTTTAATGTGTCAGAAAACATCTGCGTTGCCATTTGTCTTGGTCAGAACCATTATCAGCATTGTAAATTTCTACTGGTATTTTTGATTATTTCCCGTTTAATATACCAATTTTAGATTGTTCCCTTTTAAAAGCTTAAGTTTAATGTATCAAATAATTAATCACCCATAATTTAGTATGCTTTGGGGGATGGTGAATACTTGGATGAAAATATTATATTCTATCAAAACAATGTGATGATCATTAGACTATATGCAAAATAATGACTACAAGATTACGACTGACAATTTCAATAATCAGGTATGTCAGGTCATAGCATATTATAAAGCAAATGTACAAATTCGCACAAATTCCCACGAATCCATAGAAGTTAAAATGCATAAAGTGTTTCACCGTTTCTTAAGATTACAATGAAATAATAAAACTTGGTTTATTTATTATCTGCATCTTTTCAAACTAACGATAAGAGGAGACATAATAATAACATAAATAATAACTGATAACAAAGCAAAAAATTCATGAACAAATACGTATAGACATTCCTGAATAGAAAATCTAGAAAAGGTAAAACAGAACACAAGGAGGATACCAAGTTTAATTCTTGTGATTCTTTGATGGTCAAAGAATGTTCTTTTATATCTTTGTCAAATCAGACAGCTTAATTTGTACCAATACTTGCGGAAAATGATGGCAACTGCTAAGTCAATAATATCCATATCAAACTCTCTTCTCTATTCTGATTATTGAATAGCACCTCTAATGTCAATGATCCTTGCTTTAGGGCAGACTAAACCTGCTAAATAAAATAGATAAAAGCTTTCTTTACTGACATTGTATTCATTAGTAAATGTATTCACATTCTATTAGAAATTTGATCTGAGAAGCTGACCTTACACTTTGTTGGAACATTCATCTAGCACTTAGCACTAAGGCATACGAAAAATGAAGTTTTCACAGGGATCACTCATATCCACTCTAATAAACGCCGGTGATAATGAGTTATTAATAACTGAAAACCATATTCACATAGGCGACGCATTTCTTAGTTACATCTTGATGCTAAAATCTAATGGTGGAGTGTCGTGAGAAGAGCTCTAAAATTGAAATCACAAATGTCAGTTTGCATTCTGATAAGTGATATATTTCCAATCCAAAAAGTATGGATGCAATGTTACATGGTCCCAACACTCCTTGGATGAATCCAACACAGGTTATCTGCCTTATTAAGTTCAGGAAGTATGTCCCAGTTCTACAGGAATAGTCAGCCATAGCAACGATCACGTTAGGCATTGTTTTTTTACCTTATAACCTGCATGTACAGTTGCATTACAGATAATTCATACATCTTGCATGGGCCACACACCTAATAAATAAGGTACATACACTAAAATAATGTATGCATGAATATGAAACAAAAATTTAATAGCAAAACCTTTGGTGTGCTGATCATTTATCACAAGGGCAGAACTTCATATCGATGATTAAAATTATCTGACCTTGAAATTGGGAATTACATCACATGCAAAATTATAGCAAAGGTACACAATTTAGTAAAATCGCAAAAGGCAATTGATTATCTTTATTATGTGAGACCCAATATGATGGCTGGTGGAATTGGCTCTGCTCCATAATTGTAAATCAATAGCAGACTACAACGAAGACTGTGTTATGAATACAGGTTACCCGGTATGTCATTTTAGGTAAAAGTACTTTTATGTACATTTAGACTAAATGCAGCATACATTTTTTTCCCAAACGGGCTAGAGACTTCATAAAAAAATAAGAATTTCTCCAAGAAATGAGTAATAAATAAATTCTAATAAATGGTCTGGTTTGTCAATATTAAAACCCCTCCAGAATCTCACAAAATAAGTTAAGCATGATGAAGTGCTAAGATGTATGTAAATTGGTCTAATCAAGCTTACGAAGCACATATAAATCAGTAGACTACTATGCCATTTGGAATAATTAGATAATCAAAGGTTATTTGAACATTTTTAAGTTCACATGACATAGTTACTGTACCTCATATACAGTAAGTTACACTTACAATTACATTTATCCTCTTCGGTTTTTAGGCATCAGGTATTCCTGTAGTGGATCATAATTTGTACCACTTGCCAGTTTCTTCAGTGTAATACATTGCATCTCGGGTGTTAAGAAATAATATAGTGAATAGTATTTGTTTCTTATCGCATACTTTTAGTTAACCTATTTTGGATGATGTACATTTTATCATTTGAGGGAATGGGGGCACAAAGGGGGTCAAGTTTCTGGTGTTCCATTTTTTGTGGGTCTAAGATTTTTTTAGTTAGCTAGAAAGATGAAGGTGTTAAAGACTAAGGTGTCTAAGGAGAAGAACTAAATGCATTTACCTCATGTGAAAATATCACCAGCTAGCTATCCAGAGTTTTAAAGCGCTCTATTTGCTGTCGTTTGCCTGAATGATTGTGCATACCAATACCACGACACCAAACGCATCGATACAATTTTATACATAAATATTTGAAATGCCAAACACATTGATTGGTATTACATATGGAAAGAGGTCTAGTCTATAAGTTCAATCCACCAGCAGAGAATTGAGAATATCCGATCTATCTATTGTGATATAGATCTAAACATCCACTGTAACAGACTAAGTGACCTAGATATACGTACAGGAGTTCTAAGACTAGTGCCATGGTCTGATGAGGAACTTCTTTGGGAAAAAAGAAGAATTGCAAACTGCTCCAACCATAACCTTTGTACCAGGAAATTTGTTTGAAAGATATGTGACATGTTTTTAAGATGGAATAATATCTAATATGATAATATACATGTATTTATATTTATCAGACCCACTATAAAACAAAGTCTACTATACTATTAAGTACCTCATAAATGCTATGAGCAGTGTAATTTGGTCGGGTGGTTGGGTGTATTATATTATGGACATTATTTATATTGAGTAGATTGTGTATTTGTTACTATATACTCATACAATTTATCAAATGCAAATTTCCCTTTTAAGGATAATTTTCAGTTCTTCTGTTTCCCATTTTCCTTATGCATCATATATAAAGTAAACCTCTCTTCTTTCTAGTCTTGTCTCACTGACAGATCCAAGTTCTCAGAAAAAGGGGGGGGGGGGGGGCGCACTGAAGGTATCTCATGGGTTTCATATGTGCCATCAATAGCTGACATTCCAAAAAGCCATGAAAATGAAATATTACATAAGTGGGAATTCCCTGCACTCCCTGGATCTGCTCATGTGCCTTTCATGAAAACTTTTATCTTCTCCCGAAGCTGACCATACACATCCGAAATTGGAAAAGGCACTCAAATTTTAAAGCCACAAGCATATAATACACTGGAGGTGTTCATATTTGTATATACAAGTAAATGGTCAAATAGGACTGAGTCATTTATATTAATCAAGTAAACTTGAGTAAATACTGAAGTTAAATATAAACACCATGAGTTGAGCACTGAAGATCTAATAATGCAACTGGCCGTTTAAAACCCATTTTGTTTCTCTTCTAATCCCATTTATCCAAAATGAGCTCTTAGATTTCTCAACATACTGATTGCTACACTGCTACACAGCTTCGTGAAATTGATTCACATCATTTGCAAACAGCTGTGATTGAATCGGGCATTGGCTTACATCATTGTCAAAACACAAGTACTTCTGTTATGATATTAGGCAGAAATTACAATTATGTTTACATTACTAAAGGATAATAAAATGCAACCACATGTAATGCACTGATCACTATCAATTAATATTAAACTTATAAGGTCTGTTCTATCAGCATAAACAGATGTGGCTACTAGTGTGATCGAATTCTCAACACTATCGGGCCTATGTCTACTTTGGATGATGATGGGTAAAAGCCTTACTTGAAGACTTAAACTTTTATTTAGGGGGTGAACACCATGTGTGACGTTAATGACATCACTATATCAAGCTTTGGCGTTAGCTTTTCATCATCTACAATAATGCTAATTATGCTTTTCAACACCAATCCATCTCGCAAATAATTGTGCCAATATAACCTATGGCAGAAACAAGGGACTTCCTGTCCATTTCAATTATGCACTCACTAGATGTGACTTCATTCCATGTGGTTTCATACCGGAAATACTCACATGTTTACTAACATTTCTTCTTTTCTTTCAAGCAAAACACACTTGTCAAGCATAGGTTAAAGAAAAAGAATGATTTTATGTAATGGTATGGAAATTGTAATGGACATTTTTATATTATTTCTTACAATGCCATGGAGCCTACAGTAAAGCCTTTCTATGAGTAACTAAATGCGTAAATGTAAAGTTAAAACAAATCTGCTCCCATTTGCTCTGTTGACGGGTATACATAGATCTATTCTATAGCTGACTTGTCTCTATTAGAGCATACATTGGAAACTGTTAAAATACCATTGTACATTAGCTCTACTTAAGTAAGCAAAACCAGTAATGCTGTGTCGAAGTAGCAGTACAGAGTAGTACATGCACGATAATTTGAAAGTGAGCGTGCTCAACACCCACCATCGTCTCAAGCTATCCGGAGGCAACCATTCTCAGGGGGGTCTGGGTCAGAAAATGGGTACAGACATGCCACAAACAGATTGAAAATGGCACCACCAAATTACCTATTTTTTGAGAAAACGTTACCGACAATGTACCAATATCTGAGAAAAATGTGACATATCAATATCTGAGAAAAATGTGACTTAATTTATACCAATATCTGAGAAAAAAAATAAATGTGACAAAAATATACTAAAAATGTGAAAAAGACACTCAGAATATACAAATAATGTGAAAAAAGACACCCAGCAATATACCAAAAATGTGAAAAAAGACACTCATTCTTCAGGTATGTCCGTACTCACCGCGATAATGTGACTTACCCCCCCCCCCCCAAGACCACGCCCGTCGCCCCCCCCCCTCCCAAGCAACCAGAATATGACTAAGGAAAACAGTTTTTGACACTCATATTTACAATGATTTGAAGATCTAATGTTATTCTTTAATATTTATTTGGAGAGCTGGTCACATTGATACATGATCTTGAGTGTGTGTTTGTACTGAATACTTTGTACATGTACATGTATATCGTATGATACATGTGCACTGTAACACACAAAGGTTAATTCTGACAACATGTGATAAATTTGAAGTTGGTACACATTGGTTCAATATGAAGATAAATCTATAGGCCTACTTTTACTTAACATGCTTTATTTGCGCAACCTGGCCTATTTTCAAAGTGCAAAATTACTCATATGATTCCTTTTAAACTGAATACGTGTATTATTATAGAGATTTTTGTCCAATAAACACCGGATAATCGAAGCCAGCTTCCCATCACTTGGTCAATTGCAGCTGTTTGGTATCAATTCAACTGAAGAGGTGTCTGGAAATGACCACATCATTTGAGTGAAAAATTAAACAGGAATATCTGGTTCTATTTATTTATTTCTAGTTAGGTGTAAACACAGCATTTTATCGTGCAAAATAATGTCTTAAACAAAAACAGATTCATGCATATACATTCATACATGTGTACATACATACATTCATACATACATACATACCGGTACACACAATCATACCCCTTTTCATGTATTGCAGCCACTGTTAAGTTTTAGGGCTATCAATGCCTACAATTCACACTGTGAGATGATTTTAAATCACACTTTGAGTAGAACAGTTGCCACATTGCTCGATTGCTTACTCATAATGTCACTGTTACATGACACACATGGCCTTCTCTGTTGCCATCCGAGATAAGAGACCTGGAATTCTCTTTTTTTTGTTTGAATGCAACAGGTATGCGTTTTAGTTATGTGAGCTATTTAAGCCCCACTGAAGCGTGGGAACAGCAAGTGTTGAGTGGATGTTGGAATTTGCTTATACAGATTATGAAGTCATTTCATTGTGTCACGAATGTCTTTGGTATACAACTTTTGTTATAATCAGCATTATAAACAAGAACTATGCTTGAAATATTGTTCTATAAATTGATTATAATAGTATAGCATCTATTCGACATAAAATTATGAAATTAACTGAGTGCAATAAGAAATACGTGCTATCTTAATTAAACATTCCATTTAAAAAATACCATTTATAGTAACCATCTTTATGACGAGCATGGCAATGTCTATTATGAAAATGTAAAGGCAAGACGTTTATAAATGTGTATTGTGTTCTTGTCACCAGCTAAAGCAAACATCCTAAACAACTAACATCAACAAAACCACCATTCACCGTTTAGCATGCATTTCTTTTGTTATTCGACTTCCTAAGTACACCCTCATTAGGAAAGAAGGTGGGAAATTACATCTCAGAATGGCATGTAAATAATATTAATTAAACCAAGTTAATTTTTGACTCTTATGAACAATCACCGCGTACACTCCTATAACATGCGATCATATATTTATATGAATACAAATTATACTACAGAGTTGATCTCTATCAAAACCCAATCAGAGAGAGTCAATTGATGATTTCAAGTGTGCCCAATGAAAATAAAAGATTGATTCCAGTGGTGATTCTAAAACAACTATCAAAGATAACCAATATGAAGGTATACTTTTAATTCTAGTGTATATGGACCCGTTAAAAAGTATTACTAATTACCAGGAATAAGATTTCTGTAATTACTGATACTTCTTATAGCTGAATGATACGTTATTGCCTTAATAGAATGATAAACAACTTCAAATGATAACTTTATTTTGATGATAGGCTTAATCAATTCCTACAATGAATATATTGTAAAAGGTATTTACTTATAGTTGGCATTATACATAATAATAACAAATACAAACCAAAATCATCAGAATTTGAAATAATTTTATATAAAATTCAGTTTGAGTATCAAATCAAAATACATGTAGTATTCAATTACAGACACTCATTTGTCCCTAATTTACTCACGTTTTTCCTGTTCACAATCAAATCCAGAGGATCGGGTGCCCTTCCATGATAACTTCCTTATGAATTTCTTCATTTTCACTTTTATTTGTCCCACAATAAAAACACACTGGTCACTGACACTATTCACTATTCTATCACCATGCTCAGATAACTGCTAATACTAAGCATCATGTCAAAAGTCAGGAGCTCTAATAAGGGACGTCTGTCTTGAAGCCTATATCCGTCACTATCTTGGCTTCACTTCATGTTGATGTGACTTTTGGTGTGGTGATTGAACCCAGTAGGCCACACTTCCATTTTGTGGTTTGTTAAGGAAAAAGAAAATTTATCCACATAGACTGTGTAGTATGGGAACATTCTAATACAATAATCTACAAATGAACCAAACACAAACATAAAGATGAAATTGAGCTGTCAGTTTCATACACTATTGCTATTTAGAGTGTACAATATGTCCTTTAGCTGCAATTGTGTTGGACTATTTACAGGGCATCCTTACTAGAATTGATTGGTCAAATCTTTAGCCATGGTATATATATCATTACGTCTATATGCCACTTATAGATCTAATAGATAATCGATGACGGGGTTCGTAGGCTTCCGACTGTGTATATTAATGAGATCAGAGGAGATGTAATTGCCCATTGCCTGTAATGTATACATTTATATATTTCAATTCAATAAACACTGTAGGATTTTTGTTAACTGAAACAACTACTACATTTTCAGAATTTTATATCACTCTAGATTGGTACATATGAAAACTTTTTTCACATCATAAATATTTCACTTAAAGGAAGAAAATCAATAAGTAGAAATCTATTGGCACAATATTACAATTATGCCACCAATTGATTGCTACATAATTATAAGTGAGTCGGTGACCAATACTCGCAGTATATGTGAATGTGTTGTTATCATTTGTTTTGACATTTTTTTGTAAAATGTTAAATTATAATGTTGATAAAAAGATTGTTTTATTCTAGTTAATCTCCTAGCAATTCTGTTGGCGTTTACATGAGTATATTGTAATATTCTTTTAATCAATTAATGGGTGATGCTTGAGAAGAAAAATGAGAATTGATATTGATATTGTACTGGTCCTTAATTTGATGACCATTTGATGACGATAAACAAAGCTGCGGAACAACATATCTTTAATTCTGGATAGGCTTTTGATGGAATAGAAAATAGAAAATTGATAAGGCGATTGCTAATTTTTCCTTCTTTATGACCAAGCTCAAAAGGCAGGCATACAATGGACTAAATATTTCTGCAACTGTTCAAAACACTAGATTATACATGTATTCTATGCAGTATATGGTGGCAGGCGTCAGAATATAGGAACAATACATTTTCCATGAGGTTACATGTACATTGCTTAAAGTGTATATTTAAGCTACATGTATCACTTTCTATTTTTAAAATAAAATTTTGATTACGTTATGATCACTGAGATGCATACGTGACACATATGGAGCTATGGTAAGTGCCAAATATGACATAAGCAAATGCTATTTATCATTATCATTATGGATGCTGATGCAACACCCGGTAGATAGACGTAAAATGCTGGTCATTCTATATACACTGCGTACAAATGTTTTAGACACCAAACATGCAATTATTTGGAAGCTAGTCCCGTACATGAAAATTATGTCCAAATTGCGCATGATTCACACACTTTATTGCAGTTATTTGAAAGTAAAACTACAAAAGTGACATTCATTTTCAAACGTATAATTGTGATTGCTGGACGATTTATTGAGTTCATTTTGTTTAGTTAGGGAAGAAAATAAAGTGAGCAATGCAACAAAACATGAATAGGAAAAAATCCCCTAAGCTTTAAACAACACAACGTATAGATGTAGCTCATCTCGTCCAACTCCTCTGTCCAACTAAGTTCATTTAGACTACGCCCCCGTCAAATTGCGATATTTCTACACTGCTTTGTTTTGGAATTGTCATCGCCCATCTTGAACATTGACCTCACGATGGAAAGCCGTGAGTGACACCACAAGAGTCAGTAAGTCAGTAAGCATCGCTGGTCACAGTGTGACAGTGGACGCGGGCGGAGACCAGTTTTGATTTCAGTTGGAGACATTTACTCTCTGGTGATGGTACAATATTGCAAATGGGAAAATAATTATCGTCCGTATGAAGTACTGTGGACAAGTCATTAGTTCGTTGATTTCACGCAACATTCTCAATATCCATCGCCATATTACGTATACATAACACAACAGAAACTCCAGCAGAAGCCTGCGCTGTGTAATTAATTAATGCTCATGTGATGTAAATACTGTTGAACGTCTACTATGCGCCTAGGCCTAACCGCGCGCGTGATTATCGTTTGTACTTATGTTTCTATCAATCAGCACCCCTCAAACAGTGATGTGCGTTATGTTCTTCAAAGAACCCTTTCATATTGAGCAGGTTCGATTGAGAATACGTTTTGATATAAGCTCATTTAATTAAAGATTGGGAATTGATCCACAGACACTAGAAGATTGAGCTAGTGTCATGTTTCCGTACCCAACCCACCCAAAAGTGGCATTTTCATGTTGCATTTTAATCTAGACAGCTCTTACTTATACAAATGAAACCCATGAAATTCCCTAACTGCGTCGTATCTCTTTCCAAAACCTGGATCCGTCAATGTAAATCTCTATGGTGGAGTTAACACATCGCTGTCACAAGCACGTACTAATTTTATCTCATATCTATATTACGAAATATTTTTTTCTACATAAATATATTTCATGTTTAAAGTAAGTCACATGCCAAATCATTATCTTTCAGATCTGACGGTGTTGGAAAGCCTGACTTGTACAGTGGAAAATCAGTGAAGCCGCGGTTCTGCAGAGTCACAATGCACTCACACATTTGCACGGTTGCACAGCTGTCAGACTAGCGTGATTGTTTGGTGCTTTTCACACTGACCAAAACACGGACCCCAGCTTCATGCATGAGAAGCAGAGAAGTATGGACACCGCATTTGATTTACAGAGCTTGTATCTATTATAAATACATCCATGGTAAAGACCAATGTTTGCAGAGGAAATGTAGTATCATACTATGCATTGCAATACTATGCATAGCCCCCTCCGCCCTCTCATGATGCCGGGCCCATGGGCTCAACCATAGAGAGCATCAGTGGGCTGTATTAGCCATTAACCCCGTAGTTAGTTATAAGAATTAGTTAGTATCAATAATCTTTATAAGAATTAGTTATAATGCAAAAATGCACATATGCTTGAATACAGATGGTGGTGGTATATTCAATATACGTTCCATAAATCTGTCTTATATGAATCTGTATTCATGTACACCTTACGTTGCATAGTACATGCTAGTATAATTTTCCTGCATCTTTAATACATAGTAATATTATCGTATGGAATATACATCCACGTGTATATAAAATATAGTGATAGACAAAGTGCCACACCCTTTCCAGATTAAATCTCCAGCTGAAACATCTCCCAGACGTCTGGATAAAACACAATGTAAAACTTACAATATGTGGGACAGATTCTTGGCATAGGTTATACGACACTGAAGTTTGATAAAAACAAGAAAGACCAGAAAGGTTGGACAATCGAAGAACATAATATTTCTTCTCTGAACAAACCGTTTGTGTTCCACACACGTTTCAAAATGAACCCGGTTTCTGGCGTGTTATGGAATAAGAGTGTGTTAATGCATATTCACACCTTCTCAAAACCCTGGCTCAATTGATTTATGGAATGGAAAACATGTTCGTGTGTGCACATATCAAAGAACTTAAATAACTATAACATATTGATAGATATATACATGTGCGAGTGGATTTTAATGCAAATTGCTTGAATACCAAACATGTATTAACTATATTAACGTGACTTGATGTGATAACATGTACATACAGTACAACCTCCAATTATCACCTCTATATTAAGACTACCTCTTCCATAAGACCACTTTCCACGGTTCTAAGCCTTCAAAAACCCATAAAAATGAACCTCTGCATAGAGACCACCTCTCTATTGAGACCACCTAACCCTGGGTCCAAAGGTGGTCCTAATACAGAGGTTCGGCTGTATTAAAATTACTACATGCATATACACTTATAACCAATTTAACCGCTGGTATTTTCCTGAAAGACACATGCACAATATAATACTATACTACTAATAAAACATAATATATTGTCACATGGAAGTAAAGTAACACAGTTATACAAGTAAAAAAAAAAAAAAAAGAGCACTTACGCGGGCTCCGATAAATTTTATCGGCTCTGGCACAGCTACAAAGTTGACCCATCGTGTCGAAATTCCGATCCGGATAATCGAAAATGGACTGATATCAGTTACTCTTCAAAGTATCATTTTAATCCTGCACGGGCAATCTATTTCCATATTGCTTACATTCTTCTGCAAGCAGGCTACGAATTGAGGGATAAGATTTTCTTTGCGTCATTGCATTCGATTTGGCTCTTCAGTGCGCTCGATGGATGTATTCAAACACATGTTATCTCTCTTCTGACGAAAATGTATCACGCTTCTTTCCTCTGCACTAATTCTAAATCGTCGGCTGCAGAACTGACAATCGTCTTTCTTCTGTCATCACTAGAATATCTGAAATTATAGAGCGAAATGTCAACTGTCAATAGGGAGGCAGAAATTATAACCAGAGCAAGAGGGAATCATTTAGAACTCTGACCATATCATAGATATTGTAGTATATCAGGAGCAAATGTATTTCATCAGGAAAGTTGACATTTGTCGTCGTGTCATACATCTCGGAGATAATAATCCGGTGTCTGTAAATCTGTTTCCCTCGGGAACTACAACCTGCGATATACATGTATATGTATCGAAGCCAAAGCAAAGGAGTACAGTTATTTGTTTATGGGACATCATTGGTTATGAATTAAAATTGCAAATGTGCTAAAACAATCGTTGGGTATAATACAAACTTGTTGATGGGGTTTGCTGTTATATATACATGTATGTTTAATGACACACTTAAGGCGAATACCACATATATGTGAAATATCTAATTTTAACCAATGATTGGAAGAAAACAAACGAAACCAAAAGATATGTGACAATGACCTTGTGTTAATGGTAAAGTCCTATAAAACATCACACTGACCGATCAGCCAATGAAATTTACGTCCACATTTGACTAAGTGTCATCATTAGAAGTTGATTTTACAAAGTAATAAAGATAAGTTTTTGGAAAAGTGACAAAAATTGGTCGCTGAAACACGCACAATTGTTGTACTGGGATGTATGTTGCCAACAACTGAAATTCATTAGAAATAATAAGTTCTATTGCCTAGACGTTCAATCATGTTCATTGCACAGTAGAATACTACAAATCGTCTTACCAATGCAAACATAAGAAATATTCTATATAGATGTTATCTCTATACAGAGGTTACCGACATTCCAAGAAAATGTTTAAATATAAAAATTGCAAAACTGCATTTATTTTCAGTTGGTTTATTGTTTCTAGTACCAATAACAGATAGCGTTAATACTGTGTGGTCTAAATTCACAACACATTTCCTCGGTACATGGTTTTATGATTAATGGTTACGTTTATGAGAAAATTGACTACTGGAATCATTGATTGTTTCTCTAGTCAATACCAGGTGTACAAATTTAGAGTTGTTTTAGTTCACTCAAATACATCAATATTTAATCACTGGTTACACCAAGCCTGAGAGTAACACACATTTACCGTATAGACAAATTGTACATGCTCTATTATGAAGACTATTGGTATAAACTTTATTGACGCTCACAAAACAATGTACATGTAGATGTGATCGCCATAAAAGCATGCCTTTTATTTCATACGCTAATATGCATCTGCACTTCATAAACTAATGCTTGCGCAGAAATTAGGTACAGCACTTGCACACACCATATACGGTGGAGATAGATATGTATAATGCACTTGTAAACGTTCAGTAATATACACATTCCGCGAAATCTGCACTTTTCTCTCTAAAAGAGTGGCCATAACATAACAGAATGAGATGAATATCATATAAAACTATGCGTCGCTTCAATATCTAGATGCATGTGTGTCACTTCACAAAGGATATTATTTTCATATAATAAGCATACCGTATTGCCATTTTGCTCTGTTTTATAGGACTATTATCTTCTGCTTTTCAATATTAATCAATCTGATACACTCCATAGTTCCTAGTAATCCATCATTATAATAACACAGCGGAGAAAACAGCATATGCACCGCAATATTCCTCTAAAACATTTCCTCGTAAAACGTGCAAAATAATAGTGTAGCCTCTTTTTATACAGTAGTCGAAAGTTTGTGAAAAGTCACTTCCAATGCTGCTCTTTTCAACAGTTATTATTGTATATCAGTTCTTTGAGACGTTTTGCAGTCTCATTTGCAGTATGTACTAGATGTATTTTGTAGATATCATTTTAATTAGGTGTAGGTCCAATCATTGTAGAGTAAATATTTATGTTTTATTTCAAAATGCACATTGAGAATAACTTCAAAAAATTGAAATTATAATTTCATATTGACAATACCTTTCTCTCGTATGAATAATTCTTCAACTTTGATGCATTGATGTGATAACTTGAATTACTAATTCTTATATCCTAAGATTGATAACGTATCAAACCGCAATTTTGAATAATTATTCATTATGAGTTTGAAATTATATTGTTTTAAATTTTAAAGTGTAACCCTAAAAAGCCGTAGCCTTTTTAAAGTCGTCAACTATTACAGCAGAACCTCCAAATAAGACCACCTCTCTATTGAGACCACCTCTATAATAAGACCACTTTTCACAGTCCCAAATCTTCATAAAGGTATCAAATGAACCTCTGTATAGAGACCACCTCTCTACTGAGACCACCTAACACGGGTCCCAAAGGGGGTACTATTATAGAGGTTCTACTGTATAACCAACAGTGAGCATATTACAATAATGACACACTTTTATTAATTAAAAGATATTGAAATACGCTTCCAATGATTCCAGCAAACTGATTTCTATTCGATTTTAAAGCACCACCAGTTCTAATAACGCCTTCTTTGTTGTATTTCCTTAAGGAGAGGCAAGCATGTTATCCCAATGGTCTGAATTATTATCTAAACACTTACATGACATAAATCAAACATTGATGAGGCATAATGCTGTTCGTCTCAGTCATGCAGTGGTTTTATGATTAGTTTTAGTGCCAAGTGTCACACATTCATAATACTTAGTTCCAACTAACTAAAAACTGTTTTGCATTTCATGTCCAACTAAACTGTTGATATGGTGTGCTGAATAATGTGATGCCCGATATTTGCATGTATATGAAAAAAAAGGCAACACAGGTAAATTTAACGTAAGAGATTTTTTTTCTCTCCAAGTCTAATGGACTGTGATGCATAGACATTGCCTTGCTATAGGCTCAAATACAGATATTAAAAATAACGCATGTCAATGCTTTGATTTTTTAATGACAACAAAAATAATCCATTTGTAACTTCACGCATTGAAAACATATTTATATGTGAGTAATCATTAAAAGTCTCCACCCACATCCAACTATAACGTCTGCTCTGTGGTTCCTATCATCAAGCTGTCAATCAATCAGTGATGTTTACCTCAAGATCTAGATGTGGTATAGGTGGTCTGACCACACTGTTATTCTGAAATTCCAGACACGGTCTTTGTAGGTCCTCTTACAATATCAAGTTTTAACAAGAGGTCACTTGACATGAACTCTAGAGGCAGATGGTTCTAGACCTTTCACTGCAATCCAGTCACTCAATAAAATTTGAGAGAAAAATAATAGGATAACCATGCCATTAGCTCTTACGTACTATAATTTTGCCATATCCTATTTTACTATGCAGTAAACAATTTAACAACCTATTTTATGTTTCATATAAAATCGTGTGATTTTCGCAATTGATGCACAAGAAAAAATAAGTTATTATTTATTAAATTTACATTAACAGAAATAGCAGTAAGTAAGAAAGCAATCTATGAAACAAATGCAACCCAACATCACCCATGATAATCACTGATAATTGTAAAAGCAACGCTGAAAGCAATACAAGAAATCTCTTACCCAGCCTGACATATTGCATATCCGCTATCCATATGCTGTCTTTGCAGTCGCTATTGTTGATGAAGGTTTTTCACAAGGAGACATCTCCCAGTGTTATGGAGGTGGCTGCTCAGTGGCGAGTGATGCTAAGTGCCGGTGTAGCGATGAGTAGTATACCTGTGACTGGCGGACAAACTGCCTTGGAGGCAATGATTGCATCCGCAGATGCAACATTCTGCCAACATGACACTATCTCTATGTAATTGCAGGCGTTTCTGTTCCAACGTGATTGAGAATGTAAAACTACCGACAGGATGCAAATGCTTAACGGCTATGTCACTCGCAAGTTGCGTGTATCTGATGTATGTACATGTAGCTGTGTATTCCCTCCTATTAGACATTAGAAAGCCCATTATGTCCCGTGCCGTTCATATTGAAGCAGGGAGTATATTAAGGATTTTATTAACTCCAGTTTGAAAGACTTAATCATGTTATCATTTTTACACCCCCAGTGGTCGGGCCCCAGTAATAGTCATACATGCATTTCCGCACGATACAAGGCGATCTAGCGCATGTAGCGAATTGCTTTATTCTTATGTAAACAATTTATAACCCGAGTTTAAATTTCATCTTATACAAAGAGAGTTGAGCATAGTAACAGACGGATATGCTTGCTTTAAAGGTAGCCTGACCCACCCACCCAACAAATACATGCACTCAAACAGTAGCACACGTAGGCGCTATTCCCATTAATCATCACATGTGCACAGCATAACTACTATTAGAGGATAACTTCTGCAGACTGTTTATTGCATGGAGTAAAACGAATAATTACAAGGTTTGTTGTTTTATTTGTTACTGCTGGGTTTTTGCAACATCAGTGGGCAAACGTGTGGTCACAGGTGTTGTGTGCGGCAAATTATAGTTTGTTCAAATATTGCAGTATGAGTATGCTCAGGTTAAAAAGTGAGTCTATTTTGTATGTGTTCAGCACAGTAACTATTAGTGATGTTCAGAAACTTATTTTGATAATCAAACTTTCCTCCTGCATCCTCTACGCAGTCTTGAATCATTTTTCTATTTGCGATATCTCATGTGAAAACATAATAGACAAAACTACTATAATTCTAGGATATTTTAATTAAAATGGGTGAAAATCAAGAAGGCCAAGCATTGTATTATAAGTATTTGCAATAACACTCGGTCTTATCAGTAAACAACCAAAAACGATGACCTACTAGCCTTAATTGGTACCTGAAGTCGTAAATGACGAGTATTGTAATGAAACACTCCTCTTCCAAGCTTCCCATGAAACACCATTTAAACAAAGTAATTTCAACCAAATTTGTTATATAATGATGCGTAATTAGTCGCACACCATACAATGTGTACATATCAGTCAAACACAACCGATAGGGTCCAACAAATGGAGTATACGTACACATTTTAAACGTTTGTTGTCAAATTTAAACGGGCAGGTCATCCAAGCTGCGATGTGTGTTTGCGCCACAATCGGTCATACATCAGGCACCATCCAGTATTTATGACAGGGTGGGGTAGGAGGATTTTTCCAAAGATGCTGTGAAAAAATTAATAGCCCCCCCCCCAATCTCTGCGGAAAATGGTAATCCCCCCTCAATTTTATGTGATAAAATTAATGATCCCCCAACAGATAACGCAATCATTATCAGTTAAATTTGATGGATATCCACAATATGAAAAACCGAGTAAATTTTAGTACAGAATCTCTCAAAAATAGGGGTAAAGTTTCTGTGAAAAAATTGATAGCCCCCCCAAAAAAAAAAGTGTATGAAAAAATTGATAGCCCCCTCCAAACACTGTGACAAAAGTTTATGGCCCGCCCTAAAATCCTCCTACCCCACCCTGTCATAAATACTGAAGGATCCCTTAGCAATATACAAATCGCATTAAAATTCTTTCGTTGCATTAGGCCTACGCTGTATCTTCAGTTTGGCACCGTTCTGAAACGGGCAGCTCGTATGCTGTATACCGTTCCAAGCCCGTGCTCAGCTATTTGTAAAAGGAGGTTCGGTTTTTCTGCTCGCGGGCAATCGTCCAATGAATGCCTGTGCGAGGTTTCCCTGAACATTTCATAGGCCCTATGGAGGAGGTAGTCTTATTTGAAGGCTAGATTGTAACTAGCTGATAGCCTTCAACATCTGATGCACATGCGCTATTACCATATTGACGTCTGTGTGCACAAAAAACAACAAAAAACAAAAACAAAACAAAAAAAACAAAAAAAACATCTGCCCATATGCTGATAAAGCCATGCAGATTAACTTACAGATACAGAAAAACCCTCGTACACACGTGAGGTTTTAACATACCGGACTTGGTCTAGCAACCGCCTCTATTGGACGTAAAACAATTTATGCAAAGGGATCGGGATTAGATGATTTCAAGTACATGCGAGTCAATTGTTACATCCTGTGATTTAGATCTAGCACCATCTGCCATTACACTCGGCGTACGTTCAATCAGGGAGGATACTATTCAGGCATCTATCCATTTCACTATCTACTTATATATGTACCCACCATAGCACAGATTGTTCATACGCGTCTTCCATATATTGGATGGTACACAATGCAACCACAAGATACACCCTGTCCATAATGCAATGCTATCCCAGTGAGTGGTAAGCTTACAAATCGATGAATACAAAGTTCTGACCACCAACCAAAACATTGTGTACTAGTACCGAAACTACGCAAGATATGAGCAGACGATCTTTTGTAAGTGTAAGAAGTCAAATGAGGTGAATATAGTAGAGAGGAGCTTATTTGGACGTCCAGTAGTTTATGGTTTACCATGTTTACAGATCGAGTTGTTTGACAAATGGCAGTGAATGGATTTAACCAAATCATATGCCGATATGGCTTATAAGTTATAGACCTCGAGTTATAGACATCTGTACATGTATATAGTTTAATTAGTTACATAGGTGTAACAGGTTGACTAATACTATAGCGGATTAGCCAATATATTGCTATAGCAGTGGTTAGGGTAAGTCATGAATACGACTGGTGATGTGTTCAGGGACACAGGAGCAATTTATAGAGTAATCTATGCATTTGATATCAGTGTAGGCTCCGCAATCAATCATAACATGCATAGCAGTCACTGAGTCCCAAATCATGTTTGTTTACGTCTAGAGACCCCCCCCCCCCCCCCCCACCCCCGACCTACTATAGGTACTAGGGAGTCCCTAACTACCGTACGTCGGGGTGCATGTGTCTCAATGTAAACAAACATTGGGACTCAGTGACTGGGATGCATAGATTACTCTATAAATTGCTCCTGTGTTCAGGGGTGGGAGTTGGGTGGTGGTGGTGTTGTGATCAGCTGAATGACCTGACCTCCTCCACCTTGACTTGCTGAGTGCTTCTGATAAGGTTATTTCTTGAGTGCTTCTGATAATGTTAGAGTCTACATATGAAATTTTGGAATTAAGACTTTATTCTCATCTGCATATATAACCAAATACATTAGGGGTTAAGAGACATTAGACAGTTAGCTAGTCTAAAGTAAGTAAATGGAGATTAATCGAAATGTTGAGCCAGGATTGTCGGGTTATACTTCATATATAACCAATATACATATGGCAATAATCTGTGTTGCATATTTATAGCCATATTTAAATGATTCATTCTATTTCTCTAGTGGGTTTCCTTTTGAATGTGAATGTGGTCACAAACAAATAAGAATTAGTACAGACCATGTAACTAACACACATATTTGTGGTTACTGCATGTATATTGATAGTACGTATGACTTGAGTGTATGAGTGGCTTGTGGACAAATTTCTCACGAAGTACCTTCAAAAAATCCTCTGTAGCCTACATTAATATTTGCAGAAGCTTTTTTATGGTGTGTTCGCATGCTTCTTCCGTCCTTGAAAATACGGCCATCCCATTTGGCAAATTCACTCGAACGTACGTTCCCCTTGAGATGTTCCCAGTCATACATATGGTACCAGTCCTTGTATGTACACTTTTGAAGACCGACCTAGCGACCTTGACATTGGAAAATCCAACTGGTTAAATGCAGAAGTGTACGTTTCACATAGACTCTACACAGCCCCTCTTCCTTCGATCTGAAGGACTGCCAACTATGACTGCATAATAGTGCATATGACTCTATGGTGTGCATTCATTAGCTGATAGTTGTCGACCATGCAGTTGTAGTTTGTTGGATGTTTATATTTGGATACATTCACCGTACTAAATTACTTGATTACCACATGTGTGAAATTAATTTCACTCATCAGACACGATGTATGCAAAACGAGTTTTGATTACCATACACCAAGTCGATTCAAACCCATGAGTCATAGTATGTCTTACATCAAATGACTTAATTACATATAACGATATATTCCCAAGTCCCTCAAAACATAATTTCTAAACCATTAAAGTCAATAATTACGAAAAAAAGTTACTTGGCCTACTCACTATGCATTTAATTAAGTGTGCAGAATCCCACTCCGATAAGTTCCACTGCACTGACTGCACTGATAATTAAAAAAAAAAGATTCAATTGAAAAAGCTAGCTACAGAAAAGGCTTATTTTTTAAGGATATGTTTTATTTACTAAAAAGCTTTGTTATTTTGCAGGTGATCTGACACGATGGAACTGAAACCCAAACTGCTCGAGTTATTGAAGGACCATGCGTCTCCAGATGAAATCATGGATATATTTAGTGATGAATATCAGGGTGTGGTTTACCCTCCATATGACCATTACAAAAGAATCCTTTTGTGTTTCGCAATACATTTTTATCATGTTGATTTGGTGAAGAAATTGTTAGCTGATGACTCGGTTGATTACATGCTTGCTTATGAGGGCCGAGATCATACTCCAATACCACCAGTTGCTTTGGTAATTGCTACTAGCCATCGTTTCTTTGACATAATTGATCTATTGATGGCGAAAGGTGCAAGATCAGATGCAGTTGGACTTGGTGATTTTGAAGGTGATAGGCTAGTTTCAAGAGGTTTGATATCTGCTATGGATATTGCGTGTAAGAATGATGATGTGGAACTCATGCAGAAACTGCGTGGATCATATCAATGCAGTCAGATACCTTTGATACATCAGACAATCCAAAATGGAGCCAAAGAATGCTTTACAGTGCTGTTAAATGAGAGTGACATGAATGTTTATGAAGTTGATACACATGGAAGAGATTTACTGTTGTCAGCAGCACCAAAAGGGTTATTCTTCATAAAAGCGCTGGCTGAAAAAGGGATAAGAGACAAAGGTCAGAAGACATTTGGTCATCTACAAACAAGTCTTCACTTGGCTTGTCATTTAAGCAGAGAAGGAAATTCAAAGGCTGGCAACAGATTTGTCAGAAGAGACCTAGCTGAATGTATAGAGCTTTTGTTAGATATGGGGGCAAATGCCTATTCACTTGATTGCTCATCAGATCTACCAATAGATTTTCTGTCTTCACAAATTTTATTGCATATCAAAGGAACGTATGATAAAAAAATACCATATTTGTACAAAGAACATTATGAGCTTCTAAAGAGATGCTTTCAACTTCTTTTGGAAAACATGAAAAAGAATGCTAGAAAATTGTACATAGTTTATCCAGTTCATCACACAACATATTTGAGGCTGCAGTCTCAACTTCAGACAATTATGATGATGGAACTTTGCGCACAGACAAATGAGCAAAGGGAATCTGTGAGAAAATGTTGTACGGTTAATTTAGACTTCTTAGAAATGTTTCTAGCCACGGGAGTAGATCTACAAGAAAAAATAAGCTATTATGGTAGTCTCATGGACTACTTCTTCTTGCACATACTACCACTCCCAGACATACATTTTGCTTCCGATCTCTTCGATTTTGTATTTCGGAACTTCAGGATGTTGTTCAATTATGGCGGGATTCCTGCACGGATGTGCTATGGCCCACTTTTGGTATTAGTGGGTCGAAGCACACAAAGAAACAGTAGATTTTTAGAGGTCTGTTTAAATGCATTGAGTCATACACAGTATTGGGACTTGATAAGTTTTGCCATCAATACAGAATATCTTAAAAAGGAAGCGAAAGAAGAGTTGACATGGTTGTTGAAACGGCAAAGAACGTTGAAACAACTATGTCGAGTGGCATTTTATGAAGCTTCACCAAAGAGAAATGCTGCGGTGCCTGTTAATTCACTTGCTAATGTCCATGAAATGCCTGAGGATTTGAAAGAATATATTTTATGTCTTCGTGGATAAGTTTAGAGACTGAGAGTAGTTAAAATGATGTATTTTACCAAACTATGCAACTTTTGCATTGTCGAATTATTATTTGATGACGATGCCATTATGTAAAGTAGAATTTTTAAAACAATAATCCATCAATTAATTTTACTCAAATAACCTTGGTTAAATAGCAATATTGGAAAAATAGAATTTGAATTAATTTGTGTATGTCAGGCTGCTTTGTCAGTTTTTAATTTTATAGACAATATTGGGTTGTATAGCTATGCTAAAGAATTCCCGATCTTAAGATTATACGTTCTTTATTTATCTATAAACCATACATATAATCAATAATAAAGACAAATAATTAGAGCTGTGTAAATGATATTTCTCAAAAAAAAATTGAACATCACAATTTTTCAAAATTCCACAGGTTTGAAGTTGCCACCATTACAGGGTGGCGCAAAAAATATAACTGCAAATCAGCATCCATGTCTTTTCAACCTACATGTATTAATTGTATTCCTTTCCAATGCTGCTATAAAATCAACTTAACTATGATGAAAAATCTGTTTATCAGTTGCATATACTATTTCAAAATAGATACTGGCGTTTTACTGTAGAATAGTTAGTGGAGATGAAGGGTTATAACATTTTGCTAATCCCCTGCGTTATGCTTGAGTGGCTTTGTCACCAGGCAAGCCACAATTAAGACACAGAAGGGGGGGGTTTTAATTAGCCTTTACATTGAAACATTTTATTATTTAGAAATACATTTTACTTTTTGCCATGATCAGTTAATCAATCAATGACTTTTATTTAGATATGTTTGACGCATAGTACACTTTTGAGTTTAATATGAAACAAAATTATGGAAATGCAGATAAAAAGTTACAATGAACACCTTTATAGTCTAATATTATCATAGATATTTTATTCATATTACAATAAATCTTGCTGTCATTCATTAGTAATATTGGTTTAAATATACATATTTATATATTGACAAGGAAAACATATTGAACTCCTAATTACTGGTAATTTAGTTCAGCAATGAATACATTTTTTCATTTTGTCCTCAAGGAAAAATATACAGAAAAAATATCATTTTTGCACACCGGTAGACATACTCAGTGTTTCAACCCTTTTTAATCATGGGTTTGCTACGATGACTTTAATACAATAGAAACTTGTTACATTGATGCTGTAGGAAGAACTGTACAATATTCGAGACAAACGAATATATGCTCATTATGTACATGTAGTAGAAGGTAAATGAGATAACCTCAATATAACAGAAAATTTGAGAAGCAATATAATATTGAAATAAGGTTCTCCTGTATCTTCTGCAGGATACATTTACTAATAAGTAGTTTTTGAATTTTCAGGAAATACTTAAATATATCACAAAACAGTAATGTATATTTCCGCTCTGAATAATAGATATGTGAAAAATCAAATCAAACAGTGTTTTGAAAAGCTAAGGATGAATTTGTTTTTGACATTTTGACACACACTTAATGTGTTCTTCTGAACGAATGTACATTCCCTGCTCTGAATAATAGATATCAAATCAAACTGTTTTGAAAAGTTTACAAAATTTAGAAAAGTTTACAAAATTGTCATAATCTTACATTCTAGTGGTAGAAGAGGAACAAATAAAATTCAATTTGAGTATTTTTACAGCAACACCGATGTGATTTTGTATGAATCTGCATCTATATTGTCAAAATATAATAATGACTAGAACTGAATTGTTAAAGAATCAAACTTTACTGTTGCCTTGGTAATAAGATGCAAGTACCAGCCTTTTCAATAAGTCTCAATTAAATCTGCAATGAATAAATAGTTTGATTTGATTATCAATTAATATTTATTGACATGGATCATTCTACATTGAATCTTTGTAATAAAAATGTTAAATTCAAAATATCTTTTGTTAAAAAAATAAAAAGCTTATGCAGAGTTATTACTAAAAATTGAGTTTTGATCAAACTTCTTTCACCTTATATGCATAAACTTCATCGATACAGTCCAGAGGACCATTCCCGACTCCTAGATGTAGTGAACATTCACCTCCAATACCAATGGCAAATGTCCAGTCATCTTTTTTAAGTTTGAGCTAAATATGCACATTACAATAGTATGGTTAGTTGGTTACTATTTTTCATATTATGAACTGTCACTGTGTATGAACATTCATCTATTGAAATGGTTATTGTGGTGAAAATAATATGCAACAGAGCCTCTTAATTTTACCATAAACCATTTTTATTTGAATATTAATAATTTAAATAAATATGATTTTAACATACATCAAAAATGGCTGCAACGTATATGCCTAACTTACCTGTTCATGAGTAAGTTTGCTCACAAATGATCCATCTTTCCAATTATGTATGTGTACAGTGGTCGTAAGACCTTCCTGAAGAATGTAAATGTGGGAACTGTTACAGCCTACTGCTTTGCTTGGAGCGGGTGTGAAGGATAATGAAACTCGGGTTTTGTGTTCACCTGAAATCAAAGAAAATAATGTTGTTGTTAATAAATTCTTCAGTTACATTCTATATATATCTGCACAAACAGGTGACACCCATCTAGAAATTCATTATATGTAAACTTTAGCACCCATGTCACACATTTCAAAGACAGTGCACCAGAAAGAAAACCCCTGTAGAAAAGCAATGATACAGAGCTCACCTTAGAGTTTTTACAATGTGACAAGCTAGAGTACTTTGTCATATTAGCCGCTCAGCAACAAATTATATGGTGATGTAGAAAAGCAAGCCCAAAATCATACCTTTACAAAATATGTCCAGGGTTTTCTTCACATGATCGACAACAGCTATGTTGTCCCCGTGACTGCCCAATGACAGTTCTGGTGAGAAGTCATGAGGCCATGGTCCCTGTTGAAGTGCAAATCATCACAATTTCAAGACAACACGAAAGTCTACCTTTATATTCATTACTTTGTAACAACTTTTTTTTTTCGTTTTCAAACTTGAATATGAATGTTAAATTGATTTCTGATTATTGTAATCATAAAGCACTAGACGTTAGTATAGGCAGATCCAGGGTTTTCTGGAAGGGGGTGGTAGAATGCTTTCGGAGCCACCCCCTGCTCCTTCTGGCATTGGTGAAAGCATATAGGTATATACTTTATGTAAAATAGATTTTGCATGATCATGATTGAAAGTAAATATGAAGAATGTTATAAGTGTGCACGTGCATCAGTGATGAGCAGTACCTGCTGATTCAGCAGATGTTGTGTTTCACACTAACCTTTCTCTGGGCTATAGTTGGAATGTATTATGAAGGTTAAATGTGTAAAAGAAACTTAGGTCTTGCCTTTTCCTAGGTCGTTGGTAGGAGACGCTCAAGGTTATAAGTAAATATTGAAAAGTAATAGTTGGATTTGTAGCCTAGAGTGCAATTATACAAGCAACAACAGCAATAATGTGCACATTAGAAACAATTAACACGTTTGAAAAAAATTTAGGCAAATAATTCAATATGTATTCTAAATTAAAATAGCAGGGGGCTTGTTCATATATCCTGGAAATATTTGGAACCTGTCCATTGGGAGATATACAGGTATATGTAGTGAGGACGTTTCGGATAGATGTCTTTTATTTGAATCATTATATCACCTTTTCGTGGACTTGTCATAGGCAGATCCAGGGGAGGTGGGCACAGGTGGTGCACGCCCCAACCATTTTCCACGATAATAGTTTATGGTAACAGGGTATTGGCATGTCGGCTATCGATTATGCCGAAGAAACCCATTAACCGCCAGCCCCGCCTTTTCTTTGAAATTCTGCTGGATCAGCCGGTGGCACCTTTGCTACTGTCCCCTTTATATATTATACCCCTTTCAAAAAGCATCGAATTGATTCGGTGGCGAATTCTTGCCACTGCCGCCACATTATCCATACTTGGGTAGGAGCGGCAAGCTAGCAGCTACTGCTGCCGCTGTTCGTAATCCATACATTCATTTTTGATACATGACCAAATAATATACATTTGTGTGTATATATAAACAGGAATATCGTAGAACCACACTGTAATGGATTGTGCCCCATTTATGATAATGTAAAGTGATTCGGGCGGTGCCGTCTTCACCCCGCTGGTAAGCGGGTGCCGTCAGCGATAGTTTGACATAATGCTCTTTGGTGCCATGTAGTGGAGAGTCACCCCCCTGCGAGTAAAAGAACTCACATTGTTTGAAAACAATAGCTAATGTGATCCCCCACCCCGAGACTCAGTTTGTTACCAACCAGCCTCTGGAGGCTCATGGACAAATACCACGTGTTACCTCCCTGCCTTACAGGCACTTAGGGCATGCGGAATGAAGAGAATGAAGAGAAATGAAAAGTTCATATTCATTGTAGTAGTGGTCACATACTTACCTTCAACTTGAACACCTCTTTGTGTTCCTTCACGGTGTACACTGCAATGCAGTGAGGCTGATCTGGCTTGAACTGGTGAATCCACGTCTGATTGGCGTGTTGAACGTATGCCACGCGCTCCTGAGGCAAGGCACCAATCAAACGTCCGTACTGGCCAAGGTGATAAACGTACCGCTCAAGGTACTGGTTGTACACTACAGATAAAAGATGGAGTTTATCACAATATAGATTAATGTCCAAGACCCAGTAGTGTGCGTAAGAAACTGATTAGCAGCACCTAGTTAAAAGAAATATACCTGTTGTAGCAGTTTTGGATTTATCCCCTTTCCCACTAATGGTGCTCAAGACGACCATTCCATCAGAGAGGATGCACTTATGGTCGGAAGTTGAGTAGGTCTGAGTTGGGCTACCTTCGGCAATACCATCTCCGTCCTCGTCCTGAGCCAAGGGAGGGAACTCGTGACACCACATCTCTTGGTAACTTTGTGAAGCATAACAGTATATTTACTTTCAAATTGGCTATAAAAAAGCAAAAGCGTATTTACCAATAAAAACATTTATTAGGTAATAATTCTTCAATAAATTCTGCACACCTAGCCTATCACAAGGTCTTTAAATGATCTGACATGAAGGCCTATTCTCAAAGCCTCTATATGACGCAGAGCTTGCTGAAAGTATTGCAAACGTGACTTCATTAACGAAAAGCACATTGCATCTATTTTTTGAGCAGCAATGTACTTTCAGAGCAGCTGTATATGGGTATTTTCCCTTAAGCATGCAGTCCTCTTCATTTGTAATGGGGAAGCTTTGATCAAGATGACATACTTAATGTCTTGGCTAATCCTTACCTGGTAAATCACCCATGCATGCTGCTGCATCTGCAACTGCTGCTAGTGAATACTCTGGTTTTAAAGGCTATAAACATATAAAAGGCCAGAATGTTTGAGGCTGTATATTTAATATCCGTGGGATTCCTAGGGTTTTGTAAAAAACCTTATATCTATTAGAGCTGGAGGCTGTCACAATTGCGCTTGCTCTTCTTCTTTGCACTTGAGAGATGGTTTACATGAGCGTTTTTGTAATAATAGAGGAAGCAACTATTAGATATAATTAAGGTCTTTTGAAAGACTACTGCACACTGTGCGGCATGTATACTGCCACTGGGTGGCTACTCGACTAATACCCAACCGGATAGATGTAGACTAGGTTACAACGAAGGCAAAACAAAACACGCTTCTCTATTTATGACATACCATTCAGTTTTTATGTTAAATTGGAGCATCTTAAGCTTTCGATTTCTCTTGTCGCCGTACAGCACACAAGCCATGGAGCTCAAGTACATTTCCTGATCTGCGGTAAGTCCTTTTTGTGTCCCCAGGAGGGTTGGTGTAATGGTGCTGGCAGCCATCTTGAAGTCTAGCGAGTATTCTTCTTAATGAAAATCCGATTTATCTGGAACAAATTGATATATATATATATATATATATATATATATATATATATATATATATATATATATATATATATATATATATATATATATATATATATATATATATATATATATATATATATATATATATATATATATATATATATATATATATATATATATATATATATATATATATATATATATATATATATATATATATACACCACCCCTCTACTCATCATTTCCACCGGTGCCAGGTAATTTCCCCGCCCACGGTAATTTCAGCCCAAGTAATTTCCTGCCCAGATATATTTCTGTGTGGAGGTAAATTTAAAGTATTTTCGGCCCAATGCAGTAAAATCGATCCAGAATTATTGTGGGTCTAAATTTAGGTAGCTAAGGTATCTAAGGCACACATATTTTCGCCCAAGAATCATATATATATATATCGCCCAAGTAATTTGCCCAGAACGGTAATTTTGGCCCGTAATTTCGGTCCAGATATAGTTCTGTGTTGAGGTAAATTTGGCCCAAGTATTTTCGCCCATAATATCTAAGGCACAATATATTTTTTGCCCAGGAATCGACTATGTATGTTTGCATTAGGCATCTATGTGATGTAAATTTATGTAGATAATATTTTTTTTGTAGTGATGAGTAGAGTATGTGGATTTATATTGTTAAAGTTAAGCACAAACAACAGTAAATATACTTTTGGTGTTTTAGATTGTAAATAGTGCATTTTAAGAGCATTTTACACCAGATTTATAGACATTTTATGCACCCATATTTTTAGAACTTATTGCATTGTGCTCCCAAGAGGCTACAGTCTATGTTGTTAAAGTCACAGTCCTGTGACTTTGATCTCATCTATGCTCCAGGTTCTACCATCCCTGTAGCTGATGCCCTGTCAGACCTGTCCAAGGGCCCGAACCACTTGGAGCCGAGCATGAGACTGTGCACACACCTTTTCTTTTCTCAAATGAAACCCAAGTTTATCCAAAAGGTCAAGGAGGACAGCAGAAATGATGAGGAACTTTCACACACTTGCGTAAGGTTATAACAAGGATTGGCTAGAAGACAAAAATCGAGGTTACAACAACTACGGCTGTATTTTCCATATCGAGATCTAAATGACATATTGTTTTGGCAGAGCCAAATACTTTGTGTAATGATCACCTAATAGATGATTGACCGCCTGTCATGCACAGTTGGTCATTCTGATGATGTCATCAGAAGCTATGAAACTGTTAATGATATTTTTCTATGTAAGTTTTACGTGTTGTGAATAAAGAAATGACTGTATATAGTCATCTTTTTCGTTTTGCAGAATCACAATGCAATCTGAAAAGGTGTGGGTCATTGTGTTAAGATTTAAAAAAATGTGAACATTGTTTATGTTTGTCTCTAATTGTGTATGGTAGATATTCACAATACCATTTCTTTATTAAACAACAGCAATGATGATAGCTTCTATTACAAAATAGATAATCTAAAAAGTGGGTTATGCTTTCAAATTGCAAACTGTAACTTTTAAATGGGATCTTTAGGTAGTATATAAGGTTGACAAGCTAAAGTGATAGGCTGCAAATATGAAGATGTAGACAATAATACATAATTATGAACCATTGTCAAAACTGTTATGTATGGCATTCACAGCCGAAAGTAAACACTTGGACCAAATTTACCGTGGGACGAACTTTAAAATTACGGGCCGAAATTACCGTGGGCCGAAATTACCTGGAACCATTTCAACTATCTCGTCTACTGAGTGTTTATCGTGGAAAAAATGTGATGCGTTTGAAACGAAACTGCAGGGGTCAAAATATTGTCTGGGAAAACAGTGAAATAAACTTTAGGCCAGTACAATACAGAAGATGCAGTAGAATAAAAATATCGATCATAGAACACAGATGCATTTTCTTGCCACTAGAAGGGCACTGTTCTGGAAACCTAGCATTACATCTATGCGCGAAAAAGAAAATTTCTGGGCACCAAGCGTATTTGTTTATTAGATGAACTATTTCCAATCATTCATAAATATTAATTCAGGGGCGTTCCCATGATAATAAGGCACTACGAGGCAATGATTCTAAGGGGCGGTCCAGACGAACATCAGGGGGGGCTAGGTCTTTTTTGAAATAAATAGTTTTGTTTCTGCATATGTCCCCCAAAAAATAGTTTGTTTGTATATGTGTCCAGAAAAAAAATAATTTGTTTGTATATGTGTCCAGAAATGTATAGTTTTTATTACATGAATAGATTGAACAATGCACTGCATGACGGAAACAATGTATGTGTGATAATATCCATGGATGAAAAAAAGTTTGTTGTTCAATGAACATGAAAAAAAAAAAAGTTTGTTTTTGTGGGGTCTCTGAAAAAAATAGTTTGTTAGCAGGTAAAAAACCTAGCCCCCCTGATTTTCGTCTGGATCGCCCCTAAGGCCGTGGAAGCTGATAATAGGAGCCAATATTACAAATCAATTGCCAAAAGCGTTTTAAGCCCAGCCCGGATCGGCCCCATCCAGTTCCGCGCTATTAGCGTCCCGCACTCTCTACGAGAGGTCAACCTTTTTTTGTTTAAATTTATTTGTGTGAATAATACTTTGACTGATTGTATTTTATAATTTATATTGATGGATGTGATGTATATTTGTTATATTCAATGAAAATTTTATATTTAATCAATTTGTCTTTAAGATGCTTTTTCCAATTGGGGAGATTGATCACTACATGAGAACGTTATGATATAATTTATCTAATAATAAAAATGAAGCAGACACTTGTTGAGAGTGGGCGTCCCGGTAATATACATGTAAGCATGTCGTCTTGACAGACTTTTCTTTTTAATCTGTATCCCCTACAAGGTTATAGCAGGGTTTAATACGATTTGTGGGTGTGGTAGTACTTAATGGAATTTGAAAATCTATTGTATTCCATTAACTCTTGCATAATCCCCAGAACTCTTGCATAATCCTCTCATATCGGATTTGATGAGAAAAGTTTTTTTTAGATCCGGATCATTCTGTGGCTGAATACTATTTAATAGTGTGTCATAATATATTTGAAGTAAAGGTAGTATAGAGATTGTTGTTATACATTTTTAGATTACTTATCAAGTTATCAAGAGAGCAAATGCTCACACTAATGGTTTGCAAGCGAATTCACAAATGTATGCTCTGCTATTCATAGTCGTGTGACATATTTATACAGTCATATGATGGTGACGACACTGGATACTTAAGAATGCATGAATATTCAACAACGTATTATCCCGATTTAAGCTTGTTAACTCAAATAGAAATTTAACATACAAAAAGACTTACATAGAACAAAATAATACTAAAGAACAACACCAACACACTATTTGTCAAGAATATAATGCTTCTAACACTTTATTGAGATTTTTTAAAAAGTTAACCGGGGTATGCGATGTAGTTACCTCATATATCCACGTTAAACATAAAACTTCATTTAACTTTAGTCTATCCACAAACACCGAACATTCACTTATAAAAACATATACATATAATTATGTTTGGCTACCCTGAACATGTGTAGGAACTATTCAGTAAAATAGCAGAACTCCCAGTTATATCCGTGTCAACCAACTCAACATTATATCATCACACAGTCAACGTACTTTTTCAATGCAACACGTCTAACCCTGGACATTTTTTGTGCAACCAACAACTAATAGAGCTAGAGGCATGACGCATATGGGCAAATTGCGTCTTCCATTTTTATAAGGATATATTTTATTACACAAACAGCTTTCTATTTGCTCACCTGTTCACCGTGCAGTTTTATTATTTAAAGTCAATAAAAAATCAATTGTTCTCATAAAATAATGTAAGTGATATTCATTGATATCGACAACAGCTCATTGACAATGATATTTTTACATAGACATTAAATTGTACATGCTGACAAAGGTGAACATAAGTTTCATTTTCTTTCTTCACACCCATGTGACCACTGTGGTCAATACAGTTTTTAGACTTGCGTCATGTATTATACACTAGAACTTGGCCAATATCAACAACATTCTACTGCGTATTTGGATTAAAGGTTTGTAACTGTGCTTGTTTTATTTTTTTTTGCTGATTGAAAACAATGTCTTGTATGCATTTTTCATCTTGGAAGGCGGGTTACAAAACAATGTACAATTATTTGAAGTGCTAACATTTAGACGAATGCATCACTTCATTGATATCTTCAACCTCACCGCAATAGGAATTTTGCATAACCACAGTGTCGCTACACCAATTACTATCCATCCCATTTGATACAGTATGGGAATTTCCCACCAACATAGAATCTTTCCCGAGAGCATGACTTGTTTGGGCGGAAGGAACATTTTCATCTTGAGGAGAACACACAGTAGTTATTGTATCAATTACTTTTGGTAAAATAGTTCTCGTTCGAAATGTGTTATTAGAAACTGACGACCCTGAAGTTGATGGAATCGAAGAAGAAAATGTATAATTTGGCGAAACAGTCAAATGATTTATGTAATTGATGTTTGACATTGGTGGTGTTGAGTGGTCTGCCATGGATGGAATATTGTCATTAGTAGTGATGTTTTCAGATGGCATTGAAATATTGCTAGTCAATTTTGTATTTTTATCAGGACGTTTCCCCGAAGTTCGTTTCTTCTGATGAGGTATTCCAGGCTTAGCTCCTCTGACTCCTCTTTCGATGGAATCAGGATGTCTTTTGAACCTTACAAAATGAAATACAAATAACAATTAGTAGGCAGATAATTTGCTCCTACATTGAGATTTAACCTAGCGTATACTATTTAATTTTACGTGAAAAAGAATGACTTCACAAACCTGTATGTCAAACGTTTATGAGGCACTCGTTCCATTATATCAACTTTGTAGTAATATCTAAAAGCCCTTGAAAGTTTTTCATATGTCATATTGTTTTTCTTCTTTTGAGATCCCCATAATTTTGCAAGCCCTGAAAGAAAGAAATTGTCTCACAATTTATGTGGTCGATGAACGAAATACAGATGGGTTGCATTGTGAATTACAACATTACTATTGGACCGTCGGTGTCATGGCTTTATCATTAACAGTCTTTACAAACCCACGTTCATTTATAAAGCCGTGAATCCAGGTGTGGATTTTAATTGGAGAAATACCGTCGTGTTAGACTTAGCCTTTGCCAAGAGCAAAATCAATACTCGTTTTTTCCTTACTTGGCTATGTAAGACGCCATTGAATATTCCGGCTGCTGGGCTTGTGATTGGTCGGATTTTATGACAACCTTCCACGAATGTTATGGGTGTTGAATCACGGCTGTTTCTACGTATTTAGCTGTGTTAGTTGCATGGCAATGTACTATTGCAGTGTAATATGCAGGTTGCGCACTAATTAAGATTATTATGAATTCAGGCTCCCATGTATACACAATATTTGTATCCTATTCACAGCAGTAGACATATGTTTCTAGACTAATTATATTTCTTATTAACTTGCCCATTTGAAGGTAGATGGACTGGTGGAGCCTGCCACCTTTCATTGCTTTAGTTTTCTGAATATTTACACTGAATTGCCACAGACGTTCTTTTATTTGGAAGTACAATTAATGAGTGACCAAAAGGTGCAAAATAAACCTGCGACGATCCAATAGTATACACTAGCATGCACTTTTTATACAGCTACATTCCGATTTACCTGCAGGATTTTTTATCCTAAAAGATAGATTTTGTTTATCATCCCATACCAAATATTGGTGTTCTTCACGAAGAAGCATATCGTAAAGAAATTCCCAAAGGAGACGACAATCTAAAAAACATGTTTTATGTATTAATCTAGAACGTATGCTTATTATTAAATGAAGTAAACCTCAAGTGTTACATTATAATCATCAACGGAAACTACAATAGCGTAATTTATTTCCACTTTTCTTTTCAGTACATTTTTTCTCTGTGCTTGAAGTGATAACAATATGATATGGACAATGATTACCTTCAGTCCTATATTGTTTATATGGTTTTACTTTTGGAGGACTTTCTGATTTCACTTTATTTGTAGACGAATCGACGAGGGATTCGAAACGAGGCAATGTAGCAGAATCGACTGAAAACATACCAGTTTGAAAGATTCCGATGTTTTATACATGTACTTGCAGCATATATGTAGCAATAGTCACAAGATTAGATTTGTGTAGACATATTTCGAGGTCTACCGATGTACACAAAGCTGGCTGTTATGATTGATCTTTTTTACCCTTTCGTACTAAAGTTCTAAAACTGTAAAACAAATCCAGACATTTTTTTTTTCAAATTTAGCTCATATGGTAGTCGTACATTGGCCCCTAGTTTACAGTTTAATCCCAATTTTACATAGACTACGGTAGTTCCAGATGTTCAAGAAGACGCCAGAAGCTTAGTCATGTCAAGGTGGATCGTGGGTGTTCTGGCCTCAAATTGGAGTGATCTTGCTGGATCGGTGGGAATGGTGCACTTCTCGCTGGCTCTCGATAATCCTGCGTAACTGTGGCCTCTCCTGCGGCTTCATGGTCGCCAGATAAAACCGTAAGTGCCGCCACTGCCGTTACAATCCGAATCAATGGAAGCATGAAACAGCAGCATCTGTTTCAACAGTTGGGTTGTTCACGATGTTCCATGATTAATGGTGTCTTCCTTGGGGAAATGACGCCCTCCTGCCTCGTTCCGGTCCAAAAATGGTTCTCACTTACCCCCACCCCCCATTACATCAAGGTCCGTGACGCGCGGCATCGTGGATTTGTTACTAAAAATAGCATTTTTGTTAGAAATTTGGTGCCCATGATGGCCCGACGCCGCGTAGAAGCAAACAGCATGGAACGGCACGAAAATTCATTATACTGGTGCCGCTCTGTACGAAATGGCCATTTTGGGCGCCGCGGCTGTGCCACGTCCATGCCGCGCTGAGTCACTTTTCCCTGCCACTTCCCCGGAGAAGTCGCACGGTGCCGTCGAAGCCCATGCCGTCCGCCATGGGGATTATCGATAGGTATTGATCGCAATTCTCTTTGATCTCGCCGACGCCATGCTGGGCCATGCGGTACCATTTTTCACACCGGACGGCACCGTCCACGTATCAAATGTGTTGTATTGGTACCGTTGCGATCCCAACGGCACCGGCACGGTGCCGTTGGCGAACCCTTCATTTCGTGCCGCTGGTCCCGGCGCCAGACTGCGTTGCGGTACCGTGTGATGCCGTCGAGAAGTGATTTTGATTTTTTCGGCCTGTGGGCTCCCGTTATGGATTATTGAGTTGTTGATTTGGATCACCGGATAGCCCGGATGGCTTACTTGATTGTCATAAGGTCTTGTTGCTTAAAGTTTGCAATGCTGACGATGTTCATAAAGATGTTCCCGTGTTGTGGTGTGCTATTTCCTAATGATCCCCTGACCTGTCTTTTCATCCATCCCATCTGCGAAGATTACGAGTGTAAACTACGTAAAACGTTTTGTACCCTCTCAAATGAACTATGATTGTAAATATTATATGCCAAATATGATTTTGACATATGGTAAATGGAAGCATTGACTAGATATGGGGCTGTGAATTACGGAACAACATCGTTGGATTTTGCGCGTTTACTTATACTATTCTTTTGACTAAAAAGGTCAAAATGAAGATCATCAATTGTCTTCTCACAACGTACCTAGACTTTGGATATTTTCCATCTCTGAAGAGTCGTGATTTGAGCTATCAGTTGTATTCTCATCAATCACAAAATTACCAGATTCACTGTCACTATACGGAGTCAGATTACTCTGATCGTCTAGACTACAGTAATCAGGAGAGTCTGGCGGACATCCCAAACATTGAGGTTGAGGCAAAACTGTTTCTTTTGACACGTCATCGAGTGAAGAGTTTCTTGCATCATGCACGGCTGGTAGACACACATCAGCTAGAAACAGACTGAAGACATTTAGAAATGCAATAGATTTTGGTATTAATTATACAATATAGATGAATCCTAACTATGGGAGTGGTTTTCACTGAAAAGGCAGGAATAAGTATGTGCAATGATGGTAAATATTCAGAACCAGTTCATGTTGCAATCTTTGTTTTGCATTACATAATTTTATGTTTACAATACAGTATAAATCTTCTTTCATCTGTAATGAAATGTTTTATTGTGTGACTTTTAGAATAATTTATTTCAGGCATTATTAATGGGTAACGATCAATTATGAACACACACACACGCACGCACACGCGCGCACATGCACGCCGCATGCCCTCCAATTTATTGCTATATGTAACCGATGCTGAATGAAAATAAACCACGCATACAATAGTACAGATTAATCAACACAACATACTTATTATTGCTACATGTATGCAACCAGTGTCGAAGCAAATCAAAGCACACACACACAACACACACACACACACACACACACACACACACACACACACACACACACACACACACACACACACACACACACACACGCACACACACACACACACACACACACACACGCACACACACACACACACACACACACACACACACACACACACTTCCTTATTATACAAATCAAACAGACGTAAACTATACTGAATGTAACCATGAATTTATAAATATACCAAATACCAACCGCAGATGTCAACTAACCTTCCAAAGCTCTGCGTCTAACTCTGAGATCCAGTGGTTCCACTTGCCCGTACAACATGATACTCCCTTCTACATTTCGAGATTCCGAACCACCATGATTTATCAATCTTCCCTGTGCATCGTAATCATTTTTGATTGGCTGGTAAACAGGTAAGTGCGTTGATTTTATTGAACCATATGAAAGCGAACGTTGACCATTGGAACCTACAAAAGATTGACATTGAGATATAACAAAATAACTTCCTCGTTAAGGTCAACACACTAGCATTATGACAGCTAGGTTTGGCTGACAATACGGAGACAGCAGAACCTACTTACATTGTATATCGACATTATGTATTCACATGTTAGAGCTAGATATGAAGTGAAAGGTGAGAAACTGTATTACGTTTTCTGACACATGTAAGACGATTGACTTCTGTATATCAACATATCTATTCAAAATAGGGATTCACTGATATCTTCTCATATGTCAACAGTAATTTAGCAGCTAATGACCAAGCAAAACATTTCCCGTTCATACTTTTGTTTTACAAAAACACACCAAACCGAAAATGGATTCTGTAAGTTTTGCTGGTGATGTCCGAATTTTCCGGTTATTTCAAACACGCACGTTCTAACTCTACGAGTCTTTTACATATTATAATTATAACGTTGTGGCAGTTATATAGTCTACTTCCTCGAGTACGTCGATTTCTTCAACATTTACCTTGGAGCATTAGCTCAACCAACACTTATCCCCCATCCACCACAGGAACTTCCAAGGGTAGTTATTTAGAATCGTCGCAATATATACACATCATGTACATAATTGCGCAAAATACGCGAATAAATAGTTTGAATCGAGATCAGTGCATCTCCATTTACTAGTATAGTAATTCACCACACCAATAATTGTTTTATATAATGATAAGACATGTCAAAATCATAAATAGTACAAACAATCAACATTCACAAACTGAAAGCACAGACTATTTATGTTAAAAAAAAGTATACAACAAACATGATTATCACTTAGACAACTTGTTAAAACAAGTGTTCGTTTAGAATGCTGTCTATTAGTTCAGACATTTTCTCAATGCAACTATTAGTTTTGTATCACATACTTGATAAAATTAAGAGTTCTAAAACGTAATGCTTTTATACACTGTATGCAGTTAAGTATATTCAGGAAATTGATTAGATTCTATAGCAAGAAATTATATAAAGGAAAGGGTGTGTCCGCGCACTAAGCATAGAATTCGGTCACGCTATCACATATTATCGTTTTAAATAATAATGCATCTCAATATTAGCTCACTCACCTTCTGTCAGTCAGATGGGGACTGAATTGGTATGAAATATTAAAATTCCGATGGCAGAGGAATGCTTATTTAAAGTATGTGTTGTTGGTCGCCCGTGAAATAGAAGAGGACCATATCTATTCATCCGTTTCTAAATGGTCAGCGACAACCACAGTGAAGGTGGCTGACGGATCCTACCTGCTCACGTAATGTTTTTGTACATTTAGAGCTGTGGATGGTGGCCAGTGTTGGTGTTGGTCCTGCAGAAGTTCCTTCGTCTCTGCGGCTGTGTTCGTTTTCTCTACATATAATATATTTGGCTCATGCAGCGCAGCTCTCCACTCGTGACGATTCGTTGCAGTTTGCTTCCACGACATATGATTGTCATTAATTTTTTTAATGACCCCTTCAGGGTATCGCTACATCGTTTTGATGGGTTGCAAAGACAGAGACGGCCAGACTGTAACTCATCAAATGACAGTATTTTGGGGAGTTTATTGGCTGAGTTACGTGATTCACCCAGCGGAGTTGATTTTTCTTTAGGAGCGTGTGAACACGAGGGAGATACAGGACGGCAATACCACGATGCCATAGATCCTGTCGGTGCTTTATAATTATAAGGAAGTGATTACAATTTGAAGCGCAATCACGGTCCACTGTTCATGTGTTAGAACCATATAGGAGAGTGGTCAATACTACGTCATGGTGAACTGTTACCTTGATCTCTATGGTGATGTCACGGCGATGCTATATTTTCATGTAAAATCTGCCACCTTTGTGAGCATGGCGTCGATTTAATCATCTACCCCAACACGTCTTGGCAATGTACTTCCAAGACATGTGAATATATCCACCGCATTTTTAGTCGTGTATGTTGATGTTAGGTCTTTCCTGAGTTTGTCTTCCTCGTGCCGGTTGGTGTATTACTTCTGTTTTGTTATGTTGTTGGTCACGCAAAAGTTGTGACAGGGCTCAGCAAACTTGTCAATATATTGCTGTTTACTAGGGTGTACCTGTAGTTTGATACTGCATTAGATAACGGTTACTGTTAAATCCATTTCAAGCTAAAGAGTTTAAATAAAGTATCAGCAATCTGATGTTTTATGTTTAGCATTGAAAGAATAAAACCTTATATTATAACGTCAAGAATCCTTGTGTTCCTTAGTCTTTTTGCAAAAAAATATACCTGATATCTATTCTTGCATAGCACAGTATGGTCCTAGTCTCGTTCTGAGCGTCTATGGATGGACAGTTCAGAGATGAATCTGCCTATGGGCCCCAGCATCATGGGAGGGTGTGTGTGTGGTATGGCTATTATGATTGACAAACACTATACCATGCACATTACTACTATTATATAGAAAGGTATCTAATAGACACAGAGACTTTGAGCTTCATTCTGCATAGCATAATCAGGAAATTATTTTTGATAGGTTGGATTAAGCTTTGATTTGATTGGCCAGTTAAGTTTGCATTACCATACAGATTATGTCAGACAAGACTTTGTAAAAGTGACTGATAGAGCCTATATATAATCTACGAATATACTACTCGTATCGTTTGTTATGCCATATATCACAGTAATCAGACAAATAAAATTAAATCAAATAAAAAAAAAGATCTACAATGCAACGCAATATTCATCCATGCAATCAAAAACAACTTCCTGATCGTGCTACTGCAGAATGAATCTATGGAATATTGGTGAAAATATTCATATTGTAATTGCATAGGAGTGCGTCAGCTTATGTCAAAAATGTAAAGTGATAAAGTATATACTAGAGCATAAATCAAGCCCCTAAAACGGATACCCTCGCTGTCCCCCAGGTACCTATGCCTTCTATATAATCGTAGTAATGTGTATGGTAAATGATAGTAGTTTATAATACATACCACACACACCCTCCCACGATACTGGGGCCCTTGGATATGCCATATACCATGAATAAGCATCTCAACGAACCTACTAATAAGATGATATGTTGCTGTTTGGCAGTGTTTCACGCGTCCATGCGTGCGCACTTTGATAAATTTCAAAGATAAGTTGTATTTTGCATGACTAATTCAACCACTTCCACAAATAAGTTCGAACTACTGCAATCATTCAGCAAGTTCAAGGCCCATGAAAAGCACTAAGTAAATGCACGACTCCTAAACGGTATGTCTAGCCCTCCAATTCGGTTATTATACGGTCGTCTGTCCCTGGCTGGGGTTTGTGTACAGAAATGGAGTGCAAAAACTATGGCGTAATTTCCTCGTCAAAATACGATAGGCAGTTTATTTTACTTTAAAGGGTTTGCGGTGGGCTTTGGCGGACGCTAACGTTGGTTATAAATGTGCGACAGCAATTTTAAGTTGATTTCATATCAATCTTATAAACACAATAAAGCAAATATCATTTACGAATTAATATTTATATTACACAATAGATTTAATTATGAGTGTATGTAAAAGCATATATTAATGTGAATAAATCATGTTAGATAATTGTATATTGTGAATTTGTGATATGTCAATCAAATATATATCTCAAAGTGAATATTGTTCTCAAAATCCAATAAATCTATTAAACAAACGAAAATATGTTCCTGGTCGTTTCTGTCACGTTGACACTGTTTTAATTTGTGAACTGAAATGCCGAGTTTGACGGTCACAAATGTCGTCCCCCATTTTGTTTACTATTCAGTAGGAATCATGGTAAATGCATAGAACAAAAGATGACTTTAACTTAAAAAGTGGAAGGCCTTATGCACTTTCGTGTGCATTGAATGGGAAAAGTTATCAACATGCATCATTAAAACACGTATGGGGCGAGAACATTGCCATTTAACAATGGCTCAACTCCCACCACAGATTCGGCTTCAACATTCGAGACTGTTTGACCCGAAGACCACAAACTGAATGTAGAAGGCCACCGTGTTCCCATTTGTTCAAACAAGTCTGTATACACGGAAGTTTTTTTTATCGAACAAGATCTCTTTATACATCAAATGATAATTGTGAACGACGCATTTAAATGATGATTACACATAGAAAATGGACAACTTTTCACTAATACAAATAACGGCACACATTAATTCTATTACTTATAATTTCTCATAGTGTATGCTATTGGTTGATATATACTTGCCACAGTGCCGCTGATCACACGTTGAAATGATAGGCCAGGTAAAAAAGGATATAGTGACGTTTACATTCGTGCAAAAGCATACATAAATAAGTTATTTGATCATGATGTATCTCCATTAGAAGGATGTAAGATTAGCAGGGGTTATAAATATTTAATCGTTTATTCAAACGTTTAATGAATCAATGTTAAGATTCTTAACCTTTTTTAATTTTAACCTCACAAATAACTATCAATGCATGTACAATATTTCGTTCTTACGTACTCACTGATTTTGCTGAGTGAAGGATGTGATCTTGCAAAACATTGTATAAAACTTCGCCAACGTCAGGTACTTTGCGTAGAAAATCTTCTTTGGTGAGAGTGCACAAGGCCCTACCTATAACACGCAATTCTTATCAGCTAGCTTTATTTATGTATATATATGCATATGCAAAAACCTGGATATGCCATTGTATTTCTTTGCAAAATAACACTAGCTTAAGCCATTGTACGGACATGCACCTCTTATACAGAAAAGAAATTGTTAGTGAAATATTAATTTATCCGGATCACACGAAAACGCGTATTCTACCTCTGAATATGTTGACAATGCATAACTGACAGCACATTGTGTATTCAGAACTCACTCACCATTCATATTAAAAAGGCTTGCTCTGATATCAATTGCGTATTGCTTTTTACACCATTGAATCCACATCTGAACAACATCTCTTGTCCAAAAACCAGGATGTGTCTTAAACTGACCTGAATGAGATTGTGTTGAAAAATGAAAATAATAAGTTAAAAAGAATTTAGCTCATTGAAGATAGAAGGCCCCTATCCATTATCATATATGTTTTGTTACATATTATCACCTGTGTAGAAATGGCCTATGAAATTATTGCAAAGTAAAAGTCGTCTGAACCGTGGGATGAATTACCATATATATTTAATCAAATAAAACAAACATTCATATTTTTGGCTCAAAGTAAGAGTATCATTGGATACGTGCAAGTTTACGGCAAAATGAATATAATTTTAAGTTTTGACTGCGCTTCCTATAGATATAAAGTACAATTGTGCATGGTGTTACAAAGACATAATATAGTTTGATATACCTTCAGTGTCGTCCATTAATTTGACAAAGTTTTATTCCAATATTCTATCTTGTGATTATAATTGGTGTAGGTTGTTGGTGTGTTTGTTAAGTGATCTTGGCTTGATTGATAAATAAGAAATACTTCCTCATTCACAAGCTAGGACTCTGTTCATACGGTGATGCATGAAAATTAATACCGGTTTATTCAGGTGACTTGAATCACGTAAGATAGTCAAATACGTAATAATTAGCTTTTAGTAGACGCACTGCTTTATAATAATGTATATTACAATCCAAAGAGTAATCGATAATAATAACAAGATAAATGTTATCACACAAGCAGATATAATACATTATTAGCAAAGCGTTTTTAATATGCATCCATGGCTACAGACGTAGTTAATTTCAACCCCACAGTATTATGAAAGCTGCAGCCATGCACAATGAAAATGTATGAACTTACCCCCCCCCCCCCATTACATATGTGCCGGCGGCACCTTCGTGCCGGCGGCACCGAGGATCTATCTTGGATTTGTTACTAAAAATAGGCATTTTTTGAATATTTTTGAATATTTTTGTTTAACTATTGGTCCCCAGGGTGGCACAACGCCGCGTTGAGGCCAACGCCAAGGACCGGCACGGAAAAGTCAATATACTGGTGCGGCCGGTACAAATGGGGCACCGCGGGTAGTCGTCGGTGCCAAAAAGCAACGCCGCGGTCACTTTGCCTTCCACTTTGCCTGCCACTTTTCCTAAAAGGCCGCAGGGTGCCGTCGAAGCTCATGCTGTCTGGTAGGGGATTATTCCCTTTGATCTCGCCGCCACCGCCGGGCTTCGTCGGCGGCTTTAAAGCACCGTGGGCGGGCTTCGTCGGCGGCTTTAAAGCACCGTGGGCGGGCTTTATCGGCGGCTTTAACGCACCATGGGCGGGCTTCGTCGGCGGCTCTAATGCACCGTTGGCGACATCGCCATGGCATGACCCCCACACTTGTTGAAATTTATTTTAATTATTTTAAAAAAACAGAGAAAAACAACAGCTGTGCCGCCGGTATACCCCCCTCAGTACACGTGCCGCCGGCACGTATGTAATGGGGGGGGTTGGGGGGTTAGGCAGCCTGAAGCCACATAGGTGTAAATAGAATCACAAGTACCCGGTACGCAAATTACAAATACACGGCGTTTAATCGATCCCCAGTTAATGTGCATAATCACAAGGGATGGTGCGGAAATCAACAGCTTTAGTGCGGTAAATGTTTACTTTTGAAATCGGCCGTTTGGATTTTTCACCATAAACAGGCTGAAAATCAATCTTCAGCACATATTGTATCGTCCATGCACTATAAGAATACCTCTGGCACATACTGATGCATTTTATCTCCACTCACATGGGTTGGTTTCTGCTGCTAAGTCTGCAATACATGAACACCCCCCCCCCCTTCAAAGTGAAGTGGTGTCATCTGATAGAAAATGACGGATATTGTGGCTGTAAAGGCTCAAAAGCAACATATAAATAGGAATGTATCTAAAGGTTGATGGAAAACAGTTACACTAATGCAATGCTTGTTAAAACCATATAATTGCACAAAAATGGCTGAAGTCGTGGAAAGCTATGATCAACAGTTTTCGTGTGAGGTGCAAACCAGTTTCTGTGGATTTGGAGACTCAACACAATACATAAGTTGAAGATTTACACAGCTGAACGCTATTAGGCTTGACAAAACACTATAAGGCAAAATATCGCTGCTTTTGTGACAGTAGACATCCATGTGGAAGAAGGGTCTTCAACTATTGCAGACTTAACAGCAAAAGCCAGATCATGCAACTGGACATACAATCCATTCGTGGACACTACCGATATTCCCATTGTGCATGTGTCAACAAAGTGGGTCTATGCCACGGTCTCTTCATCCAGAGACTCGCAACGCACCCCAGGCTATCCAGCCCCTAACATGCTCCTCGTTGTGCTTTGCTGTATACCAAGAGCACCACCCAGCTATAGGCTTACTGTTCGGGGTGGTATGCAACCCGGGTTTCATGAGTGGCCCCAAGCATGGGGACTTGGCACCAGTGATGACACGCAGCGCTATGGGTTACCGCCCTGCACACTGCCTCCACGGTACAGGATCCACGGTTAGGGAGGCTTGCCATCGGCTTACATCAGCAAGACAAAGTATAGAGGGCCTATCCCCGTCAGGGAATAGATTACCAACCCTACAAGTTGTCCGACCAACAGCTATGAGGAAACTTTCAGCTATTCTGCTTCATAACCAGTCCCAGAGAGTGCTGGCTCCCTAATCCTACAGTGGCCATAGTAAACAAGACTAAGCTCTACAAGGTGTGTGTAACAGGGAAACCTTCTACCTAGTCCAGTGCAACTTAGTTAATTCTCCCACTTGTTACTTGGTTACTTGGTTACTTGATTGAATTATTCCTCTTCGCCAACTGCCAGGAATCTCAATCTCTTCTTGAATATATTTATTTCGGTGCTGAGACAGTGCTTTCATCAAGGTCATTCCAGGGATCTACCACTCTATGTTTAAAGAAATACTTTGCTATATCAGTTCTAACTCTCTGTTTTCTTAGTTTCTGTGAGTGACCCCTGAGCTGCCTTAAAGGTCTCTCAAAAAGCTGGCTGTGATCAGTCTTGTATAACCCATTGAGATATTTATATGTATCAATCATATCCATTCTCTCCCTACGCACTTGCAACGATTCCATATGAATGGGTTCTTGGCACAGTTTCAGACACCTATGTTGAACTCTTTCTAGTCTAGTACTATCTTTCTTTAGCCATGGACTCCAAGCTGGGGAAGCATATTCCAATAATGGTCTGACTAAAGATGTATATAAAATGGTAATTTTCTCCTTATTAAAACCACTAAAACACCTACGAAACATGCCAATGCGCTGGTTAGCCTTATTTACAATGTGATTAACATGTTTGCCAGGTTTCAAGTCATTTGAAATTATCACTCCAAGATCTTTCTGTTCATTTTCCTCTTTCAGGTAAGTACCATTCAGTGAATACATGTACTGAATTGTTGAGTGAATTCTCAACACTACACATTTGTCCGCGTTGAAACGTAATAACCAGTTTCTTGACCAGAGAGATAAAGCAGTCAAGTCTTTCTGCAGGGAAACACAATCCTCCCTTTTCTGGATTGGAGCATACAGTTTGGTGTCATCAGCAAACATTTTTGCTGTATTTGCGACCAACTCTGGCATGTCGTTCACGTATAATAAAAAGAGCACAGGTCCAAGAACTTTCATGCGAATTTATGAATGAACCAGCAGTGGGAGATTTTCTTTTCTCACCACTTTGCCGCTCATTCTCGATTCTGATTGGTTAAGAGCCATGCGAGATATGAGTGTATCACTACTTTGCCGAGGTGATCTCACTACTTTGTGAATGGGAAAACAAAGACTTTCCGATGCTAATTAACATAATAAATGCATTACTACTACGTGCAAAACAGTACGTAATTCGTGCTAGGGTGTTTAGAAAAATACGGTGCACATTATTGTTTGGAAGGTTGACGTTTTGAAGCATACGTCGCAAGTAATGCACTTTACGCGCGACGCTCGTATTCTATGAAAACCGGCCTCGATTAAAATAGGTGTCAACAAACAAGATATTTTATTGACAGTCTGAATTCTGGCCATTTTAGTATTTACATGTATCACTAGTATGTATATAATGGGTCTTAACGAAATAGATTGGAATCAAAACACCATGGATTGTTTAAGCCACCTGGATATGCAACCCAATTAACGTTATCAAGACGGGAAGATTCGAATCGGCAGTCTGTCCATCATGAAGTGCACGAACGAAAAACACAATGAAGTTAAATAATCATATTAAAGTGGTTAGAAAAAGGGCAATGGTATGTTATAGTGTTGAGATCACGAACGAAAAACACAACGAAGTTAAATAATCATATTAAAGTGGTTAGAAAAAGGGCAATGGTATGTTATAGTGTTGAGATCACCCTATCTCTGTACGAGTGGTATCTTTGTCTGCACAAGTGATCTAAACACTATAACATACCATTGCCCTTTTTCTAGCATAAATTTACTACGTTTCATAGAATCCAGAGCGCAATCAACGTGAAGCCATACGTCTGCGTTGGAAAGCATACGTAAAACGTACTCATCCTGATGTCTATCTTGCGGACTACGTAATGGTGCATACGTTTGGAAAACAAACAAGCACAATAAGATTTACTTATTTCATATTTAAAATGCACCAAAAGTGGGAGAAACGGGGTATTGCATTATGTTGGAGTGGGAGATAGAAAAATCTCTCACCTCGTGGAGTGTCACAGCTCTCGTTCGCTTACGCTCACTCGAGCTGTGACATCTCCACTCCAACACATGCAATACCCTATTAGTCTACTTTATATTCTGCAACCACAGCTGCGTGGCTGCACACTGGAGACCTACACAACCTTATACTATTTTTGTTACACATGGACGAAATCAATATCTGTATCTGTAACGCTGCTTGAGGTCCTGAACAGGCGCGATGGCAGCGGGGAAGTGCTCTCTACTGCTGCATGCGTGGACAGTCAATGGCAGCTTTGAACTGCTCGACGTTCTCAGACTGGATTATCTCCTCTGGGAGAGAGTTCCAGTCAATAACTGTTCGTACAAAGAATGAGTTCTTATACTGAGGCGTCCAAGCACTTGGGGGCATGAACGGTTTGCTATTGAGGCGTACGGAACGCTCAACAATGTTTGAACAGTTGTATTCATTAAATGATTTAGCCTTTATACGTCGACGTCCTGACTTAGCTGGAACCAGGAAATCAGATGCTGGGATAGCCGGCACCAACCCTTCCACCACCTTGTACATAAACGTGAGTCTTAGATTCTTCCTCCTATCCTCTAGAGGTTTGAGTCCAAGATGGTTTAGCATGTCTGTAACACATCCCGGGGTTTTGGTGGTGTAGTCATTCACCATGAGAGTTTCTTGTGAGGGATGGTATCAAACGCCTTTGAAAAATCTAACACTGCGACATCGACCTGATGCCCTTTATCAAATGACATACTAAGGTCATTAAAGGTCGTTAGCAGTTGAGTCTCACACGAGTAGCCGGATCTAAAGCCGTGGTTTAGCGCTGATAAGAATCCATATTGCTCCAGGTGTAGCATGATGTGTCGATGGATGATATGCTCAAGAGTTTTGCATACAACGGACGTGAGCGATACTGGCCTGTAATTTGCTGGGTTGTGTTTATCCTCTTTTTTATATATACAGGAGACATTTGCAGTGTGCCAGTCGGCTGGCAGAGATGCAGTATCTAGGGAACGTTGGAAAATACAGGTGAGCACAGGTGCTATCGCATCAGCACAGTTCTTCAGTACTACATTGGGTAATGCATCAGGCCCACTAGCTTTACCGGGTTTGATGTTCTTCAGGAGTTTGGCGACACCAGCAACGACGACGGTGATCTGTTCAACCTCGGGGTAGCGTCTTGGGAGAGCTGAGGGCAGATCTACGCCTTCCTTCGTAAAGACTGACTGGAACTGCCTCAACAGGAGTTCGGCCTTCCTCACAGTTTCACTGACTAGTTCGGCGCCATCGCGGAAGGGGCAACCCCACAATTATCTTGCTTCTTCCGTTTGACGTAGTTCCAGAATGGTTTAGAGTTGTTGGCCGCAAGGCTTTCATTTATCGTGGTTGTGATGTAATCGCGTTCGGCTTTCCGTAGTTCTCTTCTCACCACCTTCTGGAACTTGTTATACGGCTTCCAGTTTTTGGTCTGCTTTGCTTTCTTGTAAAGTCTATGTTTACGTTCCTCCATTTTCTTGATGGCTCGTGACTGACTCCATGGGTTGTTCTGGTTTCCCTGTCGGCAGGTCTTATGCGGTACATGTCTATTTACTATGTTCATGAAGTTGGTTTTGAATGATGACCATAATGGCTCTGCACTGGTTCCATTGGAGTACATAGCATTTATTTCTTTAGATAGCACCACAAAGTTTTTGGATACATCTGTCCAATTTGTGCGATGATATTGATATACAGTTCTCGGTTTCCTAATGGTACGTTTTGGTCTTATATCAATGTCCGTTACAACAATACTATGATCCGAGATCCCAGGGATTGATGACGAGTTTTCACCAGTGTTGGATTTGATGTGAATACAAGGGAAGTGAACAGGTTCCTCCACCCCAGTTCTCAAGTTAAAATCTCCAGCTGTTCAGTAGGTGTTTGGTTTGGTATTTCACTGGATACCAGGCTTTGCACTGAAGAAAACAGGTGTCCAGGTCTTTCCTGACGTGTAGTCTGGGCGGGACACTTCACATGTAGACTTGATGTCGCTGTTCAGCCATGATTCAGATCCAAGATGATATCTGGTTTGACATATTGTATTACACAAAATGCGTGAGTGCCTTTCTGGAAGACATGTATACGGTATGTATCCACGCACAAAGTGACCAAATTGGACTCTGGGCAAAGATGATTCCAAAAGTAAACAAACAACAACAACAACAACAACAACAACAACAACAACAACAACAGCAACAACAACAGATCACAGATGATATCTGGTTTGACAACAATTACACAAAATGCAACAGTGCCAACAACAAGACATGTATACAACAACAACAACAACAACAACAACAACAACAACAACAACAACAACAACAATGACACCAACAACAACAACAAACAACAACAACAACAACAACAACAACAACAACAACAACAACAACAACAACAACAACAACAACAACAACAACAACAACAACAACAACAACAACAACAACAACAACAACAACAACAACAACAACAACAACAAAAAAAAACACCATCAAAGTCTACCGGCCACATACATATCAAGGCTCACTGTTGCAAGTGTGACAAATGTTGAGTTTTGTATCGAGTTTTTTTAACTTCATACGTATAGTATTAGTGAACATGTTGAGCGCGGATTTCATATGGATGGCACGGTGTAAGAAACAGTGTAAAGTGACGGAGTACATGTACCAAAAATCATATGACTTACCTGTCGCCTCCCACAATTCCCTATTCCAAGTGTGGCTGAACCATTATTGCTACCAAGATCCAATTCGTCAATCTTACAATATTAAATGCATACACATATTCTTTTACTAGGAACAGAAATATAGTGGCATTTACATTATCAACGAACTGTAAAGTTCAAAATGTAAATAATAATTACGCAAGATGCGCGTGACAGTCTCGGAGGTGACAGCGTTAACTTTGGAGTAGATCTAATCATGTAATGTTCCATGATAAATGGCGGTCCACTGAATACGTTATGTACCATAGTCAAAGTGGCAAATGTAGGAATTGACCACGAGATTGGAGTGTCAATCGCAAAATTGAGCATGCTGACGTCTGATTTATCCGAACGAAGTGAGGGTAAATCCGACGTTAGCATGCTCAATTTTGCGATTTTTGACACGACAATCGAGTGGTCAATCACCATTCTATCATGACTAAAATCCACACTAAATGAGTGTATGATTCGTTTTTATTTTGAAATAAATCATATCATAACGGTCTCATTGTCATTTGACCGTGCGACGTCTGCCGCTGTATAGAAAATGTGACAGTACTAGTCTAGTGTTGGCAATGAGACCGTTATGATATGAATTATTTCAAATTAAAAACGAACCAGACCCTCATTTCGTGTGGATTTTCGTCATGATAGAATGAAACTGGTATTCGGTTAAAACCTTTGAATTTAGCGTAGTCTAGAAATTATCCACTGTAAAAACATTTGTGAATGATAAAAGACCAATATGCGATTGATTTTTGACACCAAGAAATAATAAATAAAGCTATAGGTTAGCGATTAGACGTTTTTGGGTGGTGTCGTAGCGTGCAGTCAATCTCTCGTGCGTTCAGTCAATCGCTTAATTGAGCACGCTGATTGACCAAACAGCGTGGGTTATTGGCGTTGATTTTTGCACGGAATGATAGAATGGGGAATTCCAGTATGGATAGGGGTCTGATATCTTCTAGTCACTCATTTCATACGTGGTGGCACACACATACAATTTTGTAAGGGTTTATTACACGGATAGACGCTTGATATTCACCAAATATGCACAACCGAGGTCCGAAGGTTGTAATATCGACGATGAAAAACATTACCATTCAAATCATGATTACATTGGGGTAGGGTGGTGGCACCCTGAACACCATATATACAGACATACACATAGATTGTTTTATTTCAATATCAAGAGATCATGAGTGGATTGTTAATATATTATATTTTTGTACCATGATTTAGAATATCTCCAAAGGAATAACACAGGTATGGCACTTGCTCTCATAAAACACATATTTGCCTACAGCAATTAGTAAATGTAAATGTAAATGTTGCAGTTTATTATCTACTATCCAGGCGTCGACTCATCGACACCAGGTCATTGGTGTCCTTTGCACTCATTTTTACTTTTCTGAACTCCCTGTGGAGCATGCAACACTGGCTGCATAGAACAGTTGCTGATGTAACACACACATGCTAATTACTTACATTGGCATTCACTCGCCTAACCTGCACATATTTCACGTGTAGGTACGTACGACAGAACAGTGTGCAACCTGTTAGAGGTAAGTTTGCTCAACACCCACCACCAGACCCGACCGGGAATAGAACCCACGACCTTATGATCACAAGTACAACTCTCTATCTAGTAGGCCACCAAACAGTAGAAAACGGAATAAAATAGAGCATAGAAATGAGGACTAACATATCTTCATACAATATTTTATATATTGCCTAATTCCCTAGGACAGAATGTAAATCAGTAGAAGTGTCAACATTATACCTCAAATAATGTGCATTCTAAAATCATACTCTCAACTGAGCATGTCATTGTGATGTTCAATCATTAAGCATATAAAGTTGACAATAAATTAATTTTACGTGTTCTTTGTTAGACCGAAAAATATAACCACCCGCAAAACATAACCAGTTATGATTTGCGTTAACGCAAACTGTAACCACACTCCCAAAAATGGTCTTGCTGCACTGACGCAAAATGTACCCACTGATGCAACTTGTAGTCAAAGTGTTAAATCAACGTGTAATTATTATCAGCATGTAAGCAACCCACAACTGTCGAGTTTATGTAGTTGTGCAACACATACAGTTACTCAAAGTCGGGAGTTACGGGCTGCGTGATGTTGGTTTGTGAACTATTTAACGAGTTTGACACATTTTCAACTTTAGCATCTCACATCACACATATCTGATTAGTTTTTGTACACAAAATCTCTGATTAGCTTTTGTACACAAAATCTAAGTAATCTAGAGAAAACGTTTCAACGCCTAACATCTCGTTCTTTCCAAGAATACTCTCTACTATATATATGTTAAATATTTAGTACATTTGCCCTGGTTATAATTTGAGGCAGTGGTTATATTTTGCGTTAGCTTGGTCATTTTTAAGGCTGCGGTTATAAAACTGGTTATATTATGCGTTGGTTATATTTTGCGGTCTAACATTCCTCACTAAGATAATCGCCTAAATGGCAAATGAAACTTTTGCTCTAAATCACTTATTAGCTTTTTCATTTTACGTAAGAACCTAGAGATAGAAAAATGTCCTTGTGCCACCCTGTATGGATTTCTTGGCATCCACATAGGGTCAGTGTCTTTCAAAGCACTGCGCTTTTCTTCGTCTGTCATAGAAGTGACACGTTTAATTTGCATTAGCTTATTCCAGTCTATGGTTACATTGTGTTCTGCTGAAAGAACATCACCAAAAAGCCCTCTCCTTTTGGCCATGTATCGCCACTGATTGGGCCACCAGTAGTGCCAGCCCAGCTCCAGAACAGCAGCCTCTGCAGGGAGGAACTGGAACCATGCCATTCCGGCCCCATGAACGCCAATCAGGATATTTGTGCAGTGAATCTAGAGCGTGAGTGAACAAAACATTAATGACTGTGTGCATGTTTTCTCCTTCAATTAAAAATCGTTTTGTAAAAAAAAGATTGATAAGGTAAAAGTCTTCCAAAAATTTGATACTTTCAATATGTGAGAGCCTTCAAATTACCTTGGCCATTTGGTCAAATACAGACACATTTTCGAATTTAACAATTTCAATTATTGTGTTATTCAAGCCTAAAGTTTTCAAAGAATCCACCATGTCCACAGTATTTGCTGCTCTGCGATAGGATCTGTCTAGAAACACGATTCTCGGCTTTGATGGGCAGGTGATGTTTGATATACCCATAACATTTTTGATGTGGCTGAAATAAATATAAATGGATGTGTTATGATGTCTTATACAATATGCCAAAAAGGATTATGCAAATTAAGCACGAATTAAACAAAATGCATGCACATATATAGAGAATATCTAAATGGTAAAATGACAAAATGTATATATGCAAAATAGTACTCCACGTTAATAATTGAATCTTTTAGAATCATCTTAATATTTCATTTAATGTGTCAATTTATTCAAAAGTAAATGTCACCATTGCTTACATTTGTCTCAAGAGTAAATTTCTTTTGACAAGTGTGCACCAAGCTAGTTATATGTTTGTGCAACACTCATGAGTTCGGACAGTAACCTCAAACACGTGACGTTTAGGCAACAAGCCCAACTGTCTGTCTGTTTGGGTCATGGTAGAAAATATTGTTTAAAATACAAACGATTATAAATGACCTAGTAAATGCCAATCGGTCCCCTTCGAGTCTTCTGATAAAGCCAAAGACGCCATGCCTGAAGCACACGTCAGTGAAGAGAGGTTCTTCAGGGCATCCCATATAAGTTAGGTTTGGACTCATCTTGTAGAATACTTCATATAATTTGTTCTTGGTGATCTCAGAAGAGTTCCATCCATGATGACAGTGGAAGGTAAATATGTAGTTACCTTCAGTGGCACCCATTCTGCCGGTTTCAACAAACATTGAGTAGAGGCCTGAAACCAAAAGTGTTATTTAAGTAGTGTATGGACGACCATGCTACGCCTAACTTGATGGCAAAACACATTTTGTACACGTTAACGTTTTCATAGGTGATTTATAACCACATAGTATATTACAGGTAGATAATAATTACCTCGAATTCCATCTTCAAAGAAATGAAATACGTTCGTAGGAAAGTTTTGAATGGAGAAGTATGCCGGTGCCGGCATGTAACGTCTCTCATTGGGAATTTTCTGAGTAGTGTACGTGACATTCCAATTGAGATATCCAAACCATACTCTTCCATGAGTTGTTAGCTGTCCCTTTATATCTTTCTTACGGTTATAGATCTTTATTTCAGATCTTTCACTGTTTGGGACTCTCTCGATGCATACGTCTTTCAGTATAATCATATCCAGAGGATCATCTATGTTGTAAGGGGGTGGCTTAAAATAATATGTTTGATTATTTTTCGCTTCTGTCTTATATTCTTCACCATTCCTGACAAATTGGCTATCAAACATGAACGGTGTTCTTATTGGCACTAATGTTCTCTCATTGTGTCCACCAGAAAATGTATTTATGATGTAGAACACAAATACCAAACCAAATGTAGAAGCGGCAAATAGTTTAATCGCAACTTGCTTTTTATTGTGAATCACATTTGAAAGAACTCTATACATAATAACGTGTTCAAAATTTACTGGTTAATGATTTGTTTATATTCACAACATATTTAGATACTTATATTACTGAAGCCCAATTTTCGAGGGAGGCATCTTTAACGCAAGAATTGTTCCTATTCGCATCACTAAATTTGAAACCACGACTTTAAGAATTGATAACAGTGAATATTGCCCATATAAATGGTTCGGTAAACCTGTGTGCTATCAAAATTCCCAAATGAACAATAACTCGTCCCTCATTTCTTGTTCTTCAATATATATCGTGATATGATTTGTTTAGCTAAAAGTGTCGCAGAAAATGCTTATACTTGAGGTTCAAGAACAGAAGTTAGAGAAAGATTCTACATTTGATTATAGATAGATCACGGCTACCCTAAAATATTGATATTTGATGCCAATGATAAGGTATAACGCAAACTGATTGTTATTATTATCATGGGTGACATTATGATCCCCTGTAATATTCATTATGCATCACAAAGTTTTTTTTTCTACAATCGATTAATGCGACCATTCAAAAATTATGAGAGGGAGTCGGGAGTATTTTACTTAATTTGGTTAAAAAATGGTGCCCCATCAAATCACGGTGAAAAATTTGATGGCACCCACTCTCTTTCGAATTCGCGCGAAAAAATATGATGGCTAAAACCTACAAGTTATAAAAAACCATCGCCTTCGAGCGCACTCCGAGTTTACTCCCCCATGGCTGTAGCTCGGTAGTGGATTATTCTGGTTTATTCATTAGAAAATAGCAGATTCGAAGATATGTGCACCTCATGTGCTTATTCTATCATTTTGCAACCACTAGAGCTTAAGTGAATTTTATAACCATTCGTTTCTAACGCTCACATGCAAAAAACAAAGCACCACAAAACATGTACAGTGTATGCAACTTTTACAGCAGTGATTGCAAGACCCCGTTGTAGGTAACAATGTCAAAAATAAAATTACTTTTAAGGGCCCAGTCATTTACAAGTATCTTGGGGTTCAGTTAGATTTTTTAACAATCCAAAAAGGATAGTCCTACCCCGCCCCCAATATTTTTCAAAATGAAAGCCCGACCCCCACCCCCACTCCCAGTAATTGAGAAATGAAAGGTAGACAGAATGTGTCTATCTTAATAATATGATAATATAATCTGTGGAAACCCTGGTTTCACAAGTCAAGTAAAGCAATCATGAAACTTTATTTGGTATTCTTTACATCCAACTTATTCTATCTTATTGATTATGATCTGAAATAGCACAAATGAATGGTCCTGTCATACATAAACATGCATTTTGGAATTATTTTAACCCTGATTCAGATTCAGAATATGAGATTCTACCATATCTAACACTTCTCATTTTTTCCATCATTTATAATACTCTTTTTCGTAATACATTCTACTTCGAATATTCCTCCTGCAGGTAGTCTGCCATGATAGTCCATTGTCAGGCATTTAGATTTGCGTATCACTATGGTTATATTTATTTCAAAGGTACAAGATAGAGTTGGAATATAAAACATGTTATCATTTAGAATTATGTATGTCAAACTATCACTTGTACAGGGGCGTAGCCAGGATTGCAAAAAATGGGAGGCAAAATATGTTGAGTGAAGATGCAGGTAAACACTATAGGAGCACAGCTTTTCTAGGGGAATTTGAGGCATCCTCTCCAAAGAAATCTTGGAATTTAGAACATTTTTCATAACGTCTGAGGCTATTTCAAGCAGAAAAGAAACCTTAAAACGCATATGTTAAAGCTCAGTTTCATTCAGCGTTTTGACCTAAGACCCCCCCCGCCAAACATTGGAGCCAGTTGCCTGTTGCCGCATTATCATACGTGACGTTATGTCTGATTATGGTAATTATTAATGTTGGTATAATAAACAAAGTAGAAAGTAGTATGAGATACTTGGAATGAAATGCACTTTGACAATTTTGTCAATAAAACATTTCTTTGTTTGGCAAGATTCATGCCATTATGCTTGCATTTCATTGTTCTTTCCCCCGTCATAATCAAAAGTATGACACCCCACCCCTTCAATACAATGGTTAATATATGCACAACGTAGTTTTTGTTTTGTTTTTATTATAATAAATATTGCACTGTGAGTTACATACATCATGCAAACACAAATATATCATCACGTATCCTGGCGATTATATCCTGAAAGTTTTATGAACATTGACCTACCAATAAATGCTAGTATTTTAAGTTCTAATTCTGAAAGTATAGATTGTGTATCCATATGTACTATGCAGAACATAAACATAAAGCGTAGCCTATAAATACTAGAAGATATATACATTATATAATTGCACAATTTAAACTACCATGTTTTACAGCTTTTACAGTGAGCTATATCGTTGTCATAAAACTGCACCACTAGGAGACCGCTGCGGGTCACCGAGACTACTCTGGTAACTATTTTTAATCACATTTTTCATGAACCATATGGTCCATAGTTATATATTTTTGGTGTTAACATTGAGAATTTTGGGTGCCTGTTGACCAATTTAGCATATTTCAAAGATGGCTGCCAAAATTTCTCGAAACAACAAAAAAGTCAATAATGAAGCTATCTCTGTACATATGTTTACGAACAATGTAAACACCATAAACTTACAGTTCATACGTAAAGCGATTTTCTAGTAACTGAACTAATGTCATGACACTTGTTGATATCAAACACACACACACACACACACACACACACACACACACACACACACACACACACACACACACACACACACACACACACACACACACACACACACACACACACACACACACACACACACACACACACACACACACACACACACACACACACACACACACACACACACACACACACACACACACACACACACACGCACACACACACACACACACACACACACACACACACACGCACACACACACACACACACACACACACACACACACACACACACACACACACACACACACACACACACACACACGCACACTCACACAAATAATACTGTCTTACGTTGGCTGCACGGTCCCACTTACATACATGTGCAAAATGCGAGGGGCAATTTCGCGAACCTTCTATTATTGCACAGCTTTAGTATGACAGTCTCTTATTAATTAAATGGTGCACTGTGAGGTCATGTTAAAATAACTTGTGCGTACTATGTAGCCAGCTTGCCAATTAGCATCACTACAACCACTTGCTATATGATAGACCAGCACAAATACCATGAACGTAAGGTGAAAATGTGTGACATACACTCCAGGTGGCACTTTCCTAGATAACGTCGTTAGTAATCACATTAAAACAACAAATTAATAACATCATCACAAACTCACTTCAATGAGTACACATTCGCACGCACGCACACACGCACGCACACACGCACGCACCTCACGCACACGCACGCACGCACACGCACGCACGCACGCACGCACGCACGCACGCACACACACACACACACACACACACACACACACACACACACACACTGTCATCACTTTGCGTTATGCCAGTATTGTCATTCTATTATTATTATTACTGAACGTAATTAGAATAGAGACATAGTGAAATAATATCCATACATTGAAGCCCTGAACATTACAAATTACTGTAAGGCACCAACCATTGGATTATGGGAAAGGGGTTAGGGGGTGGGGGGCAGGCAACAGCATTTGAAGTGTAATAATTTTTAAGATCTTCATGAGAATGTTTTTTTTTTAATGTATGAGAGATTTTTTCATTCTTCACTCAGAATAAATCAACATTATATTTTTCAAATAAAATTCTGATAATTTATCTTTGAGCATGTACTAATTTACCTTGTAACCAATACAATACATGTTCGCTTATAAATGGAGAATTCACTGAATTATTTACTGCTAATCTCCATGACACAAACAGTATTGACGTTGAAGAAAAGTAGAAAACATTAAGAGACAATGAAGAGACAGTTTACTTGAAACCGCTATGCATGTTTGTGATATATCAAAGAAACGCCACTGGAGAAGAGAGACATTGTGGTCGGACAAACACGTAGAACATGCAGTGCAAGAGAAGAGAAAACTACATAAAGCTTAGAAAGCTGGAGATAGCAAAGAGGCATACAACGCTGCAAAGCTCATTGCAAGACGTGCTGGATATGCTGCCAGAAACTCTGCCCAGAGAGTTGCTCTTGAGAAAGCTGGTCCACAAACTGCTGACGAATTACCCAAACAGATAAGCCATGAGAAGTAGAGAGCTGTGTGGCAAAACATGTGCAAACGATGACCTGACCTTTGAAGGTATGAAGAGGCTTCAAAAGTAGCCTGGAAGCAACACTGTGATTGAATTTCCCTGGAATCGAGAAAACTGTTCCTATGAACCTGCCATTGAAGGTACCAGCGTCAGAATCACCATGGAGATGATATCTAAGGCTTTCTGATTCGTCAGGCACAGTTGCAGAAATGCTGAAACCTGCTGAGAAGATTGGTGTCGGACTTTTTCGTGACCTGTTTGACGAGATAGTTTGTGATGGTCACATACCATCTGAGTGGGAAAAAAGCTGTAGTTATCCTCTACAAAAATAAAGGCGATGCGCTGGAGAGGATAAATTACCAACGGCTCAAGCTGATTGATCAAATGATGAGAACGCTGGAGAGTGGCAGAACAACTGAGAAGAAAGAGGGTAGATAGACGACATGGAATTTGGATTCATGCCTTGAAGGAGAACGACGGATACAATTTTCATTGCTTGTCAAGCGCAGAAGAAATTCTTAGTAGCCAACAACCCCCTGTACATATCCTTTGAGGACTTACAGAAGGTGTTCGATTGTTTACCTAGACAAGTCATATGGTGGGATATGTCTAAGCTAGGTGTTGAAGAATGGTAAAGGTCAATGTGTACCCAGAGAGTCTAGTTTAATAGAAAGTCTGTGGTATACCAATGTGGGCAGTCATGCTCGTGGTGGATATGCCAACAGTGAGGAATTTAGTGTTATTGTTTGGGTACATCAGGTTTCTGTTCTTAGTCCACTGCTATTCCTCATAGTCCTAGAAGCCCGTTCTCCGAAGGTCCGAATAGGTTTCCTTTGGGCATTGTTGTACGCCGATGACCTTCCCATTATAGCTAGAACTGTTTAAAAGCTATCTGATAAGGTGAATGAATGGAAGATGGGTATGGAAGCCAAGGGGCTGCGAGTAAACAATAGTAATACTAAGTGACTGGTCTCGGTAAGCAAGGAATCTTTTTCATATTATTGTTTCCCAATCTTTGCCACGATGTTTTCTTGGAAATGAAGGCTCCAATTTTTAAAAATTTCCTAACCATCTAGCAATGTCATCATTTTGAAGTGATCTGTAATTGCTTTATTCTTTTCATCAAATTTGAGGATTGAATATGATTTTCAGTTTTTGACCCCCCCCCCCCCACCAAACCCAGCGAGTTCAAATGGTGAGTGCCTAATACATATAATATATATGTAAACTATAGTAAAACAAAGGACATTTGTGATATCACTGTCACTACTCAACGCACAAACATATAATCATTGCAGTTGTTCAAACTGGATCTGGCGTAGTATCTTGATTCTCTGGCGCTGCTGCTGACGTTGGTTGCGATGTTGACGATGGTGGTTCAGGGGATGTTGACGATGCTGTGATCGAAGCCATTGAGGGTGGACTTGGTGCGTTGCTCGAGGCTGTGAATGAATATGAGAAGAAGAAAAAATGTTTGGTACTTTGCATTTACCATTACATGTATGTTTTAATATGTATCATGGTCATCGTACTCATGGAGCCCAGCATCATAGGAGGGTGTGTGTGTGGTATGTATACTGCTATGGTTTACAAACACTATACCGTACACATTACTACTATTATATAGAAATAGTTTATCTATATAATAGTTTTTAGTTTGTTACTCAATTAAGAATACAGTTATATGTGAGGTATTACTTAAAATAAAAATAAAATTGGTGTACAAAAAATGTCTACTAATGTGAACGGGCTGAGCTTGTTTTTTTTTAAAAAAGGGGGCGAAAAAGAGAAATAGTGTGTAATTGTCAACTCCCTAAGCCCAGATAGGACTGGGTGGAGTTGACGTATTTATTTTTCAAAACAGGTGGGGTAACCCAACACGACCCCTAGTATAATACATGATACATACAGACTTACTACATTACACATTGCTAGGAGACAAACATAGAAAATACAGTAAAATTAACTAACCAAAAAATTAAAAATAAACACTGTACCCTTGAACATTGACATGACTAAAACCACCAAACATAGGGTGGTGGCTGGGGTGGAGGTGGTTACTAAATTAAAGAGCAAATCTTAACACGTCTTCATTGTTGAAGCTTGTAGGCAGAAATGGGCAGTGTGTTACTTTCCGGATATCCGGGTTAACAATTTAGGTCACTAACTACCAAAAATACCTTGATCACTGACCGCACAGAAAACTTAAGGTCAATGACCACAAACAAAAAACAGTGTGAGACACTAATTTTGCAAAAAACAAAAATCAATTTTTAAGACGAAGTAAAAATTGTTATTATTAGTTTGTTACTCAATTAAGAATACAGTTATATGTGAGATATTACTTAAAATTAAATAAAAATTGGTGTACAAACAAATGTTTACTAATGTGAACGGGCTGAGAGCTTGTTTTTGAAAAAGGGGCGAAAAAATAGTGTAATTGTCAACCGATCAACCACACCCTCCCAAGCCCAGATTTGGACATAATGTTCAATAAAGAGTATTTATTTTCAAAACAGGTAGGGTGCCAAATTTTTCTGTGTTGATTTAAAAGACCAACAAATTTACCCACCTAGTTTTAATGTGTATGGTATAGTGTTCGTAAACTATAGTAGTATACATAGCACCCACACCCTCCCATGGTGCTAGGGCCCATCTCCGTGCGGAGGTTGTACGAAGTGAATAAAAATCTTACAAATTGTTATAAGCTTAGGGACCATTCAGTATTTATGACAGCGTGGGGTAGAAGGATTTTAGGGTGGGCCATGACCATGTGTCACAAAGTTTAGAGGGAGGGGGGTGGGGGGTGGGGTGCTATCAATTTTTTCACAAACTGTTGAGGGGGGGGGGGGAGGGGCTATCAAAATTTTCACAGAAATTTACCCCTATTTTTGAGAGATTTCTGAACTCAAATTTACTGTTTTTTATATTATGGATATCCATCAAATAGGATTTGTGTTAACTAACAATGATCATTAACTGTTTGGGGGTGTCGTCAATTTTTATCACATGAAATTGAGAGGGGTTACCAATTTCTTCACAAGAATTTGAGGGTGGCTATTAATTTTTTCACAGCATTTTTGTAAAATCCTCCTACCCCACCCTGTCATAAGCACTGAATGGTCCCTTAGAAAGGATTCATCAACCGTTGTTTAGAGCTTTAATTGGACAAAAGCATCAGTCATTGCATTTAAAATATCCTAAAAATATACAATTTTACAATAAAGAGTCTACCGATATTTCTTTTCTATACCACATCGTCACTTCTTACACTATATTTGGCTTTACCAGAAATCATATGTTCAATAAAGAAATGTTGAAATCTTATTTCTGTGACTAATAGAATGTTGCACGTCTATAATATCAATACGTTCGTGATCTAACCATCGATGAGTTATTTCAATAATATCGAAAATGGATGAACGCAGTGATTCACTGCGTTCATGAATGCGCGTGCTAAGATACATTCACCCACATTATACAAAGACATAAATTCTTATAGTATTGTGAATCATTCACGCACAGAACTAAAGAAGAGTTCAGATATTTTCTCATGTCATCGTTTTTTCCGGGTTATTATCACGATGATTTTCATACAGTGTAGATAATTCAAAGTACTTTTATTCACTAACCATGTCCATTCAATATTATCACACAGAGGCTGAAGTTTGTAAACCCTGTCTTCAGCCATATCCATAGTGGTAGATTTATGCTTGAATGTACATGCCATTTGGGCGAGAATATTAGAGATGAATCGCCAGACTCGAGATCGCATTGTTCATGATTGGTGACGGGTATGTCATCATTTAATAATATGTATTTAGCAACAAGCATTCTTGTTAAATGTACTTAAATAATAACAAATTATGCGACAGACCTGATATAGACTCCATTTTTGTGGTAGATGTAGAGGAAGTTTCTTGAACGTCTGCGGTTGTAGAAGCAACGAGTACAACTGTAAGTGAAAGAGTGCATGTCGTGAATTTGAAAGTGTACATTAATTTCGGAATTCGCGGAAAGTCATGTAGGGTATAATACACAACCCCTTTATTCGGACTATTGGAGAAATGGCCTCGCTTGCTCTCAACAGAGGTGGTCTGATTAAGGAGGCTCGTTGTGAAGCCTTGAAGCCCTCACCATCTCTTTAAAGTGGTAATTTGTAGTGGATATTGGTAAGATTTGTCCTTATACTCAGCTGAAGTCCACGTTGCATATTCACAAGCATTATAATACATTGACAATCCAAATAATCACTGATTGAATTCAGCATATAATGATTATTTGCAAGCCAAATCAGATCCCTCATATGCTTTAAATATCAATCAACACCCACAAAGCACATACAAATGCTTATACCAAGTCTAAGAATAAAAACCAATATGCTCAACTTAATTTGAAAATCAACTTACCGGCCGATGTGCTTGTAGTCGTCTTGACAAACCACCCAACGGCGAATCCTACTCCTATGAACACTAATGCTGTGACTATCACCAACACACCCACTGCCCAACAGGGGCAGCTCAGCCCACCTTTTCCAGACGACCCTCTACTACTGTTACTCCTGTACGAGGCCCCAAGAGCAGAGTCCCTGCTTTGGGGTCTTGGCGTTGTCGGGGTTTTCAAATCTGTTCCATGGTTAGTATCAGCCGCACCTCCATCAATAGGTTTGTGCTCTCCGCTATGATAAAACGACTTTCCATTTTCTTTGGGAAGCTCTACGTACTCGTGATAGTCTTCTGTAGGGTGATAGGCTAAGTTTTGTTGTCCTTGATATCCAGGGTCATAGCTACTGCCTTGTTTCTGAGCAAGTCTCTGCATCGAGGCATAGTGGTTTGCCGGAGGAGGATCATAAGCACTCTCAAAATCAAACGCCTTCTTTTTTTGAATTCGACAGAATGCGGTCTCTTGGCGACTCGGGCCTTCTGCTAAGGTTTCGGTCACTGGAAAAAACGCCCCGGGGATCATCAAGGCGTTTGGCTAGATTACGGTTACTAGCGAACACGTCAATAGGCTCTTGGCCATCTCCCATCTCCCGGGTAGGTTCGATTTTCCCTTCATCCGCAGCCGACCCGGTGGAAACTCGGGCTGGTGGTTCATTTCCCGGTGACAAGTAGGAAAAGGGTGACTTTGACTCCTGCCTTTGTCCAGGGGGGTCTTCTGTTTCACTTCTTTCGCTGGCACGAAAGGATGACCTCTTGGGGTTACTTGTTGTAAGATAGGAGAATGGATTACCATAAGTGTTATCCGGATTCGGCATGGTAATAGAATGCCACGGTAAAGTGTTGTTATTTAGTCAACTGTCGATTGGTTAGGAATGATGGTACGTTTGTCTGTAATCACACTGGTGTCATTTTCTTGTTTTCGATTGTTGGTGGTGTACTTTAGTGTTTATTGGCACTACTTTCGTCTGAAATACATGAAAATAGCATGTGAAATTGCAAGCACCACTGAATGTGAACAAAAGCATATTGGGTGGAGTAACTTTACCTTTGACAGTTTTATATGGTTTTTTGAATTTATCGATTAATCTTACACGCTAGTTTCTTCCTTGTTGGTTTCGAATGTCAGTTGAGCGGCAGCAGTTATTCTCATGATTAGTAGTCTTCTTTTCACTGCTGCATGAATATTAATAGTAATCAAAAATTAAAGATTATAAAAATGATTTTATGTATCTATTTTTTATTTTTTTTATTACTATTCATACAGCAGTGACGAGAAGACTACTAATCATTGTTTCGAATGAATGAGATGTTAAGCAGACAGATTGATTCGTAAAGGTAATATATACATTTTATAAGACGCTATTAATAGGTTATGATACGAGTGGGGGTGAGCGATCGGACAATATCTCACTGAGTGGTAGGTTTAACAGAACGAGTGAGGGTAGCGAACGAGTTCTGTTAAACTTTTCCTGTCATGTTTATTTGGGGTCTTAACCTTGGAAGCGTAGGATATTAGTTTTTTATACTCCGTCTCTCAACCAATCAGAATCGAGTACGGTCAGCAGACACGGGAGGATATGTAATATTTTACTACCTATTGTCTCGCATTAGTTTACTCCTAATATTAAATCCAAATTGGCAAAGCTGTGATGAAACAAAACGTATCCAACTGATGTGTACACGAACGTCTGGCACATTGTATGATTCAATACCTGTAGTTACATCACTACCGTCCACATCCATTATTAGGCAATGAAAGTCAACTAAAACTTAACAACTTCATCGTTTTGCAAATTGTCACACCATTATTAATGTTACCGAGTCAATCCATTAAAAAAAGCTAGTCGTATCCGTAAGAGCGTAGAAATGTTTCATGGTGAAAATCAACCATTTCTAGTGTATTGATCTACAAAAACGAAGGCCATCGCGGTAATTGCAAAAACATGTTACCAATAGTATTGCATAGATAATTGGACCTATGAAAGATCTTGTAGGTTAACCACGCATTGATTACTATTAATATGAATGACTAATAATACTGATAATGATATTGGTTTACGAAGGTTCTTTTGAAGACTAGAACATTGGTATTCATGCTTTTCACCTTAAATTTGTTGCCAGATATTTGTATTACATTTACAGTTTTGTTGGTATTCAATGTGGTAATTTGACACTTGCGTTGCGTCTATTACATCCATAATATTGCTTTTTAATGGTTATAAATGGTCATTTCCATGAAACACGCAACCGCACGCCTAAAGGTAATGTCATTTTTAGAAAAGTCAAATTGATATGATGAATTTTTATATCGGTCATGTTCTGATGAAGCCGTCTACTGAAATACCATATGCTGACAAAATTAAGGTTGTTGATATGCGGCTTTAACATAGTCTAACAAATAAATCTTCAACCAGTTAGTTGAAAATCATCGTATTACCTTCATCAAAAGTATATATATTCCGTTCACGTTTTGCTTCTCTGTTTGTATTCACTACGATGGCAAGATATAAGATGTATCACAAGAAATTGGTCTAAAAATAGCTGAATACATAGAATAAAGCTTGGTATTTGGCACATTTCTAGTGAAAAATACTTGTGATGACATAGATGGCTGCATTCGAACAAATACCACACTCATGACACATCGGGACCCGGCAAGGATAAAGTTCTACGTTCAGTGGCAGCATGCCCTTTTATTCATAACTAAATATATCATATTCATAGACAGATAAAATCATATTCATTCAATACATGCTATACAAAATCACCCCCTTGACAATACTGTAACTTTTCTGGACTTGTCTCGCCTTCCCTGCCACCCCCCCCCCCCCACCACCCTTGCATTGATTTAGTAATATGTTGTTAACAGTTTGTTTAACACACAAATAAGATTACTAATTTTTATATAACTCCATACATTTATACAAATAGATCTGACAAAGCTTATTTTTTATATTATTGTATATGCTTTTATCATATTTTATCATGATATTCACAAAGACGCTACTTTAAAAACATGCAATATCGTAATTATATGATCACGGCGGTTGTAAGCTTTTGCGTTATGATATCACAACGTACTCGATATGTGCATGTTCAAACAACGTCATTGACGTCAACCTATATTCATTTCTTTGTTTTCAGTTTTAGTATACGTAGTATTTTGTTGAGGATACCGCCAGGTTTGGATGATTTGTCATCTCATCTGCATATGGCATGAAAGTGCACATTGTAGAATCTAAAAAAAAATCATATTAAAATTATTATCTAAAACTATTTTCTTTCTTGTATGATCTGCACATTAATAAAGATCCCAAATTGTACTACAATGTATATAGTCTACCACCAAAGTGTATCAATTATGTTTATTTATATTTTTTTAATAAATATGCTTTTTCAATCTTCACCAAGTTAAAAATTTTAGCTACTTTCCCCCAGTCATGGTAAATTTTCGATACACGTTTGTTTACGGATTTAGATCACAAGCGTCACGTGAAAAGTTACTTGAAAATTATCGACCAAGATTCTAACTTAAAAAAAGCACAAAACTAATATAACAATGATATTTTTATATAGGAAAGATGATATACGCCTGTAAAAGATATTGTTAACATAAGATTATCTAACTACGTGTATAATGAACATCCTATTATAAAATTATATGAACAACTGCAAATATATTTTCCCCAAGTTTGCTTGTGAATTCAATTCTACTTTCACTGTCATGCCAAGCAAGCTCCTACCACTGTATTGACATAGCTGAAGACATAGATTCTATTTGGCTATATCAAGTGGCCCTGACAGAACTCGAACTCACGACCCCAAGGTTGTGAGACCAGAATGATAACTGGCCAAGTATTTAGGCTGGGGGTTACAGAGCCAACGGTTCGTCCGTGTAACCTTTTAACAGCCCGCTACTTGGGATGATGGTATCATTCTGGTCCTTAGACGTAGATCCTTTACAGGTAGATCTGCAGCTAGTACTGATGATTTTTTACGAAAGTGTCACTGCATCATCTGCACCAAGCGCCACGTGACCAAGAAGCGCCCCTGGATCTAAGTCTGAGCCGCATTCATACGTAAAACGTCAAAAGCCGACTGTGGCTAGTCATGGACCTAATATAAATCGGGTGAGATACTAAAGTCAGGTGCAGCAGGGCATATCTTGGCCCTATACCAGCAACACAAATCCCTACCTCTGGACTGTCCCCTTCATTCTAGCACCACCGGAACCAGCCATCTACACCAAGAATATCAATTCTAAAATCAACAGGAAAACGGGCCCCCAAATCTAGAAAACCTTACTCGCTACCACACTTATCAATCTCATCGGCACCAAGAGATGCACCAGTAAGCAACATCAAAGACGGAAGTGCTAAATTCTTGTGACCAACTTGCCACGAATCTGTATACGTACCAAAGACAACCTAAAAAGCACACATGCGTGTACAAACGGGTGAGTGCCCGTACGCATGCGCGGTGTGCGGGGCTGATTTTGCGGATCGTTCGTCTTACGCCAAACACACAAATATCCAGACGGGGGAACGAGAGTGTGCGTGCGATCTGTGTGGAAAAAAGTTCATGCAAAGTGGCGATCTGGCCAGACATAAGAAGAACTTACATGGCGTTGTTTAAAAGTGAGCTAGCTTGGTGATGGTGGTTGTTGGTGAAGGTAGAGTCTGTATTGAAGTCATCACTGGCTGTGGTCGTAAATTAATTAACGTTTTACAGGTTGACTGAATGGCCATGAACAAAAAATGAAATGACTTTCGCTGTTCCTGTTTATGAAAATGATTGTAAATTATTTTCCACGTATTTATGGGCTGGTACTGAGTAACTCTCGATGATTGATGGTCACTATTTATTTATCTATTTTGCACAAATTTATGTTATATTGGGCAACGTTTCTATGAAAGTTAAACATATATGATCATAGTGTAAAGAGTCGTGCAAATAATTGTACAAAACAATTATATAATTGTATTCATGCCTATTTTTATTGCATTTTTTTAGTTAACGCTTTTAAAAACCATGCTGTACTGATTTCATTTTTGTCATAACTCTCCCGGTTATAGTAAATGGAAGCTCCCAAAAGATTGAAATGAGCAAAAATGAGCATCACATAAGAAAGTCAAATAATGATTATCAACGCATATGATATTTGCTATAGTATGATATCAATTCTATTATAGCATAGTTCGTGACAGAAAATATTTGGTAAAATATCCCCACACTTATGAAGTTGTTCCTCCTAAAATATGTAAGCACACTGTTTGACATACAAAAAGCAAAAGCATAGAGCTATTATGTATAATCACACGTGCCGTACGTAAGTAGAATGTAAATACTGATAAATTACCATCACATGACACCAATGTTCGAGGACACTAACCTATTTCAGTGCTATTTGATTAACACTAATATTGTGATCTACTTCCGGGTATAGTGACGAGGCCCAACCATTTTGTTAGTCTAAAAAATGTGTATCAAATATTTAGCATAAAAGTCGCTAACAACGTTTCTTTTGTTTTCTTAAGAGGTTAAGTTTATATTTTATAACATACATAACACTGTTCAATTCATAAAACACCCCACTTTATAGAATGATATCGATAGCACCAACAGACTAGTGTCTAATGGGTAATTTGGCCGCCTGCTGCTACTGCGACTCATGGTAGTGGGATTGCCCATGTTTTATGATTTCTCGGTAATATAACTACGCCGGGATTTTCTAAGTAGGGGGAAACCATGGAAATTATATAAAATGAATATGAACCAGATAGTTTGCTCATAGTAAAGAGAGTTTTGTGTGTCGTAGCAGTAGGTCTCGTCTTAAAAAGATGGTTTATCGAGTAAGTTTTCTCATTGAGGTATATGCATATGAATTATATAGATATTATGTTGTACGTTAGCACTATACTGAAGATATATAGTTTGATATAATAGTGAATTAATCGATTTTAATGCATAATGGTAGTCTTACTTGTTCAGTGTTAATATGATATAATCGTTGGTTTTATAGTTATCCCACTTATGCTTTTGGATGCATATTTTCATTTTATTGGATACAACTGTGTGAACTAGAACCTCTTTATACCTCTTTATAATATATAAATATATATATGGATAATACAGTAAAACCTCGTTATAGCGACACCTCAATAAAAAAGGACGGCTCATAATTATGGGCACATTTTCATTTCCCCTATAATTTGTTATATAAATGTACGCTGTGAATAAACATGCTTCACAGGTAGGAACACGTTACTGATGCGGACACTTTTCTCTAGTCTTTGTCGTGTAACCGAGGTTTCATTGCATAAACTGATCTTGGTGTACAATGCAAATACACCTGTATGTGATAAAGTTTGAATTCACATTGAAATCTCTATATCAGAGACACGATAGTTTAGTATGGAAAACGAGTGCCCATTACCGAGATGTTTATATTTGTGAACCATTTCTAGTAAAATTATATAGCAACCACTGTCAAATAGGAGGATGAAAAAGTGTTCCCAATTGCAAGGTGCCCATGTTATTTATGTGTTCTTATGGCGAAGTTATACTGCATATTGGGTGTCACAAATATGGCCTACAAAGATGCTTTCCAGTGTTCAATGCCGAATAATTTATCGCAGTCAAATGCATTTGTGCAAACTTATTTTATCAACTGATTTAGATAATCATTGAAAATATATTTCAAATCAAATATTTGTACACGTATGTTTTCCAGGATGCAACTCCCAACCACCCAACGATTCCGACGGAACTCACCACAGAGCCACTGGATTTCGTTATGTTTTGCAGTGAACAAGACCAACAACAAGCAGAATCATTTCTGGGGAAAAGTCGTCTGGTCCTGTGCCCAATATGGCTACACAGTAAACGGATGTATGTACAATGACCATCGTTTCACACAATTTGGATCTGAGCTGGACACCGCAAAGATAATGTCATCACTTGCGGTGCAAAAATGGTTCTACGTCACAGACGATTTTCTCGATGATATGCGTATGAAACTTCACAAAGATGAGTGCATTATGAAAGCTATTTTGGGACAGGACAGAACAGGCTGTTTCGTGCCGATTTTCACGAAAAAGAAAACGGAATTCAAAGAACTTCCCTACGGTTTTATGGCATATAAGGGACTGGATGTGGGCGATGGGAAAATGGGGAAGAAATTGAGTAGGATGTTTCTGGAAAGTGAACACACAGAGGCGAAAGAAAGCATCCGGCAATGGCAGGCGCGTGAATCTCAAAAATGGTTTACTCATGAAAGATTTTGAAAACGGAGATAAATCATAGGAAATGCTTTACTTTTTTATGAATCATAAACTGATATGGTTTACACGACAGTATGCTATCAATTTGTTAGTCTTGTATTTGACATTATTATATAGCTATCTTAGTTTCTTTCTACAATGCCCGAAAATGTAAAACTATCGTCATCTTCACAAATTCAGGGTACTGGCCATACGTGTATCTACAGTGTATAACATTTCATAGATGATACCTTGCTGTGGCAAGATGAACTATCCTTAAAATCATGGCAGGCTAACTAATACGTTTCAGTCTAGGGAAACTATTATGTGTTGTTTTTATTATATGGAAGCTAAAACGCGCTACATACGAAACGGTTTATTCAGAAAAAGTTCAAATTCAGTGTTAGAAAAATGGTTTCTTTCATTTGAAGCATAATATTAGCATGGTATTAAAAGAGGACGTGATATATTAGCAGCATCTAGTTCTCATGCTGTATATATACATTCCATATTGTGATTACTACTGGCTTATGAGTATAACTGTGATACGTATTTTGATATTCATTGCTGCATTTATAGTTTGTTTTAAAGGGTCAAATATTTCTATTTGTAATGATTAAAGGGCCATTAGCTAGTGAAATCATGTACCAATTTCCAATTAACATGTTGCAACGTTTAGCTGATGATGGTTGAAAATTCTATGGACAGACTTTTGATTATTTTTATGACTGTAAATGCGTTTTGTTTGCAGACAGGATTTTGTATAAAGAAAAAAAATGTGCACAGTAATACAGACAATATTTCTATATTTTTTGAAATCAGGAAAAACGTTTTTAGCGTTTGTTTTTATATATGGATATAATTTTAAAATTTCATATATATACCTACATACAATTTTTTGATTGATTGATTGATTGTTTATTGATTATTTATCAATCACATGTATAGCAGGGTAGAAAATATATACGTGGATGTTGTATATTATTTTCGTTTCGTTTACATATTATATATTCCTTTTCCGTTATTCATGTGTTCTTATGGCGAAGTATATACTACACAATTGTTGGGTGTCACAAATATGGCCTACAAAGATGATTTCTGAAAAATTATATTGCAGTCAAATGCATTTATGGAGACTTATTTTTATCAAATGATTTAGGTCATTATTGAAAATATATTTTAAATGAAATATTTGATGAATATGTAAGATCAATGTATTACAATATTGTGACGATATATTTTCTCAAATAAAATGTATTTGATTGTTTAATGTTAATCAGCATATACTACAAATTTATTTTGTCGAATAAAATAATAAGTATTCTAAAATTGCGTGCCGTTTTCATTTTCGACAACCCAAAATTTAAAATTCAAGTAAAACATTCATGTGTGATGTGGTGAGTTTTAATTGATAATAAGCAACAATATGAAATAATATTTAGTAAGAAATAAATTTATTCTACACTCTTTCCTGCTGCAGTGTCTATACAGTCATGGTAACATCATTTACGGTCCCTCTTTGCATAAAATATGTATAAAAATATAGGGCTTCTTGTTGATGGGTTTTCCACTACTTTTGTTCCATGAGCTTGTATAATTGTGAAGGTTTGACGACCTCTCTATGTGTGTTACTGCAAATCTGTTCCTCTGCCCATGCCTAAGCTTGCTTACAGCCGCTTTTTAGTCCTGACACATGGCTCCAATGTGTCAAGACTCGATCACTACGACCCCCCTTGATGATGGTACGGCTGACATTTTCCACAACGTGCACATGTTTAATACAACACAGTCTATGATGGGTTATAAATTTGGCGCGGTTAGCACAGTTGCGGCTCTATTAATTTGCTGAATGGTACTGGCTTTATCTATGAAGTGACTGATGATTTCTGAAAAAATGATATAAATAATTGTTACACACAAGGAAATGACATTTCCAGCATCACCAACAAATGTGATAAAACATTTGCCTCATCATTTCTCATTCGAACATCAGCTACCGTAATAACATAACTTAATTAATGAATACATTTGAATTCAATTCACTGCTCTTTTGTTTATATGCTACATGTATTGGTTAAATTTGTTGCATGTATGTATACTTACAATCGCGGCTAAGCCTGACAGTGGCACAAGCGGATCCACCAGTTCCGGTGATATTGCACTCAATGACGTCATCATCAATGAAAGTGCATTTGCTGTTCACGAAATCCTGGTTGGCCAGCTCGAATGTTCTGAGGCCGAAGTCATAATAACCCTTGCTCTGTAAAAGCAACAAGGCGAGAGGTTAACGAACACACAACAGTAACCGTTACAGCATCTTGCCAAGATTTTTTTTTTTCTAAGGTTAAAAAAATGTATTTCTTCTTCTTCTAAGGTTAAAAAATGTGAGCAGAGGCATACGCTAATCGACATGCACATGTTATTTACGTTATTTTGCAATGTGAAGAGATCTACACTTACATTAAAAGAATGCTGTTCATTGTCACTTCCATAAACGGTGTTACCTTCGACCCAGATACGAGATGGGAAGTAATCGTATCTACAACGGAAATGAAAGAGAATTTGAGTCTTTTTAGTACTTGGAATAAAGAAAGAAAAATAAGAAAATATAAAGAAGATAAATCTGTCTGCATTAAAACGCTTATCAAGCAGTAGAACATTTTTGCAACACTTTCTAATTTATTATTCAAACAAATTATTTTTACCATTTGAAATAAGAGGACGTGCGTTTTTAGCGAAGTATGCCAGTGAAACAAAGTTTGGTGGTTGTATTATGGAAAACAATATATAGAAAGGCTGTTCGCATTTGATAAAATACTCTACCTGTTGTTGCCGGTAATGGAAATGGTGATGTCAGAGTCAGAAACGGTCATGCAACCATCCCAATGGACCCTGCCGGAGAAAGAGGATCCGGCGGCAGCACGGTTTTCTAGAAAAAAATAAACGCATAAATGAAACTCATGAATGTACATGAAAAAAAAAGCTAAAGTGGCAGGAGCACATTTTAAGCAAACTATGGTCCATAGGTAAAACAGGAAAGAAAAACAGACAGCCACGAAGTAGCCATGTTATCGAACACTATTAAACCGATACATGTTAAACTGACTTTTTTAAAATTTAAAAGGTAGAATACACTATCCATGATAAACATCATTTAATATAAAACAGAAAAAAGACTCACTGCAGACGTCAGCCGACTCATCCTGAGCGTCGGGACAGTCGTCCACACCGTCACAGCACAGGTTGCTGGCAATGCACATGCGCGCATTGCGGCCGCAGGCGAATTCAGCATCACCGCAGCCATCGCCTGGAATGAAAACATCATCTGGTGTCAATTTTATCTAAAAGCAGGCTAGGCTGAGTCAATACTATTTCCTTGGTAAAAATATAGTCTTCCGGATGATAGGTGCCAATGACGTTTTTTTTGCACGGTTTAGTAAGTTCTTATTTTTTTTAAAAAAGTGACCGATGATATTTGGAAGTATTCTACGGCGTGACTACATCAGATTTAATAGAAATGTTGTTTAGGATTAATGATCTTTGGCCATAATGGTAATCATTTACATATGCACCAACAGATAACGATTTCTTATCTAACTTGTTTCTACTTGAAATATGTCAATTGCCATCACAACAAAATTCGCTATAAGACACGTGCACAAAGTTACACACCCAACTTCATCATAAGCAGTGAATTGGATGGTTGAATGAATCTATATTTAAAACATGAATCTGCAAATGCCGCAATTTCATTTTTTATAAATGTTAAAATTTGCCACAGTTCTTTTCTAGATCGCACACTCTTAATTGATGCTTATAATCATATACAAGTTAACATGCTTTTAAAGTTTGAAGTGTATCCTTTCATTTAACTTAGAAGTATCCGCTAAATATCCACCAGAATAAATATCCATATCAATATCCGATAGCGATGGCGTCACAGTTCATTCGACGCCAACATATGGCCACATAAATAACAAAGTCCAAGTGACGTCATAGGTCCCCTCGTCAAAACATATGTTTGATGAAAATGTATTATTTTGAGCCGAGGTTTACAATTGTTCAAATTGATGTGTTCAAAATTCAATTTAATAGCCATTTTATTCACCCTGTGATTTTATTATTCTTAAACACACAAACAATTTTCTATTTGTAAAAAACGATGAACGAAATGTTCACAAATGTGTATTTGCAGAAATGGTTTCCTTTTTACGAAGTTAAACACTACCACGCACGTACCCAAATATTTGATAAAGACCTAGTGAAAAAAATGCAAAAAGGGAAAAAGAGACAATACTTACCCTCAATGTTATTCAGCCTGGTCTTGAGATCCAGAACGTGATTGTCACCGTTGTCGTCACTACTATCGAGACGGTCCTTGATGGCGTTGAGCCTGGCCTCGAGCCTCTCCAGCCTGAAGCTGTCCCCGTCAATCCTCTCACCCGTCCATCCTTCCTCCTCACTTCCCTCGTCGTCTTCGTCCTCAGAAGAGGAGGAAGAGGAAGACGAGCCGGCCAAGCCACTCACGAAGAGCGACGCTACACAGAAACCGAAGAGCAAGAGCGCTAACCCCCGCCGCATGTTGATACGTTCTCGTGTCACGGGGATCGTATGGTCTCCACGCCCAGACCGAGCCTCTTATATACGGGGACTAAAGGTCCATCTGCTGCAGCTATGCAGGCAGTCTCATGCGGGTGTCGCCTCGCTTCGTCTCGTTGCTGGCATGACTGTTGCATGTCGTCATATGTTGCGTGCTGTTTGAAATCAGCGGCTAGAGTCCGTGCTGAGTCTGAAAGTCCAAGAGCTGCAATCTCAGCCACCACCAGCAGTGCAGCAAGATTTCGTCTGCTTGTTATGAACGAATGACTGAGATTCTGTCCTATGGTAATATGAATACGTGCATGTATGATTTGTAAAAATGCATTCACACAATACGAATATGGTTTTGTACAATTTACAATTACATATAAGTAAAAAACAACACAGACAAACGAACAAGCACGTGCGTTATGCGTACAGCATAATCGCAAATTATTCTCCCGCTAATATAAAAATAGCACATATATGTTGCATTAATAATAAACGGCTGACACATAACACTATTCGTAGCAGATTCTAAATGATAATATTCTAAATATCGTGCAGCATTGACAAGACATCACATGGGAAATAACATCACGGAAAATAAGAACAATGATCTTCTATCTTCTATCTCTTATGACCTCAGGCAAAACTCACTAACTTGTTATCACCCCCAAACCCACACTTAACGATTTTATTGCATTCCGATTCAGCCATAGGCTCCAGCATTGTGAGGTGTGTGTGTGTGTGTGTGTGTGTGTGTGTGTGTGTGTGTGTGTGTGTGTGTGTGTGTGTGTGTGTGTGTGGGGGGGGGTTCTATACATATACTATATTTATATGTATTATACGCACTCTAGGGCTATCAACACTTCGAATAATTAAATATGTTGATACAGCATTATATTGCACTAGAGCATAGATCCGGCCTAAAACGGATACCCTAACTGCTATTGTGTTTCTGTAGTCATACACCTTATTATATTTCTATAAGAATAAGAATTGTGTTTGTATAGTAAATATGAAATATATACGGCTCTCCCTATGCTTCTTTGCATTGACACACCAGTATGATTTTGTCTATCCTACGTTACCACCCTAAGACGGTTTAATGAATTTTGACATCGCGTGTGTGTACAAGAAATTAATGGGCCCAAACCAAATATTTTGGGCATTAGAAACGGCCTGTAGTCAGCAGTGCTTACGCAAGATCTTTTACTGAAATTATATGGGTTTTAATTAGATCACTTTCTGCGCAAGGCCTAGAAGTGGTCTCATCAGAAGAGTGTATATTTTGTGCATGTTGAGCAAGCAGATGGTCTAGATTAACAGAGCTGCTTTCCCTCGTGCATACAGGTCAATCGTAACAGTAGTCGCGTCATTTACGGTTTGGATAGGTCGATCATACAGCATCCCCAAACACCAGACAATGCCGTCTATGATCAGGCACACGTTAGAATGCTCTACATGAGCTCCAAATAGTTTTGCAAACGATTCAAAAGTGCAAGCAGATGATCCAGATTAGCAATTCAATAATCTCTTTCCATAGGCCGGAAAAACACAAACAACTTCTCAGCAGATGTTATGACATTTTTAGACCAGAACCGGTCACATGCAGAAGTGGGTCATTCCTTTCTGGTACTACTAAATCAGTCAGATATTTCAAGATCAGGTCTTTCTGCTTGCTGACAACTTTCATGAAGATCCCGAAAGTTTTAGCTACAACATATGCACATGAGGCAATAAATAATAAATTTTGCCATTGTTGTTTGTGTTTCTGAAAAAGAAAAATGGTAAGTATGGCAGCCGTTGCACTAATCTACCTGCAGCCCAACAGCATAGCAGGGTGAGGAAAGAGAAAGAAAACTTCACAAGGCTGAAGAAAAGGACGATGGTTACGCTTCAGTGGGCCCTAAATCATCACCAGTCGAACATTGGCATCTAGCTACGTCATGCTTCATCTGTCTCTAGTTATTTCCCACCACATACTACATTTTTCCGGGAGACTACGGCATTGTCATTGTTGTCAGGACCTGCCTCATCGTCTGTGACATCTTGCAGGACCCGATGACTTTGGCCTGCTTTGTCTTCAGGCTGTTACATAATAAATATTGATCCATTTCAGCCGATCCACCCAGAAATGACAAATCGGTCGTCTTTTGGAGGATCTGGAGCTAGGAACGGCCATGTGAAATGGGGGGGGTTAACATGGGTGTCTCAACTTTGGAGTGATTTAACTGGATCGGTTGAGAATGGCACACTTCTGGTTGGCTCTGGGTCCTTTTCCTTACTGTGGTCTCGTTGGCTGCTTTGGAAGGCTTATAGTTGAAGATGAACCCGTAATTGCCGACACTGCCGTTAAAATCTGAAGCAATGGAAGTATGAAACAGAAGCCTCTGTTCCAACAGTTGGGTTCTTCGCGATGCTCCATGATTAATGCTGTCTTCCTTGTGATCACTTCGTTTGTATGTCAGTATGTATGTATATACGTCTCTGGACAAGCTAGAGGGTATATCGATAAACCGACTTTATTCAAACTTTACACAACTATGTGGTACGCTACGACACCGGAGTGATTCGATTTTGGGCACTTTGCCAATTAAAGTATGCTTTCCACGGGGACATTTATGGTCCATTTTGGAGGTTTTCTGCAGTATCTTTAAAACTGCTTGGATGAACACATTCAAACTTGGTACAATGCTTACATGCTTAGAGTCCATCACATATATTCAGTTTTGGCACTCTGCCAACATAAGTGTGATTTCCTGAAAGCCATTTTAGGTCACGTCTTGTCATTTTCTTCCATAGTTTTAATACAGCTTGAACCAGGAGTTCCAAATTTGATGCATTGCTCATATACCTAGTGACCATCATCAGTGTCCAATTGTGGCACTTTGCCAATCAAAGTGTTCTATCCAGAATGTCATTGGCGGCCAATTTTGGCATTTTTAGCTTGACACATGACTTCAGTATTTCATACAATATTATGGGACAGGTGACCACAACCTACGGTGAACGTTGACCCTTTGCTAACTAAATAAAAAGAGAGCACAGTCTTTGTAGCAGTTGAGACATTTTAGTTTTTTCTACTTTCTTCAACACTTTCAATACAGTTTGAACCATGACCTCCAAATTTCATTCTATGTTCACATATGTAGTGAATATCATATATGTTCATCTTTGGCACTTTGTCAATTAAAGTATGCCATTTTAGATCCATATTCGACATTTTTATTAATAGTATTAATGCCTTTGAAGACAAAATCTTCAAACTTGGTTCACTGTTTACATTCAGTGAGACCATCATGAGTTTTAAATTTTGGCTATTTGCCAAGAAAACTGTAGGTTCGAGGGAGCAATTCTAAGTTATTTTTTATAAATGCTTATGCAATATCATAATCGCCCATATATGTCAGCTTTGTTCTAGCGACGCCGTGTTCTTCAAACACTTTTGATCTAGTTTTACAAGTAGCCTACGACGGTATCAGATATATTTCCTCGAGTCATCCAATGTTTAGTGCTTAGTGTCATTTCTAGGCACATGTAGGACGTGGCCATTCTGGCCTCAAATATTGAGTGGTCTGGCTGGTTCATTTGGTAATGACGCACTTCTGGATGGTTCTGTCTTTTTGCCTAACTGTGGCCATTGCCGTTACAATCTGAAGCAATGAAACCATGAAACAGAAGCATCGTTTGCAACAGTTCGCTTGTTCACGATGTTCCATGATTAATGCTCTCTTCCTCAAGGAAATGACACATGTCTACCTGGTACTAGCCAAAAACTTGCTATCATTTCTCGGGAGACGTTATTTTGATTCTTTTCAGCCTGTGGGCTCCCGTTATGGATTATTGAGTTGTTGATTTGGATAATACCTTTTCAAGATGGCGTCCAAAATGACCGCTAAATAGAGGATTTTTAAAGAAATATTTCTGTTTGAATATTCCATATAAAATATGAGTATACATATATCTTAAGATATAGAAATACAAACCAACAATTGTAGAAACCAGTTGTTTACACATATCCAAAAGAAAAAAATATAAAAAAGAATATTGTGATGTTTTTGGTATCATTTTCGGCCAGTCATTTTGGCTGCCGTATATTGTAATGGCCAACAGCGCTCCTCAAACTCTTATCAATTTTTGTCACCACCACAGGACTATTTATCACGTGAAAAGCTTTAGAATGGCACCGTAATACAATCTCTATCACTATACTGGCCCAATCCTAGTCTCGTCAAGTTTGGATTCTATACAAATATAACCGGGCCAGACGTGGGCCATTCCCTAAAAGAAATATCAGATCAGCCAGATATCTTGAGTTTCACAGCCAGATCACCTACACCCCACCTCAAACCAGCTCGATATAGGTAATCGAAATAACCATCCAAACGATCCAAGCGAGCCCCAGAAAGCCCTCCAGATGATTCAGAAAAGCAAGCAGATTGTCCATATTACCAGATCAATAATTATTTGCCAAGGGCCAAACAATACATAAACCACTTATCAGAAGAGGGGGTAACATTCCTTAGACCAGGACCGGCCTAAAATGCGCCATTTTCTCCAAGAACTAGCGAACCAGCCAGATAACTCCAAATTTGTGGCCAGATCACCCACGAGCCCCTCTTCTAGCATCGCATGCCGAACGGCCCTAACTGGCCTCAATGTCACAGAAAGCTTTTTTTATAGAGACTCATGTTAGTAAAATGGGCCCAATCAGTGAAATGATTCAGCATGTCCGCTTAAATATGAAAGGATGTGCCCTACGGAGTCCATTCTGTAGGGCACAGTTCTGATGCGGGAGTATAGTAACACTCCCCATCCTGGGGTTGGGTTAGTTCATAAATCAACTGAGGCTTCGAGTTGAATGACTAGACTCAAAGAAAAAAGTACAGAAACGTATCTAGATTCGGGCGGTTTTTCCCTGATACGCCAAATGTAATTTGTAACGGGAAAGTACAGATCACTGTTATTTAGATACAGTTCCGGAATTACGAGGACACTTTTTATATGAAGCGCTGTCTACAAAGATCTTTCCACGAAGAGATTGCAAAATCTGGAGTCGGAGTTTGTGCTGTCGGTCAAGCGCCACAAAGAGACCCGCTGTGAGATGTGTGACTTGTGATTTCTTGAACATGGTGTTTGTCCGTACTTTTGAAGGCACATGCACGTGTTTAACAGTAGCGCACAGATAGCCGGGTATTATTAGAATATGGACCAATGTGGCCGTGTAAATCCAAAATACAAATGATTACAACAAGTACAGTGGGAGGGAGGTACGTCTATCAACAACCAGAGTACTGACCACTCGTGGTCAGAAGTAAGACTGTCGTTTGACGTTAAAAATGTAAGTAGTCAGGGTATGATCGTAACACTAGCTTATGGGAACCATGTTAACGTTCTATTAAAGAAATAAAATAATTACATTTTATATACTAAGTATATTAAACTAAATGCATTAGGTTAATGCAGGTGTACATACACTTATCACAACTGTGGCAGGACTAGTTCTAATCTTGTTCCTACGCCTCAAATAGTTTTTGTCCCTGTCGTGCCTCAGTCGTGTTCCTCAAGAGTACACAATCGTTAGCTTATCTTGATTATGACGAACTCTTCAGCTGTTACCCCCAATTTCACATAGACGATGATAGCTCCAGGTGCTCTACAAGTCGCCAGACGTGGGACATGAAAATGTTAATAGCCTTATTATGGTGCTTCGGGTGCATATTTTGTGGCAAAAACTTAAGGGATCGTCTGAAATTATGGTATGTGACCTTTTTAATGGACTGGATGAACAAGCAGGCTTATGGTGCCATTCGGAAATACCACGCCATTGATACAGGAACATCTTTATGAACATGTCAGCAGTGCCACGTTTAAGCAGAGAGATGTTACGACGATCAACTAAGCCCTTCAGACGACCCAGAAAAGCAAAAATGATTATCCAAATCAACAACTCAATAATCCAAAACGTGAGCCAACAGGCCGCGAAAATCAAGATCACTTAAAGTGATAAAAATGTTTGGGCCAGAAAGAGGCAGTAGTGTGTCATTTCCTCCAGGAGGACAGCATTAATCATGAAGCATCACGAACAACACAACTGTTGGAACAGATGTAGCTGTTTCATGGTTGCATTGCTTCAGATGGTAAAGGCAGTGGTGGTATTTATGGTTTTATCTGTCAACCATGCATCCTCTCAAAGCAACAGACGAAGCCACAGTTGAACAGAAAGACCCAGAACCAGTCAGAAATGCGCCATTCCCTACCAAATCAGCCAGATCACTACAAATGTGACGCAAGATCACCCACAATCCACCTCGAAATGACACTAAGCTTCTTCCGCCTTCTAGAGCACTTGGAACTACAATCGTCTATGTGAAATTCGGGTGGTGGGGGTGGTGGAGGTATAATGGCGCACTTCTGGCTGTTTCTGAGTCGTTCTGCTTAACCGTAGCCTTGGCTGTTGATTTGGGATGATGAATGCCATTGTTTGGGCAACAGATTAAACCGCAAGTGCCACCACTGCCGTTATAATTAGAAGTAATGAAAGCATGGAACAAAAGAATCCGTTCCAACAGTTCGGTTGTTCACGATGCTCCGTGCATAATGCTACTTCTTCCCGACGGAAATGACACACTTTAGCCTGATTCTGCCCCAAAAATTGCCATCACGTCTCTAGGTGTTTTTCGGCCTGTGAATGGATTAATGAGTTGTTGATCAGGTTGGTTCATCTCTTGGCTTTTCTGTGCCATCTGGAGGGCTAACTCTACCATCCTAAAGCCTTCCTGCTTAAATGTGGGTTGCTGACGATGTGCATAAATATGGTCCCCTGTTTATGGTGTGCTATTTCCCAATGGTACCATGCTTCTGCCTTTTCATCCAGTCCAATGAAAGGTCACAGACCGTTATTTCAGGCGGTGGTCACAAAATATGCACAGAAGGCACCATAAAAAGGCTGGCAATATTTTTGTCACGTTGTCTGACGTCTTTTGGAGCACCTGGGGCTATCATCGTCTATGTGAAATTGGGATTGGGGGTGGGAGAGTGGGGGTGGAGGGTAAACGTTGCGGGTGTTGCCGTCTTATAACCACGAGAAAACATAAAAAGTTACAATGTGGCTCAGATTAGGTGTCGACCATGTAACGCTCAACGTTAAACTGATTAGATTCGAGACAAGGTGGAGGCCTAACGGACTTGGTTAAAACCTTACCTCGTCTCTGAAAGGTTAAGACGTGGTCCCAACATGGTCTCCTGGCAAATCCAGGTATTCGGAAAAGGGGATGACAAACTCATATCATTTCATGCCAAAGGTGGCAAATACACATGAAGATAAAATTTGAAAGTGAAAGAAGGGGGGGGGGGGGGTTAGGGGTTCCCTGGAACTGCCTATGTTTTCGTTTGTCGGCTAAAAATTGTGGTTGCTTCCGCGACCACCACACGACTAGCTCCAGACCTTGAATTCTAGAAGAGGAATAGGCTTACACATTCGTCACGTTTTGGTGAGGACATGGCCCAGACTACTCACGACTAGTGTGAACTGTCTTCAACTATATTTACTATACAATATAGTATAATGTGACTGGGGAGAAGACCGTGTGTTTGATATCAAATTAGTTCCTGTTGATCTCTTGCACTCATGTAGAATATCCGTAAATATATTTTACATAAAATGTACTTAATATTTTACATAAAATATACTCAACGTTATATTTCCACCTATGCTCATGATTTTGGCAGGATTAGTACCGTGTGTTTGACCGTCTGCGTTCGTTTCTAGTGATGGATGATATTAGATGCAGTTTCTTTATAACAAAATTATTGATTTCATGGATCATGAGCTCAAAATCTTCTAGAATATCATGAACATACAGAAAATAGATACATCATTTGACAACGCAATTTCCAAGACTAGTGATGTGTGATTATAGTTGAAAACATATACATACAGTATAAAGCACCATTTTTAGTGCTCCTATAGGACTAGATCTCATATTATTTCTATTGGTTTACATTTTAGCTGTATTTGTTTGTTTCAATTAGATATTTTCTAAGCCATGAGATAAATTTACATTTAAGTAAATAATTTTGAGAAATGGTCGTTGGGTAATTTCAACGATTTGTAATAAAGTAAAATAGCAAACTATGATAATACATGTCATGCATTCATACCAATTAATATGAACACAGATTTTCATTTCAGTGAACTTTGCATTAGATGTATTTTGGATTTTTTGGTGAGAAAGATAAATTGTATGATTACGTGTAAGATAATGATTGTTGAGCACCACAATTTATTTCATATACATGAATGTGCATGTTATAGGTTTTTGTTTATTTGTTTATTATTGTGTCGAAAAGATACTCAAAAATAGTATAATGATACAAATTTTCATATCAAAACAATATCTTCCAGCCATGTAATGGCTTATTTGGAGACATATATGTAAATGTATTGGTTTATAGTCCTGATCCCAGTCTGGCTCTCATGACTTTACAATTTACACCAGGTCATTGGCACATTCTATTGATCATCATTTGATCAGTTCTCGCATACTTGCATCGGCAGCACATTCAGCGCACAATGCTATTCACTCATACAAGCACTCACACACTCTTTCAGCCCAATGACCTGTACCTATTTAACGTGTACGTACCACGGAGCAGTGTGCAACCTGCAAAGGGTAGATTTGCTCAATACCCACCACTAGAACCGACCGGGAATAGAACCCACGACCTTCTGGTCACGAATCCAACTCCCTAACCATTTGGCCACGGAAGCACACATAGTGTACACTGAGTAGCCTATTGCATGTACACGCTTGAAAAATTTTACGGGGTTTCCAACTCACAAGCTATGTAACAGTATTCTGTCTAATAGATAAGTCATAACGGCGTATATTTTAGAAAATTCTCTGGTGATGCTATAGTATTTTATATGTGATTTATGGGTTTATGGGTTCCAGTCACGGTTACATGAGACGTGTCTCTGTGTGATGGTGGGGGTGGAGTGAGGTGTGGTGGTGTGGGTGGGGGCTGGCATACGTGACTTGAGAGGCGGCTTGCTTTGCAATCAATGTGCAGAAAGGAAAAATAAACTCATACATGATTAATCTACAAACGGTTCGTGATCAATTTGATGATGTATCTCAGTTCTCATTGTCCAACATTAACATAATTTCCAACATACATATTAAATATAACAATCTAAAATTTCCAACAAAATTAAGAATCACAATATTGCCAGTCGATTCAAAATCACACACCTTTGTACCCGTAGGCATTGCCACTAAACATAAAACAACAATATCTCGGCCAGTTGGTTTTTTTTAAAGAAAAAGCACAATCGAATCCAACTACCTAATGCTTTAACAAACCACCAGCTGTTTCACGCACGCACAGCACCAGCGACCAAAGTACAGACCGAGTTGCGGTCCACCACCAAGAGATCCATCTAGCAGCGCTAGCGCTAGTCTAAACTGTAGCAGCAGTGCCGCTCGCGCCGGGGGTATAAAGAGTCAGGTGGGGTGGCCCTAATGTCGATGCCACAGTAGTCCCCTAGACATGCAAGCGACCGTGGTGGTATTCGTGGTCCTGGCCGTGGCCGCCGGGGCCTTCGGAGCCGCCGTCAATAGAGAGAAGCGTGCATCATGTGACTGTCCCAACTGGGGCAGCGGCAACGTGCGCCTGAGGAACCAGGAGGTCAGTGTTTCTTTTATTAATGATGATTGTGTTCGATTGGGACAAATTGATCATTTTAATGGTGTTGGGTTAGGCTGAACTTAATAGTCAAAATTTGGGTTTTAGTGTTTGATTCTAATTACTTTGCTGTATATTTGAAACTGTTTTTTTTTTGTTTTTGATGGAATTGCTTATACTTTTATTGATATATAGAATATATAAAGACTTACTTCTTTAGCAACGATATCATAATAATATTTTTAATGTTTAATTGTTATTGAAATATAGATGTATTACAATTAATATATAAGTAGAACGCACACATGCTGGTAATGCTGTAGGTTGTTGTGTGTTGATAATTACGTATGTATGCGGGAAACATATGGATAGCATCTGGATTACTGTACTTTGAACTTTGAGCTGTCATAATGTGTTGGATTGAAACTCCATATGGAATAGTACATTTGGATTTATTTATCACATGGATAATAGGTTAATATACTAGAGAAATGAAAATCATATTAAAATTAAATATAGCCTATCAAATTGAATTATAAATTTAATTACTTCTTGTAAGACTTCCAAATATTTCAAAAGTTTCATGAAACATTTGCCTTTTATGTCAGTGAATATTGAAAAAGTATGGTAATAGTTTAACAAGTATAGACATTAATAATTTTAGTGAACAGAAAGACAAATTTTAATAAAATAACAAAACAATAGTAATTATTGCTTTCACTTTAACTGAAAAAAAACATATGCTTTTATTTGACAACGCATAAGGTGCCAAGGTTGAGAAAGCGACAAAATAGAACATTTTAATAATAATTCAATCGTACATAACCACTAACTGTGAACAATGGTCTTATTATAGAAGTGGTCACTGTACTTAGGTGGTCTCTATCTGCGGATTATACTGTCAACGCTTGCATTCAATAAAAAAGTCAAAATCCCATCATAAACCACCGCAATCCTAACCTTACAGGCTCGTATCGCGCGTCTGGCCGCCACCGTGGCCCGCATCGAGGCCTTGGCTGATGAGAAGCTGGGTGACGACACCCATGACGTCATCACCGAGCTGGAGAACATGCTCAACGATGTCGACGGTAAGCAGACGACTTCCGGTCTTTAATATTATGACACAAACGTGCCATTATTTTTGCAATCGATAACGTGACCTGTGTACAGTTACCACAGTCGAACAATAAACACAGAGCACGTTGCCAATGCTTTTTAGAATACACCATCTCGGACAACAATTGTAAAAAGGTCTTTAACACACACGTGCTTTCCTCACCGCCGACCATGCACGGCCAGTACTACTGTCTACCTCTCAACACCGATAACCGCTAAACCCCTCCCGCTTTCACTCTTTACCAGGAGGCACCTGCTCCGGTGGTGACTTCGCTTGCGGTGGTTCCAGCAACAAGTGCGTGTCCAGCCTGCAGGTGTGCGACGGCGTGGTGGATTGCGAGAGCGGCCACGATGAGGCCGACTCCACTTGCCGCACCCCCGCCGCCGTGGGCAGCGTCTGGTCCGGCGGTCGTGTATACGACGATTGCACCAACAGGAAGCCTTACGAGATCCAGGTTCGTGCGGCAGCTTTGTCGACCACGTGGCTTTGTTTACTTCGATTTTTTCGATTTTCGATTTTGATTTGATACAGGGCGGAATCGTCTTAAATTATTATTATAACTGATTATTATCCATGATTATTTTGATGATTATTATATTTGGCTTGAAATAATTAGAAGTCACAGAATAGCGATTTGCAGAAGAATGTAAAATGATGATTTTTTTTTTACTATTTCCAAATGATAAATCATTCATACTCGGCGACACAACTAATGTTAAATTATTTTCTTCTTCCGTATCTTTCAGGTCAGGTTTACCGACAGCAAGCGTCTCGACTGGTTCCAGGCCCGTAATAACATGAGAGCCACCGTGATCTTGAAGTCCAAGAATGGCGCCAACAGTGCCACTGCTTCCCTCCCCACTTCTGGATACTACAACTACGCCTCCAGAAAGATTTACTTTAATGTGAGTCCAGTTTACGTAATCGGGTATCCTATTATTTATAATATTCACGTGGAAGCTGTATTCAAAATAGAGAAACAATCTTGTACAGTAACATGCCATTTAAAAAGCGCTGGAAAAAATCTTTTAATATAACTCTACTACGCCGCGGAAATTCACAGCATAGAATTATTGCAATATATAAGCAAATTAAATAGACGTGTCTTATTCATGCAGCCTCCCGAGTCTGATCGTCTTGGTTTGGAATTGGACTTCAACACCGGTGATGTTGATTCCGTGAACTGCTATATCACCCGTGAGTCCACCAACGACCGTTGTGCTCTGTTCGTCCTCCAGAGGAACTAAATGTAAGTATGTTTCACTTCTATGATCACTTTTCCAATAACGTAAATATTGATAAGAGATCTATGTGTTGATACTCATTTGCATATGCATATATTGATAATGTTAATTGAGCTAATAGATGCTGATATTTTAACTAAACAAAGAATAAGGAACTTTTACAACACACTTACAAAAATATGTCATGAAGTTTTCTAATGTGCTGGTGGTAGATATGTGATACTAATCAATCGTATTTATTTTCTACTTTCAGATACACTATAAAGTAAATAAAGGGGAATACACACATTAACACCTGACATGTTGCTCAAGGGGCTAGCGATACTGGGCCTGGAGGACACCCGTCAACTCTCGACTCTTCACAGCTTCTGCTAGTCAACATAACCAAAAAATACGTATGAAAGAACTGAGACAATATAGTTAATATACTTAGCACTTCTAATTTCTTAAAAAGATTTTCACATATTGTGATAACTAACTCCACAAGCAGGGTACTTTTTAAAGTAAAGAATATACCCTGATTCATAAATTTTACCAGATGACTTCTGAACCATATACTTCAAGAGTGGAGGGAGAGTTGAGTACTTAAGGGGCCAAGTATTAAGGGTTGTTTATCTAGGACTCCAGTATTTAAAGCTTGTCAAATAAACCTCAGGGAGAACATGGTGACTGTGAAAAAAAAAAACTGTTGTAAGCCATGACCATGTGGTATCACTGATTAGACAGGTGTTCAATTTGAAAGGGTGATGAGGACGGAATTGTAATGTTTGATCAGCTACGATCAAAATCATGCGATGCCATATAAAAAGCGATGATTATTTCTGCACACTTAAAATAATAAAAATGGGGACAAAGGTAGTGGAACTGGCACACAGCGATGAATAAAAAAATGAATAAAGCGATGAATAAATGAAGCCCTACGTACCATCTTTATGAGTGTCGCATGGTTTGAAGTCGTATGTTGTGAGAACGTTATGTTTTCGTCGGATTCGTCCCGCCAGAGCGAGTGCTAGTTTAGTCTGCGATGTCGTGTGATATTGGCGGACAAATATCATGTATTTATTTTGTGTCATTGATATGTTACCACTTTTGAAGGCACTGCAGTGATTGTTAGTTGGAGATTATAATAAAACTTTTACATAAAAACAATTTCATCTTGTTTTGCATTCACACTTTTAAATGATACATGTAATTCTAAAATGAAAAAGAATATAATGAACACACCTACAGTTTTTGGCCCTCACACCCAGTAGTTGACATTTCATCAATCATAACTTTTGCTGGATACTGTTGATTACTGATATTTCAAAATCATATACATGTACATGTATACCACTCTAAACTTTAAAGAACTTCAGAAGAGACATACAAAGCGATGCTTAAGAAAATTAGTATTGCAACACTATCTATTGGTTAATGGTGCAGAGCAAGTTGGGTAAACATATACTGTGTATTGAGTATTCAGGAGTCCCATTTTAAAACCATTATTGTGCAAGCACAAAATTGCAATAATCCGTTATGTTGCTCACATGACTGTCCAGAAGTAGAATGTACATGCACATGCAGGTCATACAGAAAAACGGTTGAAAGGGAATACTTAAGGTATTTTAATTTATATGCCATCAAATTAAAATCAACATATTAACACATGAAACAATTTCACAGTAAATATTACGCTAACTTTTTACAAACAAACGCATAATTTTGCAATCTAAGATGAAACATACATCGAAACGTCACACATTACCTGAAATGTCTCGCACACGCGATGATCGATGGTGGGCATGCCATAACCCCATTGAAATATTGAAATTAGAAAGTGTGTGTGTGTGTGTGGGGGGGGGGGCACAAGTGCATGTGAGACTTCGCTATCATCAACACATTAAAACATACAATAAAATCAAGTCTTTTACAGGTGGGATTGAAAGAAATTGCCGTATTGGAGAAGAGTTCCACGTGTAATTAATCTATTCTCGCCCTTTTGGAATATCCTTGCACTTAAATAACCTCCAAAACCGGACGATATACACACGCACCATGAAGAAGAGTCCCCTCTACTGGTTTCCTAAAATGATATCATATTGGTCATGGATGTTGTCTCGCACCATCACACGTTCAATACGATATCATTCCATTTTTATTCCAACCATCCCTTCTTTCTCTCCCTGTTTTGAAGCTTCGATCCACCACCTAGTACTATTTCTGTGTTATTGCATCTCGCAACTATTGTTCTTCCTGCCACGCGTATCAGCCTACTAATCAAAAGAAATTACTGCTTCAAAAGATTGTAAATGAGGGCTTAAAGGAGTGGTCTTAGAAATATTTCAAAATATACTAAACATGTGTTTAAATGACAGTAGGTACTGTGAATGCGCCTCTGTTGTAAAACTCCCCCACGCTACGCAGAGCAAGATATGATCAAGTCATAATACATGCACGGTCACAAAAATACATAGCATACAAACATTCAATTAGTAATTAGCCATACATACCGAAACCTTGAGCAGCTATGTCAACAATATCTTACGGGATTATCTCACAATGGGTCTACACTCATGCAAACTCAACATGTAAAAAGTCACATTCAACGGCTGCCTACGCACGTACGCCAAACAGCTCTAGCTAAGCGTATACCAATCATGTCAATACAAGAAACCTCCTCTAACAACAACACCAACAGCAGCAGCTAAACTGAACAATAGCACTAATCTCCGGGAAGATTGCTGCCACCTTTCCAATCGCCTACATATGTTTATTGGTCTCCCAACAATGCGCTGGAGCTCATCAATACTCGCTATCACAAGGGACACAGATCGCCCCTCTAACCCCCGCAATAATTGCCTACGTCATCAGCGCGCCTTGGTGTAGTCACGTGCTTTCCGTTGTCGGCTGCTCGGCGTATTTAAGCGTTGATCCGGTTAGCGCTGTGGGTGAGCGCACACCTTTTGTAGTTTTCCAATTCTCTACCACCACGCAACAAGTTTTACTACGAGAAAGTGTTTAGTTTTAGTTTTTCACGCGCCCTGTTCTGATGGTTGTCTCGTAAAATTAAGTGCTATCGTGTCTCTTGGAGTACGAGTAGGAAGTATAAAGACTCTACGCCCGAAGAAGCGCGCAACGAAACTCAGAGTGGGAAAGAAGGGACATCAAAAGTAAGTACATATTGTAGGAAAACTTTTTAATAGAGGTTGTTAAAGTGGTCTGAAATAGGTTGTTCTATAATACGATGAACACACGCACAAGATTTATTTAACTATTATAAAACGAAAAATCCTTCAAATATTGAAACAAACAATCATATTGAAGCTACTTCTCAATACATTTGTTACAAATCCATTGTATAAAAACTGTTCCTCTTCGATTTCGTTATATTTTACTAAATATCGCAAAGTGATGTGACTACCTCGAATTTATCTGGGTGTTATATAATATGTAATATGTATCTAAATATACGCGCGTGTCTCATAGCTGATAGCCCAGCTTTTCTTTCACGAGAATGACAGAATATAGTATAAATCTGGAACGTTTCTTCACTTATTCGATTGAAAATGGAACCAAGACAATTGCCCAAAAGGCCGCGAAGCATCACTTGTGTGAAGTCCTCGTGAAAGACAGAATATCGTTTGGGATAGCTGTTCGCGTAGCGAATCATAGACGGTATCGGGATTAATTGTTGTGATCGTGTATTATTGTGATCACGCACAACAACAACAGCCCAAACAAGAGCAAATTTGTCAACATGTATATAAATGTCGACCGTTGACCCGAATTGTGCGATTTAGCGCACCCATTTTATGCTAATTAAATATGCACGAATCTCTTTCACCTTCAAATGGACTTAGGGGCATTATATGAAGCCAGTTAATGCTTCACCACTAAAATATTAATCTTACCGTTTCATCCGCGTTCGACCGACGTTCTCTTCCAATCCTTTATTCAATAATCTTGTCCAAACAAGATGAACGCGGCTGATGACATTTTTACACGGTTTGCCACGCGCGTGGTGTTCAAATGTCATTCGAGGATTCTTTGGTAGTGAGGTGTCCAGGAAACGCCTTTTAAGTGGAATGGGTGGACTTGTACTTGCTGTCGATTTCACCATGTGTTGTCTACCACGAGCGGCGTCGTGTTATACGATGCATTAGTTTGATATAATGATTCGTTATAGAATAACAAAAATGTATGAAGCGTACGTACAGCCTATATTAACCATTGATTAGAATAAGCACATATGTGTTTGCGCAGATAATAACCATTCGGTGTCTGGTGTCGCTATGGACACGCGTGTGATCTTAAAAAAAAAGTCTTGGGTAGTTCTCAAATGGCCTATGCTATGGCACAACGGGCAGTATCTCCTCTGGCAGTACTTCTTTCCTACTGTCACTGTACTAACAAAAACTAAAAAATGGTCTAGCTACCGTAAAATGTACACACCGTAATTTGTAATCGATTATACGATGTATTGTACTGCTTGAATCTTCTGCCAAACAGCCACGCACCTTTTTCGTCGTCATAGGCATATGGTGCAAGAAGAGAGCTTTCGAATGACACCACAATGGTTTCTCTATTACCATCCTCGGCTGACCCACGCCTCGTCAAAGTTAGACCTCGGGTGGGGTCACATGCCGGCCTTATGAGTGGACGGTCTATAACGAGATGCGAACTTGAAACCCCTCTTTCTGGGTCACTTGTCAACGTATCTCGAAGTATGATAGACGAAAAAGCATCTACTCTTCCATCTCTTTGTATTGGTGACCGTTCCAGTGCCCAACCCCAGAGGATAAGACATATGAGATTCCTAAACGTGATTATAATTTGTGGTGATGACATTTTACACCGGCTAGACCATTTTGGAGGCCTTAGATATAACCGGTCATAATCCACATTGGTCATAATGTCGGTCTAAAACCCTAACATATAAAAAGTAACATGATGCTATCAAAACGACAGTCGAGATAGCTTGTACCACAACCATAAAATTTAGTCTTTATTGATTAGCCTCAACACACGTGATCAGCTGCGAAGACGCTATTAAGTGACCTTGGGGTAGAACGTATTAGGACTACATCACTCAGTGTGGTACCCTATAATATATGGATTTAGTATGTGGTATATTTTCAACCGTTCATAGACGCCATCGCATAGCTTTTAAACGCGTGATTAAACGGGTACAACCCCCTTTTTGCATTAAAAACTTGACTCCTATTTTCAGTTTACAAAGTTTAGAAATCACTGCCTTCGAGTGATATTGTCGTTGGGACTCATCACTAGTCATTAGAATTACATAAAAAAATTACATGGGTGTACCATGAACGAGTTCACGGACCATGATGGCATGTACGTAACACACAGTAATCAAACTATCGACGTTACTCTCATGTGACGTATGTAAATTGCTAATAATTGATATAATTACGATAATAGTCTACTTTGATGGGTGTCTATTTCATGGAAGAGAATACGTGGAGTTCCTTTATGTAAGATTTATATTTCACAAGTGCGCGTGGGTTGAAACATGAAGGATACTGCCTAGAAAGCGATTCCTGATATCCTAATTGTATAATAGAGAATATCGTCGTATTTTGCAATACAATTACTGTGAACAAATGTAAAACATATAGTGTTGAAATAATAAGATCCCATAAAGGTTTAGTCTACCTAAATATGTACATCACAGTGCAAAATTAAGCAAAGGAAGTTGGAACATACAAAAATAATACAAACTCTAAATACCACCACTCAGAAATGGTCCTATGTTGTCTGAGTAGAGAGGGGGTCTCTTTTTGGAGGCTTGAATTGGTCTCCTATGAAGATTTTTAAATTCAAATATGGTCTTATTGATGAACTGTTTTTTCATCATAGAGGTGGTTCTCAATTGATGGCCTATAACGCTGTATGAAATTATTTGAAAATAAACATATACGAACCGGTCGAACCTTTCCACTACTTTCCTCCAAACATTTAACAATTAATCTACACTTTGAAGACATTCGCTGGTGAATGACAGATATTTTCTATTGATGAATTTTACTTATTAAGTATTATACCACACATATAAATATTGACTGCAATTAAAAAAATAGCTTTGAAGTGAGACGTCCATCTTGCTCTTTGAATGATAGTGGTAAGTAATACTAAGTATACAACCATCACAGATTCAAACCCTTTTCTGACTACTTATCTCATGTTGTAAGGAGAGCTTGGAGGGGCGGGACCCGAACCCATGATATCGTGGTTTTGAGACCATGTAGCCTTTACGTACCATGATATTACTGACATCTAAAATCAAGAGACTTTACTTATCTCTAGAAAACAATACCAACTATATATAGTGATATATGTGTGCTTCCCAGTGCTTGCGGACACATTTTCACAATTCTCTCTCTCACACATCTTTTTAGCAAGCATATTTCTACCAACGATATATATAGCTGAAGACAGGTTTTACAACCCTTAGCTTCCATTTGACTATATCAAGTGGCCATGGCGGGACTCGAACTCACGACCCCAAGGTTGTGAGACCAGAATGAAACCATCATCCCAAACAGCTCGCTGCTTATCTATCATTGGTAGAAATATGCTTGCTAAAAAGATGTGAGAGAGAGAGAATTGTGAAAACTATATATAGTGATATCATGAAAAATACATTCACTATTATAGCAATAGTGATTCTGTGTTTATATTTACGCCCTGCAAAACAAGAAAATGTGACCATCAACATACTGAGAATCGTGCAGTTTCACGTGAGTCAAGCACGTTCAAATTGCCTTCAATGCACATTCAACCCCTATTAAATACCAAGAGCCTACTTGATTTTCATCACAAACTACTATAATTGGCAATGAAAGCACATATCAGCATGAAAAACGTCAATTGATGCCCCTAATTAAAAGTCTTGTACACCACGTGCCATGCAGCTAGTGATGTTGATGGGAAACCGTCAAAATGGTAGAGAACGGAACGTGCGTTTGGGCGCTGAAGCAGTGTGCTGTCTGTGCCAAAACACTTTCTTATGCTGGGGTATGACATCCCCGATAACATGATCGACGCGTCATGGTATTCTAGATGACGTTAACTGTCATGCTGCCTCGTTAGCGCCACGCGAATGTAAGTCAGAATATTGTTCTTCCCATATTCCGCTTACTAGCTTTAGTGGCGCAACAAGGCTATTGCCAATATCTTTCTTTGATATAATAAAACAATTCCAAGCGCACTCTTCCACCGTCCTGACAGTACCCTAACAGCACCCCTATCCACACAGCTTGCAAATAAATTTAAAAAAAAATGACTAAGCAAGTTACATGATCTTTTGTGAACATTGCGACATTATGGAATTCACTTCTGGAGTATGCACAATGATTTGCCCAAGTTTCATTGTGATTGATGTACGGTTTGTATTTGGAGTCTATAAAGAGCACACATGCATTGATTTTTATGTGTGGATATAATGGTTACGGTATTGAAAATTGTATCTAGACTGGCATAGTCTCACCTAGACGTCGCAGTGTGAAAGGGGCTATATACATACCTTTTTGTAAAATAAAAGTCACTGCATAGCGTGGCTGAGAAAGCTAGCATAATAACTTTCTATGTAGATGAGTCGCCCCTTCGGGGGTGTGTGTGTTTGTGGGGGGGTGGAGGGGGGATTGCATCTGTTTTGGGTAGGTGTGCTTTACGGTGAGTAGAAAATGGGCCGTCTTGATTTTTTTGTAAAATGGGGGGTTATTAAATATCATGGTTTATGCCAGAATAGAGGGTCTTGGTTTTTGCTGTGATATTTAGAGAAATTAGGGTGTCTTTGGGGTTTGCCTGTCAAGAAGTAGGGGGTCTTAGATATTTCGTCATCTCAAAATCGGGTGTCTTTCTGCTGAGCATATACACCCGATTCGACAGTGGAAGAGCTCACCTCCTCCTTCCGCGTAGTCGCCGGTCCCGCTCGACATTACAAAGTACATATCTGAGTGCGACTACATGCATGCGTTTTAGTAATAAAATGCTCCAATTGGATTTCTCATCACGTCTCAGCTGGCGTTGTAGTAGTTTAATTACAGGACACGGCAAAATAATGAATTATTCTATGATATTTGACGTGTCCGGAATGGGAGTTGGGGTTAGATAGGAAATTAAGTTTTACAAATCGAACCTATTTTACTCGTTTTTAACTTCAGGACCCCAAGAGATTTATGTAAGACAAGATTTCTGTGCGATATAGTTTACTACCACTTGGACACTAAACCATTTCCGGTTTCCATTACTGAAATTGGTAGGTTTAAAATATCTTGGACATACTATAATTATGACAGCAGAAGGCTGAGTCAGCTTATTAGAATTATGTAAAGTTAAGTATATAGTACCGAATAAGTCCCTCTCATGCTCGTGGGGCCAATGGTCAGTACATCTTTTAATTCTTGCACATATAGACATACTGCAGAAATCGGTCAATTGGCACGAAAAATTAATTTAATTGAATATAATAAATATAGCGCCCGATATCATTAAATGCGCATGCAGCCCAAATGAACCTTCTTCTGGACAATTGATTCTCCTTCAAGTGAGTCAGCCATGAATATTGGACAAACAAATTGTACCCCATCAAATATGCAAATGAGTTACTTAATTCCGGTTTTTGTGTACGCTCATTTATATAAGTGTTGGTTGACAGTGTTTTGTGCATTGCATTTGTCACTTTTCGCCCAATCACGATTCTACTCGTGCTGCCTGACATTAACTCTTGTAATAAAAATAGAAGTTCATAGGAGAGATTTGTATACTGAAAAGTGCGAGCCAACATGTAACGATTTCCATGGTATTCAATTGATCAAAGATATACATATTTGATGCTGGCAATTTGTGGTGCAATTTTCCTAAATATCATTTTTAAAACGTATTAGTGCACACAAACCTATCTCTAGACAATTATTTCTGATCCATAATAGGGATGACAGGTTTAAGTTCATGTTGCATTATGGTGAGAGATCCACTGGGAGGAGTCCCGTCAAATATCAAATTGACGTGTGCCGTGGGCCGCGCTCCATGAAAATCCTGGTTCCTTTGCTGCTCATATATATTAGATACACGTACATACAATTCAAGGACATCGACATTGTTTATGAAATCACACAACCTTTACACCGGAAACAGTGCTCTATGCCACAGTACTTACTTATGCTAAGTTATAGTACTACCCTCTGCTTCAAGGTGAATTAATGGCCGTTAATGGTGACGATTCTCGAATTAGAATTGCAACTTAATTTCTAGGTTGGACGCAAACGCATATAGTTTATACTATTCTTACTAGTGCATTGTTAATCATTGACGCATTTGGTTATAAAAAGGTCAGGCATTTCTTGCATTTCAACAACAAAGTTACAACTATAAGCAATGTTCTGTCTGGTGTTTTATTACGTGGATTTCTTGTGGCGTACGACAGCTCGACGATCGTGTTCAATCTTGTTTGAAGTGACAAGACCCTTTGATTGTACTAGTAGCTTTGGACTTTAAGTCACTAAAAGTCTGTTATAGTGTAATTTTTCTATTGAGAAAGTGTTAATTAACACCCGCACCAAAGTTCATATGGAGCATGGAAGCTCCAGATGCTTCAGAAGACGCAAGATCTTTCATTCATTTTGGGATGGATTGGGGTGATTTGGCTTCAAGTTTCGAGTTATCTGGCTGGTTCGGTAGTTTAGTTTCTGAAGTGGATGGCACACTTCTGACCGGTTCTGGCGTAAAATAATTTCTCCCTCTCCTGAGGAGGGCTTTGATTTTTGCCGGTCGACTGCAAAGGATTATTGATGTGCTAATCTGGACGTTTCGCTTACTAATCTCGGTCGTCTGTGGGTTATCTCGGGCATCTGGAGCTCATTTAGGTGGATTGTGAGTGATCTGGTTCTATATCTGTATGTATATGGCTGAGTCAGTAGTTTCTGGAGGGAACGACCTACTTCCGGCCTTGAAAATATTCACAAATCCCCTTGGAGGTGGTTGGCCTGCATGCAACCTCTCTGCTTGCTCTTCCTGGATGTGGATCCTCTGGAGCCTATGGAGCTCTGACGGCGTGCAACACTAGCAAAACTGGCCTGATTTGAGCTGCTTCGTCTTCAGGCTTGTACGTAACAAATATTGATCCATTTCAGCTGAGTCAACACGAAATAACAAAGATGGCGTCTTCTGGAGCTAATTACGCACAAATCGTGTGCAACTATTAACACTATATGCTAATGCAACAACGTCTACAAAATAAACTATGCCTAAGTGATGAATGCCGTGCGCCTATCACGGACAGTTGAAATATTTTACACAATGCGCGACACCTTTCTAAAGTTAACGGTCAGATAAATTCCGAAAATTGATGGCGATTCAGTCATGGTATTGTAACTATCGCTATAGCAGTGTATCGACAAATGCCTGTTTTAAACGACAGAATTACCATAACCCCAACACCTTTATCATCACCTTCATGCCACTCAGTTAAAATGTTGGCATGGTCATTCGTGCCTACGAGACCGGGGCTTAGTCTTATAACTACTGGATCACGCCGCCATGCCTGGATAGTTCAATGAAAGACGCCAACGACGCAACAACGTATTGTTTCAACCAACAAGTGCGTCGATAATTGCGTCGTAATTGTTTACTGAGACTGGGGTATCACAATGTAAATTTGTGTTTCTCTTCCATTGCTCAAATTTGTACACACTTCGTTATTATAAGTATTGACTAGATCTGCGGGACTCGTGCTTCACCATTGATGGAACATCATAAATGTCTTAACGATCATCGAAACGGGGGCACTGGTGCCATGATATACATGCAATAATTTAAGAACGCTGCCAACGACGTCGCTGGTACAGAGAGTAAGATAAATGTTAACGTCCAGGCCTCCAGGGGGTATGTTTACTTAATATTAATATTGTCACAAAAGGGAATGTAAACAATTTTTCAAAATAAATACAATACAATAAACAACAAACGCAAAAAAGAGAAAGGAATAGATAATATCCGTGAATCATAAAACTCAAAGTAATGTCTTAGGCGTACTTTGGGTAAGTGTTGTTACAAAATGTTAATGTTTATGATTATTGTATAAGAGAGGCGGCATATGTTAATAACACACACTGGGCTCAACGTGCCTAAATTTACATCTTGAATTATCTACCTTTCAAGAGCTAAAGCACTATCATGAAAAATTCGCATGAATATATATGATATTCACACTATAACACGGCAGTACACTGTTGAGCACCCTTGTAAGAAAACGTTATGGTTACATATTTATATGAGCATTGATTCGGCTGAGGAGAAATCATTAAAGCACACGTAGGTTATAAAAGAACACATAGATTACCATTTACCACCTACCAATGATATAAACAAATAGAAAACCTAAGATCATTATCAGTGTTCTTAACCGTCCTTTGCTTCAAAAGAACTGCTGAACGATCTGCTCGTGTAGAACTGGATCACTGGATAATCTGGAAGGCAACACCCTCACCCGAACCCCAGAATTGCCGTATGAGTTATTCTATCTAGAACGCGACTGACACTGAATACAGCATCCTCGTCTATTTCGGGCGTTTTACTGAAATTAAGTTATTGAAATCACTGGCTATAATTATGTGCAGGGTAAAAGAGGTTCCCGTAAACAGACAATGTGAATACAGAGTCATGTAATTAGTCTGTGTGGAACAAATGTGGTATCACAGCAATCTTAGTAATGACACGAATGGTTATATATCTCCATTAAAATCATTAACCCCATGTCACAACTAATTTTTAATTGCCAGTATGCATCATGCACAATAGAAGATGATAATTGAAGGGGAGAACAAATGATTCTGACAACATCCACTGTATTGTACATTATCATAGCCGAATCAGCTTCAATTATCGGAAATGCCTGACCCTTGCACAACACAAGTAATGCGCGACCATTCTTAGCATATACATGTTCACAGAGGATTTCCAAATGGAACAACGGTCTAATTATACAGCGTAACAATAGTTCCTGACAATGTTGACGCAGCGTTGGTGCGACACTCCCACGACATCTGCAATGACCCAGACATTCATAATCTTGTCTCATCTGATTCCATATATGTGGTGTATGATTTTCTTGTGGCGTATAACGAGTAGCATGCACGAGCAATGAACTTGATTGGAAGATGAGGCAGCACGACAGGAGGCACTTGAATTCATTATTCTCAAATTATTGTTGAATGTTAAGAAACGCTTGTCATCTAATTGCACGAAGACTCCCTAATATACAATGCATTGCTGATGCATTGATTCTTCTACGAACCCTGTATTAGTTAAATGACTCGAAATGTGAATATGCATGTAATGGTTCACCGCTGATGTCACCAGTGAGCACCATCGAACGAATGTAAACAAAAGAAAAACAAGGTCATTCAGATGTGACTACTCACACACCATGACCCTCTTCTCATCATTGAGAATGGTGTTACTGAACCGTGAATATGTATCATACATATGGTACTAAAAATAACCATAAAAACAATGTACCCTTGAAAATCTACATGGTGGCTGGTGTATAGGTGGTTACTAAAATATAGAGATGATATTCTTAACACTTCTACATCCTTGAAGATTGCAGGCACGAATGGAAAGTATGTTTCTTCCCGGATATCAGGGTTAACAATTTAGGTCACTGACTACCAAGAATACCTTTGGACACCGACCGCCAAGAATACCTAAGGTCACTGACCACAACCCCCCAAAACGAGGTGAGACACAAATTTAGCAAAAATTAAAATTCAAATTTAAAACGAGTTGAAAATTGTTATTCAGCGAAACCACCACATAGAAAGTAAGAACATAAAACTCCCGTTTCGGACAAATCCATGTAATACTAATGATAGAGTGAACACTGGCAAGTTTAAAACCTCGTAGCTTTGAGTTGGGTTAACTCTCGGAATTAACCTTTCTGTTAGCGCCATTTGAAAGAGTTAGCGTGGCTAAAACAAAGATCGTCTGTGTCTCTATTTCATCGCAATAAATGTACTACTAAAGAGATGCACTATTTATACTTTGTGCGAAAATCCGTAACATTTAACATCAGAGCTCTTCATGATGTAATTTGAAATGGTCGGTTCAAAATGTATAACTACGGTGTCGTGACTTAGATGTATTGATAGAAAAAGCGCACTTAAATCTAATACACGTAGTGTGTAAACCATGCCCACGTACACCTATTTACTTCATATCTAAATAAGTATTTTTACATAAAGGGAGTGTCAAATGACATGTCAATATTTATGTACACGTGTGCGGTGCCTGGCCTACTGTACTTCACAATGCTTTAACGGTCTTTCTGGGTTGCGCTTTTTTCTTTATTGTAACATAAAAGCACTATGCTGGGAGCATTTTGATAGAAATATTGAGCAATAGGTACAATAGGTGTAAGTGTTTCTCTTTTACAAAGACGACCTATGCCACATGAACTGTAAGGTGGACTACATATCTGTTGTTGATACTACAATAATAACAATATAAATAGCAGGTACTAACATGTATCATATATACTCTATTTCTCTTCTCCCCAAAACAATGTTGTTGCATGATGGCTTTGCGTTATAAAGCAAAACATTTTCTTCTTCATCCTGCTATATTTATACCATTCTGACATGAACCCAAGTGCTTGAGAATTGGTCCACAAAATCAACAATACCCAACATGGATAAACTTCCCCAACGCAGAAAGACGGTTGAAGCACCGCGTGCTTGTTTCAGAGCAACGGTGGTAAATGTCATGAATTGGATCATCAATACTTCTGATTAAAACCATTGGCATTGAGGGTAATCCTAGAACGGACACGTGACAGACATGGACATAACAGTGACTGCATCTTAGATATCAACGTCATTTATTAAGTGGAGTTTGTTGCACAGACTGATATTTCGAACATAGCATACAATTACCAATCACTTCCTGATACTATATATAGCTATGAGTTTAGTGATATAAATATTCAGCTTTAATAGACCCCTTATGATGTTGATAGCAAGGATCTAATTGTATGCAATTGGAGTTGTCTTCTCAACTGTGTCTATAGGCAAGACAGAAAAAAACCATGCTGATCAAATCTGAGCACCAATTAGAAAAGGGTTAGATCTTCAAGATGGAATCATCAATAGAATGTGATAATCATATTTTAAGCTGGATGATAAATGTATGCCATTGTAATATTCATTCAAAGGCCAAGTTCTAGATAAAACAGGTTCACGAATGCCAAAGAGCATGTATGATAACTAACGAACTATAAACACCCTGTATATGACATTCAAGATGTAGACAAAAATGAGTAAAATGCACAGGAAATTTACGAAGTGTAATGCTGGTGCAGGAGTCAGCATGAAATGGTCGATTTTTTTAGTTGTTGACCAACTATCCACCTGCAGTACGGACGAGCCAGACACCGCGACACTAAGAATCACGCCACGACCAAAGAAGCAAAAACGGCTAGAGATTTATAGATCATGACACGATTTTATCTGCGCCCACCAGACGCTTGGAACGCTTGAACTGATGAGTATCCACCACTATGTATGTAAAATGTCAGCACAAAAATGGAAATAAATGCTGTCGAAATGGCTATGAAGAGGAAGAAATGGATACCTTCCAGAGAAAGATGCGAAAAATCACACAAGAGCTGTCAACTTGTCAGGAACGAGGATAAGATAATAATGGAAAATACGCTCTTCAGATCTCTAATATTCGCAGAGGAGTCCTTTCTGACAAACATGACCATTGGCTTAGATATGGTTCATAGCGTCTCTTAAACATAATGTCGGGAGGCGTACCAAAATCTAAAATTTCTTTAAAAAAAGAAAAAAAGAAAAGAAAAAAAAGAATGTCTTTATACCATTTTCGATCAAGCTCTTTGTGGGCCCTTGAACTGATTTTTATCAGGCTGGTACCCAACGTTCTCTCCACACAACCAAGTTAACACCTAGCCTAGGTGTGGTGCTTTTAAAGAGTGTATTTATTGTCCAACTCATTACACCAGTCACTCATATCCATGATTGAACGTGTTCATCGTGTTGGTAATCTATATATATACAGCCATTTCTTAATGTTCACAAGACATCTAAACTTACATAAACCATTGACAGTTTCGTCAACTGCTGCTGCTCAATTGTTTTTTGAAGATGTCAGCAGCAGCTGACGAAACTGTCAATGGTTTATGTAAGTTTAAATGTGTTGTGAAAATTAAGAAATGACTGTATACCAGTCACTCATGTTCTCTAAATTTGAACTAGTTGAAACCGAACTAGGTATGCTATTGTAGCCGTCGTTAACTTTGAACTGACAGACTGTTTTACTAAGAATTAAAACACCCGTTCACACATATATTTATCAGTGTCCTACAATATAGTTAACTTCGGGAAAAGAACATTCGCGAGTGTTAAGCAAGAACATTGCAATGCATACTCAGAGCAAAAACGTGACAAACAAAAGTGCCTTCTAGACAATAGAACAGAATAAAGACTCCACATCTTTTTCACCAAAGTGGAGAAGATTATCATCTTCGTTCTCGTCAACGCATTACACCCATGAGCTCGACACAACCCTGTCATCTCGTATCCTAGATGACAGTCAAAGATGATTTTACTTAGGATATTACGCACACCCTTGCTCATTAATAGTGCCCAAGAAAACAAAATGAAGGGGTTCCGTTGTATGATTATTCCGTTGATGATCTCATATTCGTTGCCGTGCTAGATTCGGGTTGATACGGTAGCGTTTATTAAGGACTGCGGGGGTGAGCGGCTAATAGAACAAAAAGAAACGATAGAAGAAAGTTTCAGAGATACCTGTGAATTGGTTTGTTTTAGCCATAAACTCCTCTCTCTCTCCCCGGTTTTATTTGAATATGATCTATGTATTAGAAACCACGAAGGGATACAATGCGGTTAACGATGAATTCTAATGATGTTTAAAAAACCACTATCATGTATTGTCAATAGAATAATATAAATTAAAATGAGTTTTCGGATTAGAAGTATTGCAAAGTCCAAAAGACCATTCTAACAATATTTAGGAGTGAACATATCTACACTTTGTATCTTTTCAAAACCTGTGGGTTTAAATATGAGGTGTATAGGTTACAATAATAGATGAAGTATACAAATGCAGGGTTTGACAGCATCAAACACATCTGCTGAAACAAAACAGTTACATATAATAGAATATAGAGCATAGAAACTCTCCAAATGATGCTTATGAAAATTTCAAGGCACTTCGCGATAGAATTGTGTGTCGCTGTATTGGCATATCAAATACATATCTTCTTGGCATTGAACACATAAAACTCGAAGAATTTGATACTGAAGGAATAATTTTCTGATTTAAAAATATTTAGAATGCTGTAATAGGATACCATTCGCAAACTTATATTTCAGCGGCATGATTGGTATCGCTGTCAAAAAAAGACAATAAACTCACAATAACAATTGCACTTCTCGTGTGAAGGAGATACATTTGGATTACCAGATAACAATAAACATATCCTAGTATAGTACTAACGTTACATTATGGTTACTGCGACTGGAAATTATTGTTTCGGGGGCTTTAAGGGCATGTCTGGACTAAATCTCTGGGTTTTACCCCCACGTCTACCACTACTTCCACTTTGAAAATGCTCACCATTCCATTACTCAGACCTGATTCTGGCATTGAGTGTATAAAACTTGTCATTAAACAAAGCGAATATATATGATTTATTTTAACGGATTCATCTTCCAAGGTTACGTGCAGTATTACTATGTACAGTTGAGAACTGTATATACATTGATGTATGTTTGTACGAGCAATGCGTGGCCTTTTAGAGGACACGTGCTTTTAACCCTCGGACTCATCGGTCAAAGTTGTTGCAAGGGAAATGGAACGAATCTTGTTGTCAAGGTGCTCCTATATGGTTTACGCCATATACCAATAGATGTAAAGTTCCTACTCACTAAATCTACTGTCCTGTGAATTTATCTGAACTTCAATGTTTTTGGAGATTAGCTTAAAGCAGCGTCTCAAAATCACGTATATCGGTTATCGACCATAATGATTATAATAGATGAGAAACACGAGACAGGAAAAATATTCTCTCTAACATTATAGTCAGGGCCGCGCTCGTTTTATTTTGTAAACAAAAGTTGTTTTTTTTTGGGTAGGGGGGGGGGGCAGTTTTCCAAGACAAGACAGCCCACCAATCAATCACGATTGTGTGGGCTTCAATGATCAGAATTGTCACACAACGGTGTGGCACCCTTGTTGGCTATTGCTGTTGCTGTTGTTCTTTTCATGCTCTTGGCGCTTGTCTCTGCCATGGAATCAGTGTGCTTGGTGTAACATTAACTTTTAAAATGACAGCATTGATGGCCTCACCAGATCTAAAAAAATTGACTGTTAATTTCTATCAAAGAGCTGTAAAAACAATCTTTCTTTTATGTATTTGGTAGAAGAAAGTTAAAACCTACTATACACGTGCATAACAAACAATGGAACTAACATTCAATTAGCACAGTCCAAATATAAACGCAAAAATTGCCATTACCAAGAAAGCCAGCTCATAAAATCTCAGCCTCGTTCAACCAGGCGCACTATGACACGCACCTGCCAAGGGTCCAGCTGATTGAGACTAATATAAAATCTGTCTCGTTTTGAGAGGGTCCGAGCCGGAACTTGCACACTGCGATCACCATGCTAATTAACACTAATTAGTACCATGTGCTTAAACGAAATCCCCGCTCGTGTGAGTTAAATGGCCTGTGCAATTAATGATGCACATTTATCAGAGGCTGGGCTGTGACTCTTACTTCCTAATGTATTGTGCAAAGCCCCATTCAGTCTAACAAGGTATAAGAAGGTCAGGGGATTTGCGTCCATAACATTGACAGTAGATTAGCAGGGGAGATCTGCGAGGGTTTGTATGGGTTTTAGGGGCGGGCTTGTAAATTGTGATGGTCTGAGTAGTGTGTCTTGTATTATCATGGTAATTACACACGAGGATAAGGGTTTTAGATACTTTCAGCATGCGTTTCTTTACAATTATCGTTCACTGAGTAATACCGTCCATATTACACCAAACATTGCTGAATTCGCATTTAATGCGAACCTATATATATTCATATACATCTACAGAACCTGTGTATGCAGGGAGTATTGCGAACGGCTCATTAGCACATTTTGCTCTCCCTAAGGGCGTCCACAACAATACGCTTCAAAGTTGCAGCTTATTGTATAAAGTTCTAGTTTGTGACAATTGATTCAATGTATTGTTTAAGTACACTGCAGCTCCCAGAGAAACACACAAACCCGAACAACATCTATTTTGTTCACACTTAGTTTGCATTTCATGTCGAGTGTGCCCAAAACAAGACATCTAATCAAGTTTGTAATCGCATTGCAGTAATCAATATCTGATTTCACGACCAAAAAAGACATAACAGGCGTGTTCTTTTGGCCGGGCAATATTTTATACTCAGACCAAAAGCGTAGCCGCTAGAGCACGATTTTAATTACACAGTACTAGTTTGATAAACGATTAATAAGCTAATGAAATTTTCAATATATTAAAGTATATAGTATTGTAAGAGCTAAAGTGTGTATGTATGCCATCAACGGGAATTGGTTTACATAGACATATGATTTTTGAAGAAAATTTCCCGTTGATTATAAACTAATAAATTCCCTTAATGATAAGCGCCCTGTTTTCTAGGGATAATTTGTTAATCCCATTCACTGCCATAGTTGACTGGAATGTCTTTAGGTGACAGCACTCGAACATAACAGGTGTCTTAAGTGGAAATAAATGAAGCAGGCATTGTGACGTGGAGTAACTATTCACTTTATGCACCTGATAAATGAGAGGAGGACAATGCCCTATGCAGTTCTTGGGGCACATGGGTATAGTAATGATGTTAGTAACGTTATTTCTTAAACAGTAACACATTTTTTAGAACTACTTTAATAACACTAACGCATTCAACACCTTTTGTCATATAAAATGGCTTTTGTGCATAGATATATTCACCCAACCACAGGTGAGCTCGTCACACCAGTCTGTTGTGTGCATGTATATGTTCTACTAAACCTGGCATTGATAAATGGCACAGTCCGGGGTGAGATATTGGGATCTTTCCACAGTTCTAGTCAACCATACTATAACTCCTATTATGTAGTGTTTGATGCCATAACTGTAGATACATCAGTCTCAAAATTATCTCTCCCATATTTCCAGGGTAAATTGCAATTGCAACTGGTAGGGCAAAAGTAAGACGGATCGTCAGAAGACAAATCCCCCGCACACACATATATTCTAGGCTTACGTGTCATCTCTTTTGCAAATACATTTTCGTGACACTTGCTAATTTTTGTGCTGCCATCAAAATGAACATATGATACTGGGCTAAATGGTACGCTGCGAATATAGTTGCAATGTATTGTTAGCGTATGAATGATACGACGATGCTGGCATCTCCTCTTTGTTCGGGGAGTTCTTAATGGAGCCGTGCGATGGAGCCGGTAGTAGCCTATTAATTGTGCATGTAGCACTGGGTTGTCTGTGGTCTTAAATAAGGGTTCTTTTCTGCTTATGAAATAAATCATGGTTAACAGAACAGCATCCTGATGCATCCTTCACTACACGTATTAAAGTTGAAGGTCTAGTGTAGCCCAATAAATGTTATATATTATTTGTATCATTAGAGTTATTAGGAAACGTCGACTTCAGAAACACTTTGGTGAAGTTATTTCACTTAATTAGTGAGAAATCATATTGATTCTTATTCTGTATTTATGTTTTCAAAGGCCTAGGCGGATATCGGCTGTGTCACTGGTGGGTTCAAAATTTCATTTAAGTATGGGGAAGTGAGTAACAAATTCACACATCCGTCGACCCATCGAAAAACGGTGCGGCACAAGGTCAAAACTTTTTTACAAGGGCACCAGTGGTATATATACTACAATTGTGAAATTCTCGGAGAAGCCTGGGTTTAGCTTAGAATGGCCGAAGACTCGAACTCACGATCTACCGTTCTATCATAAACCGACCTGTCCTTTACATGCATGCAGGCGTATTAACATTGACATCATTCGGGACGATTAGAGAAGCCCTTAATACCTGGTCATATTCTTGATCCCCCTCAGGACGAAGCTCTGTCCACTTATCCCTTAGCGGCGCCACTGGACGTCCTGTACTTTGTCCCGAACCTTTCTAAGCCAGTCAAGTGCGCGTGCCACTGGAGAAATTACCGTACCCCCGGCCACTTTGTTTACACTATGATTTACAAACACTATACCATACGCATTACCATAAATAATAGTTAAGAGTAACTAACAGCACAAAGACAAGAGGGGCCAGGGCATCCGTTTAGGCTTGATTTATGGCCTAGTATATAATGTACTTTATAACTTCGTATTATTGAAACTGCCATCCTATGCAGGTACAATTTGAATATATTCAATAACTTTCCAAATGCGTCATGTGTCAGCGCTATCATACGTTGTAAGGTGTATGGTATAGCGTCCGCGAATCAAAGTAGAATGCATACCCCCTTCCCTCTCTTATTATGCTTGGGTCCATAGTCTGGCTCGTATTGATGTAGTCGAGGCACCGGCAATCTTTAGTGTGATATTCTAACATTGACTACGTGTTGGCAATAAAGTTCACAGTTCATTTAGGTCTGATAATAACCAGCGACATAGACAACTATCATTTAAAAACTTTTCTTTGTAACTCAATAATTAAATGAGCGCTGCTTACAATCATATCAGATCATTCATGAACATGGCCGAGCAAGTCTTTAATTTTGATCTATGTTAGTTTAGCATGCAGTATCATAATAGTATGATAGCATGATTGTTACTAGACACAGATACCAGTTTGTACACTTCTAAATACACCCTTTGAATAGTTTTGGAAATATTTTTCAATATAACGTATAATATACTATATAATACTACTAGCTGTTGACCCGGCGTTGCTCGAGTTGAAACAGATGAGATCCGGAACACATTAAATGCTCCTCCCTCCCCATCATTCCTCCTGTCCCACATCCCTCGAACCAGTTCTCGTCAATATACAGGTTTGTGACAGATTAAATACACCTCCATCAAAGTCCTCCCATCGTCATATGTCACAGCCATTTACACACTAAATGTACTAAATATGGCAATGATTGACCCCTCTAATATCCCTCCCCCAGGTACTGCTACCCATGGTAAACACGTGCGGAGCAGATTAAATGTCTCACTCATCCCTACCCTTCCTTCCACCGCCATCCCCACCCTCTCTTCTCTCCCCAACTCGCTCTACCACATCCCCATCTAAACAGGTTCATAACTAATGCACCCCTTCCTGCTGCTGCTCTGGTTGAAACTGATCTGGAACATGTTAAATGCTCCTCCCTTCCCATTCTTTCCCCTGTCCTACATCCCTCAGACCAGCTTCCGTAACTATACAGCTCTCGGAAAGATCAAATACATCTCCATCACCTTCCTCCCTCAGTCATATGCGACAGCCATACACACACTACATGTATGTGGCAATGCTTTATCCCTCTATTAACCCTACCTCCAGCTACTCCTACCCCTCGTAAACACGTGCAGATCACTAAATGTGCATCTCAATCACCCCCTTTCTGCTGCTGCTCGGGTTGAAATTGATGAGATCTGGAACGTTTAACATGCTCCTCCCTGCCTCACCAGTCACCACCAGCCATGTGCGCCCCTCCCCCCACCACCCCACTCCCCCCTCGCCATATGGACACACACCCTTTCTGCCAACACCCCTCCTCAAAACAGGTCCCGAGCTGATAAAATGCACCATCACCATCACCACCCTCCCCAGTTCCCTGGTTGTTTGACGTGTGACGTGCAATGTACGTTTGACATAGACAAACGTTTAACGTATTAAGTACCTTTAACTAACAAGACCCTGTAAGCAACCTTTCTAAAAAAAATCTTTTTTCTTGTTTTTTATCATTAAAACCAATCTATTTGGTTTGAAATTTGACATTATAACGACCACCAAGTTGTCCTGATTGTACATACATAATTTGGAGTGTGTACGTCTTGTGGTTAAAAAGCCTTTTGTGACGCAAAAAATCGCCTCTTCCTTTATATATATAGAAGATAGTAGCTACATGCGCAAACACCGATGCATATTCCTGTGGTTCAGTTCACAGGAATTTGTTATTAGCCGTGGCAGTGATTTAACACAACGCTAATATACCTTAGATGCGCTTGTCTCATTTTCTGAATCAACCACACACGGCGATTGATTTCCCGGGAGGATCTAATCCATATTAATTGAGACACGATTTGTAACTAATTGAACATCTAGGAATGACTAGAAGAAACGCAGTCAGTAGGGAACATGGATAGGAAAAAAGTGTTGCGTACGTGCATGCTTATTTATATGCATACAAGTATGTGTTACCCTTTTTGTTTTATTTTCACAACATCTTGATACATATATGACAGTCAGAGAAGTAAGCGATGTGAAAGCATGTGTGGATTCACTTTCCTTTTCTGTAACCTCCTATAAGGTGAGGCTTTTCTAGTGCCTGGTCCCAATTCTCACCTCTGCCGTCTGCAACCATCTCCCTCACACCAAAGGAGGGGTATGTACTCTTTATATAAATTGTAACAAGAATTTTATTATTCCGTAATCAATACCCATGGGATTGATATAGCCCATGGCATGCTAATAACTGCATGTAGTGAACGATTGATTTCTATTATTGTGTGTGATTTACATGAGGTTAGTATTCGTATAATACGATCAAGCACGGTTCTGTGCGTAGCTAATCACGCGCGATGCTTTAAACGTATATTTATCAATTGTATGAGCTATAATTACTCATTTCGATCGTTTATTCTACGCTTTGCGGGTATAATGTAATGAATCATTGAAATGTGCAATTTAGCATTACAAACCAGTATTGTAAGCCAAACTTACAACAGGTATGGAATAACGCACAATGTATTCAAGGAAAATCACAAATAATAGCCATGAAATATACCACAATGATGCTCTTCAGTTGCTAAACTTTCACAAAAATGCCAAAACATTTCACATCCCAGTCACTACAACATTGCCAGGAAGACATTGATTGGCCAGTGTGGTCTAATGTTATTTTCGCTCTTTTCAACGGGAATTAATCTGTCCCCTGGGTGAGAAAATTTGCTGGCTAATATTTCTTTTTGTGCTCTTGTTTTCCACTTTGGTAAGACAAGACTCCAAAAATGCCTTTGTCTCCAGCCCTGCCGGCTTAATCTGATTACTCCTGAGACACTACTCTTACAAAACATTAAAAGAATAAAACTAATTTGTGCCGTTTTACTGAGAATCCATACCATTTGGCAAACTATGTAGACATATAAGACATTGCTACTATTTATGATCTCACTATCAACACTAATATACAATGAAGATAATGTAGTTCAACTAAACACACAAACCCGAAATCAGTTTACATCTTGTATTTTACGTGCGTTTTATATGAGACTAATTGGCACACTCAATATCCAAAGCATATTTGTTGCGCATAGACATATTTGCTCAACTATATTACTCGGGTTTATTACAAACACGGCAAACATAGTTTTTATAAACAAGTGCGGACACTAAACCTATGCTGTGAAAATGTTTCAATAAAATCAAATGCAAAAAGATGTATAATAAAAATAGAATAATACGCTCAAAAAAGTTATTGATCTTATTATATTGCGTAGTAGGCATATGATGCATATCCTGATAAACGTAACAAACTCGGACAATAAGTGAACTACGCAAATGAGTAATTGTGGCATGCGACGTGTGGCAAAACGCGAAAACGAATTTTTATTTGATCCTGGATGTTGTCTGATTGTATGATGTCTGAGATTGTAGAATGTCTTAAGACTATTTTTGAATAAGGCCTGCAGCTTTAGAATTTTATTTATGAAATCTATTTGAATCAGCCCAAAGCAAACAGATGATCTTATTTCCTATATTTCCTAACCACGCAGCATGAACAAAATATATAAAAATATGCAGTTAGGCATGACAACTTTTGTTGTCTAATTCAAGCTACCCTTCAGACATGAGTAGTTTATTCCTGTCGTCATTGTAATTGACTGACAAAACTAACAAAACAAGTGCTTCGGCACCAGTACAACACAGGTGTTTAAATGTTTTCCATTAAAGCTCACATTCATTCACCGACTTTTCTCCAATATAGGTGTCACAATATATATTGACTTTTACATTACATTATCGCCTGTGTCACACACCCCACCCTACGCCCCCACATCCCACATGTACAGCCACCCGCACACACATTCACTACGTCACCCACGTTTTGCTTCTTATCAACAAGTGGTAGTGGTGACGTATGTACATGTGATCGGCCTGAAAGCGCGCAGCACACAGAATACACAAAAGATCTCCATAAATAGTAAAACTACGTGGTCTTTCCCGGGATCAAAAGGAATGCTTAGTGCTAAGGATACTAGATCCAATCTATTATGAAAACACTAAGAACAAAAACGCATGATATTGTAGAAAAAAACAATGCTGACCGCTGTGGTTTCGTATGTTAGAAGTATTTGATCAGTCGGTCAAATCCTTGAAAAGGTCTTTACAAAAACCAAAAACAAAGGCAATTGATGTCGTACACAGTATTTGTTGGATTGATAGCATGAGCTGCGTGATGAATATGCAGATCAATAGCCTTCTTGATTCTACCGTAACCCCTGTAAAAACATATACATGTACACGATTTTCAATGATATCTTGAATTACAAGATGTTGTGATGTGGTTACAAAAACACATATATTAATACGATTTATAAATGAGGCATTTCGTACAGACATGAAAATGTAATATTTGACTTTGACTTTGACCATTTGAGTTTGAATAGTCCTCAATATCTTCAGACAAAATGAAAAAGCTGGAACTGAAAAGAGATCTAGAGTTACTGAGGGCTTTATAGTGGGTCCAAATCTTTACAGCATTCCCACTGGAGTAATCTACAGTTACATTCCCGCGAAAGATACAAAAGACAGATACTTCATAAAACTAATCAAATTGATATGTGATAATTTATACACATTATTTGATAATCAATTAGGGGGTAAATTAGCGCAATGAGTAGTCTCAGATGTGAAATACTATATGCATTAATTACAGTGACAAAGACAATTCAAAGTCATGCATATTATCTTCTAACTATTACATATTGATGCACGGTAATTTTGTGTTAAAGAACAATTACATTGTAGTTTTGGCTCATTTCATAGACGTCTCATTACTGCCGTTCAAGTATTGAATTTAGCTTACATAATAAGACATCTGCTTTGCAGTAATAAAATCAAAATGATAGAAGCGAAGACGAGAGGGCTACTCCATTCAATAATCAAGATTATGATGGCGAGGTAGGGAGGGTGGGGTGGGGTGCTGGTGGAGTGATCGACTTTGGTATGTTGCTAAATAAAAGTGTGTGGTCTGGCGGGTGTTTGTGAGGTTTCACAAATAAGTTCTGGTTTAGATTTCTCAAAGCCACGTTCAATATCGTGTTAATCAAGAAGTAGTGCAACTACTCAACCACCCCACCCCTCAGATAAAACAAAACTACAATTTTCATAATGCATATGAATTATATGGCATTTCAAGATAGTCACTAGAGAAAGATTCTCCATCGTGGCTTTCACGCCTTTCACATTCACACAGTCTTCAAAGTCCAGCGATATTCATGGTATATCATATATATTCAATAAGTAATAAGTCCGAATTGATAAAGGATGATGATCCTCCAACCCCTGGCATTGCCGTTAACAGGATCTCCCAGGTGCACGCTTCGGGAGTTACTCGGCCGACAAACTGCAATAACAACCTTGCACACTGCAGCTCCCAAATTCTAAATTTGCCATACCGCGGATCTAAAAGAGAACGTTTTCTTTTTACTCACTGTAATACACGTACAAAAATAACACAAGGATTTATCTAATGGTGATATGCAACGAATGGTGTGATATTTCCAGTCGGTTACCAAATGTCGAATGTACCATGAATTAATAATGCTGATTTGCAGTTGGGGCCATGACACCTAGTTTAGATTTCTTACTTAAGGCTGTTTTGGAGTGAGAAATGATGAATAGCCCATTTTTAGCGAACATCACGTGGTAGTGAATGCCTCTGTTGCGTGCCTCCACCACTGATGCTTGTCTTTGATCCACACGTATGGGACAACAGACGATACATTCCTTGAAGCCCCTGTATGGCTGTGACAAATTTTAGCTATCGACGATTTAAAGTGCGGCTGGTGTACATGGAACATATAATTATTATTACAGTGATAGTGGTGCATTCCAATTATTTACGTTTTAACTGAAAATTATAATTGAATTGAGGCATGGTACCATAAACAGTCTACACGTATAAAGATGTCAATTGCAACATTTTCGTCGTCCATAATGTAAAAGCATGAGAAAGGTACGAAAAAGAGACAGGGTTATGTTATCTACAAATCAGGGACCGTTTAACACTCAACGGCACGGAAGGGCCTTTTTTGACTCGCCAGCATATACAAAGTGTTGTGTTATTGATACTTTTAAAAATTGCAGTCAAATCGTTCCCATTTATCCTTTGCCTCTCTATGTTTAATCGTCAGATAAAATATTGAGTTGATCGAACAAATATTTGTTACGATATGCATCAAAACCCATGCCAGGTCATAAAAGACCAAGGCGGGTCAAATATGACCTGAATGGGTAAAAATGAACCAATATAAGAAATAGTGTATAATCAACCAACAAGAATAACTAAATTATCTAATGTTTTAATAAGTAGTACTTCTAGGGATATAATGTTGTCAAAATGAAAACATTTTTAAAATGATCTGCTAATAGGGTGCACATATTTGCGTAGAAGTTAATTTTGGGTTGAGTGTTCTTTCCTATTGATAAATCCATCTATGATAAATTCTAAAATTTTCCATACAAAAAAACTTCTTAAAGCTGTTGAAAATCATTTTAATTTATCAATGTTTCTTAGAAGAAGTTTATCATTGGATAATCTTCAAAGAATAGTTAGGTAGACCACCTGTGGAGTACATTTATAGAGCAAACAAATAACAGCCATTTACGTAAACAGAACCCCCTCAGTCCCCTGGAATTTGGAGATAAAGTACTACTGAAGAATGTATTGCACATATAAGGTGATTTGCTATGACTTTTTGTGTCATTGTCACATTGAAAAATATCTATCCCATTATTTTAATTTCAAACTTAAAAATATTGACAAAATCCATGAAATAACCCTAAAAATAGTCCTTACAATCAATTCTTCTCAAAATGTCTCCATAATTGACATAGACATAAGTCTGAAATATTAGGAATAGTTATAGTTATATTGAGTGATGACAAGGATATATATTACATATAAGGCAGAATCATATAGATATTTGACAAATAATTGAATGATAAATTGAAAAAAAAGCTATTGCGGGTCATTTCTTACCCGTCCTGTGCCATTGTGTGAGTACTTTTATCCATGCCGGTGAGTGTTAAAGCAGCATTCCGCCATAAGAACCTTGTGCACGAGTTATCCGTTCCAGGACGATTCAGAACCGAAGCTGGAATGTTATGCGTCGCTTCAGAGTAAATTCAAGTTGGTTTTGTATTACTAACCCGTCACCGATAGTAACCTTGGACGAGCGCTCTCCGTTGAACAATAAATATCTGAATATCTAAAATGGGCATACGTTCTCGTTTCATTAGGTCTTATTTGTGGTGCGTGACTGATCCATTAGAGAGAACGTCATGTACAATCTGTTCAACGCCGACGATCGGTGAAAAGTAGTCCTTTATCTTCATTCATGTGCATTGCTCATCTAAACTTCAAGGCTGATGAGGTAAAACATGACGAAACACACGGCCCAAGAAAATCAGACGATGGTTAGTTATTTCAGAGTAGTGTGCTTTTGTAGACTTATATATATATAGCCACACACACGTGTTGAATTGTTCCTGGTTAATTTGCATTGTGTCTTATAGCACGCAAGACATGGGACGGTAATATACTTGTCATACTTGATTTGTCGCTAACATAGCAAAGATCATTATCAAATAGAATATGACAGCATCATGGCCAAATAATGCAAGGTAAATATACTGTAGAAACCTGGCATATACTAAGCAAAAATATTTTTAACTAAAAACACACACACAACACAATTGTAATTACAAAGGGGATTGCTAACCGGACCCCCCCCCCCCCCAAACCACCACCACCACCACCTCCAAATACCATCGTGCTTCCTCAAGTATGAAAAACAAATAGCCATGCCTCTTGCATCAACGTTCATACAAAGTGCATAGCACGTAAATTATTAATTACAGTCGCTCGTCGAACTCGCTAATGGAACAGTGATCATCAAGCCCATTGTGGTGTCGATTAGGTCCGTTGACCATTTAGCCGTCTGCCGCATCAATCAAACATGACGTCATGAGGGAATGACGTGGGGAATAACCGATGCGCTCACGTAAACGTTCGTGCCATCGCTGCAACAAATGCGTCTGCGCTGTTGCGTTAAACGCGCGTTATTCAGCCGTTTGCGGGTTTGTCTGTGTGCAGAGTCGTCTGGATGAAGGCGTTGAGGGGCGTAAAATCTGCAACTATAAAGAAGGGTGGTGGCCGTTGCTTGGGTATGGTGAAAGAGACGGCAGTTACTGTGGAAGATGAGCGGGCGTAGAGGGTTGAAATGAAGAGTATCCCTCCGCTCCCGTGTATAGTTTTTGTTTTATAGTTTTTATTGTGTGTGTGTGGGGGGGGGATTATGTATAATATACACCATACGACGTAACCAAATAGCTACACGCACACGGGCGCCTTGCTATGGATAGTGGCCTGTTGTTACCCAGTGCACTCAACACTGTAAAACGCATTCTAAAATATGAAACAAAGTACTAACCAACTAATGCCGCCTATTGTGACCACATCATTACTAGCGCACACATATGCTTCGGGGCCCATCCAGATTACTGATAAAGTTCATAAATACTTTGCTTGAACTTAGTGACCTACAATCAGAAGCGTTTAAATCATAGGCTGCACTCGCCTACTATCTGAGACATGAGTCCGAATCCTGCAGACAATCAACAGGAGTGGTCATCAACCTTCCCCCTCTTTTGTCCCAGCATGTAAGTGTCCGCACCAATCGTCATAGCAGTTTACCAATTAGGTAATACACTTCTTAAAGCTGTGCAGTACTCAATATGTTGAGGCATAGTCAATGTGACATACTCATCATTGCAATCATTATGAGAATATTAGTGATTACTGATACTTTCGTCACACATATCTCGAGTAAGAGTCTTCACTAGGTAGCGTCTGCGCGTGTGGACTTCAACCAGATTGTATCCTTTTTACAAATCTATCAGACTATGGGGTAAGTGCCGTAGTATGTTTTAGCCCTTACAGTATGGTTAATGCGTTCACTTGAAAGAATGTTTCTTGTTGATGGTACATATATTTCCAAACCTATTTTCAATCTACCTATGCTCACTTTCCTTCAATTGGATTCGTTGTCAATAATAATAATAAACAAATCTTGACTTGACTTGACTTGTTAAAAACAAAACACGAAATTGCAATATCAGGAACAACGGAACCAATGCCTCACGTGTCTATCACTGCGTAAAACCAATTTATACTGATAAAGCTCAGTTTTACTTGCATTTGATGTACACTCGCTAGACATATTAGGCTACTTCTCCAAAAGTCCCTCACTCGCATTCCACATCATGCCATCCCCACATTTAGGCGTTGACAATCTCTGTATCTGCCCGCTTTGCTGTCACGTTGTGGATTGTAGCAGACAAATTTGTTGGTAAACAATGATACATGTATGTATTTATAGATACTGTACAATCCAGGGCGTACTACCATGGCTTAGATTAACGGTACCATTATTTCGCCTATTTCGTCGTGTAGAACTTGTTTGTAATGGATCTTTACTATTCGTCAGCGTACTGTGCCCTACAGCCCGCGTTATCGGCTTCCCGGCTTAGTTTACTGTATTTGACGTTCTTGTTAAACCCGCTTTATACCCGCTTTACACTAGAGCGATCATGGGCGAACCCGTGCAACGCATCTGTACGTATTATGTCACGTCGTCAACTTGGACGTATTGAGGCGGCATTGAACGTAGTAAAAATGCATGGTACGACATGTTGCTGAGGCAAACGAAGTGTTACTTATATGTGCGAATGTTCTGCGAACCGTAGGCGCAGCATAACTATTTGAAGCAAACTTTAACCAAACTGAAAGTTCGTTCATTCTTTTTGAACATCTTCAAAATTTCCTGACGAATTTGCCAGCCCGCCAGTGCACGTAGAGCTACGTAGGTGGAATACGCTATTGTGTAAAGCGGGTTTTAGAACGTAAAATGTAACCAGCGTAAATTGTGACCGGTTATAATTTACGTTAACGTGAATTGTCACCACACACGCAAATGTGGTATAACTGCGGTAAAATGTAAACCCCGTGTATTGTAATCATGCCCAGTGCTCACTAATGTTCGTTTGTGTAAGGTGACGGGACGAACATCAATAGAAGAAGCCTGAAGAGTAGATTCTGTTTCTTGCATCATAAAATAAAGAATCGTTTGTTCTGAAGTAATCTGGCTTACCATTGCCACAATAGACGATCCACAAGCGATGCATAATTAAATAGTACAGCAGAGAGCAAATAGCTTCGCTTTATGGGTGTCAAAGGAGTCAATTAGCAGTGACAATTCTTTTCGTGAGCACTAAATTTAACAAAGAGATCATCTAGTTAAGCGTAGTGTGCTATCCGGAAGCTGTCAACACCCTAACATTACCAATTCCGTGACTAGGTTTTGAACAATGGAAAGTTTGAATGATGCATAGTGACCATATAACTCTAATATTAATGGGATGGGAGTAAACAGAGTGGACATCATAATGTGAAGTCGTCAGTCATTAGGCACAATTGAAACATGGTTCATGGTTGTTTACATTTTATGACGCATTGCAAATGACAAAGGTGATGGGTTTCGGGGGGGGGTATTTTCCCTTTACCCCTATCTCATTTTAGGGGGTTTGGTGGTGGTCAAAATAGAGGAGAGCAGGTTTCTACTTTCATCGAGAGGCACAGAAAATATACCGTGATATGAATCAATGGAGAAGGCATGTGGCCTAGCATGTGATATATAGATTATGATGGGCTGTAATGTATGCCCTATGATCTAAATGCAGATACTGCGGAGAGCATCTAGAAAGATTTAGACACTCTTTTATTTAACCAATTACGTTCTCAAGTGTATTATTGGCACCAAACCAAAGCATTGCGTGGCTAAAACCCACTGTAGATCCAGTGCTCAAAATACCGGACCTGGTGTCGGTGTGTGTGTACCCTGCTGTAAGAGTCTGCGCGAGAACGCAATCTAAATTGTACTTGCAATTTCTATTCAATGGCAACCAACATGATTCAACAGTTTATTGAAGTCAGTACAATACATGGCAATGGACACAATGAAACTGCATGTCAACGGTAATAGCATTGTGCATGGTCGCACCTGCGCACCCATTACTTTTAAATAAACTGTCAAACGCACAAGTACTCGCCGACCATTTAAGGATAACGGTATGATTCAGTATTCAGATGAGCATGAATGAAAATACGGTAAACAGTCTTTAACTTTATATGTACGCAGTTTTAATCATAGCATATCCGGGTATAAGGGGTTAAAAATCCTCTTTGTTTGCTTTATTTCCTAGATCCCTCTCCCCCCAACACACTCATACCTATTTTTCGGCCTTTTCTCCACACTCCACTTCTTTATAAACCTGATCCATATCATAAATTGGCATGTCCATCAAATGGGGATTGGCCTCCAAACAGAACAAAACAATACTCCCACCCCCCACCCCCCCCACCACAAGAAAAAAAAAGAAAATCCCAAAACACAACACACACACGCACACGCACGCACGCACACACACACACACAAAAAAAAACCCTGAAAACTTGATAGTTCCAGTTGTGTATTGCATTTGTATTTTTCTCCCGGGACCAAACCATAGCAAACACTATATTTGCATAGGTCACGCCACGGTTTGGTCACGTTTCACCCGGGTTTTAGTAGATATGCTTTCATTGGTTCATTACACTGATATATATTGGTTACACCATGATTAGTATCAGGCACAAAATGCACTCATTGGTATTATACGCTGCGGTACACTGACCTTATGAACTATTCTTTACACGTGTATAATATATAAGTATTGCACCAACAATGGAAAGATTGAAATTATTGATGCTGTCAAAAAATCAGGTGTTATGCATGATTACATCATCAATGTGTAACAGACAGAAGGGTGTGTACGCATGACATATAATCTTTAATAATGTATCACGACAGAAACATACCATACTCAGTAAATTACTTGCATATAGATTATCATCGACACAAAGCTAAAATACAAACATATTATGTTAAGGCCTTCCATGACGCCAACTAGATTTAGACAGATGCCTGAAACATCTTGAGTTTGTGGGTTCGAATGCCATCTAGGGGTGGAAATTTTGGGAGGTCTAATTTCTTCGCATGTTCATGCTAGTGGAGTATTCTAATGTGCATTTCCCAAGTTTGCTTGTGAATTCAATTTTATTCTTCTTCCTGTATGTTTTCCATGTGAAGCAAGCATACAGTGTAAAGAAATTAGCGAAGAAATTAGACGTCCCAAAATTTCTGTCCTTAGGTGGGATTCGAACCCACGACCCCTGGCTTGAGATGATAACTGACCAAATATGTAGACTGGGGGATTACAGAGACAACGATTCGTTCGTGTAACCTTTTAACAGCCCGCTGCTTGGGATGATGATGTCATTCTAGTCTCATAACATTCCGTTTGGGCCACTTTAAATAATTAGATTCAAGCCTAGGGTTGTAAATCCTGTCTTCAGCTTGTCAATATAGGCGGAAGATGACCCAATAACATCTTCATTATCTGTATATAAAAAACTGAAACAAGGTCTAAAACTAACAAATAGTGGCCAGTAAAATGCGATGACAGGCATGGCTATCAGATTGAAGCTTAACCGTAGCTAACACTTGACTCCCTATCGTTATATTACTGAGGGCACGTCTTGCGTGTTTGATCAAATCAAAGGATATTAATTATGTACACTATAGATGTATCTCAGATTTCTGACAGTCAATGTCCTCTCGTCAAAGTCTAGTATTATTGGAGTATAGATGCGTGGGTGGTGGTTGGGCCACTTGGACAATTGCCGAACCAACTTTTGAGATAGTTTTATCCAAAATGACCAGTTTTGTGTTTGTGTCTACCAGTCAAAATCACGTCCACGTTTACTCCACATTGGTTCGCTGTCAGCATTCATTTAAGTCCTATCAAGAACAAGCTTGTTCCACACACCGGAAGACCTTTTAACGGGAGCTGGAAGGAGCTAATGAAGCCCAGTACACACGGTGACAAACAGATAATCAGGACCACTGCTTCACTCTCTATTTCACCAATTCAAACTATATGGTTTTATATTGAGATTATCATGCGGTTAAGGAAATGGTACAGCAGTAAACTAGCGTTTGGAAAGGACAAAGATTACACAATCAGCTCAGCACTGGCGCTCATATACTTTTAGTATATGCACCAGGGAAAATCAAAACAAAACAGCAAAAACAAAACCAACAAGAAAACAAAAAGAAAACCTAAACACACTTATTTGTATTTCTTAGCGAGATACCTTTATAACCCCTACATTAGACCAAAATGCGTTATCATGCGTCATCATGCGTCACCACGTGGTAGGATGGTGAAAAATAAGAAATTTCGGGGTACCAATGGCACAGCAAAAAGCAATTAGAGCAAGAGTACGTTTTGGGGGAATGGGACGGCATGTGGTGCCGTTTTACATCATGCCCTGTGCCACCTGATACCGCCTGATGCTGCCTGGTGACGCATGGTGCCGTTTTGGATGACGCCTGGTGTCGCATGGTGCCGTTTTGCATGACACCTACCGTACCCCCAATCAATACCAATCAATAATCTCCATGCCGCACAACATGGGTTTGGGCGCATATGCCCACTTCTCCTTCGAAGTCGCAGATGCTGTGCCAATTTTTGGCTTGCGGCATGGGCGCGACACAAAACGTCACTAAACGGCATCAGTTTTATGACGCACCAGGTATAATCGTTCCATACTTTTCTCCGTGGTATCATGCTGCTTCGGGGTTCCTAGAAATGCATTTTTCGGACTTTGTCATTTTTCCATCTTAAAATGACCATGACGCACGCTGCCGTAGGCTGGTCTAATGTAGGTGTAATAAGGTTCCATGTTATTAACATAAGTTTAACTTTTAAACCCGCTTTACACTATAGCGAATTGCACCTGCGTAGCTCTACGTGCACTGGCAAACTGGCAAATTCGTCAGGAAATTTTGAACATGTTCAAAAACTTTGAACGAACTTTCAGTTTGGTTAAAGTTTGCTGTAAATAGTTATTTCGCACATATAAGTAACACATCGTTTGCCTCAGCAACTTGTCGTACCATGCATTTTTACTACGTTCAATGCCGCCACAATACGCCCAAGTCGACGACGTGACATAATGGTTACAGATGCGTTGCACGGGTTCGCCCATGATTGCTCTAGTGTAAAGCGGGTTTAAAGCCACACACCACGCATTTAATCACATTCAAAGCCACGACTTTCTGTACCATTTTACATACCATGCGCACTCAGACTTAAAGTTTCAGTCAGACAGCCACGAATATTCATCCTCTAATCGTTATTGTTGCTGTGTTCTTACCTAGATATGAGTAATACATGGACATGGAAAGAATGATTTTGCCCTTGTTTATATGTCTGTAAAAAGGCAATGTGTAATTCTCTCAATACCACGGCTTTAATACAAGGAACTGTCTAGTCTGGCTTTGACTTTACCAACACAACCACACGCCCACAAGAATATATGTGCCTAAACACATCAGCCATAGAAATCACAGTTTCTGACAACATGGGGCCGAATGCACTTTTTGCGTGAGAATACGTGTATCAATTAACCTAATGTGTAGAACAAGCCAATCTCGTCTGCTCATAAAAGTTGCACAATCGCATTGTCAGTTTCTTGCCTGATTGCACGAGTATGCGTATTGTCAAGTGCACCTCCCATCCTTACACTTTTGCATCAAACCATATGTTATCATCACAAATAACTAATACACACATCGCTAAACATGTATAAATGCTAAGCTTCCATGCCCACTGGCTTTTAATTAATAGCAAAAAGAAATAGTACTAAAAACTAAAGTTACAAAACGTCAATGTCGTAATGTTGGCAAAATCACTACTTGCTAGTTTCCTGAATATACATATACTATTAGCTCAACATTTTCATTAGGATATAAATCAAGTAATGCAAATACCGACTATATTTGTAAAATATGACATCCCCCATTTCAATGAATGATCAGTTTATTTTCACAATTTGGGCAAGTAGAAGAAATACATTGCCGATACCAGCGGTGTATGTCTTTTACTGTCCTTTGCGCCTCTATATATTGGATCAGAATAATTGATTTATTCGTGATTGAAATGTAATTGAAGTGTAGATGTGATGCAGCTGCCAAACGTGAATGGAAGTTAGCTTGATAACGTCCTATTCATTCATTTAGTCAGAGCAGGTGGATTACACACGCCACCATTTTTTCTTTCTCTCTTAAAATATAGATTCAGACTGTTTCCCTCCAGAACAAGGGGCGTAAAAACACAGGCTTACACAAATGGGTAGAACGTAGATGTTTCTTTGTGGGCTATTTTACATACCATTAATGTATCATTGTATGTACTGCATATATGTATACCTGTACTTAATACACTCAAGAATAAGGCTCTATGTTATGTATCAGAAGTTAATTTATCTTTATCCTTATTAATTTCCCAGCCTCCTTTGCTCAATCCCACCCCACCCCATGATGGCAGGAAGGTCAATCTTAATATACTTGAATGGCTAACATGCACACGTACAAAGTCTAAACCGCGAGGGCATGCGATTGGTGCCTCGATTAATTAATTCCCATTGCAAATGACAAATGTGACTCACATTAATACCAGGCGGATTAAGCTTTAAACACACAAAAACTAGCTATTGATCATTCAAAAATAACGTCATCACACTTTCTGGTATTTCTGACACCGAGGGGGTGGGGGTGGGGGGTCATCGTGCATCATTATTCCCCCACCCCCAACCATGAAGCGCCATTTGTATATATATTCGTGCACGCCCACCTTCCATTAGAAAATTATGAAAAAAATCACTCTTGACGTATGCACCCCCTTCGAGTCCGCAAGTATGTCATGTTTCACACACACACACACACACACACACACACACACACACACACACACACACACACTCACTCACACACGCACACACACACACACACACACACACACACACCGCAATGACCTCATTTTGAAAAATCCCCTTGGAATTTCACTTGAGGCCCTCAACTCCCCCACATCCCCCCCACCCACCACCACCACCACACAAAAAAATAAGTATTTCAGAATGGTATGCAAAAATCCAATAATAATAACAAACACATATTTTGGTTCTTTTCTTCAGGCTGTTGGCTCCCCGGGGAGAATGATGGGCCATGGATACGCCTTGTTGCTCCTAACAACCATCTATGTGGTGCTAGCAACAACAAGTGCCGATCCCGTGGCACCTGCTAGGCCTAAAGACGACTCAAGAAATATAGACGAAGACCCTCAAAATGTAGTTGTGAGTCAGACTGGAGTGGACGCTCATAAAGAGAATAATGTAGAGGCAGGTGATAAAGAAAAGAAAAAGTTTGGTTCTGCCCGTGTCTGGGGAAAGAGATCTGACAAGGATGAAAAGCGTAAATGGGGAGAAACATCAAAATTATGGGGTAAGCGGGAGGAAGAAAAGAGAAAGTTTGGTGGTAGTTCTAGGCTGTGGGGAAAGAGAGATGAGGATAAGCGGCAATGGTCTAACAACATGAGGATGTGGGGAAAGCGAAGTGGGGACATGGATGATGAGAAAAGAGCTTGGGGCGACAATAATATGAGAATGTGGGGGAAGAGATTCGATGAACTGCCAGAAGAGGAAAAGAGAAAGTTCGGATCCTCCAGACTTTGGGGAAAGCGTGCTGATGACGATATTGATGAAGTAAAGAGGAAATTCGGATCTTCACGTCTTTGGGGTAAACGTAGGGATGAGGAAATGGAAGAAGAAAAGAGAAAGTTTGGTTCGGCTCGAATGTGGGGAAAACGAAATGATGAAAGCATCGAGGAAGAAAAACGAAAATGGGGTGATAACAGTATGCGAATGTGGGGTAAAAGAGATCTAGAGATTCCCCAAGAGAAACGGAAGTTCGGAGCAGGTCGCGTTTGGGGTAAAAGAGCAGACTCCATGGAAGAAGAAAAAAGAAAATGGGGCGATAATGGAATGCGCATGTGGGGTAAAAGAAACTACGATGTCGATATGGTCGATGAAGAAAAGAGGAAGTTTGGTGCCGGCAGAGTGTGGGGAAAACGAGGTGAGGAAAATAGCATACATTCAGATGATAAACGAAAGTGGGGAGATAACGGGATGCGCATGTGGGGTAAACGTACAAGTGTGGGGCTGTCAGAAGACGACAAACGGGCATGGTCAGACAATAGTATGCGCATGTGGGGCAAAAGAGACTCCTTAATTGCGGAGGAGGCAGACACTGCAGATTCAGAAAAAAGAGCGTGGCATTCGGGCACACGGCAGTGGGGCAAAAGAAGCCGTCGTAGTCTTGAGGACTTTCTTGACTCTCCTGCGAAGCGCGCTTGGACTAACGAGCAGTCCTTGCGACTTTGGGGTAAGAGAACAACCAATCCATATCGCTATTTTGGAGGTCCCAAGCGTGGGTGGCAGTCAAACTCCATGCGCGTGTGGGGCAAACGCTCCGTGGGTCCAGCAGCACCCAGTCTGCTGATGGACAGAGGCGATAAATATTTGCCTGACGAGGACGAGGATATCAGTGATCAAGAACTTGAGGAATACCTCAATAACGTAAAGCGGGCGTGGACCAACGCCGGCACGTTGAGAGTTTGGGGCTAATGTTAGCCACTACTTGGGTTTGCCACGTACATCCTCCCAACTGGTCAGTAGAGCATGCGCTGCAAATTGCTTGTTGTCTGCACCTATGTTTGTCCACCGTTAAATTGCACGTGATTGTCGTTGCCTTACATCTAAAAATGATCGCATGGGTTGCTGGAATTAGAACACGTACGTTTAGAATTTTGGAGATGTACCCGTAGTTTGACAACAATATAATGTGTGGTCATTTGAATGTGTAATTCACGATGCAAGATGAACTCAGTAGTGGTAGACTTGTAAATACTCCTATGATCGTATGTTGTAATGCTAATGCTTTTGTGTAGTCATGTTGATTTTGCTGGTAATGCAAATTAGTGTTTCATGTACTTAAAGACCACGTTTTGTTAGTGACAAATTCATAGATCGTGTAACTTATGTAGTCACGTGTTTAATGTAAACCTTTATAAACAAAGCTGGTTTACAAGCACGAAATCAAAAGAACAAACAAAAAACATTACGCTGTAGATCAAATATGGACTACCATTGAAACTATGGTAAAGAAATGAAGGATTCCAAATTGTAAAGGAGCTTATGAGCTGGTGATTGCTTTTCAGCATTTTAGTAGAGCACAAGAAACACGAGTAATATGAAGTGGCTTATTTTGGAGAGATGAGCATGTATCAAAAATCAGTTGCGCTTTAGTGCTTTGAGTATCTTCTCCTCTATCGAATGTCCATTTGCCGTGAAAATTACCTATTTACAGCTTGAAAGGATAGTGTGTTACCATAGGACTATCAATAGCATTCAGAATAATAAAAATAAGCTCTGCTATTTTCGGTCTTGTGATGAATATCACTACCATTTGTCACCCATATGGTGGGAGACGCACTGGTATCGACATGATATGTTGATACTTGACATGAGTCTTGTAAAATACCTATTGTAATGGCACGAGTAATACATTTTCCTAACTTCCTACAAGTAATCGTACTTGGATCTATATGCGTGTAGTTATGATGTCTTCTCCATATGTAAAGGTTTTTAAACTGATATTATGTGCACATTTTGTATTATTATGCAAATCTTTGACACACTGATGATCTTTTAGGGTTGGATATATTTGTATCAATAAAATGACTGTTCAAATCGTTCAAAAACACTTCAATTTCAGTCATTTTATATTACCTAGAGCTCCCGAAAAAGCATTACAAATATAAAAAAAAGCAGGCAAAAACAACACCAAACTATTGCGTATAGTTCATTGTGCATCTTGACACAGTTTTTACGCTGCACCTACCGATATTTGGGTTGAATAGGCATACTAAAACCCAATATCAACAAAATTTAACATTCTATTAATAAAATAGCGCCTAGAAGTGTTCACGATAAAAATACAGTCTTCTCTTGCGTTAATTATATCAGTATACCATATCGTATCATTTTTGTAACTATTTTAAGAGAGCTGTAATTTTGACAAATCTAGGGAAATGGGGATTACTTCCCCGGTTGATCTCAAACCGAAGGATATGCATCCTGGAAATGAGAAACGATGGCTGCAGTTTACACAAGAGTTGCGTACATTGATAATTGCGTACTCGCTATCGGCCACCGTAAAATCATTACAACATGTTAGACTAGAAATCATTTGTGAATTTAATGTGGTCATCAATTTAATATGCCACTGTAAAGTAAGTAGTCCGAATATGTATAAAAATACCGGACACAATAGCTAAATGGTTTACGTTTAACAAATTCACTCTTGGATTAGTACTGACTGCTATGGGATGTAAGCAGTCAAAGCCTATGGCTTTACGTCGATTATATGAGGCGGGTGATGTGTTTGTAGACGTTTTGCAGTTGTTTCTGTGGCCTTTTGGACTTTGTCATTTGTCATTGTCTTTGGACGATGGTGCTCAATAAGCTTCAATACATATTAGTGGCCGGCCACTTCTCAAAAGGAAAAGTTTAAGCCATGCTGAATGCAATTTTGTTTTGTTATTTCTCTATGTATTATTGCAATTTGTGGCGATCAGGAGGATCCTTCGAGTATTAATTGGTGTACATGTGTGTATCATTAGATCTATCTTGTCAGTGTTGGCTGAGAGTAGGAACCTCGTTAATTCATAGAACTGTTCGACACCAATGTCAAAGTCTTACCAAGTCTTGCCCCGACCAACCACAACTGTTTGAGTTCGATTGTGAAAGGTGCAACTGATAAAAGATATAGCATATTTTCATTTACCATGTGTGTCTTGCCCCAAAAGGTCCTAGTTCACATGTTCTTTAAAACTACTGTTTTTTGAAGTAAATGATAAATAGACCGGCTATTGTTTATACTTAAAAGGCCAAGTTATGCAACGTCTTTGATTTTTATACATTTAATTGGTGTTTACTGTAGAATACCACCCCCAATATATATACAACCGTTGTTTAGGTCAAAGCAGTGCAGATGTTTCTTTTTGCGTGTGTTTTTCCTATGGTTAAAATATATATGGCGAACGCACGTAGCCCATTGTATTATTCTAAGTTCATCAATAAAATAAACGTTGAGGAATTGGCAAGTAGAGGGGGTAAAGCAAAGCGTTAGGGCGAAATTAGATTGGCATAGACAACAGAAAAGGTGAAAGAGTATGTTGGAACCGTTCCAATTCCAATATATCCGTATTGAAGGATCACGACCTTTGTCTTTGGACACAGGTATTGGATTTGCATTAAAACAATCATTTGGTCAAACTATATAGATTTCAAGCTCAAATGTATGGTGATGCACCAGCCTGTCTGACTCTTTCACCTCTGCTAGGAAATTTGATTTATTTGTCTCAGGGCAACCGTGAAACCCGAATACAGATATAACTATGGTATCAACATATCTCATTAAGGTAAATTGGTATGAGCACAAACGGTTTGCAGGTTTGCAACTATACTAGGTATTGATTATAGTACGTTGAATGCATGTAGAATACAATCAGGCACGATACGAAAACAATCCCGGCAAAACAAACTACGTAAGGCCTGTTGTCTACTTTGTGTAAAGAAAGTATAATAACGTAAAAAGAAGTTGCAGTATTATACGTATAATTGTATCGGAACACTGTTTTTGTAGTTCTGTGCCCTCGTGACTACTAGGTGTACTCGTGATTAGAAGACTCTGAGTTCGAGTTGCGAGCTAGTGGGTATAGTTGGGCAAACTAATGGGAAAAAACACGAAAAACAGTAACAAAAAATGCTGCATTTCATATACATAGTAATAAACAGATAATATCGGTGCCCCACCCAAGAAAGAAACACTGTAGCATGTTAACACGTGAATCAGTGAAAGTCAGGAAGTTTTTCTTGTTTGTAGATTTCAAAATTACGCTGCAAACTCGTCAACGGGAAGTAATTTTGGTAACATGTTAACAAGTACATGAAACTATATGCAGTAGGAATAAGTCAGTCGCAAGTTGTTTGGAGAGCAAGCAAACAAGTACATGTATAAACAGTAGCAGTTTCTGTCCTCCTGTATGCCAGTGTCAATGGCTTTGAAGTAAAACATAGTTTTGAACAGTGGTTGAAAAAGTGGCTGTCGGGTGTCCCTCGAAAACACCCCCATTGAAATCGTACCTCTTTGCAAAGTAGTTCTACGTACAAAAAACAAGTTGCACCCTAGCAGGTACTAGCAAACGATATAGAGGCTCTTAAGGCAGCCTATACGATGATTATTATCCGAGAAACTAGTGTGTTTCTGGGGTGCACAACGAGACACAATCGTCACGATTTGTTACTCAACCATTAAAAAGCCTGCCTAGATATAGATTAGGCTACAACAGTCTATTGTCTGAATGACTTTGCATGGCACACAAATATCATCAAGTGACCTGTGGCACGGCTGTATAATGCCATGCTACATAATGTGTGTGATCTATGGTCGAAATGGCTATGTATTGTTCTACAAGTAAAGTAAATGTAAATGAAAATGTGGTGGTTTATAGTCCTGGTCCAAGTCTTGCTCTCAGGACTTTACAATTTACACCAAGTCATTGGCCCATTTGTATTGATCATGAATTGATTATTTCTCACATGATTGCATCGGCAGCACATTCAGCGCACAATGTTAATCACTCACACAATCAGTCACTCACTCTTTCAACCCAATGACCTGTACCAAATTATAATTAACGTGTATAGGTGCCACGGAGTAGTGTGCAACTCCTGATAGGGATGAGTTTGCTCAGCATCCACCACCAGACCCGACGGGGAATCGAACCCTTCTGTTCACGAGTCCAACTCTCTAACCACTCGGCCACAGAAGCTGGGTATCACGTATGTTTGAGATACACTACATTATACAGCCATATACAACTACTAGTTAAGACATAATCATCATACTGTTAAAACAACATTTCTACAGTTGTCAATTTCATGAAGATCCCTTAAATATGAAATTCCTCTGTATTGAATTAAACAATAAACTACTAAAATTCCAACCTGCATACTGCAATACTGGTGCAGGATATGGTGTGGGAGTTTAGATTTCCTATTGCCCGATGAATAATCTGTGCCCCACATCAACCCTTCAAAAACCATTACGTTCACCCTTCACGCATTCTATTAATGGTTACAAGTCCTTTGAGCTGTATATGCAGCAAAGGGAGAGACGCACGCAAACTCATCTCTCTGGTCATGAAGCATGGGTGCCAGTCATCTTAGGCTGGGAGGTGCCTCTCTGCGCCAAGTGTGATAACACGAAGAAATGATATTTGTCAGCTTATACTGATCCAATTACGAATGAGATGGGATTGTGCAAAGGTAGGCGGAAGAACCTTGCACTCGTGTTTATACGTGTGGAGATTTGGTTTGTTGACTATATTACTTGAACGCTGCTATCTTTACCAATATATATATGCGCGATGCATTTATAGAAGACGGTACAAGGTGAACATTGGGTGAGAGCTTTCGTATGAAATAGCGGGTTCTATAATCCAGTAACCTGCTATGACAGCTCTGCCCTGATGGCTACCACTATGAGGCATTTTAGAAACTGTAATATGACCAACTGTTCGTAGGATTCTTGGAATATATGGCCTGCAGCTGGTTGTGGAGTTATGGGAATTCTTCTCAATTGTTAGAGCCGGTACTCAGTACAACCTGATTATTATGTGTCAATATCCATACTACAATATATCTGAACCATGCGCAGGGTCATGCTAAATATTTTTAGGATTAATCGCATAACCAGAGCAGTTTTTACTAAACAAACTATCTACACGTTATAGTTACACATTTCAGCAAAACGATTCAGTTGTAATAATTTTAGTTAAAGAGGTTCTTCATTAAGTACCATCAGTATCAATACAATTCTTGTTCTTCTAGACTTGGTAAAATAGATAAAACTACACGTAATTATTATTGTAGAAGATATATAGAAAAATACATTTCAATTAATGATATATTAATATTATACTTTATTACAATTACAATAATTAAATAAACAATATCTGAGGTTTTGATATCCATGTAGTAATGAGATAATTTCCGACTTCGTGGGGATGATCAATTGAAAAATTATAATTCACCATAATGAATATTTATTGTGTTCTATGTGATCGAGGAACATGCTACCAGACATAGTGGTGACCATAATGATTATTTGTAGAGGATAGTCATACAGATATCATAGAATGTTTTAATGATACCAAGAATCAATTTTAATTTGCGTTGTACTGTCGGTGTTTTTCCCCCAACTCATGTTATTGTCTGCTACTCGCCAATATGCGCCATTTTGAAACTATTAGCCAGATATCAAAAGATGCTACAATTCAGTTGATGTGCATAAACGAAGTATTACAACTAAGTTTTAGATTTTGTAAATCGATTAGTTAATTCATAACAAATTTTAGCACGATGAATTAGTCAGTTTTGGTTATATATTGGTGGCTATTTTACTACTACCATATGTATACATTTCATGCAAGTTGTATATCAGTCACCCTGTGGATTACATCATATTCAATTTCCATTTCAATTTCCATTTGACACTTTCATTTCCATTTGACAAGTCTACAGGCACGAACATGCCTGCTCTAATATCAACTGCACCTCCTCGCCAAAGCTGCATCACTGAGGCTTCATCGCGAAAGCCTCGCATTCGGCCACTCGACCACTCACACTGATCTCTCTTAGGGATACGACCCAGTGCTTAAATACAGCCTCCAGTCAACCAGCTATAACCACATTATCATGGCCAATAAGACGGCAAACACTTGGAAGGATGGCGTAGCTCTACAGCAGGCACGAAAACGCTAAATCTTCCCACGACACCCGGGTCGCACGTACGTTGTTATCATGGCATAGGAAACTGGGCAAAATAAGCACGCTGTAATTAGTCGTACATTGGGATAAACTAAAAAGAAAATTGCATGCTTTAGGTACACGGCGCCAAAGCTATGCTTTAGAATGTGTGTTCTGTAACAATGCTAACTGTAGATCGACTCACGCTAACCCTTGTGATTATCTAAATGCAGTTTCCGGGTCTTTCAAGGGGCGTGCGCATGCACACGGCTGTAAACGTTTTCCCGTGGAAGAGGCAGATGATAGGGGGTTTTATCGCTTCCATATCATAAATGAAGATATATTTTTATCACGCAATAATTGAAATTATGTAATAAAAAGTGCATTATTTGAAATCATGAATGCATTTCTGGAAAGTAGGCCTACAATGGATCCAATTTCTATGTGCTAAAATACGGCCAAGCCTTTATTTCGTTTAATTAGCTATATATTTCGATGTAACACATAGAATGAAAGTATGCGTGCTTGAAACAGACGATAAGTGATGATCACAGAAGGTCCCTGTCCTTTGAGTAATTGATACACCCATAAAATGTGTGGGTGACTTCTGATACCTTTAGCGCACCTGTAACTTTTCCAGTCATAAACAACGAAAAGTACCAGGACGTTCTGAGTCCTCGTGGCTCTCTCAGTGTCTCTCCAGTGTTCTCCATCGTGATGCATTTCCTACTTTAACCCTTTTAGGACGGAACAGCAGTTCTGAGTTCTTTATTGCGCCGATCGACTAAGAGTCTCAGGACCATTTTAAGAGATCTAGAGAATAATGATGTTTCTATAATTAGAAGCGTGAACCGGTATTGGCATTATTTTTAGTTTATCCAACCCAATACAATTTCTCCCCCCTTTTTGTGGCGAAACGATAACGTCCAGTAATTAGATTAACGCAATTAGATATCTGGTTGAGGAGATGTTACAACTAATTAAGCAACACCCTCAAACGTCTGTTACGATTGTTACCATTAAAAATTGCACACCTACCAACTTGTGCCAAGGGAACGTTAAGGACGGCGTTACTGTAGCAGCACGGAAGAGAAATGACCCCGTAATGTAAACGCCACCTTGAGAAAGTGGTCATTTTGTGGTGATTTACTTGAAACGTAGCATGTAATATTTTTGCTTGAACGCATGCGCGGCTTTGTGTGACGTATGATAATCTTGTGTAGTCTCCTAGAAATCAACGGATTCTGTTTGTAACCCCACTTTTAAGTGCACATGTAGGCGAATAGTTTGCTCAGTTGCTGAATAATTCCCGATATCGAGCTTCTGTTGTGAAACTACTTGTTGTTGTTGTTTCTGGTACACGTCATTGTTGTTCTTCTGCTTGGTTGTACCAAAGCGTTTAGTTGGAATAAGCGGCAAAATTAATATCGACCACGCTGAACATTTTTACGTTTGGTTCCACATTTTATTCAAATTAATTACAGCCAGTTAGTGGATGTCCAATAGCTAGGCATACCAAAATAAGTAGACTAGAAGAAATTCTCGTTAATGATAAAATTAGGACAGGCTGTTCCCGTGTACCGCACGGGGTACGAGTGTTTTCATGTTTGACACACGAAATGTTGAAAACATGATGCATATCGCGCAAAAAAGATGCGCGTATTCAAATAGAAAACGATTTGCATACTTGTTGAAACTAGCGCGTGTTCTTACACTGTGCAAGCTCTTATGTAATGCTTACCAGAAACGGAAGGAAATCTATACGGCAATTATGGTGAGCAAGCACTATTAATGAAATGCAAACACCTACTGGTCTGTTCAGAGGATATAATGTACTATTTGATCAGATTGTACCTGGAAGTGTTTTTGAATATTGGATTTTTAAAAAACGTTATTGCTACATGCATTCAAATGCGTCAAAGTGACACGTGCCGAACATTAATGAAGAATGTACGTTATAGTGCCAATTAGTGTACAGAACGAACACGAGCATTATATGCGTTTAGTTAATCATAACTAACATCAATATCATTACCGTGCATGATCACCTGTATGATAATAACTAACTAGATGGCCTTGGAGACTTAACATTGCTTACACCATGAAAAAAACATGATAATGTGTAAATATCAAACGAGAATATTGGCTTGTCTGCAATGACAGATACTGGGTCCTGTACTAGTATGCTATTCTAGGGTCATAGATTTCAGACAATTGTAACCGAATCATTCGCGTTGTTGTAGTTAACATCATGTGCTGAAGTGTGTCTACGGAACTTCTGTTTAGGGACAGGCTCCTCTTTTGACCCTTGTATCTCGCATCTCTTACGTGTTGTAAATGGTTGTGGATCATTATCCAAGACTGTCAGACTGGGTCCCAATAACAAGTCACAAGTGTTTGCTGAGGTCAGCAAACGACATGGTCAACTACTGAGTCATTACTACAAATAGTCATCTTTAATTGTATTTATAGTAGAATAAACGTATTGTAATAATGCAAAATTATACAGTTGACTATATTATGACATTGATGAACGTTAATTGGCTAGTATTACTCCTATGTGAATTTTTATTCTGCGTGAATGTACCCAATCATCGTTTATTGAATATATCGCGATATCGTTTAACATGTAAGACAATACATTTGTCTATGGTGTTCTATTGATGAACATAAATTAGCTTATATATCCCTCCTGTGTACATTTTTATTCCTTGTAAATGTACCCAGTGATTGTATTGTTACTATGTACTTACAGTGGTGTTGCTACATGTTTTGCAAAATATCAGATATCATAACTTACTAAAGCATTGTAAGCTTAATTATTGCCATAGATATCATTCAATAAACCATTTGTGTGTGTTATAATTCATGTTTTTCGTATTTCAGAAGCTTCTTAAATTAGAGGGATGGCAGGTCTGCCTTTCGAAAATTCTTCAATAAGAAAGAGATGCCTTAAACAACGCCACGGATTAAATTTATTGCAGTGATGGCAATTTATACAATAACAAGAAACGATATATATTTCAAAAATGATTTAGCCAACTGAAAATGGACGTTAATCATCCTTTCTTTTCGTGTTTTAATATACTGCTGTATGAGTTTATGTTACTGCATTTGTAGTGTGAACAATAATAAGCAACTATTGTAAAGCTTGTTTAAACCTTAAAATATACAAAAACCTTTAATAATTATCAATTATTGTGATAGTAATATAAAGGTTTTGCAAGCATATAATGCCAATTGAAATTAGCATGTATATTTAATTGTTAATAAATATTAGTGCAATACAGCAGACTGTGTGACGGCTAGTTAGATATTTTAAAATATAAATGAATTTTGATAACATTTAAAATATCAACTTTAGTTATAGATCTCGCTAAACTGTGCAAATTCCATTCTTTATGTACATGTAAATACCGTATATATCAACACTTCTACAAATTAATTGTCATGTACATTGTATTGTGCACACACTCGTGTATGCTATGGCATTGTTTTATCAGCAATTATCATATGTGTGAAAATGTGTCGTTGTATTTCATTTTACTTGATTATTACTTTCGAAGGTTATTTTTGTAAACAATACATGATTTTATTTTAATAACAAACCTGTGATCTATTATTTCGTAAAATATCATATATTTTCCGTCACATTGATTGAAAAATAATTAGACTAAACAATAAATACGGTTTATAAAAAGAACCTGAGAATGTTTTGCCACTTTAAGTAATGACTGCTTTTGTACGTACTCACATTTTTATACACTTAGCATTAAGCTATTCCCAACATGTTAACATTTGTACAGATAAACATTACAATAAACTAACATAACAACTATCATTTATAACAAATGCAAACTACATAACTACCCTCTACGATAAATTGTGGAAAAAACACACAAAAAAAACGACTCATGTCATTTGGTTTCAATGTGTACACGTACTTGGTGTGAATTCACCATTCCGAGTATGTTCGACAGCCCTGTATTAAACCAATTAAATGACGGCTGACAGCGAAATTAACATCAAGATGGTCTTTCTGTGATCATTCTAACCTGATACAGGCCTCTGCAATGCTGGATCTCGGATGAGGTCACATGCCGAGCCGGATGTGGACAGGCGCAACAGACACACGAACTTGAAACCCTCTTTCTAGGCCAATTGTCATTGTATCTAGACATTTAATGTCTTTGATTTCACTTTACATCTATGCATTTGTTGTAAAGCATACCCTGGTAGCTTTCAATCCTTCCCGGATCTTCTTCAGTCTTCCACCAATCCGCCTATTCGTCACGTAATGTGGTGTGACGTCATCACATGACGAATAGGCGGATTGGCGGCAGACTGAAGAAGATCCAGGAAGGATTGAAAGCTATGCTTTACAAAATGTGCACACAAGTAAAGTGAAATCATGTACATTAAGAATCTAAACTTGTGCAAATGAGTATCCAATATAGTATCTAGACATGGTAAAATAGTCTCGTCTATTTGTCAGCAAAGACACATGGACCACAAGCAAATGTGTATGAAACACATTTAGTTTTGCTAATTTCTGCATGGTCTGTTGACAACGAAATTGATTTTCTCAGCCCGCACCAACTTCCTGCAATGGGATCACATAGTTTCATCACCCTAAGAGTATCTGTAAGATAATAAAATATGATAATACTTGTACTTCCATCACCGGTTGCTCCTTAAGGTAAAGGTATTTATGAAAAACTACCCCATCACATTTTTTTTCATTTTCATATATATGTTAGAACAAAGTATCTTTTTTTTCATAAAATGTTATTATTATGTTGATTGAATCTTGCTTTCCATATTTTTACTGCATAGAAAAAAGGTCAATTTTATATATAGATAATAGGGAAAATCGGGACCATTATGTGTGAACCCCAATTTAGAAAAAAATCTGCTCCACCACTTTCCGTTAGAGAATTATATTTTATGGAGAAATAATAGCTCATCATAAAAATGTTAAGTTAATGAATAATCAATTAATCATTCTTACATACTTTTTTGCTATTTGAATTCACAAAAATGTCAAGTGTTGGGGGGAGGGGATGTTGCAAATTGAAAACTATGCATGAAGTGGTGTTTTTGCATGATAAAAAAGATCAAGTCTTCAACACCTTTTTATTGTGCAATAATAAAGGGTCAGAGACAATACCCATATGCTCCTCTATTGAAAAAAGGTAGAATAACCCCCCACTATGAAAAAGTCTTGACGGACTGTGTTTCAAGACGGTTTGCATTATGTTGCAAAATATAAAAGTTGTAAAATATTGTTATTACCTAAGCAACTTTTTCTGATGAATGAAAAGGTTTTTATTGCATTTAACAGCACACTTAAAATGATACACAGCCAAATTAAGCTATAAATGTGTGTATATTTGTGTTACAGTATGTGCAAAAAGGACATGGTTTTATACAATGATTTTTATATAATGAAGCATCACTTATATATCAGTAGGAGACAGTGTTAAACTAAAAACAGCTCTAGTATAGGTATGACGTATTTCCTGTGTGCCTTTACCTTAAACAGGACACTTTTCGAGGTCCTGCTTCAAACTTCAAACCTTTATTGCGCAGCACTATAAGCATATCACGGCACGTATGTCAATTATCATACACGTTCTTCACACAGTTGTAGATGTATCGAGGTATTAAAGCTGCATTGTGTCGAGAGGGAGTTTACAAGGGAAGACCCAAAAGTAAGGATGCAGCAATAATTGCTTATTTCCTTGTAGCCTCAATCATCAGTTTAGCATAGAAACTGACTTTATTCAGTTGTCAACCCTTACGCACTAACCAACACGTTGTGTATATCTTCTATAGTTTAAATCTGCCAAAATGTAGCGGTGGAAACTCACAACATGCATATTCTTGACCACCAGGTAGAATACATGTAAGTAAAGGATTTTTTTATACGGGCCCGGTATGCCTCATCACAAATTGACGTGTTCGAGAAATGCTACATGTTAAAAGTGGATTCTGATGACACAAGTCAGTATCATTATAAAGGGTGACCATAATGGAGGTCGTGAATCTAGAATATAATTTTACAGATTATCGCGAAAGAAAAACAAACAAAACAAAAGCAAACAAAAAAACAGTAAATGATAGATTAGAAATATAGCACATCAACCGAGATGATAATGTAAAATCTCCCATACACATAAAAAAAATGCCTTGATTCTACAGAGCTATATATAGAGTAATGCTGGAATAGCGAACGGTGGTGCTGGCTAGAATGTGTAAAAAGTAAACACATTTTTTCTTGGAAATGAACATCAAAACCCCCATCGTAAGTACCTTTATGTGATTGTTTTCTTCTCCTGAACACTATGTTGCGTACAGAGTGATCTTGATACTGGTGTTTCTTTTATCATTTATTGCAGGTTATTTACAAGATTTACAAAACAATATCAGCTCGGAATTTGACTTCTTGGATGTGCGTATGTCTTTGTCTTGATTGTGAAAATACGAGCGGATCCATTTGTCCACGCATGGGTAGAAAGAGGCGGGGTTGTGTGATTTGGTGATATTCGTCTGCTTTTGCGAAAGAAACAACGCGAATAGGTGTAATGTAGGTATCATGCCCGAACTCAATATAGCGTACTGCATAAAGAGATAACATTTGATTGATCTTTGTGATAACATTTTAACATCAGTAAAAAATAAATGTAGTAATTGCTGTGCCGCATCCATTGATTAGAAACAAATCTAATAATGATTAAGATTAGATGCAATAATAAATTTTTTAATAATTTTAACAAATTTTCGGCATGTACATGCCGAAAATTTGTTAAAATTATTGAAAAATTTAATATTGCATCTAATCTTAATCATTATTAAATTTGTTTTTAACATCAGTGTTGGTCAAATTATTATTAAAACAAAAAACGAAAAAAAACCCAACAACATGATATTCAACAGAGTTTCACTATATTTCACAAAACACGTGTCTTCTATCTACGGTATTATCCGGTATCAAACATATCTACTGACATGATAGTCACTTTGATATAATTTAGATAATGCCTAGAGTTTGAAGCTCCAAACGTGTTTCTTTATATTGTCTATAGGCATTTTCGCACATTCTGAAAGGGAAATAAAACATTATGTAGTGGAGTGTTTTAAAGCATTAATACAAACAAGTAGGGTATATCAGCATCCAAATTCAGTTTACATCACTAACGCTCTATATAATAATTGCCTTGTGCTGTTCGTTCTTTTCACATTTACGGCCGGTGTCTTCAAATCTCGTGATAATTCATGATAATGTCATTCACCTGAGATATTCCGAACAGGAGGTTTCGCACTCTCCTCTTGCGCTTCGTGAGCTGTACTCAACCATTGCCCAGACGAAGAACGTCATCAAACATAACTGAGTGAATAAATAGTAAACATCATAAAAAAAATAAACAATCATTCTCATGAAACTTTTAAGCATTAGTTTTCATTTGATATACCGTTGTTAAATCGCTCGATTATATACTTAGTATTACTAGTATATACTGAGTATTTGCTTTCTTGGTAGTCAGTTGGAGCTCTTTGGTTAGAATTCAACTATGTACAACTGCAACTACTAGAAGTGCAATATATGTATCATATATGTTAAGAATATAACAAATATTTATCTTATGTGTCAGGAAGTTTTGCGGCTCCGAAACTTCGGCATGCATACAATGAGAATGGAATATATTCAGCTGAAAATATTGCAATCACCAACATAGCCCGCTTAAATCGTATGTAGAACTGGTGAAGTTCCTCTTCCACTGCATGCCCTTTCTTCTCCAGCACTAAGTACATCTTCAGCCATTCGAGTATAAACTCCTTTGATGGTTTGAAGTCTTCAAAATAAAGTACACATCAAGATTACCTTTTTAGAAGGCTATATTTTGTTTCATTAATGTTTAGCTTATGAGTAGTCTCCGGCAATCAGACATTCTATCATTCCGTGCAAAAATCACCGCCAATAGCCCACGCTGATTGGTCAATCTCCGTGCTCAATTTTGCGATGGAAAACACGCTCCCCCCAAAAAACCCCACGGCGCTAGTCTAACCTCCTCACAATATCAATACAGCCGCTCACGTAGTAAGGCGTGTTGATGCTGTGCGGAGTGCAACAGTTTCGACTAACGCCTCCGCACGCTCAAAACTGTAGGAATTGACGTCTCCGCGCGCTCAAAACAAACGAAATTGACTTGAATGTTGAATGTTATAATATGATTTATTTTAAAATAAAATCATGAAAATGGATTTTAGTCATGATAGAATGGTGATTGACCACTCGATTGTCGTGTCACTTCGTTCGGGTAAATCAGACGTCAGCATGCTCAATTTTGCGATTGACACTCCAATCTCGTGGTCAATTCCTACAATTTACATGTACTGATATCTGCTGCATCTCAGGATCCTCATTCTGTCAGAGGGCTCAGACCATCCAATCAATGCAAAATCGCAAACAACTCGGTTCAAACATGTCGGTGCTGCCGAATCGTCATGTTATTTAAGCAGTAGGCGTGATTCCGATTATTACTATAGCTATGGTAAAAAAAATAAGCTATGGCTAAATAGATGCCAAACCAGTTATTTTAATTAAGATTAATTGAATATTTAGTGTAAATGGTCAGTTGTTAGCCAGTCATATACAAATGTATAACTGGGGTAGACTAGAGAGGATTTCAGGGGGTAGTGCTCATCAAAGGTTGCTAGAGTCCTTGGAAGGTTGTTATGCCAATATGATTTTCTCCTGAGTAGATGGAAATTGAAAACTATAATGCAGAAAACCAATATCTTCTCCCAACAATCAAAACTAAGCAAAAGCAGATGGGACCTATGTATTATATTGTTTATAGATCTTATGATTGGGCATTCATTTAGTGGTCTGAGCCCTAGATGGCCATTAAGCTACGGTGTGAGGGTCTGGCAGGTCCAGACTAACAAATGAGAAAATTACGCTCCACTGCAACTAAGTGTCACTAGTCTGCTTGTGCCGAAAAATTGAAAGAAAACACACACACGCACACACTCGTGCGCACACACACGCGCGTGCGCGCACACACACACACCATATGCAAATCCAGGTTTTTGGAAGGGGGGGGCGCACTTAAGGAAAATGAGGGGGCGTACTTAAGGGATTTCATGAAAAAAACAATGAAAATGAAGTATTTTGGTGCAGAAGGGGGGGGGGGGGCGCCCCCCTGTGCCCCCGTCCCTGATCTGCCTATGCACACACACAAGACACTTAAGTCAAATCTGGCACTCGAGAAATTGAGAACAGTAGCTTAAAATAAAACAAACACCACAAATCCTATATATTAATACGCTAATTTTTGGACTTTGTTCGGCTATCTCCTCTTTAACCTGACTAGCTTGACGCCATCTAACTACAGGAGGTCGTTCATGGTACTGTGTAGTTTTGCACGAATCTGTTTTTCATGGTCAAAATGGCCCTGGTGGTTGTTAATGAACGTTTTTTTTAACAAAAATAGCAGACAGCGGCAGCCATGACAGCGTCATGTGGAGTAGTGTGATGTCATAAAGACGCCAAAGGCGTCACACCGGCTCAAATACTAGGGCTTAAAACCACTTTGCCAATTGGGCTATGTGTACATTAGAACCTTCAATCAAGACCACCTCTATAAATACACCACCTCTATTATAAGATGATTTATAACAGTCCCAAGTCTTCATAAAAAAGACCATTGCAAACATCTCTAAGGAGACCACTCCAATATTAAACCACTTGACGCCAGTCCTAGAGCAGTCTTTTTTAATAGGGATGTTCTACTGATGTGTGTAAGAATATCTGTGCCATTGAGAGCATTATGTTCCCATTAGCATAGACACTAATTTTTTCATCCCATAGCTTTTGCATACTAGATGCCAAATGCATTGTCAGTGATCAATGACTTACTTGAGATTGAGATATCCTCATACGAGCTTCAACTCCGAGTTAATCCAGGTTCTCAGTCTGCGCCAAGTATACTATATCCTTTCTCCACATCATACCTTTAATACTTGGAAGGTGCTAAATTGTCAGTGCAATGAAGTGTGCCAATATTATTTATTATTCATATCTATGTACTAACTAACAAAAGTGGTCAGCACCAACGTTACAAAGTATCACCTATGCCCACAATTTGCACAAGGGTGCGTGCTGGAGAGAAACGAGTGGGGTACTCATTTTATACACATTACTCAATATATTCCTTTCCTAATTCCATGGAAGGCATGATATATAAACACTAACTTTTCCTACCTTAGCTGTGACTAAAATGACTTGGCTGAGACCTAATCGTACACACATGTACATGGAGTGACTCAGGCCTACCAAACCGTCTGATAAGCTTACTCGGATGTTTTCGTTACTTCTTAATGCAATTATTATTTTTTTCAATTGCCACACATGTATCAAATCCTCAGATCAAAACAACCTAGTGTTTGCATTTAACGTAACTTCATTTCCATAGTACCAATAGATATAAGTCAAAATGCACAAAAAAGGAACAGGAAACCCATTCCATGGAGGTTTTCACGTAGAGTACGTATTCATGTATTAATTATGCAATAATATGCCTAACCTCTGTCATTAAAGACTGGTATAAACGTTTATATTCATCACCTATACAAGACTCTAGATTATAGAGATTAACAGTGATGCATGTTCGCGATACTCATAGGTGATTTTCAATCTCAGTCTGCAAATAGAAATCACAACGTCTGGTAATTGTAATATGTGCAATGTTACCCATGCACAGCCCCAAACTAATACATTATTCATTATCCATGTGCTCTATTCATAGAATGTGTTTGGTAGGCCTGGACTGTTCCTGTAGTCACATTATAGTAATCGGGAGTATGGATGCTTGCCAGATTATTATGATTTATTACTATTATGGTTGGGCGTAATGGACAGAACCTAAGTATTAAAAGGACTTCACTATATATGTGTATTGTGTAAGTATCAAAATGTGTCAGTATCTGGGCTATGCCAATGTGTATGTGGCTTCAACCAGAATGAGAGGTTGGTAATGTTAGTGCTATCAGGTAATGGGTGCAGCCAGGATGCATGCAGGATTTGACAATCGGTGTCAGTTTTTGGGGCTGAGCTGTTTTAGGACAAGGGTGGGTGCTATCAGGACGATGGGTGGGAGTGGGTGGTGTTGACCAGTGGTGAAGACCTGAACGACGTAATAAGTATTTGTGGTTAATTAGTGGTCTGTGGATGGGGGAATGCTGGCAGGTACTATCAGGAAATGTTTGGGTTGTGTCAAAATGAGGGCATTGCGGAATGGCCTTTATTTTTGGATGGTTGGTGTCTTGACTTTCTTTTCATCATCGACTGTTGTTAAATGGTTCTTAAAACCTCCGCCAATGAATCATATTTGATGTTAATGTTTGCTGTGTAGTTATTGTATTAACATTAATTAGGTGTTTGTAGTTTGTACTCTCTAAATAAGAATACTTATAGCCATGTTAGGGGGAAATCGCAATGACTTTGATTTTCACAGGCTATTACAGAGGATGGTCACCCTGCCATGTTTACATAGTCAAAAAACTGCCTTTCAATAAATGACATGGGATGCCGTCAGGGTACTTTCAGGATGGGTGATGGTGCTGTCAGGACGTGGGCAAGTGTCGTCAGGACAAGGGTGTTGGAAAATAAAATGCTGTAAAAACATATTTATACATTCACCACATGTCTTTTTTCTATGCCTACGTAGGGCATTGTGTTTCCATTTACATGGACACTAACATTTCCTCCCGTAGATTTTCATTTTACATGCCAAGTTAATGGATTTCACCAATGATTTAGTTGGGAGTTGGGATCTACTATACGATTACGTACCTGGAGTGATTCAATGTGGTTCTCAGCAAGCCTATTTGACCACACGGGTATAAGCTAGTAGTTCAATTAATAAGAGTGTAATATGTGATATGGTATGCGATACTGTTCGTGCAATGGTAATCGGGCGTAATATGATATATAGGGCAGTTTGGTGAAGCTAGTGCTTATCACAGTGATCGAGAAGTCACTGGAACCCATGTCCTGTCGGTTGCTTACCTTCCCACTCAATTAGATGGGTGCACAAGTCCCTTTCAAGTGGTGCAAAATCAACCAATTCCCAGTCGATTAAGAACACTGCATCTACATTGAATTGAAGAGAATAGGTAATCTATCATTTACTTTAAGGTTTATGAACTTGATAAAACAGTTTCAAAGGAACAAGATTGAACCAATGTGGTAAAATTTGTACCCAAGCTTTTGTTATATATCACGTTTCCCATAACAACATCTAAATGGCACAACCTCAGGGGCGCAGACGTGTACAAAGATCTGCAATTCTCTTTAATGAAATCGACTATCTCTAAAGTTTCTGCCTTCGAGGGTATTGAAAACCTAAAACAAAGTTGTAAGTAAAGTTACCGGTATTATCACACACTAGTTAAATCATAACATGTCCAATTATTTATCAACCTTTCCAGCTGTGAAATAAATCCATTTTCGATTCTGAATGTTTTACATTCCATGCGTCCCGAGTGAAATGTTACAAGTGAGTTTGGAACATTTAAATTCTCACCCGTCAAAAATACGAGGTGCATGGCGCATAAAACGATTGCCCTGGCTACACAACGTCCTCAAACATTCAGCTGAAATCCTCTGAGTTTTGACTTTTTACTAAATAAACGAGCTTTGATATCCTTTAAAAGAAGCTTAACTGAACTTTACAGCAACAATCCTGACTATTGTTTCATATTCATAATTCACCTTGCATTATCTAGTGATAGCGTATACCTTGTATTAGCTGTTTTAAGTGTTGATTCGCTGAACAACGTACCCTGGGTGTTCATCACACCAAAATCCTGCTATCTGTTTCTGATGACTCACGATCAAATCTTCAAATTTTTCGTCGGGTAATTTAACATCGCCTATAATTTAAGGATACTTCAATATAATAGTGAAATTAGCATTCGGCCGATGGAAAAAATATTCCGCTGAAATTTGTGTGCATTGATTGGCTTTACTGCCGTTCTATATATGTGTGTGTACGAACATTTACCTGGATAGGGTTCGATCTTAGTATTGTGTAGTCTATATAGATCACTTGCAACCAAGCTTAAAAAATAAATAACACGAAAAATACAAGAACAAAATTTAATTTGGATATGTGGGAATGGTGTTGATATGCTTTTTATACATATAAACCTACGTTACACTTGTGAAATATGTGCAATAAAGGTCATTGTAAAGCCTCTGTCTCACCAAGAGTAGGAGATCGAATTAGCCTAGTGTATGTTCATGGCGAATTGCTAAAATCTCACGGAATTTGCAGGAATTTTACCAAAAATCATATTCGTGAATAGGCCGATATTGTGCATGTAGTACGTGTAAACATTCTAGACGAGGGAGAAAGAATGGACCACGACATGGCCCAACTTTAAGACGGACCCCACAGACATGTAACACTAACATGTATTACAACACTTGATCTGTACCCACTATATAAAGTATGTAAACATTGTTTATCACCTCATGTTGGCCAAATTCTCGTCTGTAATCGCTTTTAAATCAGGGCAATATGTCAAGACGAGTGAGAATGAGAGAGAACGATTGAACAATAATTGCCACCCACCCCTAACCACACCTACTTGTCCGATCTTAGGTGCAAAGATTCCAGTCAGTTTTCTAAAGGCGGTGATTTTTTTTATTGAACATGCATTTTAGAATAAGAAGTGACCCTGATGCGGTTCGAATTCACGACATCATGGTTGTGAGAACAAACTCACACCATGATACCAATATATCAGTTTTATAATTGTGCAACTTACTCCTCTTGTGGAGTGATGGATGCAGGGGTCAAAGTGTGCGTGCGTGCATGCATGCGTGGGTGCTCGGGTGCGTGCGTGCGTGCGTGTGTGTGCGTGAGCGTGTGTGTATATACATTTTATGAGTTAACTAATTTGGATGATTGTATCGTTGTAATCTCTCATTGAAAGTTTGGTGGTCTGGAGGATCGGGAGTTGGACTCGAGCCCAGAAGGTTGTGGGTTCAAATCCAACATAAAGACAGAATTTCGGGGGTTCCACACACACACACACACACGCACGCACGCACGCACGCACACACACACACACACATTAGGATTACCCGGAATTACCAGGAGCTATGAGGCTGGTCTCAGAACCATGAAGTTGTGAGTTAAGCCCCACCAGACCCTTGGTTATTCTATAATGGAAGGACTCTTAATCGCCCTTCTGTCCCCATTTGGCATGCCAGCCATATTATAACATTAGATTGGCAGTGATGGTTGAGCGCATTGACAGGGATTCATGACCAGGAGGTTGGTAGTTCAAGTCGGTCTAGGTTGTGAGTGCAAGACCTTTGGAGGGATTTACTCTAAATCACCCGCGATTGAGAGGCTATCATACCTGATGGTCTTCACTTGTCCAACAGTCTCTCGTGTCTAATCGGCTGATATCAAGTGGGCCTGTACATCCTCTACGAAACTTAACCTTGTCTTAGAATCGTCTTTTAAACGTCTTCAGTCATCCCTGTCATGTCTAATGGAATGTGGAAAGAGTGGGGACCAGTCCAGACACAAGGCCGCCCAAGCAAGACCGATTGCGGGATGATTGTGAGACGATGTACGTGGATTGTGATTGATAACCATTGGAAAATTAAATTTACTGTTTGAAGGTGCAGGAAACTTTAAAAAATATTGGTCGATTGACAGGACGAGTATCGGTGATTGTTGCAATAGTTGCACCCTGTCGTATGTGTGCCCGAATACAGCCCAGGCGCGTAGACAGCCAGAATGGCGACGAGTAGGGGTGAGCATGGAAGAGCACGGGCGAGTAGAGGGGAGTGGTCGATATTTTATGGGAAAACGCAATCGGGCACAATCGGGCCTATGTTCATGACCAGTGATATGGGGGGGGCATAGGTTTGTTACATTAATTAACAGTGAAAGATTTCGCATATATAAAGGATAGTGCTGAAATAATAAAACCATTGGCAACAATATGCTATTAGCAGAGTTATACATTTCTAATTTATATATCCAGACAGGTAAAGTACATGAAATCCGCAAGTCAAATATAAACATATACATACCTTGCAACATGTAAGTCACTTTGTAGGGTGGCATCCAATGTGACGCCTTTAACATAACGTACCACTAGCCCGTTGTTGAATGTACAGATGATAGGCTGCGAGATACCAGCTTTTGCCAACTGGTGCATGTAATACAATTCCCGGTCTCTATTAACGTACTCGCCACTTCCAGGACCATTTACACGGATGGTAATCATGTCGCTTTCATCATGGTTTACGTAGACTTGAAAGTTTGAGTTGATATATCCACCTTCCATTTTCTGGTAGAAGACACGTTATCTCAGTATTATGCAGATTTGTCCACGGGCTGTGTGATACATTGTTTAGTATCAGCATGGCCAGAACTGAATATCAATTGAATATAGAATCGCTTTTGATAATCATTAGATGGTTGGCAATCCGCTAAGTAAAGTATGGAATTATAAGACTGAGAATCAACAATTAGGCAAAAATATTTGGCTACCACCACCATTTTATAAGCAATAAAATTGGAGCCTATTTATCAGTTAGTCATTGCATGAACCAGGTAGGGTGCGCACCCCAATACCCATTTCCCCCCAAAATATTTCATTTTCGTGAGCTTTTTACATGCCCGCTAAGGCATAGAAAAAATTATCCTGTGGTTCCAGTAACCCTAGCTAACCCATTTTAACCCCCTAACCTAATCTTTTTATTGAGTTCTTTTATAAAAACTTCGAACCTATGGATTCAGACATAAAATGATATACTAATTTTAGCGATCCAATAAAAAAATCATATGTAATTCATCATTTTTGTTTAATTTTACCATCATGTTGTGTGTGCAGTCACTTTCGTTTTCTATTTGGAGTAAAAAAAAGAACAGGCCCCTCCTACCTAACCTAATTTTTTGCGGTAAAAAATATGAAGAAAAAAATACCTACCTTACTAACCTATTTTTCAAAATCATGTTACCGGAACCAAACAATCATTTTTTCTAGGCCTAACGATGGAGCGTACGAAACCCTAGAAGATCGGTTACGTGACGATTCCCCTTTTGTTTATTGACAATATTTGTTCAAACGTTTACTTACTAAGATGAGATTTCTCACATATTAAGAAGCCTATAATTGAGCCTTCTAACAACGATATAATAGTAGTGCCATTTGATACTTCATTAATAGTTTGTGAAAATACGTGTACTTATACCTGAATAATCACATCAGGCGTAGTCCAATGTGGTTTAATTACTGTCAAAAGTTTATAAATCCCTGCCGTGAAATCAGCAGCATCTATCCATATGTCTATCTTCTTTATTTCAGACATGGCTATCAGTCTTAAGCATGTATTTTCATTCGATATCGACCTCCAGAACTGCCTTGTAAAAATATGTTGTAAAAATAAGTTGTATCAGGACTGTCCGTATGCAGAATCAATACAGAATCAATAACTTTTACATGGTCAGTTCTCAGTTGTTGTATTACAATATGCCTATTTATGAGTCTTCAATTATCACATTTTAGGACGTGCTTAACAGCCTTACACAAGAGAATGATGTAGTATCGGTGCATGTATGTGTTTGTCGACGTTATCAATCTATCAACTTGATAAAGAAATTATTTTGTTTATATTTTACTTTGATAGTCTAACCCAGTTTAAATCATAGTTTACTATGTATGGTACTAATTCGTAATCTAGGCTATAGAAAATCAACTATTTTTCAGTTGGTGAACAAATAAACATACATATATTTGTTGTATATGGCAGCTGTATAGAGGATATCTTTGACTAATATTTTACTGTATATCTTATATGAAGAAAAACTCACTGGTAAGCAAATTTTGGTCATCCCCACTCACGAACTTACATACACCTACACTCAAAAATGACAAGTAAAATATCACTCATTTTAGGTCGACTGCCTATGTCCTGCCTATACTGGTCCTGCTATAACGTGTGGTGCTGAAATTGCTTTCTGTTGCCATAACCCCATTATATGATAAACTCGTGGCCTATTCATAACCCGTAAATCGTGGTCTCAGACTTTTTCTGCCATGAAATTATCATGTCAAGCATGACTCAACGTGCACAGTTTTGCTCATTGTAGACTTTATCGCGCATTGATGTCATATTTGCTAGTAATTAGTGCAAGTGTACACGCTTATCAATTCCCGAGTGGCACACTTGCTTGTAAATTGTGTCATAAAATAATGCATTGAGCCATGGAAAGATCAGCGATAAATAGAGTAAGATATGGTTCTTGGAAAGTTACTTGTAATAGTGTCCCACTGATAATATTGATATTGATATAAATCAAATAAAACAGGTGTAAGTGTATATGAGTTTAGTGCACGTGTTGACTGTGTTATTGAGATTTGACCAACTACCAGTTTTCACTTTTAGTTGACAACGTCTCTAAAGGTTCAATTCAAATAATCGAGAACCCATATCTTGTCATCATTTTCATAAACGTTAAAAAACTAAGAACATTAAACACACGTGTTCAAAAGCATCACAATTCTTATGATTAAGACATTGTGACACCATGCAGGTGTGTATTCCTTGTGATTATTCGCATCGTGGACAATTACCGCATACTAAGAGCTAATTAATTATCGTAACACTTGTTAGTAAGATATTTGTTGTTACCATAGATACGAAAGTAATAAGACCGATTGTGACAAGTTCCAATTAGCAATCATCGCTATAGCTTTGTCGAAACGTATTAGGTCACAGCCACACACCACATGCACAGCATTGTTCAAAATGCTACTATTTGAGGACAGTTATGTGGTTGACTTTAGACATTATTGTCGTTTGTAGGGGTAATAGATTTTTTTTCCTTTATGTAGGCAGAGACACTTGTCTATTGGGAATCCCATGAGGGACATTATGACACCCAATGTTTCTGTCTTAAAACTCAATTGTATTTTTTGTATTTTACAGGAGCCTCGGCTATACGTAAAACTTGTTTGCGTTAATGGTAATCTGACATTCGCTATGCACAAGCATCATGGTTCTTGCCCGAGTAAGCTGTTTTAAGGATATTGTGGTTTCGACACGCAAAAATACATAAATCTGGAAATTCTAAAAAAAATGTGCGACACTCTTCCTTCTCCGTTCTAAAAAGAGTTTTTGTGACTGTAGTGAGATATTGCTATTGAAAACAGGCTTGTGACCAATCAAAATCGAGTATATGATTGGCACACTGCACAGAACGCCAAGTCATAGCTATTGCATTGATTTTGTTTGCCGTGTGATGTTGCTTTGGACCCATTCCTCCCATGCAGACTATTGTTGTATGTCTGGAAAACCTCATTAATTTGCTTGTTACACTTTGTAGTGTCGTCTGTTATCATGTTTGTAGTGCCTAGTAGTTTATGAAAGAGCGTCTGATTAGCTATAATGTTATACATTGCGGGAAAGACCGCGGGTTCATGTTTTGTCGCGTATAACAGGTTATGTTGATGGATGAAATTGCATGCATGTTTGTAACACTTTGGTCTCTAGCTGACCCTTTGTACTAATAAACGTGTTTCGACAGCGCGTGACAATATTCGTGCACACTAAGCATTTATATTATTGTTATTTTTGTAAGTAGAATTTGAATAACTTTAACGTGAATGCTATTCAAACAAAGATTCAGATAGGGCTAATTGGGAAAGACGCAGTAGAAGAATTGAGACTTAACGCGTATTGCACGACTAACTACGTTGAAAAGAAGCGCCGTTTCCTTTCACACTACCCGCACTCTCGTCGTCTACAAATACGAAAAGAACGATTAAATCGACCACCGCGGCAAACACTTCAGTCAAGTCTGACCGCCTACGAGCGAAGTAGCGAGTGCCAAAGACAGCGGCGGCGCTAGTCACCACCACTTCTGCTCCTCGCGGATGCTGCGAAGATAAAGACAACTCTTCGAGTTGAATGACGCAGTAATAGGAATAAAACTCTGATAAACTTGGTGTAGTTTTCCACTTGGCACGATCCAGCGGGGAAACATTATCGCTTGCAGCATCAGCAACAGCAGCACCATATATCAATTCACTTCAGTTGGTGTCTGGAGTTTGTTGCTAAATGCAAACACTTGGCTTCTGAAATTAGATAGACTGTGTTTATGGATATATATAAAAAAGCTCATCATCGACAGGAGTTTCCCATTCGCCACTTGATTAAAACACATGTAAGCCGAATCCGGGACGATTGATGCGCTTTTCACGCCATCGTCGCAGATATAATCATTGCAAGAAGGAAGATTCGCGTGAGTGGATGTATCCTACCTAGATGGATTTGTAATTCATTACGCTTGTAATTATTCTCAATTTCACGTTTTGAATTCTGGACGCCATAACAACGACCATGCATTTGATCATATTATCAGTGGTGTTATTGCCTATTTGTGTGAGCGCGTACCCCTCGGATTACCACGTGGTTGGTCAGGGAGGTTACAAGGAGTACATGTCTGACTGGAGTAACGATGAAGGGGCGTGGTACACAGGAGGCCGTCTGCATCCCCCCAAGTGCGTCGACATCCCTCAAAACATGTCACTTTGTAAGTAGAATGCTCAATACTAATGATTAAACGGGTTTTTAGAAGTACACGTATAATTGGATGGTGATCTGTTGCAAGCAAGAAAATATGGTATAATCTACATTTATCTGGTGAAGATTGCGTATATCTTAATTACATAGCTGTCTGTACGCGCGATTTGTATCCAACAGAGTGTGCATAATTTTCCATGCATGGGTTTATGATAAATGATTCGTTGGAATCCCCAGTATTGATCATGATATGCTGGGGTTGTGCAATTAATGTCATTTGAATTTTGAACAATAAATACGCACTCTTATTATGTAACTTAGTAGGTTTTGGAAGTGTACGTTAAAGATGATATCTGTTAGATATGGTGTGGTTCTTGGTCAAGTGTACTACCATTTTGTTAGTGTCTGAATTAAAATCTATAGAATATATATTTACTGAGTATCCCCAACTTTATTCTCAACATACTTGTATATGCAGAACTTTATTTCCAAGACAATGAGCTTTAACTTAGCAGTATTCAAGTAACGCTGTCATAATTAGAATATGACGTAATACTACATACTCTATTCATACTCCATTTGGTAATTGAATATAATAATAAATTGCACGGGTAATTATAATCCTAAATTGCATCATTCTCTGTTAGGTTACCAAATTAAACCAATCTGAGATATTTGATTGTTTAGCATTTTGTCGGGACGACTGATAAAGCTAGACACAAAGGAATTACTGGAGCTAGACAGGCAAACTATTTTTGGTATACTATCGATGTGCGATCATACCGATTGCAACAATGAAATTTGATTCATAAAAACTACACGAAATACATTAAGTCAGTGGTTTTTATTTGATGCAGTGATTGACGATAGTAAATATGTATTAACGTGTCTGCTAATAGTAGAGGAAACATTGAATGAAACCTTACTACAATCACCAAGCTTAATATGCCAATTTCAAATTCCAAAACTTCAGGTCGAGACATCGGCTACCACCAGATGAGACTGCCCAATCTTCTAGACCACGACGACCTGCGGGAAGTCACCTCTCAAGCAAGCTCTTGGGTGCCACTCCTGGGACTGGCCTGTCACCCGGACACCAAGCTCTTCTTGTGCTCTCTATTCTCCCCTGTGTGCCTTGACAGGCCTATATGGCCTTGCAGGTGAGACACTCTTTTTACCTGTTTCTAACGCTAAGTATCTTGCTTGAATAGAAGAGCTTTGGAGATGTGTGGGTAGGGGGGACTTCTGATTGTGTGCTGACACTTCGACTGGAGAGAGTTCTCTATCTATAGAGGAATCCCTGGCGTTGTAAGAGCACATGAACACATTGTGGAATTTGTGCTATAGAAATGTATATGTTGTATTGAAATGAATGTTAAATAAATGAAACGCAACGAAACATAAAAACTATATTTACTGGTGTACTAATAGATGTAGATGTTGTGTATTGAGATACACAATTATCCCGTGGATAGTGTTTATCTATTGCAATCATTTGTATTAGGAGAAATCTTCAATAGCCATCGAAAATCTGTCCGTTTCCAATTCAACACACTACACTTACTTGTGCCTTCAAATCAATCAAAATTCACATTTACATATCGATGCTTATTGTGATATACAAGTTCATGTCTTCTAAATGAATAACACCATATACAGGCATTATGAGTGCAAGGGTCCTTAAACCTAACCCACATGGTCCTATGTGTACGCATAAAAAACGGTATTCCTAAAGACATCAAAAAAAGGGAGGCCACCGTCTGATAGTCATGAATGTTAATTCCCCCAAATTTACTGTGCAATAGGAGATAAAACAAACACGGACGAACAGTTGGTTCTACTTGTTTTGTTTAAAAAACAACAACAACACGTCAATGTGTTAATCAACAATAGCTGCGATGCCACGACTAATTTAGCATCGCTATTCGTGTTATCTAATATAGCTGATATAGAATATAGTCTAGTAGATTATGGGGCCTAACTAAAGCAGACCAATACGAATATGTTATAAATGATAGAACCAATTAACATCTTTTTTATTCACATTTTAATTAAATATTTTCAACCTTGCGGTCATCTTCAGAATACGAATATGCCACAAGACTCTGAAACACACAAACCTCGAGCTATTACAACGTCTGCTATATCTATTTCTCTGGGCATAATTGAATGGGCATGAGGGTCCATATCGAATTTCGTTCTTCTCCTAACAAAGGCGTTGGATTACTACAATTTAATCTTATTACTTTGCACCCCGTAGATACACATGTTTACATGCCAGCCCACTGATAACGTGTACACGAAGGTAAGTAGTCGTTAGAATAGCAAGAAAAAGTGACACTTGACTGGCAGCCAAGTTAATGTGGAGAAGCACCAAACGAAAATCTGCTTAACCCGTTCAAACACAACTTTCCCAGCTTCCTCGCCACATTAAATTTCTCAGCGATGAGCTAAGCATACCTATTTATGCAATTAAAACAAGCTGCTGGAACTCTTTCGAACCCATTTCATGCATTGCTCATCTTGTAGATGAATGTCTAGTTATGTACGTCACTGTATGCACTAGGTGCTCTTTTTCGCTGAAATGATACGTGTAACTCTAACAGACGGCTTAATTCAAAAAGCTATATGAGTTTTAGATTTTCTTTACTTCTTGTTTATCAATTAGATTAACTGCCGTCTGCTGATCATTACATTTTCCTTTCATACTATCTTGGTACAATTGCTATAAACAACTTGTTAAATGCCTGCCACATTTGTCTTAAACGTAATGCAGAACGACAAATTGTTATTGAAAACTGTCAAAACAAACAGTGTACATCCATCTGAACAAAACGTGTCGAATTTCTGTTTTCTTTGGGATGTTTTAATCCTACAGCCTTGTATCTGGCAGCTGTGTTAGCGGAGGAAGCTAGACACTATCGGCTAAAGTTTTACTTAATATCAGGGTTAATTGCGTGCATTTTTAAATGTATTACTTGGTTATTGTTTTGCTTTTAAAACTATACCCGGAAAACACTATTATAAGCACTTCACTATTCCAGGGGCCACAAATTTGATACATTTTCGCCATCTACTCTTGAATCTAGTCTGAACAAAGTACATGTACAAAATTGTTCATGCACTTCTATGATTTGCAAAACAATATTTTGTTTAAGAGTAATTATAAATTCATGTTGTTTGTGTGTTTTTTTCCCTCTTTTTTCAGCTCATAGCCTGAAGCTACTTTTGTTGAAAACGAAATTTGTATGAAGTGTGTTTGCATAATCATAGTTCACGGCTTCAGAGTAATCATTTAGAGTTTAAATTCTACTATCATTGGAACAGAGCTCCTCTGTCTAAGCTTTTAGCATTGTCTACAGTGTCAGAAGGGCCACCCACAATGCACAGCGTGCACGTTTATTGTATAAGGAAACTTTTTTATGTGCAGCTAGATTTATTATGCATTTTATGTATGTGAAATATTATTTACACATATTTCACTTTAAATACAATATCTACTTACCGGTATAAAGTACACAAAATTATTGTGATAGCATATGTGACAGTAAAAAAGAGCTTCCCTAAAATTAGTTATGTTTGATGTGCTTTCAGAACTTTGTGTGAAGAAGTAAGACGTGGTTGTGAAAGCAAAATGCTCAAATACGAGTATCCATGGCCTGATATGTTGAGATGTGACAAGTTTCCAGAAGATAATGATCTGTGTATTAGTACGCAGTCTGAAGGACAAATATCAGGTAAGCTCGAGGATTGTTACGGTTAACTCTCTGTGAAGACATTATATTAGTGCTATCATTTCGCTTATTTATTTATGCTTCTATATATACATGTTTAATTTGCCCATTTGTCCGCTTTGTGTCTCGAACGCACTTATATTGTCGGATTCAATATTATATAGTGACAAAACGTTGATTTGATTAAAATTCTTCCTCTCAGTATGTCAGAATGCACACTTACCACCGATGCTGAAAACGCGTCTGGTATGCTAAGCAACATATACACCTTTCGTCGAGACCTCACATAACGTGTGAGCACTTATTTCACCAAGGTGCCGATTGACACAGGCGTTATATGTCAGTCACATAAGTGTTACGCTGTATACAATATGTGTTTGCGGTGTTATTGTTGTTTTTAGTGTTATTATTGTTTTTAGATGAAACTTCGTGAGGATGACTGCGTGATTCTTTGACCATTGCAAGAAAGCAGTGTCATTTTAGCCAGCTGAGGGCATCGGCATTGTTTAACGCGTGCCCCGGTAATTCTACGATGTCGCATGTATCGTAGAGGGGTCAGAGGTATGCGATGTCACTACAGTGCTGATTCCGTCCGTGCACGGCGTACCTTTTGTCAGTGAAAACAAGTGTTTTTTTTAATGTTTTATTTTTTTTTTTTTAATATATATAAAATCGTCGCATGAGCTGGCAAGCCGCTGCGTGCAGGCCGGTAGGCAACACGTAGTTGAACAAAACTCTTCTAAAACTCAGCTGTGAGGCAGAGACAAGCACTGTGACCACCGCACTTGTCTCTGTGACCACCGGAAATGTGACTACTTCCGTGGACAATGGCTGAATTGTACGATGCGGATCTGCTAAATTCACTCCCACCCCCAACCCCAGAGACGTACATAGCTTTAAGATTTTGACTAGGCTATAAATCCCAATGTACTCGCTGAGACGAGACTGAGTGGTTAACTCAATACTGTAAATACTGTCATATACAATGGTATTCATAAATGGAAAATATCTAATACTTTGGGCTACAGCAATATAGAAGTAGAATTCATTACATGCGTTCAACGGTAATTGATAGTGATTTGGACTCGTGGTATAGTGTGCTGGCAGTTACGAATTTTGTTTAGAACTTTGGATATATCTATAACAGTGATGTACAAGTACAAGAATATATCGGGAAAATTCTTTGCGTTTGAATGTTCACTGAAGCACCATTTTATATTTTGAATGTAACCATTGAAATAACTTTCCGAAAATCTAAATGGCAAACTTTTTATGGGATGCCTCGCGGGCGTGCCAATCTCAGTGGCGACTTTTTGTAGAACAAATATTATCTTTGCCTAAATAGTCTTTGTTCAAGGTGTCACTTTGACTATACGTTTCTGTTTTGCTCACGAACTGGAATCTAACAACAGAAATAAAACTTATCCTATTTAATTGAACACGCCCAGGTTGACAGGATACGGAGACGTGCATTCTGACAACCAAACACTTATTTGTCGTGGCAACGTGCAATTTAATGCCACAAACACGTAGCTAACCATTTGAGTATCCCAGGGTTTAATATATGTGTTCGTGATATACAGGCCACAACATTCTTTTGCATATTTTAATCCTGAATAGAATATGATACGTGTGTTACACTGAGTTTTGTTAAATGGGGATTTTCTCCGTTGATTGTTAAATGCATAATATGCGGATACACCTACCAAACTCAGTGCGCATGTTTAGGTATAAATGATCCGCCGAAATGACCATTTCCTTAGCATATTATGCCTAGGGCACATTCCACCGCAAGGTGGGTCTACAGCCAGTCTACGACCAAAAACGCAAAGAGATCGTAACGATCCGTGAGTGTGCAGTGCGGCAAACGTACGTTTTTTAAAGGCCGTACGGTGAGCGCAGAAGAAGTTTGGCTTGCCAAACTTCTTCTACGGCCACCCTACGTCATGGTCTGACCGTTAGGAGGCAGTGAGGTGACCTTAAGTTAAACGCAGATGATTTACCCGCACGTTGTCGGCACGGACACAGTACTGGGGCCGTGCGTTTCCTGTACATTGAATGTGCCGATCCCATGCTTTTGTAATCACACGGTGCGTAGAACGTAAGTTATACGCGAGTACATCGCACGTTCTATGCAAGTTGAGAGCACGGCCACCTCAATAAAAACCACTCCCTGTGCCGACGCACTCACAACGCACGGAGCCCGTGCGTATGTGCCCACAACTATACTTGTGTCCATGCGTGCGGAAAACGTCGTAGACGCCGCAGACCTCAACACACCTTGCGGTGACCACCGCCGCAAGGTGGAATGTGCCCCTCGCTTTGGTATGATAACAGCCATTGACCTACTGCACGTACTCCGGGTGTAGTCTTATTATTGTTTAATGATACTTTCTCTGGTGTGTGGTGAATAGTTCTGTATAGGGTCTACATATAGCAGTTAGAGACAATGTATCTATAAAATAATATTTGTCTGCTTGGTGTATTGTATCTCTGTGATTATGTAATGTTTATAAGTCACTTACTCTTTGACAAGCAGTTATGAAAAGCGTCACCAATGGTGACAAACCACGGGACCAAATAATAACTACATGTATAATAAATATGGGTATAGCAATGTAGAAAATCTTATATCTTTTCACATTGTGTGTGTGTGTGTGTGTGTGTGTGTGTGTGTGTGTGTGTGTGTGTGTGTGTGTGTGTGTGTGTGTGTGTGTGTGTGTGTGTGTGTGTGTGTGTGTGTGTGTGTGTGTGTGTGTGTGTGTGTGTGTGTGTGTGTGTGTGTGTGTGTGTGTGTGTGTGTGTGTGTGCGTGTGTGTGTGTGTGTGTGTGTGTGTGTGTGTGTGTGTGTGTGTGTGTGTGTGTGTGTGTGTGTGTGTGTGTGTGTGTGTGTGTGTGTGTGTGTGTGTGTGTGTGTGTGTGTGTGTGTGCGTGTGTGTGTGTGTGTGTGTGTGTGTGTGTGTGTGTGTGTGTGTATTTGAGTTTGTTTCAACTTATTGTCATCCATCTTTATTCATTGCGAGATGGAACAATGGCGTCCTCCAGGATAGTGTATCATATGGACAAGAGGACCACGAATTTCTTGTTGATTGTGGGTTTCAGTTCTTCCTTTTGTAGGCTACATTATATCTGCCCGGTAAACTGATGTTTTCAAATCTGATTGCCTGTCCTTGCTGTTGATGTATAAACCTATGGAGGAAAAATAACAAGATGTGTTGCTCTTGCGCATGTGCGTCCATGTCCTTTACGTTTTACCAATGTAAGAACAGTCACGAGGCAGCTGGTAGGTGCTTTCGCATATATAGGTACTGACATATAGGCAGCTACGGCTACCCCGTCACCATTATTTAAACCCAAGTATACGCTACGCCAGTTGCTGTGTTCACCGAAGGACCCATGGCCAGCCGAGAAAGATGTACATGTAGCTAGCGGACCAGTGCAATATGTCATGCATCGTGTTCTGACGTCCAAAAACGCCGAATCGACGCTGAGCCGCGGATACTTTAAAAATCCAGATTGATGCATTGTGGTTAACCTCATTTAAGCGCTGGTTTTGAAGCACGTCTGGATCATGTGGATAGTGTTATTATTTGCATCCGTGTTCATTCGTTGTATTGCAAAGGAAACAATGAAGATGACATTATAATTACACACAATATGACGAACGCAATTGGTGTGTGTAGGAGCTAAGTGTATAAGTCTCCAATTTATATAAACATGATTAAAAATGCTAGTTTGTGATAATCAGTGATATATTGAACCTGTTCCCACCGGGACCTCAGCCACCAAGCCACGAATCACAATTACTATACAATAAAAACAAAATGTAAAGAAATCAGTGGTTTCCCCCATTCGATGAATACAGTAGAACATCCAATTAATTAAGACCGCCTATCTAACGACTCTGAGTAACGAGACCACCAACACGCAGGCCATTTGTCCTGGTCCCAAATCATCATCTTTTAACCTTCATAAAGAGACAGACATGCGCTTCCATAGAGGCCATTCATTGAGACAACATGAGGGCAGCCCCCTTCGTGGTCTTATTAAAGAGGTTGTACTGTAATACACGGATAGATTGAGAAGGCAGTTGAGCACACACGAAAGGTTCGGGGTTTCTGCCAATGTGTCCGTTGATTATAAAACTCGTTTAAGTTGTTTCAAAACCAATGTATGATCGGCTCTAGATATGTTCCGGGTACGTGAGAGAAGAACAAATATGTGATAATAATTGGTTGAAGTGGTTCACAAATTCAAAAAGCAATACCGTATCAGGTTTCCACTTGGTAACCACGTACATCAATAGGAGGAGGCTTCTGAGCGTCGAATTGTAGCAAAGATTGTACATGTATGTTGTCTTTACGATCCTTGGGTATATTGTTCCGAGAATAGATAACAACAATATGAATAATTTTCATAGACATTCTTAAAAACCACGGTCTACTGATGGCTTAGATATTTTTTGAATATACGTAATTAAATATTCACGCTAATATATCTGTGCAATATACTTAAGGTGGGAACAAGACACATTAATAGGATAAAAACAGAATAATTTTAATCGTCGTTTATTGAAAGAGTTTTTATTAATATAAAAATGCAATTTAACAGTAACTTAGTTAGGATAACACAGAACATGAATGTTAAGAATTGAGGTTAAACCACCTGACGACCTGATACAAAACTGAGCATTCTTCGAGCATAGCTCAATCTTACTAATTGAGATGTATGACGAAAATGTCGAATAGGTACAACTAAATGATCTGCTCCATTGAAATTGACAAATGCCAGACGCTGTACTCAGGATTGCTTAGTCTGGATCAACTGGGCGTGTGCTAATATGGATGCTCCATGACGATGAACTTTATCATCCACATTTTCAATGGAGATATTTTGTTTCTGTTATTTCATCAATTGAATACGAGTTGGCATACGATTTGAGTATAGTAATCTATTTATCATTTTTAAGACATGTATGAAATATTATCATGAATACCGCAATTAGAGAAAGGCTAGGTCCCCTAAACTATTGATTAATATGTTGCGGAAAGCAGATGTAAGTAGACTAATGTAACAATAGTTTTATATAAAAAAAAGTTCAATAAAACTTCAAGAAAGAGTTCTACAAGTGAAAAAAAAACTTGTATGTTGGGCTGCATGACTAAGGCTACCTGATCTACAAGCAGTTGGCAGCTGGGAGTGACGTGGTAATTTCTGTGGTTAGACCATTGACAGGTGTTATGGCTTGGCCAATCCGTCTGATGACCTCGAATCCCATCTCCGGATTAGCATTGTTTTGAGGTGTCCACTTTGCTCAACCTCGGGGAATGTGTTGTATATTCTGGATTTGGGACCAGTGGATCATTTTTTGTTCTTGCGATTCACTTCACGCTTACTATATCTACCAATCAATTTAGTGAAACAAATTATATGCTTGTACCATCTTAATTTTAGAACATTTATTTCATTTGCAAGTTAACTATACGGTATATATAATACATGTACATGAGAATAATGACTCCGATAACTTTATGTATGGTGTTTAATGCATTGGCTAAAGGTTGTGAATGTCGGAGATGCTTTAAATTTGTCTTCTGAGCACATTTGAAACAGCTTATGATGTAAATATTACATATGTATTAGAAAATAAATTACTTCAAATGGCATCTTACTTGTTTGTACTCTATCTAGTGTTTATGAACTCTATTAGATAAGCTGTTGTGTGTATTTACTCAAGTTTTAAACATGACCACGGGGTATTTGCTTTACTCATATAAAGAATCGCCATAGAAAATAGACGCCCTATGTGAAATAAGTGAAGTTTTGAAGAATGTACCTAATATATTAATTAAATCTTTATTACTTGTATTGTTTCCTCAGATGACAGCGTCTGCCCGGCGTGCAACCATCCGGAGACCTTTGAGGCTATCGTCTATAGCTTCTGCAGCTCTGATTTTGGTGAGTCCTTGTCAAGGTTTATAGCATCGTGTAAATTGATTGGCTGTAAGTAATCATATATTATGATAAATAACTGATTTATACAGTAAATATGCCAGGCGGATACTTTATGAACTCTAATTGTCGATGCCTTACATACCTGCTAATGTTCACGTGTTACACGTCAGCTACATTCGTTATAATTATGGAACTAAAAATGCCCATCCTTTAAGTTGAATGTCACAAAACGAAGCAAACAATCATTACCCACTTATTTTTACAAGGTGAGCAGACGAAAATTGCTGGTACCACGGTGCCTAAATTGGTTTCCCACTGAGGTGTTTAGGAACTTGCTGTGCTTACATCGGTCTCCTGGAAACAGAGATTAGACCCCCGTGGATTGCCGAGCTCCAATGCACGGCTCCCTACGGAGGTTAAAGTCTATTTGCTCGTACGAGTCGAATCCGATTTGACGAGATAAATAAGTTAGGAATGGCGTCCAGATGCATGTGTCGTACATCATATATGCCAATGTCTGCTGGAAATACAGGAGATTAGACATTTGCATGGTCCAATTTAGTTGGTGAAATATTGACGAAAAAGCACAAATATGTTGAAGTAAACACAATTAAAATGATATTCATCTGCAATGGATAAATCTTAATTACGCATAAGCATTTTGCTTTTCCTATTAACAGTCACATGGTCGTGTTAATAAGCCAATAAAGCATTTGATTGTGTTTATGATTACTATATTCAATCCTGGATAGATGTATGTATCTCCATCAAAGTACACAAATATGTTGTTTCAACACACTCACTGTCTTATACATGGCTCATAGTGCACTTACTACAATGTCAAAAAGTATAGTACGTGTATAGTGTAATGTTGCTGTTAATCATAGCTGCCATTATGCCAGGTGGTGATTGAGTGCATAACACAAACCATTCACACTTGCCAAAAATGATCATCTAAGTGTTGCAATCTTGAATGATATCATTACTCACAACCTGAAGGTCATTTGTGGGGCTGTTCTATAGTTGGCTGCATTATATATGACAACATTTATCAAACTAATTCACAAAGTTGTGTTATATAATATTCACATGTTGATAAATGTGTCCGGGTGGACAATATAATACATGTCATGGTGTATCAAATATCAGAGTTATTACATTGTACACACCACAATAGATATTACTGAAACGGCAAACACTTTAGTACTACTGGAGGCTGATTCTAAGTTCGTGAGACCATGTTGCCAGGTAAAAAGTAAAAACATGGTTCTGTGAAAGTAATAATTTTGATAATGTCAAAACTGTAACCCAGTAGTAATTGACCTCCATTCAAGAATGGAAAACTCTTATTCACGTTTGCAACTGTTTCTTTCAGCGGTTCGTATTCGTCTAAAAAATGCTGTCCTTGTCGGTGGTGATATGAAAATCACGACACTGAAAAAGAAGAAAAAGTTCAAAGATAACAATCTATCCAAGAAGGACTACAGAGATCTGGAGGTTTACATTGAAAAGGCTTCCCATTGTGATTGTCCTGGGCTCACAAATATGGGTACATATACAAATCAGTGATTAGGCTGAATTAGTATTTTTGACTATGTAATAATCTAGAATAAGTGAAAGGAACCAGCATCTATCAGGGCATAGGCAATGCTTGTAAGGTTTATGTAGTGGATTATCAATCAGTTGTAAGAATATTAGCCAGTGTATCATAACTATCGTGGTGTAATTTCGCAAATTTTATGTTTTTAAATAATTTCCAATTATTTCTTTTTTTTTTTCATTTTCAGACAAAAAAGATCTTGTAATAGTGATGGGAAGCAAAGTCAACAATCGACTTGTTGTAAACCACCTGGTAAAATTTGACAAGAAAAATAAGGTACGTCTTAATCATAGAATATAAAATTTGATAATTATATTATGAAGAGCAGCAAAAATCTAATGGATTATTTTTAGATACCTATTGGAACCTGTCATGTGATAGTCGATATGCCGTTCTCACATCTTCATTTTTAGAGCTAAATCTAAATATTATCCTTTAACCATGAATAATGGAACCCAGGATGAATTGAACAAACATGTTTATTCTTTGACCAATAATCTAGTTTGGTAAAAAAGCAGAGTCCAAAATATTGACAAAAATGTATAGTTACAGATTGGTGAGCCAACACATTGTATGTTATTTTCTTTTTATTTCAAACATTATGTGCCTTTGAAATTGCTTTTACTATTACTGTAAAACTAGAAATGTTTGCCCGCAACTTAATTTGCCAATTTCATGGGTATAAGTCGATATGCCGTTCTCACATCTTCATTTTTAGAGCTAAATCTAAATATTATCTTTAACCATGAATAATGGAACCCAGGATGAATTGAACATACATGTTTATTCTTTGACCAATAATCTAGTTTGGTAAAAAAGCAGAGTCCAAAATATTGACAAAAATGTATAGTTACAGATTGGTGAGCCGACACATTGTATGTTATTTTCTTTTTATTTCAAACATTATATGCCTTTGAAATTGCTTTTACTATTACTGTAAAACTAGAAATGTTTGCCCGCAATTTAATTTGCGAATTTCATGGGTATACGTGCAAACATGCAAACTTAAATAGTCAGCAAACATTTAATAGCCTGTGTAAAGTAAGTCCAGGATGGACCAAAATCACAAAATTGAATAGCCACAAAATAATTTATAGATGAAAATCGCAAAATTTAATAGCCACGAAATAATCTAGTTTTACACAATTGTTTTTTTAAGTGCATATCTTATTCTAAGTACTAGGTATACTAGTGACTAATTAATTCTTGCAGTTTGCAGATAACACTAGACTACATACAATTTATGTATGGTCTTCTTAGATTGTGGTGGATCGGGAAGATGTGTTTCAAATTAATGTTCTTGTTTTAGGATATCAGACGTGCACTAAAAGCAATGCGTGGAAAAGATGATATTTGTAAGAAGGGCCTAAAAGCTATTGTTGAAACTGTACCACCTAGTGACGCTAAAACTGACAATGATGAGAAGGCAAAGAATGACAAGAAAGAGAAGAGGAAGAAGAAAAAGAATGGAAAAAAACGTTCCAAAAATGGCAAAGATGAAGAAAAGGTACAGGATAACAATGCAAGTGGGAAGGATAACAATGCCAGCAAAAAAGACAGGCAAAATAACAGGAAAAACAATAGAAATAACAGAAGAAACAATAGAAGGGATAGGGAAAATAATTAAAGGTAGTTAATATATTAGCGTTTAGGATTTTTGGCATTCTTTTCTGAGCAATGTACTCTAATTTGTACATATATGTACATATTCTCATGTACTTGTTTCATAAAAATTCTGTTGGATTTTTTTGTGAGCTATCAATTTGATATCATTTATTGTGATTGGAACAGTGATAGTAAAATGTGAAAGTAATTGAAAGGCTGCGATTTTAGCGGTAATTTAGAATTTTGTGTATAAGTGATGTGAACTGAGAATATAGAGGCTGTTTACTTTCATATTGTTGAAGTTAGTCCAGCAAGTTAGTACCATTTTTTCTTGATCACCCATGCTTGGTTAATATTACTCACATAAGAGTCTGTCTTGATTGAATAACCGATAGGAAGCATAGTGCTATATTCAAATACCGTCAGTACGTAGCATTGGCCAATGAAAAGCAAGCTTATTTGCATGTTTCCCATAAGTGCAAGCATTCATCCATGATATAATACAACACTGAATTTCCTCAATGTCAACTTTGATTAAAAGAATAAATAACAGGGCAAATAGAAGATATGATAGTATATGCGAATATTAATATTAATCTTGCATAGTAATAATACATTATTTACACTTATATAAAAAATCTGGCTGTATGTAAATCGCACCGGTACTATGTACTGTGTGTGTCCATCTATTATGATCATTACACATATTAAAGCCTGTTTTCCGATTAACATAATTATGAAATACACACCATATACATATTATCTTCATGATAATCTCATCTTTAAAATGGCACACTATTTATAAAAAGAACAAAGTTTGAAAACATGGTAATTTTTACATCGAACACATAGAATGACAAAAGGACAAATTTGCAATGACTTTTATTGCACCTTTTCAAGAAAATATGGTACAAGGTATGTGTATTGCGTTAGAATTATCGGTATATTGTCGAAAAATAAGCATATTTTTAAATTACCATAATAGAAGCAAGTAACTAGGCTGTGCATTGTCTGTTGTGTTTAACACTGTGCATTAGATAAATTTAGAATATTAATGATGACTGTCGTAGATATTATCTCATACAATTATACAAAAATGTCTCATTTGATGTAATAAAGTAATACACCGAGCGCCCTACAAATTGTAGCTACTGTAGATGTTTTGTGCACAAAGTAAATAAATAATTAAAAACAACACATAACTTGCCGTGGGCAGTAAAATTTGAGTATTGCATTGTGTACAAATTATTTTTTATAAATTATGACAATCATTAAAAAAGTAGATTTTATTAGAAATATGAATACATAAGGGTTTTTTTCTGTAAGCTTATATGTTTCTTCAAATGTAACAATATATTCATTCTTCGATATTAAATGTACATGAATCAATACGTTCATTTGTTGATTGAATGTGCATTGAAGTTAAAATAATTTAATGAGATGCATTTAAAAATGGTGATATTCATTATGGGTTTGACAAGGGAAAAGAATTAGCGCAATATCTCATGTGCATTTTGTTAAATTGCCAATAATGCAGTCAATAAATTAGTAGTTAAGACAGCTCCATATGCACATTTATCAGTCTTTTGCATGTATTTTCAGTCGATATCGACCTGCAGAACTGCCGTGTAAAAATATCTTTTATCAGGACTGTCCGTATACGGATTCCGTATATGGTTAGTTCTCAACCGGACTATTTTTGCCCCACTTCAAATATGTTCAATAACCTAGCACACCTACTACTTCTAGGAAAATCTCCAAAATCAATGAACATCAAAGAGATCGCACGGTACAGCGTGCGTAGCTGTCATACGGCCGACGTAATTGTAGTGCAGAAGTCCAACCATAGGCGTCTATATGTCTGAGAGAGTGACTGCGCCGTGTTTTGTTATGATTATACAGCGTATTCCTACATTATTGCATTTTGTAATTTATTAATAAATTATCTTGTTAAACGTGTTGAAAATATGCCAGTTTATTTTGAAACAGTATTGTAATTGTTTAGAAAAGACTGATAAATACAAAAACGGGTTCGTTGTTTAACATTGATTATTTTATTGGGCTCGTTCTTGTGGCGTATCACGGCAAGCCCGAAGGGCGAGCCGTGATACGCCCCAAGAACGAGCCCAATAAAATAATCAATGTTAACAACTCACCCGGTTTTGTCTATGTATTGCTAAAAGTGTACCAGAGTGCAAATGACCCTCATTTTGGCGATGCCAGAGCGAAGAACTCATTTTGTAAAATTTATTTGACAAATAACTAGACATAGTTATATAAAATATGATGATATTCATTTAAATGAGAAAATATTCATGAAAACATCAATATTGAATTTCTCATAAGTCCTTTAATTTTCTTCTACAAAACTCCGTTTTCCTTCAATGTTTTCCTTTTATTGTAAACAACAATTAGACATTGTCACAGTTATTGATAAGCACAATAAGCACTTAGAGAAAGATACTTAAAACTAGGATGAATGACAAGTAGGTTAAAAAAATCATACACATAATCTTTTCATACTACTTATATACTAAAAGCTTTCTTATACAATGATTCATAACTAGGTATAAATTTAACATACATAGCACTGTTAATTCACTACACAGCAAACAATTAAATGGGAGAAAAAAGTAAACACTTAATGGCAAAACAGCAGCTTTAATAAATCTTAATACCAGAATACATCCAGTGACTAGTTAATTTCTTTCAAAAACTTTGGAATGTTTTAACACCATAAAGAAATCTACACACTAATCCACATATTGTGTAGGCTATTCATGTATGCAATTTTTAGTGACCCTGTTCTTATATCAATGTAAGAGACATTGACCAGAAGGTCTTCGCATTTAGAAAACAATACACAATTGATTGTATAATGTATGTAGGCAACATAGGTGAACAAAATATATATACATGTATATAGTGATTTTGATTAATAGTTTGATTGACTTTGTTTTATAATACTAATAGTATCATAACTTACCGTGAAAATAAATATATACAAGATTTCAAGACTAGATATGTATCTGAATATATGCATAATTCATAAAACAAAAATTACAGAATGTTTATTGATTAGGACTGCAACGATACACCGATGCATCGCTGAATCACGATTTATTTACTCACGATTAAAGTATCGATATGATAGTCTATATCGCGATACTTTCACGATATAACTGTTAAATGAATTTATATGCAAAATATTGCATAATTCAAGGTAAATCTTGGTCTTTTCCCATGAGTATGGGCGCCGCCATCTTTGCTGTATTGCGAACGGCGTTACTAACAAAATGTCAATTGAATGGCGAACAGCGCTCCGCTATTTCAGTATAGATTTCTTGCGCTACTAGTCGTAATGTACAGCGTGTACAGACTGTTGTGTGTTTTGACGTATATTTTTTGTTATCGTGATGTGTATCGTATCGCCAACAAAGTATCGTGATGTGTATTGTATCGTTGCTCAAGCGTATTGTTACAGGCCTATTATTGATAGACATGTTGATAACTATGAACGATCATATTACTACTATATTATTGTACACTCCAGGTATTAACCCTGAAGTAAATTAATTTTCTTAAATAGCACCTCTATTCTCTATATGAAAAAACACATCAGTTACATAATGAGACGCTCCTGGAAGGGAGATTGGGGTTGCCTTTGAGGCCTAGGTGTTCTACCTGCATCTTTGATAAAATGCTCATTTTTTTCAAGTACTGTGGCAGATTTGCTTTTCTTCAGAGAAGCATTTTTAAGTGACAAAGCGGCATTTGATACTCTTCTTTTCAATGTTGCTTTAGAATTATTAGGAATAACCTCAACGGGATTTTCACTAAATATGACAGATCTCTGCCTTTTTCTTTTGAAGAGTTTAAAGTCACCTTCTTCATTTGGCGCCTGATTCTCAACTTTACTGAAACTTACAGATGTAATGGGCTCCTGTTTAATTGCTTCACCTTGCAAATTCACCATACTTTTAGCCTTTGCACTTCTTTTGTCTAAAGCGTCCTGTACATTGACAGTATTAAACTTTTTCTTTATGTCCATGTTCTTGTTTACTGTAACATTATTGATTGATGTCAGCGGAGACCTTGAATTTACCAATAACCTTGCAGATCGACGTGGTGTAAAACTTTGATCCATATGACTTGATTCAGAACATGTTTTAGATAAATTATTTTCGCCATCATCTAGTATAACCCCAGAATCCATACTCAAATTCTCAGAAAAATCAGATGCAAGAGCTTTTCTGAAACTTCCTCTTCTTCCTGTTTTCTCAACAAATTCCCACATTTGAGTTTCTTTTGATGTATTACAATTTAAATTTAAGCTCTTTGAGCGTCTCAAGCTCGATTTACGACTTAGAGGTGTTGTAATATTATTATCTAAAGACAAGTCGACTATGTCATCAAATTCTTTTGAACATATTTCTTGCTTTGTTGAATCTGAGTGCTTAGGTACATGATCAATATTTATTTCAGAGCAAATATCGAAAATTTCATGATCTATAATACTTGTAGATAATGGTGTTGCAGTTGGTGTATGCAATTTCTTAACCTTTATTTCATCTTCACTGATCACATCATTATTTATTCTAGCAGCATTTCCTTCACGGGATTCACTTAGAGACAATTGTTGAAGAATATCACACTCCTTTGATTTTCTATCCATTGTAGCTAATACAGCACCTAGCATTGATGTGGTACTTATTTCTAAAGGCTTGGTAAAAAAGGAGAATTCAGGGCATTTGCCACTCACAGATGAATGGTTCATTTTCTGAGGTTGCATTGCGATTCTTGGAGATCGACGTAATGGAGAATTTATTGGAGAATCACTTGTTTTCTCAATGCCACAAAGAAGCCCCTTGCTTTTTCTTCTTCTTCTTCCTTTAGTTTTACGTTGGGATGTTCTAGTTATCATGACTTTCTGAGATGGCAATGTTTTTGACGATCCTGGTCTCAAACAAGAAAAGTGTTGAACTTTATCTTTGTACCGTGGTGTATGTCCAGCATTCACTAACCTATCTTTAATGGGTTGATTTGCTAATCTTGAGGGTGCAGCAATGGACTTTGGTACTACAGCAACATTGGTAACTTTAGCAGGAACCACAGTTTGCGAAGTACCAATGCTTTCTATCTGTATGACACTCCCCGATTGAATATCACCACAAATATTTTCATTGGTTAAATCATAACATTTCCAACCTTGCAAACCCATTCCTGGAGCAAATGTGTTGCTTTTAGTGGGAGCTTGTTGCATATTCTCAGCCTTTTGTCTTCCAGTTGTAGCAATAGTTGCATATTCTGGGTAATCTAATTTTTTAGGATTTTGTCTGCAACGCATTTCCATATCTAATCGTAGCGACCGACATCTGCTCATATTTCCCGGTGTAAATTCATCTCCATTTGGACTTACTAAAACGGATTCTGGTGAATCCATATATTTCTGTGCTTCTTTAAAATGTGAATGTTCATGGTTGCTTTTCTTCCCTGTAGGTGTAGATGGATTCAATTGTAAAGTTGATGATGGAAGTGCAAGCTTGACAACACTTTTTAAAGACCAAAGACTATTCGCGGACTTCACTTTTCCAACTCGCCCACGCTGTGATCTTCTCAATATGTTATCTGGGCTCGTCTGCAACACAAAAAACAATTAAAATGACAATTTCAATCATGACAAGTATAAGAATAAATATATCTATCTTGAACTGCTGTCTTCCACAGCTAAATGGAATAGAATAATTTATATATCTTATTGAAAATAACAAACTGCTAGAACTCTAAGTTACTTGCAAATCCATGAATTCAAAAGTAGTAGGTACCTGCTGCAGAGATAACTTTTCAGTGCAGTCTGCAAGCTGATCTACACGCTTTTGCACTTGACTACGAGATCTTTTGAATTTCAGCATTTTTCTACAGTGACCCTGTAATATTTAAGATTTATGGTAAATGACTACATTCTGTAAAACGAGTAAGGATCTTAACTACTCAGTCTTTGTTAAAGTACTGACAAAACTTAATTATAGAATTCACCAATGACAATCTGATATTATACAGGCAATAGGCGCAGCTTATTGCATTGTCGACAAGTGGAAACATTTAAAGCGAAGTGCGGTATTATTTCATAGTGCCAAGACCACTTCCACCACAGTAACTATAACAGAAAATCACGGGCTAGTCCCATTTTGTACGACCACACTTATTTTCCATTGCATATGAGTTAAAATTTCCTCCCACACAGTTAAGATTAACTTTTTACAGGAACATTGTATCTGTCAGTGCCATCGAACATGTTCTAAATTTAGAATATCCAGGGTACAGCATCAATCGCACTGTTCGGCCATACACACAGTCCGTGTATTATACATGACGTGAACTCCTCGTTATAGAGGTCCCCAAATTTCCCATCATACGGAAGAATCATGGTTTACGTGTATGGTTGGTTTTAGCGATTGGTGATCTAGATCTATGTTAGTAGATGCGCCAAACACACACAAAATCAAAGTAGTCAGACTCCTGAAAAGCCGAGCTTGCTGTTATAAGTCTCTCTTGAATGAAATGTGCGTGAAATTACTACAACATGCGATATAACTCGGAGTTGTTGCATGCATGCCGGATAGACTGAAAAGAACAAACACACAAGCCACATGCGTGCATATGTACTGGCGTATTGATTTTGATCAGCTGCGGCGTTTGCCAAGCTCATTAACATCGGCGATTGTCGTACCATTGATAAAATCAAATTGGGCACTAATTTCAGCGCGTATGGATGTGCTTATAGTAAACGTAGTAGGCAGTGAAGAGGGAGCACAATGAAACGCCTACGACGGCTATAAAGCTCGAGTCTTCTGCGAAGCTCGGCTTTAAAAATTGAACATCAATAATATTCAGTCCTGTTTGCAAAAGTTGCGTTCCACGTACTAAATGAGAAGACGTTTTCTTGATGTTGTGTGTACCACAGGCGTCTGAATTTTTTTTTAACGTGACGCACATTTATTATTTCAAAATGGGAGCCAGCTCTTTCATCACGGAATCAATTCGCAACCGATTTTGGTGACGAATCGACCCTTAAAACTTGTACACATTCGCCACGTTATATCGGGTTCATTCGCACCCGTATCTTAATGATTGCATTGTGCCTCAGGATGTTCTTGCATTGCGTTCATTGCAAAGTATAAATAAATCAAACCTACCAAACCTACTATAAGATGTTAGTGTAATCCTATTCTTTTGTTTCAGTTAATCCTCAACTATATAAAGCCCATTTGTCCCAAATATGTAGAACAACCTTTTATGAAAACCTTTAATTTAACTAGCAATTGATTTTAATATGAATTTAGATCTATGCACCAAATGCGAAAGGCCAGTAGATGCCTATCACTTTGCCATTGAATGCGATAATTGTAATAATTGGACACACATAAGATGCGGGACTGTACATAACGCAATCGCAATACAAACAAGCAAAATAATCAAAACCAACAAACCAATAACAATATATTACCATATATACCAATAATAATATATAACTTTATTTAGTGCAATTATTGCTATTGACATATAACTAATATACTATGTTGTATTTAAAAAATATTGTTTTTATTCCCGTGAAACAAAACAATATAATACCCACAATATGAATGGTGACGAATGAGCTTGACATTTGGTGGTGAATGAGCTCTCATTTGGTGGCGAACTAATTCCGTGGTGAATGAGCTGGTATTCTTTCAAAACAATGCATAGCCAGTCTATTGCTTTACACTAGTCATTCCCCATACGTCATGATACATGCTAAGTCTTTCTGTACAACTGTGTCCCTGGTCTGTTTTGGCTTTTGAAATAAAGATAACCATGTACTAGTACTCGCTATACATTTGTAAATCTACACTTTTCAGTGCTCGATCCTTAATTATTGAAGTGTACAATTTGTTTGTCATTCTGGGCATTTAAATGTAATAGATCTAGAATATATCAGGTAGATAGATATGTAGATATTCTTCAGGAACTAATGTTCCTACGATAGCACATGAAAGCGTACATATATATGTAATGCTTATTTCCAATGTGGTCCTTTTTGTTTTGGCAGGTTAGGCAACCAACTGAGCCAATGGTGTTTGGAGGGATCACACTAGCTATTGTTTTCAAACTAGGTGAGTTTTACGTGCAGAGGGATGATTGTCCTCTACACGGGACACGCCTTTTAGCGAGGCTTCCGAACATTACGCTTGGCGTCGTCACCGTCTAGCATTATACTCGACTGAGGCGACGCACTCAGTGGAAATCAGCAACACAGTGGCAGACGTACGATGAAACGGTTTTGGCGACACTAGGTCTGTCATGGCTAGGCCGCGAACTTGCGACGCAGGCAAATCACGTTTTAAGGTTGTACGCTCTAACGACTAACCACTGTACCACTGAATCCCACAACCATCTGAATCTGAGTGGGTGTGACGGTGAAAACATCAAGAGATGTTTGGATGCTTGGGCTTCGCATCTGTCGAACAAGCATAATTGATTGCCTAAATTAATTGTTCCTGTGTCAGTGATGAATAAAA